>OZ008369.1:65379498-66579498 GCA_963931995.1 Phaonia tiefii
CCCGGTTACTATTTCGAGTTGCCACAAACAGAGTGACAGACTGAATAAATCCACCTCCTATTGTGAAGGGTGCAATGTCGGTGGTGCAATGGTTAGTGTGCGCGGCTCTTGTATATGAGAACGTGGGTTCAATCCCTGCTCAGAACACCTTATATTTCTTTCGTCGACGGTCATCTCGCTCAGTGATGGCGACACTATCGAGTATTTACCCATTAAGAACGCATCTCAAAATACCGTTCTGAACCGGTGTAAAACTGTAGGTCCCAATCACTGAGTGTAAAACTAGAAAGCGCCTATGTCACTGATTGTGAGAAGCTCTCCCCAATTCCTTTATGAGATGTTATGGGACACCATTGTTTTTTTATGGGGAAAGGAATAAAAGTAAATAAATCCACGAAGAACGAATTGAAACGTTAATGAACTGACTTACACGTACCGACTTAATGTGTATTGTGTTTCCAACTAACTACATCACTGAAATCTCTTAGTGACAGGTTACAGACCAGCCAAAATGCAAAATATATTTAAAGTTCAACTAACATCCAACTCTAAAAGTCATTTAGCCATTTACACATAATTTAAACGGGAAATCCTATTTAAGTGCCGACTGTGAAACATTGAATTTTATGATTGGATTGGGGAAGGCTATTAAATAACACTAAGCAAAAAAAATTTTAAAAAAAATCATACAGAACTTTCACTAGTTATACATTTGTGTTGGGGCTTGATATCTTACCCTGCTTTTACACTAGACAAGACAATGGAGAATTTGTATTGGTTGCCGAAACAAACAAACTATTTGTGTTATGTAGACGTCCTGCCAATTATAAAGACAACGCACTTTTAAGCAACAGCCTTCAGTAATGTCAGTATTTAACAAAATGTACAAACAAAAATAAATTTTTACACATTGTGCGATTTTTTGCGATCATGTTTAGCTTCTTTTTCGCAAATTACAGCGAAACTTCACCTAATTGGTCGGTTTTTTCAAACCATTTGCCTAATCGTCACCTAAAATGCCCAAAGGCGTAACCCTCAAAAAATAAAAACTGTTTTTTGATCCACGCTAAAATATATATGTGCAAAATAGTAGACTTCCAAGTTCCTAAGGTAAGCTGTCGAATGAACGCGTTTAAAATTGAAATACTTTGGATTTTATAAGGTTTTTTGCTTCTCCTGTAAAATTTTGAAAATGAGGGTTACGTCTTTGGGCATTTTAGGTGACGTAAAATTTTATCTTCGAAAGATCTGAGACAGTGACGAAGACAATAAGGGAAGTGTGAGTGCAGTGGTAAATAGTGTGAATGTATTGCTATTGTCTCCGAAAAACTGTCCCGTGTAAACGCCAAGTTAAACGCGTAAACCAATATACAATGTTTTTTTTAATTTTTAGGAATTTTTTTAAAATTGTGCATTTAGTTTTAGTTATACATATTTGTCGAGAATTAAAAAACAGATCTTGATGAAAAAAAATCTTAAAATTTTTTAATAAAACCAACCATTAGAGATATGTGCTTGCTCTTGTTAAGACAGGCTCAGAAGATATTGGCGTTCAGTTTTCAAAACAAAAATAATAAGATTTATTTTTATCTTTTAAAACCCTACGAAAAATTTAAATACTGTTTTTTATCTTTTTTTTAATATCTTAATTAGTTTTAATATCTTAATCTAGTATGTAGTACTAAAGTTAGTAAAGTTTTCAAAACCAAAAAAGTGGTTTTTTACCAAAAATTTAAAAATGTGTATCTATTAAAACCCGACGAAAAATTTAAGTAAAGTTCATAAAATTAGTTTTACTATCTTAGTATATGAATCTAGTAGTTCTAAAAATAGAGAAATTGTTTGTGAAAATCCAATAACAAACAACAAAGTTATAGCCATTTAAAAAAAATATAATATTTTTTTTTTTTTCAACTTTACACATAACGAGGATCTAAAACAACTAAAAGGCTTAACGGGCTAGACGCTGCTGAAGATGATGCTTCACAAATATCGAAACGATCGTCCAGCGAATGTGAGTTCGGATCCCACCCGCGGCATTTACATTTTTTTCACTAACCGGAGAAGACATGATCTCTTACAGCTTTAAAGGAAATTACAACTTTATAATATTTTTTGTTAATTTTGTGCACTACAAAATGTGTATATATATTTATTAACGGAGTTTCATAGAAAATAGCTCAATTTCTTAAATGCTACCGGGTCCATAATTCAGGATGGTAAAACGATATTTAAAAACATATTTCTGTTTTTCATAAGGATTTTAAACATACTTTCCCAAACATATTCTGCAGGAACAATGTATATGTTTAGAACACACTTCAAACATTCATATGTTTGCAAGTCCCAAACTTACTTGTATTTCAATGCAAACAGTATCATATTAACTGACAAACATGTATTCTTTTACGCGGAAACATATGCGTTCGTCATCCCAAACATCCATATACGTACTTACGTGGAAGCATTCGCGTGTTTCCCCCCAAACCTACATATACTTACGTGGAAACATAGGCGAAATTCCTCCCAAATATAATAATATTTAAAAACGAATTATTCCTCGATTTTAATATATATGTATTATTTATTATAATTAATTTTAACAATATAAATCCACATTTATAAATAATTAATACAAAATATTAATAGATTTAAAACGGCTCTTTTTACATTTATTTGTATTAAATGCAATAATTGTTTTTTTTTCATGAAATGAGAATCTGCTGCTCTTTTGCACTCCTTTCTTTGTTGTCTCTCATGTTTTTGTTTTCAGAAGGTTTCAGCTATGCGTTGGTTATCACTATGCGTTGGTATACAAACAAGATATTTATATACAAATCAAGTTCATGCAAGCCAAGCGTGGATTAATTACCTGTGATTTTTTATTACAGTTATTTCACAAATGGTCCGCCGTTCCAATTTTCTCAGTAAAGGCTCGCACAGAAAAACGGCTTCACGTTGTTGCCTTTTCCAGTTTCTTTCCTCAAAATCGTTTCTTACTTTGGTAGTACACATACATATATACGAAGCACATACACGAAAACCAAAGTAACATCACAAATCATATAACCGTGCTAGTCTCCGTTTATTATTTTTTCACTGATGACACTTTTGATATTTGATATTCTCTTCCGATGAACCTAAACCCCATCAAAAAGGTTTAGTTGCAGTTCTGAAAAAAAAACCGTGTTGCCAAGTGGAATCATCTAATGCTGCGCTATTTTTAGAGCTGCATGCTACTAATTCTATTTCGAAAGTTTACGCCAATTAAGAGGTGGACAAGCCGCACCACGAAACCACCGAATGTGGGAGTGAATCGAAATTAAATAGAACACAAATTGGCAACTTTTTCGCAGATACACCGAGTGAAGTCAGTAGGTGTACAACTAGAACACACACAGCTCACGGTTATGAAGCCCTCCCCCCGATCCCTTCATGGGCTTTAATGGAAAACCCTGTTTTTTTGATATACCGATGAAGGTAATGAGAACTCTTTCGTCATGCTGACTTCCTGGTTTTCCAATATTAATTAATTTGCAGATAAACTTATTTTTCGACTTCATTGAACAATCTTTAAGTATAGAGAAATGTATAAAATAGCTCCCTAATTAACCTTTTCTCTGCTACATTATTTTGTCACTAGCATTCGTGCCCAACTATAATCGTCTTCGTAGAATATTCATTTACCCAATCTGAAGAAAATCCTGTTTAATACTACGATAAGTATACAATCGGTTTGTGCTCAAAGCTACTTGTGTTTCATATCCGGTGCACGGAAAACACTGATGATGGCATTTTCAAGGCCTTTGGTCTTCATTTAGTGAGGATACAAACAACAAACCAACAATATTTCTTTATGTTGTTAATTTATAATTTCAATACCAATTAATCTTGTCCACCACATTGCGACAAAGTCTGGTTAAGTGGGCGGTAAGCAAAACTTAGCAAATCAATTACTTATACTAAAAAGTTTCCATAAAAATTTGTTTCTGTCTTTAAGTAATATCAGTCGGAAAACACATAAAGCTAATACGAGGGCGAATAAATAAGTTAGTGATTTTTCGAACTTCCTCGTAGTTATATGAAATGCAACACTGCTCCCATCAAGTACCACCTGTTGATAGACCACTGTCAAATTTTTAGCAAGTTCCGTCATTTACTTTGCGTTTAACAGCTGTTCAAAACATACAACCTCATGCACTTTTTTTAAAAATGGAAAAAAGTGAATTTCGAGTGCTCATTAAACATTATCTATTGCGAAAAAAAACCGCCAATCAAACCAAGAAAAACTTGATAAATACTATGGGCACTCTGCACCATCGATTGCAATGGTAAAAAAGTGGTTTACTGACTTTCGTTGTGGTAGCACAAGTACAAATAACGCTAAACATTCTGGACGGCCAATTGAGGTCAATACACCCGAAAATGTCGAAAATATCCACGATATGGTGTTGACCGATCGAAGAGTAAAAGTGCGTTAGATTGTTGATGCCATAGGCATTTTATATGGCAGTTTGATTTCGATTTTAAATGATCAGTTGGGTTTAAGAAAACTGTCTGCAAGATGGGTGCCGCGTTTGCTCTCAATTGCCCATGCACACGTGTGTAGTATCAATGACAAAATTACATGAATTGGGCTACGAATTGGTAACTCATCCGCCATATTTGCCGCATTTAGCCACCAGTGACTATTTCCTATTTCCAAACTAACAGAAATGGCTCGGTGGAACGAGATTTAGCTCCAACGATGAAATTATTGATCCAACAAATCCGTATTTTATGGACCAAGAAATATCCTATTTTTTGGAAGGGATACAAAAATTGGAGAAACGTTGGACTAAGTGTATTGAGCTTAAATTAGTTTTTTTTTTTAAACCGTTTTTCGTTCAATAAGTCAATGGCTTATTGATCCGCCCTCGTACTTTTGAGGGAAAATTTCACAAAAAGTGAGCCTATGTAGAAAATACATGGCCACAATTTCAGTATTCATTGCAGTTATGGTTGTTTCGTTAGTGCAATAAATATTTACATTGTGGTGATGAACTGCATAAAAAAGGAAATACAAAAGAGCAGCAGATTCTCATTTCTCGAACAACAAAAAAATAATGCATTAAATACTAGTAAATTTAAAAAGGGCCGGATTAAATCTTTTTATTTAATTGCATAAAAATTTTGACTTTCGTATATTTTGGTCAATAGAATTAAATAATATTGAAATCTAAAAATAATTTTCTTCTAAATATTATTATGTTAATTTGGAGGAAACACGCATATCCAAACACGCAGTCAAAATTTGTCTTCACTCGAATGCCAACAAACAAAACGAGTGAAGCCTTAATCATTCTCTGCTCTCTCTCTCTCTCTTACTCTCTTCATCGAATATTTCAATACACTAGCAGTTTTTTGATAATGATATTGTATATAACTACACAAATTCCAACCATGTTTAATTACAATCGAAGAGTATGGAATATTAAATAGAGAAAAAAATGTACTCATGGAGTGGAATAAAGAAAACGAGTGAAGGGCCTCGTTTCTCTGCTCTCTCTTACTCTCTGCGTTGAATATTTGAATACACGAGCAGTTTTTGATTATGTGATACTATAGAAATTCCAAGCATATTTAAATAAAATTACATAAAGTATGCAAAATGTATAAAATAATCAAGTTATGACGCGAGAGAGAAATGCGTTTGAGTGATTCGGGTCGACTTTTTTGATTCTCTTCCACGAGGGTTGCCATATTGCACAGTTTGTTCCTTCTCTACCTGTACATTCTCTTTGCTATAATTACATAAAGTTAGTAAAAAGCATGAAATAATCAAGATATGATGCGAGAGAGAAATGCGTTTGAGTGAATAGTGACCACCATTTGGTTCTCTTTGCCGAGGGTTGCCAAAGTGCGCACATATCCTGGTCGTCTTTGATTCGAATCCAAAACTTTATGTAGATTGATAGAAAATAATACGTTCGCAGCAAGACTGAAATATATTCACAAGTGTGTTTACATCGGTGTGTGATTACTTTGTCGTTGCTGCAACGAAGCATACAATGTATACGCTGAAAAAAAAACGGCCTCAGCAACATATTGCAGGAACCATGTACATGTTTGCAAGCATTGTTTTACTGAATTGAAGATCTGATGCTATTTTGTTTCTTTGCTGTTTGTCACTTTTTTGTTTTCAGCAGCTATCAACAACCAAATGCACATTTGGGCCACAAACACATATAAATATTATGGTCTATTAATCAGTGTGTCTCAAACATGTTATATTGAATAGTAAACACAATGTGTTTTGACACAATAATACTATATGTAGGACAAGCTTCAGACACGGTACATTTGGATCGAGCCAAAACAACAGGGAGCATTTTCAGCGTGCATGCTTTAATCAACATTTCATCGTTGCGTCGTTGTCAATTATCGTTGAATTTTGAGAAAAAAAGAGAGTTAATAATAGAATTTTAAGAGTTCAAGATTTAAACTATTGTTATTTGTATTACGATATCTCATATATTTGTTTTTTATTTATTGTGGTGTTTTGGCAAACATTATAAGTGGACGAAAGTGGTGCTTTACTGCAGCCAGCCACCGGTTTATTGTTGTATTCAAGACTGATATCACTTATTACTTTTTTTTGCAAGTATGCACAACTGCAAAGAAGTAAAATTAACATATATAACTAACAAAATCCATCATTCATCCAAATAAAGATCAGGTATTTAAAGTTTTTATATAAATCAAAAAAACATTAGAAAAATCATTAGAAACCATTTTCGTATATGAATTTAAAATTCGTATTTGGTCATTCTGAAATTGTTTCGAAATATATGGTTACCATATTTAGAATGTGCACTTCAAGGGCTTTAAGGGCACTTGGTCTGTGGTTGACGACGAATTTGCCCACAGTGGGCAAATTCGAAAAAGGGTCACGAAACTGAAAATCTCAAAGTGCAAGATTCTGAAACCTTCTGAAAAGTGGGGATAGTAAAACGTCCACTTTTCAAGGGCTATCTCGTATTATATTCGGTATATATTCGTATTTTGTCATTCTGAAATTGTTGTGAAATATATGCTTACCATTTTTAGAATGGGCCTATAAACTGAGTTTCAACTTGCTAGCGTCTGAAAACGTTCTGAAAAGTGGAGACAATAAATTCGAAAAAAAAACACCTCAAGGGCTATCAGCAGGTATATATTTGGTTTATGGTTCAAGCCCCGTTTCATCGAAAAAATTATGTACTTTGCAACATTTTCTTCTATTACAAAAACAATAAATTCGGAATATATATCGATAGCTAAAATGCAAACAGGCGTAACAAACCAAAAATTCAAAATTGAGTTTTGAAATTAAAAGTCTTAACAAAATTTTACACTTCTGCGATCAAAAATCTGTCTGTGTGTTTAAATGAAATTAGAAAAAAACTTCGTTAAAAATATTTATAGTTTTCATTTTACAAAGTTTTTTGCTTCTCCTGTAAAATTATATTTTTGTTAGTTACACCTTTTTGCAGTTTAGCTAAACATATACTTTCTAATTTCTGAATTTGGCATTTTAATATTGTTCATTCGGCTAAATATCGAATCTTTTTATTATTATCCCATATGAACCGCGTTAACATGGCTCTGTTAACACAATAACAGAGTTCAACTGACTGTAGGGGTTTGTGTCTTTGCTAGTTATATTCGAAATTATTCTCACGAACATCATTATAAAATGGCAAAAAAATAAAGTTCATGCAAACTTTTGAATCTTGATATATTTTTTAAAGAAGTGCTCATAAAATATGCATGTATTACACGAATACTTTGAAATTCAATATGGGACTTATTTTTAGTAGCATAAATATATCTGTATTCAAATTTCACTTAACTCCAAATACTTAAATTTTCAAAATTCTGATTCTCAAAAATGTATTTGTCAGTTTGCCAAAGTTTTTGATTCAAATTTCTATATTGTATGTAAGCTTGTATCGCCCGCAGATAGAATTAGGTTCCTTTAAACTAACCTAGTTGTAGGTAAAAATCAAAAAAATATGTTGGATTTATGTCCTAATATTTTGATTACACAGACACATTAACACACTAACTTTAAATACCACGTGTTTATTCTTGTACACAGAAATTCTCCCAAAGGTACATTTTATACGCGTACTATTTCTGCCCAAAAATAGTGTTGCCATATGGAAATCACACTGTTCTAACAAATTGAGTACATATCTGGCCAACGCTTCTGACAAATATGTCAATTTCAACCCTTAGAAATGCATGTAAATTCTACATGATTTTATGCGATAACAACACATTGACCAATAACTTCAACTTCGAATCTCCCATATCTCTCAAACGACGTAATGCATCTCAAAAATATTTTACATGCTTTCTAATTACACTCTTTTCCATCGAATCATGTATTATTGTATAAGCAATTCCAACATCGAGGTTAATAATTGTTGACCACGCTCACGACGTTGTGACAGACAGACCCACCTTAGCCTTTCTTGGTACGCGTTCACCCGAAGAAGTCAACAACTTTGATTGTTTGGTGACACTTGGTTTCTGGTGTGTTGTGGTGGATCCACGTGTCGTTCACGGTTACAAAACGGACCAAGAACACATTCGGCATGCGATTTAACATCGCCCCACACTCCTGGGAAGAGGAAACGCGAATGCGCTCACTGTCGAGTGTGGGTAATCGCGGCACCCAACGCGCGGTAAATTTTTCATGTGATAATATTCAAATTAAATTGGATGTACCCGCTCAGTTGAGATGCCTATAGACTCAGTCACGTCACGCACTTTCAATTTCCGATCGTCCAGTAATATTCAATGGGTTTTATCGAAGATTTCTGGCGTGTCGTCCTCTCTTGGTCATCACTCGTGCTGGTACGAACACAACGGAATTCAGTAAACAACTTTTAACCATTGAAATTTATTGCGCAGTGCTTCCACAATATTTATCAAGCCTTTCCTTGGTTTCAGTTATGGTTATTTTACGCCAAAAAAGACAAATACTTCATGACCAAATGAAATTCACCGTTTTTAATTTTCGGCGAAATTCACGAGGTTGCCTTCTTTCAATGGCTGTCAAACATAAACTAAATGACGCAGCTTGCATAAAATTCCACAGTGTCTATTAACAGATGGTAGTTGACAAGAGCAGTGTTTATTTGTAATTAACTACGAGGGAAATTCTAAAAATTACATTTCATCTAACTATATACTTACGGTGACGAGCAAAATTGTAACAGGGTTGACACAGTTTGGAACTAAATTTGTATTATTAAATATTTTATTAGAAACAAAAAATTAATGAATAAACTAAATTAATATATTGTTCTCTCGTGAATAAACACAAAAACAATTTTTTTTAAATGTTGATATATACAAAGTGAACACTAAATATTGTAAAGTTATATAAATGTTACAATTTTGCACTCTGGTTTTATATTAATTTACTTGTTTTCTGATTCAATACTTTTGGCTTTTTTAAGAGCTTGGCGAGGCATGCTGCTGCAAAATTTTGCTGTCAGTTGCGCTGGAATCGCATTCCAAGTTTCTTTACGGCTTTTGCAGCATCTGGGTACTTGGCAAGCTGAGGTTTTATGTAACTCCAAAAGATTTCGATCGGGTTTAAGTCCGGTGACTGCGCTGGCCATTTCGTAATTGTAAATGGTTGATTGTTTAATCAGTTTTTAACAATTTTGGCCAAATGTGTTGGGTCGTTGTCCTGCTGAAAGACCAGTCTTTCAGTAACAAGACCTGTTTTGTTTAGAACGGATTATTTGATTTGATTTTTAAATGATTTTACAGAATTGAAAGATATTGTTATTTTTTCATAATTCGTTCAATTTTTACCAGAGCACCTACTTCATTCTTCGTAATACATTGCCATACCATTATGGATCCTCCACCATGTTTCAGGGTTTGTGTTACTGTATTGGGGGTAGTAGTATTTGGATCTTTGGGCCAGTAGCAAGCATGGCCATCGGACATAGATCGATTGATTTTAGTCTCAGCAGACGATGCAGCCTTAAACACAAGACATAATTGTATTTTTATTCTTTAAAACGAGCCGAATTTAATACTTTACCTTCTTCCAGACAACCTCAGTCCAGATTTCTTAGAACTGGCAGAATTCTTTAGGAAGCTTTACATGCTGTTGTGATAAAATTACATGAGCTGTCATGGGACACCCGGTTGAAACGAAGTTCCTTTCGCTATATATTCAGCCTTATTGCGTATGTCGTTGCCGTATTTCGACTAGGACAGTTTTGTAAAAGATTAAAGACAAAGTTGGCGTGTTATCTTTAATCTTTTACAAAACTGTCGTAGTCGAAATACGACAACGACATACGTAATAAGGCTGATTATATACTACATATGTAGTTAGTTCCAACACGCCTTAGGCGCCCGTTGAAAAATACGACAATTTAAATGGATCTTTAAGAAAATATACTTTTTGTAAAATGATTAACTTTAGTTAAGAAAATGTTTTTTTTTATAGAATGTATTTCTTTAAAAATATATATATTTTTAAGTCCTTTTTGTAAGAATATGTGATACATTTTCCCGAAAAGGTCCGTTTTTAAAGAGAGGTACTTCTTTTATTAAAAGGTAATGTTTTTTTTTTAAGAAATGGCACTATTTTTAAGAAGAAGTACTTTCTGTAAGAAAAAGCCATGAGTATGCATTTTTTTTTTTTAAAGTTCTTTTTTTAAGAACAGGTACTTTTTGATAAAGTGGTAATTTTGGCAAAGGTTATTTTTTAAAAAAATTCACTTATTTTCAGAAAGGCTACTTATCTCAAGAAAAGAAAAGGTGTTATTTTATTTTTAACAAAATGTACTTTCAAGACAAGGAATTTTTGTAAGAAAATTATTTTTTTTGTGAGAAGGTATTTTTTTTGAAGAAAAAGTTTTTTTTAAAAAAATTTTATTTTTTTTAGAATTGGCTCTTTTTCAAGAATGGATATAGTTGTAAGAGTAGTTACTTATCTGAAGAAAAGTTATTTTGTCTCACAAACAAGGTACTCTTTAAAGAAAATGTAGTTTTTTAAGAAAAGGCAATTTGTTGTAAGAAAATGAATTTTTTTAGAAAAGGTACTTATTTTGAAACTAGCTACTCTTTTTTAAGAAAATGTACTTTTTGTAAGAAAACCCTGTACTTAAGTTTCAGTCGGGTGAACCGACTTAATCATACCCTCACCCTAAGTCATCCATTGCGTGGGAGTTCTGTTAAATAAAAACGCCCGTACTCAAAAGTGACCATATTCAATAGTAGATTTACATTGCGCTAAATATTATTGAATACCCAAATTAGTTAGTTTCCCTCCGAACATTTATATGCGACGAAAAAAAATGGGCATGGCAAGTTGTTGCCAAAATTTTGATCAATACCAAATTATATTAAGATAGGTTATGATATATTATGAATTGCACAGTAGCTTTTAGCAAAATATTGCCTAGTATCGAATTTTATTAAGATCGGTTGTAGTTTACGAGAGTTATCGTGTCGATCCACCTGTCATCCGCCCAACTTTTATATGGGAGGTACCAGAATGGGTGTGGCAAAACAGCTCATTTTCTATAGGAGAGTTTTGTTTGACTAAATATTGACTAGTGCAAATTTTCATAAAGATTGGTTCGGTGTTGCGGGACTTCTCGAGCTGATAAACCAGACCAGACGGCCAAAAAACTTTTGTATGGGAGGTACCACAAGGGGCGTGTCAAAATCACCCTTGTTTTACTCCTAATTTCATTAAGGTCGGAAGTGTTTAACGTGATTTATCGGATTGACAACCCGGTCGAACACCCTGTTTTGTATGGGAGGTACCAGAATGGGCGTGACAATCTCGCCCATTTCCCCCAGTTAACTAGGCATTTACAGATTATTAACCAGTGTGAGAGTTGAAGCTAATCACATCTACCAGAAGAAAGTTTTGAAAAAATATGATTTTGTGCTAAATGTATCGATTTGTATGGCAGGTACCAGAAGGGGCGTGGCAAATAATAGTCACTGACAAAATTTTATTGTGATCTGTAAAGATTTACGGCAGTTATCGTGTTGACCAACCAGCCAGACAGAGAGACAGACGGACATGGCTCAAACGGCTTAAAAAGTCCTAAAACGAATTTCGTCGAAAGATACTAAGGGTCTAATATGGCACCTTCTAGGTGTTAAATTTTTTTACATACTAAATGATATATACCCTCATCCCTATGGGTGAGGGTATAAAGAACTTATTTAAGAAAATGTTCTTTTTTAAACTTGTTTAACCCAGGCTTTTCTAAATATGCTTTTTATTGGGTTCAAAACTACAATATATACTAAATATTGGTTACAGGCTCCACCTAGAAAACTTCCCATTAAACAAGAAATTTCCCAACATATGTGAGACATCTAGTTAGTCTAGACACAAACCAAAGCAACTCCCGACAATATAGTTGATAATAGTGGGATGTAGCAAAAACGTGGACAATAATGGGCAATTGAAAAAGGTCTTTAACAAGTTGCAAAGAGTCCGATGCTGTAACATTGAAGAGAGTGCGTAATTTTAATAATGGGTTTCATCATAGAGAAACGGACAAGAGTCGCTATTCCTCTCTTCACGTTATCTTAATGCCGAAGAGGTAGTACTCCATTTCATCGAGTTGGACATATTTTGTGATTTACTCATGGGTTGGACATAATACCGACAAAAATAGAAGGGACTGCGTATTTCCATTCCGTGCTAACAAGATAAAACATAATTTAGCTGTAATTATATCAATCGAACACTATTTAAACTTAGATTGCTGCATGGTCTATAATCTCTATGTCTTCTTTGGTCTCTCATTCTACATCATTTCCGTAGAACTTTTTCGATCAGCTGTGCCATAAAAACCCCTGGCTGTGTTTACATATTACGCTCTTTTAAACATAAATCTGTAATTGTTGTAAATTTAAGTGTTGGTTATGAAAGAGACCACATCAAATAAAAATCTAAAAATAAAAGTTTTCCACTTCCGTCATGGGAAATCTGCTACAATTTTGCTCGTCACTGTACAGATCTTTAAGGGAAGTACATACATTTGTTTTTCTCTTAAAAATTGGATTAAATACAAATGTAAATGTTAATAAAAGTAACTATGTTATAATGTTGTATAATGTGAATGTTTTATACAAAAAGCTTTGAAAATAATTACAATATTTACGAAAGGTAGATATGACTTCTTAAATCTGGAATACAATATACTATGCTGACTCCTTTTTAGTCCAAGGGGGTCATACAGTGGAAATTACATCCCACCACCTTTATGTGTTGTGGCTAATTGCATACACATTTTCTAGATTCTTGGCCAGAGCATAGCGTGTCATACTATGCAAATAAGTATGAAATTACCAAATGTTTCCATTCACGTTCTAGACGACAGGTGGCTAGAACCTGCACTAATCTGACAATGAAAAGGAAAGCAAATGTAATGTAGCACCGCCCTGTCCATTTCCGTTACGAAAATATCGTGTTGTACTAATTAACAACTGTACAATACCGCCCCTCGTACTATGTACATGTGTATGGATGTACATATATGAAGAAATGCGTCGCAAATCAATTACAAAATGTGACATTTTGCAGTTTTTGTTGTTGTTGTCCTTTCCATTTTACCGAAAATCCCTCTTTAATGACAGGCAGACCAAAAACAATAGAAAATAACACTGAAAAAAATAACGCCATGAGTTCCCATCTATTATCCATAAAACATTGTTAAAAGTTGCCGGCTTTTCGTTACACTTGTGTACGATGGAGACTGGAGTAGGGGATTTGGGAAGCTAAGTGTAACAGCACCGAAATGTTGTGAGGAAAATGAGGTGGCAACCCCGAAAAGTGTAAAGGCCAAAAGGATAATTGTTAACAATGGTAATATGGTTATTTTGTATTGATATTAGACGGCAAGACACACCACACGCGATATGGAATAAACGTACCACTATGGTAACAAAGTTTTCATTTTGGGTGGGAGTGGGAGGAAGTGGTGAATAACAATGCAGCAGCACCAACCACAACAAAGTATCCATTCGATGGGATTTTTATAGTAGACACACTTAAAGCAAACAAAAAAAAATGCGTAGTAATTTGTGAGAGAGCACAAATGGTGGAAAGAGCACCATGCAGAGAGTGACAGATTGAGAAATCGTATTTACAAAGCGAACAGGGATGGTAAGTAATGCGATGTGGCCAACGAATGTGGGGAAATGAATGGTACTTTCTCTAATACATTCGTGGTCTTATGTAGGAAAAAGAAATATACATATGTAATTATACTCGTGTATGCCCAACTATAGGGTTGGATATAAAGGGTGATTCAGATAAAAAAAAAAATTATTTTCAATGGGGTTTCAAGTCCGTTAGTTTTCTTCGCGCAAATAAATTCAATATTTCAGTTCGGGTTTTCTCATACTCGTTACGGCAAATTATTTAATTTTTATATTTACAAAATATGAATTTTGTATTCAAAATTAAAATGTTTGAGCGTTTGGTCTTTTTTTTAATACCTTGATTCTTCAATATTTAGCTGCCCTTTGGGTACCATTGTCAAGAAGATAATCACAAGTATTAATTAGAAATTTAAATTTAGCATCGTCAGGAAGATAAGGGCAGCGAAATATTGAAAATTATTTTAAAAAAACGACCCAACGCTCGAACATTTTAATTTTGAATACAGGGTGATTCAGGAAGTTTCGAACAAATTTCTCCAGCATATTCCTTGGCTCATTTCATGAAGAAAAGTCCACTAGGACCATGTCCGAAAATGCTAGGGTGTGAAATGGCAGCGGGTTCCAAATTTTCGGATTGGCGGTCGGAGGGTAGTAGGGTAAAGTTGCTAACTTCTGAGCCAGTGGTCGATTTTTTTTTGTTTTTGGGCTTTTGCATTTCAGTAAACTGGTCATAACTTTGGAACGGTAAGACCTCTGGGCTTCGTTTAGGTCATTTTGGAAAGGTAAGAGATATGGCTATCTTACAACAAAAAACATAAGTTACCTGCCATGTGGCTGAGCAAATTGAGGTTATGTGAATTTTTTTTTTTGAAAACTCTGTATCTCGGCGATTTGACTTTTTCTACTTTTTATTATTAAAGACCTTTCCAACAAGCCCAAAAACAAAACAAAAATCCGACCACTGGCTCAGAAGTTAGCAACTTTACCCTACTACCCTCCAACTGCCAATCCGAAAATTTTGAACCCGCTGCCACTTCGCACCCTTGCATTTTCGGACATGGTCCTAGTGGACTTTTCTTCATGAAATGAGCCAACGAATACGCTAGAGAAATTTGTCCGGAACTTCCTGAATCACCCTGTATAATACGAAAGGTCGGATAAATCATCACTATTTCGATTAATTTTATATTATTATTTTTCTAAAAAATTCCATTGTTTACATTTATTTTGGCATATAGTGATGTTCCAATTTGACGCTTTTAACTATTTCGATTGGTATTTGGATAATAACGCGTATAATGTTAGCTTCCAATAGTAACCGGTCTATCCTTGTAGACTTTGGGCATTACGTATCATATGATATGCGCCCCCTTTGTTATCATATGATCTAGGCTTCCAATTCCAATTCAGAAACGTATAATTAACTGAATTGTACTAACAACAATGGCATAGTTTCACAGACGGTGTGGCAGGTAGCGCCGTCTTGTCGTCCAGATCAAGGCCTATAATTTCAGAAAAATAGGGCGTTGTCATGGTGTTATAATTTATTGATCGATTATTCCACCAGACAATAAACCACACCAAACTGTCGTGGTGCCTGGTGATAATGACAGCTCAGGACCCTCTTCTGGTTACTCTTCGGCCCAAATACAACAAATATGCATGTGTGTGTGCCGAAAAATGTATGCAAGGTTGTCCAAAATTGACATATCATTTTGATTTTGCTGCCATTTTTTCTAACTTGAATTTTATTCTAAACTTTTATTTTCAGATTCTAAATATATTCCGGTTAGTTAGTACGAGGGCGAATCAATAAGTCCGTGACTTTTCGAACTTCCCTCATAGTTATGTGAAATGCAACACTGCTTCTATCAAGTACCATCTGTTAATAGACTAATGTCAAATTTTAAGCAAGTTCCGTCATTTACTTTGCGTTTAACAGCTGTTCAAAATATACAACCTCGTGCATTTTTTTAAAAATGGGAAAAAGTGAATTTCGAGTGCTCATTAAACATTTTTGGGGGAAAAACGACAATCAAACCAAGGAGAAGCTTGATAAATACTATGGGGTCTCTTCTGCACCATCGATTTCAATGGTAAAAAGGTGGTTTACTGACTTTTGTTGTGGTCGCACAGGTACAAATGACACTGAACGTTCTGGACGGCCAATTGAGGTTAATACACCCGAAAATGTCGAAAAAATCCAC
Source organism: Phaonia tiefii (assembly GCA_963931995.1). Classification (NCBI taxonomy): domain Eukaryota; kingdom Metazoa; phylum Arthropoda; class Insecta; order Diptera; family Muscidae; genus Phaonia; species Phaonia tiefii. Next base: position 65,395,905 of record OZ008369.1, read on the forward strand.
GATATGGTATTGGCCAATCGAAGAGTAAAAGTGCGTGAGATTGTTGATGCCATAGGCATTTTCTATGGCAGTGTGGTTTCGATTTTAAATGATCAGTTGAGTTTAAGAAAGCTGTCTGCAAAATGGTACCGCGTTTGGTCTCAATAGACCATAAACACACAGGTGCACACGTGTGTAGTCTCAATGGCAAAATTCCATGAATTGGTACCTCGTCCGCCATATTCTCCGGATTTAGTCCCCAGTGATTATCTCCAAATCTAAAGAAATGGCTCGGTGAAACGAGATTTAGCGCCAACGATGAAATTATTGATCAAACAAATGCCTATTTTATAGACCTCGAAAAATCCTTTTTTTTTTGGAAGGGATACAATTATTGGGGAAACGTTGGGCTAAGTTTATTGAGCAAAAAGGAGATTATGTTCAAAAACATTTGTTTGTTGCAAAAAAAACTGTGTTTCACTCAAAAAGTCACGGACTTATTGATCCGCCCTCGTATGGAACGTTACACGAAGGAACAACGTGTTTTTGTTATTAAAACATTTTTTCAAAATGGCAAAAGTTTGCGAGATGTAATTAAGAAATTGTTACAAACTAACCTTCAGCGACGAAGCCCATTTCCAGTTCAATGGCTACCCCCACAAGCAAAGTTGCCGCCCTTGGGGGGAAGAGAATCCAAGAGTTATCTTAGAGCAACCTTACATCCTCCAAAAGTTACGGTTTGGTGTGGTCAGGAGGAATCATCGGTTCTTATTATATTTTTTAAACCAAAATGCGATTACGGTCAGTGGAAATCGCTACACAGAGATGATCCGAAGCTTTTTGTGGCGCAGAATTTACGATTTAGACGTAGAGAATATGTGGTCTCGACAGGATAGTGCCACTTCCCACATAGCAACAGAAACAATGGATTTTTTGAAAGAAAAGCTCGAAAATCGCATTATCTCTTGTAGAGAAGGAGAGAAGTGGCCACCAAGATCGTGCGATTTGACACCTTTACACGTTTTTTATGGGGATTTTTGAAGTCATCAGTGTACAGCAATAATCCTACAATAGTTCAAGAGCTTAAACACAACATTATCGAGAAGATATCGACCATTCAAAACAGTTTATTGGAAAACGCGATTGAGAATTTTGGTAAAATATTGCGAGATAGAGGGGTCAATTGGCCGACATAATTTTTCATCGGAACCTATTTATAATAAACTGATATATAAATATTTTTAATATCTCAAAAAAAAATTTTTTTTTTATTAAAATTAAAATGATACCTCAATTTTGAACACCCTTTATAATTTTTATTTAAAATTAAAATTTGCTTCAAAACAGCGTATTTTATACATAATACAGCTGAATAATTTGTAGACGCTGTGCTCGGCTACTAAGTCTTCCAATTTCAGACAATACAGAAGAAAAATACCACGTCATAAAATCGCTGTTGGAAAACGTACCTCTAAGTGAATCACCCATTATATTCAGGATGAGTCAGTCACTACCCGCCGAATTTCACCAGTGAATTCCTTGGCTCATTTCATGAAAGCATGTCCACTTCGAGCATCCCCGAAAATGCAAGTGGCGAAATGGCAGCGGTTTGAAAATTTTTGGATAGATTTATATATGACACTCAAGTCTGCAGGTGCAACTGGGTAAGGCTGTCGTGCGACTTCTCACTAGAGTGATTATGGTTCACTGCGATATTGGAGATTTCAGTTGCAAGTCGGTTACTGATGCGATTGACTACTGGCGGCTCTGAGGGGACGAGGATGAAATTTTATCTAGACGACCAACCAGCCGGCCCCACAACTTTGTATGGGAGGCACAAAATGGGTGAGGCTCAACTACGGTTGTTTTAAAGGACACTTGATAAAATGAAACCGAATACCAAAATTCATTAAGATTGGAAGTGATTTATACAATTTATCGTATCGAATGGCGACAGTTTTGCACAAGGAATGGGTCTGGATCCGTCATATTTGCTCCAGTTAAGTAAAAATTTGAAGATGACTACTAACCAATATCCGGTTTGAAGTTAATCACATATGCCGGAAAAAAGATTTAGAAGAAACATGACCTTGTACAAAATGTGTAGATTTTTATGGGAGGTATAAGAAGCAGCGTGGCCATATCGCCAATTTTCGATCACAAACTGGCAACCAATATTCACTGGAAAATTTTAATGTGATCGGTAAAGATTTAAGGCAGTTATCGTATTGACCAGCGGACATGAGTTTTCTGTTTTTTCCTGTTCGAAATATTGACTTGAACAACGTTGGGAAATATTGCAAACTTATTTCCAAAGTGAGTGCTGTGTTGCCCAAACTGTGCATTTGCAAAAAAATTAGTTTTGGCCGAAATGAAGCAGCTACAGCGCATGCTGTTCGTAAGATTGTGAAAAAAAATTCTTGATACTGGTTTGTTAGTGAACAACACTGATGATCCCCATCGTCGTACTGTGCGTACCGACGAAATGTTGCTGCTGTGGCCGAATGCGTGTAACTCAATTCAAGAACATCGACTCGAAAGTGATCTCAACCACTCGGCATTTGATGCTCAAGCATAACGAGAATTTTCCACACTGATCTCGGATTATTCGTTTACAATGCCCACTTGTCCACCGACCATCCACTTCGTTACGGCTTCTCAGTTTGGGCCTTACAGAAGCTCCAATGGGACATCGAATTTGACCGAAAAAAATACATTTTCTGACCAGGCGCATTTTCATCTCGACGGATATGCCAAGGAACAAAATTTCCGCTTCTTGGGATCGAAAGATCCATACGTCTTTGTGCATCCACAGACCGTGACAGTTTGGTGTGGATTTTGGAGTGGTGGAATCATTGACCCATTTTTTCGAAAATGCTGCTGGAAACGCCAGTTAACGGCGAGAGCTACAGAGCCATGATTACGGACTTTTTGTGGAATGAAATGGAAGATATGAACTTGGATAATCTTCGGTTTCAGCAAGATGGCGCATCATGTCACACAGCTGATCAAAAAATCGATGGGAAACGTGTGGTGATGTCAATTGGCGGCCTCAGAGCTGTAATTTGACCCCTTTACACTTTTCCTTGTTCCTTAAAGACCGATGCTATACGAATAATCCTAAAACAATCAACACCCTTAAGGCTAAAAACGTCCAAACCATTCATGAGAACCAGAAACTGCCAACAAAGTCTTGGCAAAGTGGATTGACAGTATGAGCTACTACGAAGCCAGCTTGAAATCATGCTCCATGAATGGGAATATTTATTATTTCTAATAAATCCATAATATACCAAAAGAAATGAAAGTCAAATAAAAGCTGACAAATGTCAACCAAACAGAAATGAAGGTGAAAAACCATCGGGCTGGAATATAAAAAAAACACACGTAGTTATAAAAAGAAGTCTTGCAAAATGCATCCTCATGGTTCTTGGAAACCCGTGTAGCTATTTCAGATCTAACCACTTGTGTTCACCAGCTAAATGCAAACGAAACCCCATTTGAACTGAGAATTTTCTACTATGCAAGTATTTACAAACATTTTGTTATTCTCCAGAGAACCATAATACAAATAAATAAAGGCCAAATAAATAAATGCCATCACTGATGAATTTGAAGGTGGAGTCAATTTTCTAGCCTGTATGAACTGTATCATGCCTAATGGGAACCAATGGTTCTCTGAAGATCAAAAGAAGTTTTTGAGAATGTTTTCTTGTGTTTTGCTTGCGATATGTTTAGAACACTTGCATAGTGGGGAATTCTCAATTCAAATGAGGTTTCGTTTGCATTTAGCTGGTGAACGTTTGTGGCTATACCTGAAATAGCTACACGGTTTCCAGGAACCATGAGGATGCATTTTGCATAACTTTTTTTTTATAACTACGGGTGTGTTTTAGTTTCAGCCCGATGTTTTTGACCGCCATTTCTGTTTGTTTGACATTTGTCAGTTTTTATTTGGCAGTTGATAACAATTTTTGATGAAGCATCTAACGCTCCCAACAACGTGTTGAAGTTACAAAAACATTTTATCTAATGAATCGTTTAGAATGAAGAATTATGCGGGATTTTTTTGCAAGTCAACCATTCAGCGAATTGTAAAGAATTTGGAAACTTTGTATACACTGGGAGATGTAGTGAAGTCTGGCCAAACTCGTGGCGTACGTATGGCACAAAATATTGCTGCCGGGAGAGAAAATGTTGATGAAAGCCCATACACGTCAGTTGAACCACGTGCACAAGAATTTCAAATGTCATCGTCAACTTTGTTCAAAATACTCAACAAAGATTTGCATTTATACCCGTATAGAATTAAACTGGCTCAGCAACGATTGAAAACTGACCATGTGCGCAGGCGAGAGTGAAGTGAAAAGGTTTTGCAGCTCATCGGTCTGGAATATAAAAAACCCCCTGTTTGTCTCTATTATTAGAGATATACATAGAATGGTCTTGAGCTTGAAGAAATAAAATAAAAAAGAAATTAAGTTCAGTTCAGTTTATTTAATATTTAAAAAGATAGTTACTTGTATTTCAACCAACCTGTATATGTATGTACCCCCATCCCTAAGTGGCCAAGATGTTGGCCCGACTTGTTCGTGGTAATAGGGATAATACAAAAGTCAGGCTTACTTTTTGCGATCTGTTAGTGTAGCGTCCGCTTTAGATAAATAAAGCTTGGAAAAACTTTTCATTTTCATTCCACCACAAATGACACTAAAAAAAGTACCTACTGTTTAATTATATCTCATACCTAATTGAGAGTCATTAAAGGTTTAGATTTAGTGAGCGTGTGGGTATTTCCCTGAGTAAATGTTTGAGTATCTGAGAGTGTTTTGAGTGTGTGTGTGTGTGTATTGGGGGGTTTTTCATTGTTGTTTGAGAGCATAGAGATTTCTTTCTCTAATACAAAACTTTTAGGGCGTCACACGACGACAACAACCACTATGTCGATGTGAGTAGCAATGGGCATTAATAGAGCGACAGCAGAAGACGAATAAATAGCAGCATTAGCTTAAATATAGCAAACAGCTGAAATGGCTTTAAAAATTTGAATGCGTGTGTGAGTGTGTGAGCAAGAAACCCGCAAATTTTGCAACTTTATCCGTTGGATACATTATTAGACAAACATTACCACAAATGTCGGAGCCAAACAGCCAGCCAGGCCAGCAGCCGCAGCCAAAGTTTTACATTTGCAGCCTCAGTAGTTGTAGTGAACTAAGAAGAAGTTGTTAACGGAATGTTAGAGGTGGGAAGGTGGGTTGGTTGTTTGGCTGGCTGGCTGGCTGCTTAGACAATGGGTGGTTTCTCTGTTATAACCAGAAGGCAGGTAGGGAGAGAGGTTGAGGGAGCAGAAATATCTTCTTTATTAACTCCGATGAATTGAATTTGTTCACATGTTTTTTTCATATGGGTTTGAACAAAATCGAACTTTATCTCGTCATCCTCATTTATAGACACAAGAGAGAGTCAGAAAAAAACCTACATTAAACTGCGATACAAAGAAGACAAAAGTTACTGAAAAGACCTAAGATTTGTTTTTTTTTATTACTTTTTTTTGTTATTAAAACTGGTAAGCATATGGTAGTTGTGTACGAGCGTCTATAAATAGAAACGCTGGTATGCGACGACGATGACTACAGCCACGGCGTCGCTGAAACTTTAGTCAGCGGCGAAGATGATGATGGCGGCGCCGATGACAGAGGCTATTAAGAAATGCAAATTTGCAAAAATTTTGCATAAACAACAACACAACATACGGTGTAATTAATATCTTAGAGATTCGAAAATGATAGACAGACTTACATTTCTAGTTGTTGTTGCTGTGTTTGTTCCTTGTATGCCCGGCGTTTAGGTTGTATTCCCTTTTGAAGAGACTGCTTTTAAAACATATTGCACTTGAAAAAAAATTGCTAGAAATTAAATTTCCCTTCTTTCACTTGAATTTTCTTTGCTTCGATTTGTTTCACTTTTTTTACTTCTCGTTTCCCTGGAAGCTAAGCACCATAAATTTCTTTTCGAATTCCTTGAGGAAAATTTCACACAAAATCACTTTGATTTTTCTTTCTTTTTTTTATATATATATATATATGAGATAAAATATTTATATATATATTTCGATTTCCGATATATTTTCTTTCTTCTATTGCTATCTATCTATATATGAAGGTATTGGTAGTCGTCGTCGTCGTCGGCGTCGGGTTTCAATGATTCTTTCTTGTTTCAACTGCTGCTGCTGCTTGTTCTGCTTCGTCTTCTTATGCTTCTCATCAATGACGACGGGACGATGTCTCCATACTTTTTTTCTCCTATAATTTTTGTTAGATTTTTCAGATTTCCTTGCAATTTGTTATAATTAAAATATGTATATGTATGTACATATGTAGATTTATTTCTGTGTAATTTGTTACTATATAGATTTGGCTTTTGTTTTTTTCTTTCTTTCTTTCTGTTGGGTTGGTTATTAATATTCTTTTGTTGTTTTTTGTTTCTTTCTTTTTTGCTATTTGGTTTGATTTGGAATTTTTTGTTTTTGCCTGTATATATTTCTTTTTTTATTATTATTATTTTTTCTTGCTTCTTCTCTGTGTGTTGTATTATTAAGCGCAATTGAGTACCCACAACTTGTAATGAAAAAACGCGTCTGACGTTTAAAAACTCTATGCGAGTCTTGTGCTCAGCAGAAGATGACTACTGAGCTGTGTTGGCTGGCTGTGTGATGGTCGTCGTCGTTTCGCCAGACACGACTCTACTCTGTACTGTGTAATAGCAGCAATAACAGCAACAACAACAACGGCAAATAATGTTATTATTATTGCTTCAAGTCAGAGTAAGAGTAAAGCCGCCGCCGCTCACAGAGTCTCTAAACTAACATCAATTTGTACTCACCACATCGGGCGCTCACTGTGTGTGGAAGCATTGAACTGTGTGTATAAAAAGACCCCCAAAAAACACAACACCGTATGATATTTGAGCTCCACACAACAATCCAACAGAGCATGTACAAACTCTGCGCTCTCTGCGATTCCAATAATAGTTACTAGTGGTTGTTCTTGTTGTTTGAAAATCTAACAGTTTCCCTCAGCTTCTACCAGCCAGCTTTGCCTGTGTGCTTAGCTGCACGATGATGAAGGCCCACATACATATGTATGTACACATGTATGTATGTAAGTATATTTAACATTCCTAGCAGATGACAGCAACCGTGGTACCGCAAACGGGGATGACAAAGTTGAAACAAGGGCAGTTTTTGGTACTTGGTACCATATAAAAGCCATCAGCAATCTCAACGGAACAGATCTACTATAGCTCCAACTGTCCAAAAAAAAACATTTTTTTTTGGCGGGTAGAACACATAATTCTAAGTAAAAAACCTAAAATAAAAAAATTGGCTATTTTTGGAGTTATGGACTCCCGAAGTTGGAACGTGCTGTAGGGTTGATATTTGTGGAATCGTCTTAACTGCTCAAGGTAATATCTTTTTAGAGTAAATGACCTCAAAATAAGCCAAACAATTAAATAAAAAATTTCGATAACTTGCTTAGTTATCGAGATATTATTGAATGTTTAATTTTTGAAAATTATCGACTATTTTTTTTTTATGTTTTTTAAAAAAACCTAAATTTTGTCTGATAAAAAAGTACATTTAAAACACAAAAATTTTAATAAAATTTTTCGATATATCCCTCAGTTATCGAGATATCGGAAGTAGAAGTTTCAAAATTATTTTTTGAAATATTTATCCGAAAAGTGTGTTCTCTAATAGGATATGAAAATCTAAGGGGAAAACATTTAATACAAATTTTCGATAACTCGTTCAGGTATCGAGATATTAATGCTGAAAGTTTATTGAACTGCATTATCTGGCGAAAGTTCATTAGAAAGTACGATTGTAATCAATATGGCAACGTTTGCGCCTGTTGCGTGTGGTAGAACTTTTGGAAAATCAATAAATTTATATTGCACTAAGTCGCTCAGGCAGGGGGGTTAAAATTCCCTCTGTACCTTAATAGCCAGTTCAGCGAACTTTTTTGTGTAAGCAGACGTACGATTGCTACCCAGGCGATCAAGTTTATATTTGAGTTTTTGTTCCATTTTCGTCCGGGAGTGAAAGCTCATTTTACTAGCTGCCCTTAAGTCACAGTACATTGTTGCCAATGTGTTATTCTTGTTGATTTTAAAAGCTCTTTCTATTGGAAAATACCAAAATTTAGCAAACTGCAGGCAACACTGCTCTATCAGCTGTTTTATTTGAAGCAGCTGATTGCAGACAAAATAAAACAAACAAACAACAAATTGCAAGAAGAAAAGTGGGAAAAATTAAAGTTAGTGAAGTGAGATAATTAAAGTGTCTTTAAAATGATTGCATCCGTGGCATTTGGGGCGACAAGTAGCGACTTTTTTGTTTGAAATATTCATAATAAACAACAATTTTTATGAATTTTCTTGTAAATGCGTAAAGAAACACATTTGTAAACAAACTAAACTAAACGAAAAAACAAAAGTTATCTTCGCTAGTCATTAGGCGTACGAATGATCAAAAATTAAGTTACAAAAACAGGCTATAAGTCGATGTGTGGCAAAATCGGAAAAATCACTCGATACACGCCCGATTTTTTTAAAATAATTTTTTATTTTTTTTCCATAAATTTTGAGCATTATCTCGGGTATTTAAGGGGTTAGAAGAACAAACGAAGTGTCATATTTTTGATAAAAGTGCGTGGTATCGGTGGTCGGTGGAAACGGCGTTGGGAAATAAGCCCTCTGCCATCGGTACTATTCTGAGAAAGTAGGGTTTTCCCAAAAGTGTGGTTAAAAGTCGAATATCATAGATTGGCTCACAATGGGTTAATGGTTCGTATTTTTTTTATATACAGTTCGAAAGGTGTTTGCATAAACTTTCCAACGATATCGATGTGGGCCCAGTCAGCCAAGTACTTTGGTAGATAGAGCAGATTTTGTATCCAAATTTTGGGGGGTCGTACTAATTCGGGAAATATGGGTGAGCGAAAATTTTTTTTTTTTACCCTCTATCAATGGTAACAACTTAGAGCGGATACGAGAGTTGGACCTAATCTAGATATAAGCCAAAATTAGTTTTTGGTTTATGTCTATAATGCGGCTTACATTCCAAAAATTAAAAAAAAAATGCGTCTACTAGAACATTTTATTTTAAGCAAAATAAAGTAAACAAACAAAATCGGGGCAAATGCATAGTTTCGGAGTTATGGGCCCCGAAATTTCGGATATGAGAGAGGTTTATGACTTTAAAGTACCGTGTAAAGCTACTGATATTACATTTTTGGAACATTAATTTTTGAACAAAGTTCCTTATCGCACGCTGCGGAATGAGGGTTAAATTAAAAAAAAAATAAACAACTTTGTTTTAAAACTATTATGCTACAACCCAGTATTATCAACTATATTGGGTACTTTTGCTTTGGTTTGTGTCTAGACTAAACATGTATTGGGAAATTTCTAGTTTAATGTGAAGTTTTGTAGGTGGCGCGTCTAACCAATATTTAGTACATATTGTAGTTTTGAACCCAATAAAAAGTAAATTTAGAAACGCCAAAGTGAAAGAAGTTTAAAAAAAACAGCAGACAGTTGTCCGAGGCCTTCGGCCACGGACTGTCCCTGCAGGCTGTGTCAGAGAGACGTTACTAAACGTCAACTGTCAGCTGCTGTCAAACAGCATCAAGCAGCATTGTTATTTTGCTTACTTGGCAGCACTTTCATTTAACATAAAAATGTGTGAATTAATTTTTTCATATATTTTTTACAATTATATATCCATGTTAAATTCAAATTCACATTTAACATTTTGTTTCACTTAAATACATGAGTAAATATACGAAATTTCAATATTTCATCAATCAAAACAACAGCCGAAGGTTTGTGTCCACACTGAAACAGCAGCATAGTTTGTGTTCACGCTACAAACTCAAACACTCAACCAAACACCACACATATGTTTGAGTGTATGTGTTTAAACAATTTTCATTTGAGAAATTTAAATATTAGGAAGATATCAACCAATATGAAATGTATATCAAACGAAAGATAACATCTTCATTTACCTACAAAAAAAAATTTTTAAAAAAAAGTTATCTCGCCGTTTCCTCATAATCAATGAAATAAAGATTACAACAATAACATATCCTTCAGCACGTGTCTTTTCGTAAAATAAGTAAATTTTCTTACAAAAATTTTTTTTTAAATAAGTACTTTTTCTTAAAAATGTACATTTTCCTACAACAAATTGCCTTTTCTTAAGCAACTACCTTTTCTTTAAAGAGTGCTTTCTTGTGAAACAAAATAAATTTTCTTGAGATAAGTACCTACTCTTAAAAATGTACCTATTCCTGAAAAAAGGAACAATTTTTAAAAATTTCACATTTCTTTAAAAAAACATTTTCTACACAAAAAATACCTGCTCTTAAAAAAAATAGATTTTCTTAAAAAATTTATTTTCTTAAAAGTACTTTTTCTAAAAAATGTAACAATAACTTTTATTTTCTTTTCTTGAATTAAGTAGCCTTTCCGAAAATAAGTAATTTTTTTTTTTAAAAAAATAACCTTTTCCTAAAAAGAGTACCACTTCTTTAAAAAGTACCTGTTCTTAAAAAAAATAACAAGCCTGTGTTAGATAACACGGGCGCATAGGTCAGACGTAGAATACGTTAGTCATTTTGCAATTAAAATATATGAATTAAATATAATTTTATAGATTAATATAATCAATCTATTTATTAATTTATTTTTTAGTTTGTGTGCTCGAAGACTGTATGCCATATGTTTAAGGATGAAACTATATCTAGTTTAACGTATTACATTATAGCGACATCTTCATTTGAAGTACAGCTACAGCAATACATTTTATGATATGGCAGCACAATAGATTAGCTGCTTTCCAACTACTTCCCAATGTATTCACAGAAATGTGTTTAGGAAAACCCCATTGATATAGTGAGCGTATACATCGCCAATCCTTTGTATTAATGTACATACACACACATTTACACGCTGCTCGCAGAAGTAGACAAACGACAGCAAAGATCTGTAAACTTTCAAGCACACACAAGTGTCCACGCTCCCCTCCCTTCATTTTATGTACCCCTCCAAACGAACTAATAACCGACCGATCCAACAAAACGAAATGTAAAATAAACGAAAATAAACAAAGCACAGCAAAGCCAAAATCATTTGATTTCACAACAACAACAAAAACAACAGCGGCATTTACAAACCAACAACAACAGCGGCATGTACAAAAAAAGTCTAAAATATCATGCTCTTAAATATTTATTTCCTTAACTACATAAAACTTTTATATATAGACATATAATTTTTTTAATGTAATTCGAAACAAAACATATTACCAAAACTGAGTAACATATAAAAATTGCTAAAATATGTTTTAATATTTAAGTAAAAGTGGGTGAAAGTTGACAAACATTTTCTCAAAATTTTGTGCTCCAGATCAACACCCCTACCTTACCGTATAACGTATTCTACGTTAAAAAATTACTTCTTTTTAAAAAATAATCATACTGTTATGGCATTTTCTTACACAAAGTACTTCTTCTAAAAAATAGTACATTTTCTTAAAAAAACATTAAAAGAAGTACCTCTCTTTTAAAATAGTCATTTTCGGGAAAATATAATATAAGTACATATTCTTAGAAAAAAGACCTAAAAATATACTTGTTTTAAAAAGAATACATTCTATAAAAAAAAATGTACTTAAAAAAGCTTATCATTTTACAAAAAGTATATTTTCTTAAAGATCCATTTAAATTATCGTATTTTTCAACGGGAGCCTTAGGCGTGTTGGAACTAACTAGTACATAATATATAGCGAAAGGAACTTGTCCCCTGACACCTCAAATTACTTATTTGCATTATAAGCTTCCAAATTAGGGGTTGACTCGCAGAACTTTTTTTTACACTGGTATCGACACTGCTATCTATTTGTATGTTTTCCTAAAATTATTTTAATGATGAATAAAATTGGTCAAATATGATTAATCAGTATTCAAAATAATTTCGTAATAATAGTTTCGATTAAGCAGAATTTCTGATTATGCGATTAATCACTATATCGATTAATCAAAATTGTAATAAATCGATTAATCACATACCTTCTTCCTACAGCAATCTATACAATTCAGGGTGATCTAAATTCAAGTGTATTTTGGGATCAGCGCGTGTAAAAAAGTGTAGAAATTATAGGATCTTATAAGATCTCATTTAATCATATTTCGAAACAAACTCCGATTTATATGTTAGGCCGATTTTTTGAACTCTCTACGTTGGGAAATATTATGTGCATATGCGTATTGGAGCAGATATATCAAAGAGTTTCAATGCATTTTGGTTAAAAAATCCTAGCTAGTCAGCTATGGATGGTGTACTATATATGCATAATGTCCCAGTCTATTTTATTAAATTCTGTTTAAAGCACATCATATTTTATTTTGAGGAAATCATGTGAGGAAAAGTACATCATGCCTTGCAAAACAGAGGGCACCTAGTTGATTAAATAACAATACCTAGTATTTGATGTTGCCGTAAAATGTGTCGGATTGTTAGTACAGGGTGGGCCAACCTCGACTGACTAATTTGAAATGCTTACAACTTTTATATTTTTTCAGTTTTTTATTTAATTTTTTTTAGGTTATAAACAATTTAATAAAATTTTCTAATGTCATCATACTAAATGCAAGAACGTGTAAAAATTTTTCAATATTATTATTTTATTATTTTTTGAACAACCTCATTATGATCGATCTCATCTCTCATTTAAATGGATATGTTAATAAAGAGAGCTGCCGAATTTGGGGTACCGGAAATCCTAGGCAGAGCATCAGCAACAATTATCGGCCCATATATTTCCAAAAACCAAGCTGGGGAACCAGGAACCGTCTCCGGGTCGGTATATCGAACCTTGTTGGAAATTTGTTTACGTCCGGTAGTTCTCAATAATCATGGCAAATGGTTCCAGCAAGATGGAGGTACAGCTAATACCGCAAGAGACACAATGTTCTAAGCATTTCAAATCAGTCAGTCGAAGTTGGCCCACCCTGTATAAACACTATGTAGACCAACTGATTTTAGTATCTCCAGAAGTTCTGATTCTTTCAGTAATTTAGAATTTAAATCGCCCGCAATTATATTTTCAAATAGGACTGAATCATACGATTTATGACGGTTTGGCCTATAGGCACAGTCTAGTTATAACGGGTGATTTTTTAAGAGCTTTCGGAATTAATTTAAAAAAAAAAACACATAAAATTTAGAGAAATATATGAAATCTTTATTTCAGTCGATAGAACGGTCTATATATTTCAAAATTTAAAGATGATTTCATGTGACTGTTGACCGCGGCTGCGCCTCAAATGGTGCATTCGCAGGGTCCAATTTACTACTCTCTCCCACATATCGGCCGGTATCTCACGAATACATTCTTCAATATTGGCTTCCAGAGCCACTATGGTTAAATTCTAGACCAAACCGAACATGTTTTACAGTAATATGTTAGACGAAAACAGCTGAGCTGCCAAAAACGGTGTTGCCAAAAAGAAAGTTGCTAAAAAAATCACCCATTATTTTTCAAGATTGTATGATTTGCTCACAATTTTACAGGGAATGTTTGTCCTGACATAAATTACAACACCTCCATCAAGGGAATTTCCGCCATTACTAAATAAAACTTTGCAACACAAAAAAACAAGGTTCTAACAACGTATACTGGTAGCGCGGGGGGGGAATATTCGTGTATCGGCGTTTCGAAAGTTTACGTCTGAATTTTGAAATTGAAAATGAAGGGTGAATTTTCCCCCTTCTGAAACAATGTTATCCTTACATTTTACGTATCGGATGTGTTCAGCAATTTTAAGTACAAATTTGCGAGAAACTTATTTGTGGAATACTTTAACCCTCAGCTGCCTCAATACATGGGTCTTTTTTGTTCTTTCTGTGAAAAGGAGTAAAAAAGCACCCCTAACATAGGGGTGTAACGGTTTAAAACGTACTACAAAAATATTCCTCACACAATTCTACCGTAAAAAAAATGGTTTACCATTACATCCTTTGAAGGAATTGGGGAGAGCTCCTTACAACCAGTGAGCTGTGCTCTCTATAGTTTCATACACACTGATTGGGACCTACAGTTGTACACCGGTTCCGAACGGTATTTTGAGAAGCTTTTTCATGGCTAAGTACTCGATAGTGTCGCCGTCACTAAGCAAGGTGACCGTCGTCGAAAGAAATTTTAAGGGATCGCACCCAGGATCTCCTGTACAAGAGGCGCGCACACTAATCATTGCACCACCGACTGCCACAATTCTACCATAAGTTTCTTAAAACCCCAAAGTTCAAAACTCATCTTCAATGCCAAAAATAAATCAAAACTGAAAATACATTTAAGGGTTAATATCGTACTTATTACGAGTTGGCGCTAAGATGTCCCACAAAACTGCATTTTAGGGGGTTGGTGTGTATTGGAAAAATATTCTATGTAAAATTTCACTATAAGTTACCGAACAAAGAAAACTATAGATATAATATTTATATTTTTACCCCCTCTACCAGAATCCATTGTCAGAACCTTGTTATTTTTTTCTGTCCCACAGTGTAATGGGCAGCCACATCTTCACTGCTCTTATGAAATAAATGATTCAAGACAGAAGTCTCCTCAATCAGTATCGCCTCATCGGTTGGCATAGTTTCAATGTAAATAAGGCATCGTAGCGAAATAATATACCGATGCCCTCATAAATTCAGTGCATTTTGTAAAATTTTGAACTTGTATGAAGTCAAATTTTCGTTTATACTTCTACATATATATTTGCTTATTAGAATCAAATCCAATGTTATTCAAACACAATTCAGATTTTGTATTTTTTCGGAAGATTGACATAGTTTTTAATATACAGTTTCTAACATATTATCACCAAAATTGTTCCATAAAATTAATTTGTATTGGTTTTTACCCGAACGATATTTTTGACTGGTGGTGTATGGTTATGCTTACGCTGCACATATGTATATTCAAGTTTTCCGAGTTAGAAACAATTCTAAGATCACATGAAACAGACAAGTTTTCTTGTTCCCTAATTCTGATTTAATCTTCTACAATTCATCTTTCATTACACCGATAACAGCGCATTCAGATTCAATTGTCTTAATACGCTCGTCAATTAATTAATCACCCGAAACCAAGAGCAAACCAGTACTTAATACAAAAAATATTCCAAGTCTTTTAGTGCCCAAGTGGGCATTTAAATACCCCGGCCACAAAATCGTGCCTGTATCGTTAACGAGTGGACCAACTCCAGTGCATTTTTTTAAAGACAGAAGACATCAAAGTCTATAAGACAACTCCACTCCTCGAATTTCCATAGCCATTTCTGTTAACATTTTCCGATTTTGCACAAATTGCTGACTTTTAACCCGCTACTTTTCCCCCCAAGACATGGGCCCTTTATGACCATAAAATCGATGAAGACTGATTTGTCATACTTCTCACCTAACCCAAGTTAGAACCTTTCTAAGAATGATATATTTTGGGGTATTTTGCTACCCATTCGTCGCGAATGAGTTGGAGAGAAATAATCGGACAGAAAATATGGAAATTATTTTCCATTTTATACAAATTTTATAAATATTATCACTTAAATCGTTCAAACATTATATTTCTGAGGGCTATCTCTAAGTTTTTGATATTGGTCTGACATGATTTTAATATCCGGATATTATTTCCAAAAAAAATATAAACTTAGTCAATCTTTTTCCAAAGTGATTATTTTGATATTGTCCAGCGCACGAACTGTCATTGCTAAATCCCAATGAATTTAAGAAAATTTCAAGAGGTGTCAGGGGACACCCGTTTGGAACGAAAATCCTTTCGTTATACATATATTATGTACTAGTTAGTTCCAATACACCTAAGGCGCCCGTTGAAAAGTACGATAATTTAAATGGATCTTTAAGAAACTATAAAAAAAAAAAATAAATGGCTTCCCATTACATCCCATGAAGGGACCGGGGAGAACTTCTCACAATCATTGAGCTATGCGCTTTCCAGTTTTCACTTACTGATTGGGACCTACAGTTTTACACCGATTTCGAACGGTATTTGAGAAGCTGTTTCATGGCTATATACTCAATAGTGTCGCCGTCACTATGCGAGGTGACCGCCGCCGAAAGAAATTTTTTTGAAGGTGGTCAGAGCAGGGATCTCACGTACAATAGCTGCGCACACTAACCATTGCACCACCGACGGCCAATATATACGTTTATACGAAAATCGTTTTGTAAATTTTTTTTTAGAAAACTTTTTTTTTGTTGTATGTATTTTTTTTAAAAAAGAAGTAAAGTTTTAGGTCCTTTTTGTAAGACTGTGTATTATATTTTCCCGAAAAGGTAATTGTTTTAAAGAGAAGTACTTTTTTTATTAAAAGCTAATGTTTTTTTAAGAAAAGGTACTATTTTTAAGAAGAAGTACTTTCTGTAAGAAAAAGCCATAAGAGTATGATTTTTTTTTTTACAAAGAAGTGTTTTTTTTTCAGAACATGTAGTTTTTAAAGAAGTGACACTCTTTTTAGGAAAAGGTTATTGTTTTAAGAAAATGTACTTATTTTCAGAAAGGCTACTTATCTCAAGAAAAGAAAAGAAAAGAAAAGGTATAATTTTATTTTTAAGAAAATTTACTTTTAAGAAGAGGAATTTTTGTAAGAAAATGCATTTTTTGAAGAGAAGGTATTTGTTTTAAATGGGAAATTTTTTAAGAACTTTTTCAAGAGTATGTAAAGTTTTAAGAGTAGCTACTTTTCTCAAGAAAAGTTATTTTGTTTCACAAAAAGGTACTCTTTAAAGAAAAGGTAGGGTTTTAAGAAAAGGCAAGTTTTTGTAAGAAAATTTACTTTTTTAAGAAAAGGTACCTATTTTAAACAAAATTACTTGTTTAAGAAAAGGTATATTTTGTAAAAAAAAATACCTTTTTAAGCAACGGTACTTCTTTAAGATAAGGTATTTTTTTAAGATAAGGTATTTTTTAAAGAAAATGTACTTTGTTTAAGAATATGAATAGGTATTTTTTTTTTTTGAGAAAATTAACTTTTTTAAGAAAATACACTTATTTAAGAAAATTTTCGTTTTTTTAAACCTCTTTCACCTTGGCTTTTCTAAATTTACTTTTTATCGGGTTCAAAACTGGAATATATACTAAATATTGGTTACAGGCTCCACCTAGAAAACTTCCCATTAAACAGAAATTTCCCAACGTATGTTAGTCTAGACACAAACCAAAGCAAAAGTACCCAATATAGTTGATAATACAGGGTTGTAGCATAATAGTGTTAAAAAAAAGTTGCTTAATTTTTTTTTCATTTAGCCCCCATTCCGCAACGTGCGATAAGGAACTTCGTTCCAAAACAATTTGCCAATCATTTCGAACCTCTTTTCAACTCAATCTTCTATGCAGGAAAAATTCAAGTTTTTTAACAAAACTTCACTTTTTAGTTACTTTGGTCAGTATTGTAATTTTTTCAACGTTCTATGATATGCGCATGCGCTCATACAAAACACATATTAAGGGGGTTTCCAATTTGAGTGAAATGATTTCATTAAAAACAACACACTAATTTTAAAGAAATTCAAATGTTCAATCGATAGAATTAAGTTCTGAATAAAACGTCTTTCAAATGGCCTCCACGTCTTCTTTTGCAGGAACGAATTCGATGAACCCAATTTTTCCATTAAATAAAGTCGTATGCTATGAATAGCACGTTCAATATTGATTTGCAAAGCTTGAAGAGAGTCTGGCTTATTGCTAAAGACCAATGACTTCAAACAACCCCACAAGAAATTGTCTAATGGTGTTAAATCACAACTGCTTGGAGGCCAGTCAATGTTATAATTTCTTGAAATAATCGAATCTCCAAATATTTCTCTCAACAATTCGGTTGTTGGACGTGCCATGTGGCACGTAGCCCCGTCTTTTTGGAACCACATGTTGTCAACATCAACTTCTTCCATTTTCGGCCATAAAAAGTTGGTTATCATCGATCTATGCCGCTCTCCATTGGCAGTAACGGTGATACCAGCTTCATTTCGAAAGAAGTACGGACCGATGAATTAGGTGATTGCAATGGTTCTTCATGAATAATTTGTGGATTTTCTTCGCACCAGAATCGACAGTGTTGTTTACTTCCCGGACTACATAACATTCAAGTGTCAATAAGACAGAACAAAAAAACGCTCAAAGTAATGACAATATTGCTGCCGTTCAGGCAAGTTTTGCTGAAGACCCCTACTTATCGATTTCAAGACGTTGTCAACAATTGGAACTGTGTGACTGTTTGACCACAACCTGGCAGATTTTGAGAAAAGATTTCGGCTTGCATCCGTAGAAAATTGTTATCACTCAAGAACTCAACCCACTGGACTACCTTAAACGTCGTGAAGTTCTGATTTTATCTTTGAACAACTTGAAAACGATAACGGTCTTTTTAAGAAAATCATCTTCTCCGATGAGGCTCTGAGTAAATAAATAAATGGTTTCCCATTACATCCCATGAAGGGACCGGGGAGAACTTCTCACAATCACTGAGCTGTGCGCTTTCCAGTTTTCACTCATTGATTGGGACCTACAATTTAATCCGATTCCGATCGGTATTTTGAGAAGCTTTTTCACGGCTAAATACTCGATACTATGCGAGATGACCGCCGCCGAAAGATATTTTAAGGTGGTCAGAGCAGGGTTCGAACCCAGGATCTCATGTACAAGAGCCGCGTACACTGACCATTGCACCACCGACGGCCATAAAGTAAAATAAATTTAAAAAAAAAACAAGAAAAACTGTTTTTCATTAAAATTAGGTAAAAGTGACTTTATTCAAGTGAACCAAAAAAAAAATAGCACATTTTTTGACTTTTTTTTATTAATTGCTCAAAAAAAGTTCTTTAGTTAAGAATCGCTATTGTCATGATTTTTGTTATATCTCAAGTTGTCTAGCTTCCGTTTCCATTTTAAAATTCTGCAATCGGTTACAAATTGCAAAAGATACAGGCTGCTGAACATGGCATTTTTAGTGCCTTTAAATAAGTGAACCGGAGTGGTGTAATAGAAAATATACACAAAATTTTGATTAACTTCGTAAACTGCATTTTTTTTGAATTTGAATTTATTTTTTTTATTTGCATTTTTTTTTTTTTTTTGTTGGACTTAAAAGTACTATTTTTACGTATCAAATGTTGAATCTCTTGCATGTAGTACAATCGGCCAACACTGATTTATCATCATTATACTACGAGTATACAAGTACATCGAGAGATACAGAGAGAGTTGAAATATCTGAGCAAATGGTAAGTCATCAAAATTTAGAGAGTTATGTAGCTATTTGTGAGAGAATAGTGAGAGTTTTCTAGTACTACCCTAGTGTAAGCGTGTCAATGTAGCAGGTTGTTTTTGAGCGACGGCTTTGTAGACAAACCTTTTTCCACAGACGTACATACGATATACACACTTCTCGGATAAGATACAGTGCGTGTTGTTAGTTCGTGATAGTATAAAACAAAAATGAGTTTAGGTTTAAAACGCCCAAGCTTAAACCGGCATAGATAATTAAGAATTATAACACATATATAAATTTACTTACGGCTGCGAAATGACTTACCTGAAAAATAAAAGAGAAATGCAAATTTTAATTAAATTTTGTGATGAAAAAAATGCTGGTACAGTTTGAATAAAAATAAACAGACACAAATTTTTTAAGTTAGTTAAATCATTGCTACTAATTCGAACTACTTTGCTAATTTTCGAACTCGTAATGACTCCATAAAAACATAAAAAAGCGAATCAGTGAAATTGCGATTTGGCGGATCAATCTCGGATCCGTTACGAGTGCGTAAAATCATAAAAAGCGAATCAGTGAAATATTTAATGTCGCAGATTCATATCTGAGTTGAGAAAACAGTAAAACTTTAGAACAAAATACTAAAATGATTTAAATTTATCTGACAACAAATTTTTTTATTTGTAAAATTTAATATTAAAAAAAAACTTCAGTTGATTAGAGGCAGAAAATATAATTCATACCTTTTTTTATTTTTAATATCAGAACGAATCCATTCCGAATCCGCAGAAATTGAAAAAAGCGTACCTTTTTTAATTTTTAATATCAGAACGAATCCGTTCTGAATCCGCAGAAATGGAAAAAAGCGGATCCGTCTCGAATACATTTTATTTCCAAAAAACGAATCCGAAACGGATTCCAATATGAAGTTCGTTACGAGTTCGAGACGGATCCGAAAAAGTACAAAAAACGATTCGCGTTTTCGAGAGGAATTTCATATGAAAATTTCGGTATGAGTTTGTAACGGATGTCCGTTTCGCATAAAATGTCCGCAGAAACGGAACCCTCTCTAATTCGTAACGGATTAATATGGCACATTGGGATGGTACCAGCAAATGTTGTTGTAGTTGTAGGCAGCAACAATAGATATTTTAGTTTTTTTCATTCGTTTCAGTTGTCAAACTCTACACATATACCAACAATACAAGAATACAGTAAAAGTATACAAGAAATATGAGTTTGGCAAGTGGAACGAAAAATGGCATGGCAAAAATTAAATCACCTGTTTAAACGACTATACCTGATGATATTTCTACGATATGATAAATCTACCATGGTGAATATGTATATAATAATAAAAATATATCCTTCAAATGTAGAGGTATTCAATCTACGTAGTCTTCCATTAAATAAAATAATTTGAATGAACTTACCACGTTTAAGGCGTTTTGCAAATTTCCGTGCTTGAGTCCATGAGTAACATTTTCATTCACAATAATTGATAACAAAATTTATCTAAGATAATTTTTTGTTGCCCTTTCTTGAATTTTTACATGTGGTAACATTGTCGTGGCTCAAGTTGGAATTTAAGTGGAAAATTGAAATGTCGCTTCACATCGATTAGCTGCCCAGTACAAATTAAGCTATAATTAATTAACTTTAGCGGTGTAAAAAAAACAGACATATTATTTGTTTGATTATATTTTGCTATTTTGGACTCATAACAAGGCGGGTTGCTTGAAAATATTTTTTTTTGGGTTTAGACATAATTCCCACTTTTAATGACTTATTGGTTGGCGATATTCTAGATCAGGGTATACACTCAAAAAAACTATGCCACTAAATTAGAGTAGATTCAATCTCAAATTTAGTTCAAAATGTTTGGACTTCCGCACTTTTATTTGATTAGGTTAGGTATTGGTGACAGTCGACTAATGACTAGCTTAGACATTTTAGTTCATTGTGGTACCACGGGCTAAGGAGAACAAAAAATTTTCCCCTACTATTTGTCGCACAGTGTAATCAATGCAAGCAAAATACTGCTATCTGCCCACCCTCGTTCGACTTTTTTCGTTTTCAACTAATTTTAATTTTTTCAACTAACGCGAGGAATTATGACGGGTTGAATTTCACATCTGAAGTCATAGAGGAAATTAGGATAGAGTACTTTATTCTCTTATCTGACGTTTCGTGTCACACTAGTCATCGTAGGTTGGTGAAAATCAGAGATATTCATACGTATCCAGGTGTAAATATATATATTGGCTACTTTATTAAATTGCCGATCCAAAAATTCGTTAATACTTGTATATAAACTTGTTTCTGGGAGTATGGATTGTCCTGAAGTTCTCAGTCGTATTGGCTTCCATGTTACCGTTAGATGCCTTCGTTCCAATGAATATTTTAATGTTCCTATGCATCGAAAGAATTATGCTCTCTATGATCATATTTTATGTTCATTAAAAGAAATTTAATTTACTCAATAGCAAATATGATATACATTTTGCATTTTCCCTAAGAAAATTAATAAATAAATAAATAAAAGTTAACTTACACCAGGTGGAGTTACAAGAACTGTTGACTTAACTTTAACTTTAAATAAACATATAAATTCACTTCATATTTAAAGTTTAGTTCAACTGCACTAACATATCAAATGGCTCTCGCAATCTTGTTGCACCGACTGTATACACACATAATCAACATTCATCTAATGGCGAGTTTCAATAGCTTACACAGTCAGATGTTTACAACACACCAGCAGCAGCAGCAGCAGCAACCAAAGTGGCGGCCATACACACACATATCCATAAGATACTGTTTTAAGTTTTTTGTTTTGGTTGTCTTTTCAATTTCGTCGGTATGCGGTATCCAAACGGCGCAAACTCCGTTAGTCACTCACATTCTGCTCAACCTCCCCACCGCCATGACGCAACAGACGTTATCACACACATCTATCACTGGCGCGCTCTAACTCTGACGCTCTCTTCAACAACTGGAGTGGCTCTCTGTTTACTCACTGGTGTTGTAGATTGTTGTTGGTATATTTTAATATTTTTGTAATATTTGATGTTGTAGTGTTTGGACATCATCTTTAACTTCTCGTGTCGTTTACTTTCGTAGAGTTTCGTGCTTTACAGCTGGTTTGTCGTGTTGTCAACTGATGATAAAAGCAACAACGGCCGCATCCATCGAATGCTACAAACTACAGCTAAGAATAATGGAATAATGAAAAAATATGCCGGTTTTTGGGATTTTGTTTATGCATAGATATACAATTGGGGAGCAGGGAGCGCTACACACACGCTACCCAATACTTGAACTGCCTGCCCAATAACGCTCTCGCACGTTGTACAATGTTTGAAGAACCCGTTAGTTGCAACTAAGAGACACCAAGTGGGTTTCTACTCTTTGAAAAATGTTAAATATTGCAAAGAATATTAATCCATAATGCAAATCTCGTTTGCAGCCAACCAGTGAGATCAGTTGCGAAAGTAAGGTTTGTTGTTTGCATGTGGTTTGCGGGGGAAGAGGGTGCGCCACAGCGAACAGCAGTGGTTTTTGGAGTTACGCAATGGGCGCCGACGCCACCGCTGATCTTTCTTAATGGACTTTTATGTGATTCATTACTTGGGACATTATTACTGTGTGAGGGATGAAGTCATGACGACGATTTGCATTTATAGAAATATAAATTTCAATACACTAATGCCAGATATATGAAGTATGAATGCGGTTAACATTTGAATGAGTCAATAGACATTTTGATAAGCTATAATTACAGTAAACGCTGCGTTTGGTAGACAGTCATCGTCGACGAATTGCATGTCCATCTGTTAAAGATGTGCATTAGACTGGGTCGCAAGAAATATTTACAGCCTTATTCGTAAAAAGTTGTGAGAGGTTTGAGAGACGTCTTTTGTATGATAAACTGTCTCTCAAACCTCTCACAACTTTTTATGAATAAGGCCGTTAGATTTTCACAACCCAGCTCTAAAGGTTAGCTTGCGACAATTTCAGAGACAAAAACAAACAATTTTTAGTGCATCCTACATGTTTCTGAAGGGGTCCTAGAGATGCACTCTACACTTAAAGGCTGATTTTTTGGCTTGCACTCCAAAAAACAACAACAAGGGGGGTAGAATACGTTGTTCTAAGCAAAAAAAAGTAAAATAACAAAATCCTGGCAAATGCATAGTTTCGGAGTTATGGGCCCCGAAATTTCGGATATGTGAGAGGGTTATGGCGTTATCATAACAGTTTTTTGTATAAAACAATTCAAAACAAACTCATAAAATAATGTAGCACTTTTTGATGTAACACTTTTTAGATGAAACAAAGGCATTTGATTCTATTTGGCAGAAAGGTCTTTTACATAAACTGAATCACATACATATGTCCAAATAAATATTGTAAGTTTATTAAGTCATACTTAAACGAAAGATATTATTGCGTGAAAGAGGAAACTGATTACTCGTCACTACACCCTATATATTCAGGTGTTCCCCAAGGAAGCATTTTGGGCCCTGTGCTATACCTGTTGTTTACAAGAGATATGCCAATAAATACCGAGTGCGTCGTGGATACATTTGCAGATGATATAGTCATAATGGCAGTAGGCAAAACTAGTATTGTAGCTTCAGAGAAACTACTACTAAATTTATTACCCAACATCCAATCTACATACATTGTCAAATTGTGCCAATTGAAAACTCGGCTAAGTACCTTGGTATGACACTCGATGCCAAACTTAGGTGGAAAACACACGTGAAGAAAAAACGAAATGAACTTAATATAAAGTACAGAAATTTGAAATCACATGTTGAAAACAGTTTGGTTATATGGAATACAACTTTGGGGTTGTGCCAGTGATAATGACATTGCAAAAATACAACGATTTCAAAACAAAGTACTTCGAGCTTAGTAAATGCTCCATGGTATTTCATGAATTTGGACCTAGCATAAATTCGGTAAAAGAGGAAATTCAGAGACAAGCAGAAAACCACAGGTTACGACTTGAAAAACACACAAATGAGCTGATTGCGGAATTTGCTGAGCAATGACGAAATACCCCGACGGGTCAACCGATGTAAACCCCATGATTTATTGAACCGTTTAGTCCTCAAACGAAAACAAAAATTATTTAAAAAACATCGTCCGATTTTTCGAATATTTTTTGTACTTTTTTCAAACAAAAACAAAAATTAGTTTAAAAAATTTTTTAAATTTTTGTTTGAGAAACGTAAACGTCCGATAACTCGATAACTAAGCGACTTATCGAAAAATGCTACATAATTTTTTGAGTTTGTTAAGACTTGTTTTATACAAAAAAAAAGTGATATCAATGGGTTTACACTGTACATTATTGGAAAAAGTATCCGAAATGTCTGTGTCCATAACTACGAAACTATGCATTTGCCCGGATTTTGTTATTTTACTTTCTTTGCTTAAAATAACATGTTCTACCCGACGGAATAAATTTTGTAATTTTTGGGGAGTAAGCCGTATAATAGACATAAAGGGTTTTTCAACAGCGACGCTACAAAAGTAAAGTAAACATTGAACTTTTGTCATTGTTTTTAGTTTTATGTTCTTCTTATGTTCGCCAAATTCGCCACAACGACGTCACAGAGATGCCCAATGCTTGAGAACGACATGTGAGAGACACATTTGGGCTTTCTTGAACTGAAGCCTCAGCGGCAGCAATATTCTCGACAATACGGGCACTTCTTTGTCTCACTGGCAGGGGAACATTTTGTACTATGCCTGTGGATTCAAATTTTTCCACTAGATGCTCAATTGTTGATCTGGTAGGACGATTATGACGACCATAAATTGGACGTAGCGCTCTTAAATTTGAGGCCACTGACTCCAAATTTCGGTAGTAAATTTTAATAATTTCGGCTCGTTGTTGGCTCGTGTATCTTTCCATGATGAAATGGCAAACCTTACTGAAGAGAAATGTCAAAAGAGCGGGAAAAAATATGGCGTCGGTTCACTTATTTAAAGGCACTAAAAATTCCATATTCAGCAGCCTGTATCTTTTGCAATTTGTAACCGATTACAGAATTTTAGGATGGAAATGGAAGCTAGACATCTTGAGATATAAACAAAATCTTGACAATAGTGGTTTCTTAACTAACGAAAAAAGTTCAAAAATATTCTATTTTTTTGGCTCACATGAACCAAAATAGCTTCCAGTTTATAATTGGATGTGCTACCATTATGACGCCATGGCATTTCCGAAATGTGTTCTGTTTTTTTCATAAAGGTCTTTTTTGTTGTACGTTTGAGGTGAACATGAGTCGTTTGCGAAAACAGAATAATAGTTTAGCATAAAAAAACGTGGTAGCACATCCAATTATAAACTGGAAACTATTTTGGTTCAAGTGAGCCAAAAAAATATAAAATTTGTGAACTTTTTTTCAAGTTTATATTTAACCGGAAAATTTCCCATTTTATACAAAGCTTTGTACTATTTAAAAAAAAAAGTTTTGCATTAAAGTTTTTCAGTCATTATCCGGCTCAAGGTCATGTTTTTCCCCCATTACAAATAATTTTTAAAGTTTGTAAAGAAGAACCAAAGAGGGGAAAAATTACTTAAACCATATAATGAATGAAAAACGTTGACTTTTAAATATTGATAATATAAAAAGAACGCGTTGATAGAGGCGT
Organism: Phaonia tiefii; assembly: GCA_963931995.1. NCBI lineage: Eukaryota > Metazoa > Arthropoda > Insecta > Diptera > Muscidae > Phaonia > Phaonia tiefii. The sequence continues at coordinate 65,421,914 of OZ008369.1, forward strand.
TGATAATTCTGCTTTGTAGCATTGTCACTATCCAACTCATGAGGAATGTTTCCACGCCTAGATCTTCAAGTGATTCTTCTATACCCGCTGAGCTCACGTTATTGAATACACCCACTAAATTCCAGAAGACCGCGAGGGTATATTGTTTGTTCTCCAAGGACCTCTCAATGGTTCTGACGACTTCGTGCAGGGCTTTGTCGGTTGAGCGGCCTTTTAGATATGCATGTTGTCTGCGTGATATTTTGGGCGAATGTTTGCGTCGATTATCCTTTCAAGCGTTTTCAGAAAAACGATGAGAGGCTGGTCGGTCTGAAATCCCTTGCGCTCTCGTGACTCCGTCTCCTCGCCTTGGGAATGAAGCCCACTCTTACCTGACTCCAACTCTTTGGTAAGAAGTTAGAGTCAGGTAGGATCGGAATATAATACAGAGCTACGGCCTAATTATGACCTACGCGCATTGTAGCATCTTTGGTATAATACCATCTGGCCCGGAAATTTAAATGGTGAGAAGCTATTGATGGCCTAGGATATTCTGTCTGGACCTCCTGGATGTGTTCTCGCAGCCCGGGAAGTGAATTTTCAGGAGTATCTTTAGCGATTCAGCTGGGCTATTTGACAATGTCCCGTCATCCCTCCTCACATAGGTGGGTTTTGAGTGCACCTTGACCAGTATTTTGCTCAGTCTTGCTGTGTCCTTTGTGTTTTCCATCGATCCACAGAACTTTGACCAAGATCGTATTTTTGCAGTGGCGATTGCTTTCTTATACTCTTTAAGTTTATCCTTATACGGTCGCCTGGATCCACTTATATAGCTTGCATTGAAAACTTTGCAAGATTCTCTTCTTAGCGTTGTGAGCTCATCTGTCCACCAAGGCGGATAGGGTTTCTTTGAGCGTGACTGAGGGCATGATATTTTGAAAGCGGTATCCATGGAATTCTCCAACTTGGAGACAGCTTTTTCCGCGTGTGTAGTAGTGTTAATGAGATGCGCGGACTTAGGAAGCTTACTTTTCCGAACCCTGTTGAACTGGATATACTTATGTGAGAGAAACGCATGCAAATTTTTGAAATTGTATATCAAACTAATGGATCTGTTGGTCAAATTTAACATGCATTTTGTCCATTTTATGGTAGTCATAGTCGGCCATCAGAGCGGCTAATTCGATTAACTATGGATCGTACAACCGAACAAACTATAGCCACTGTATAGCCAAGCATTACAGAAGACCAAAGTTCTCGGTAAAAGGGGATGTCTCCTTCTACGTTAGCGAAAATTTTACGAAAGGATCTTGGTTTACGAGATTTTCAGATTCAACTTGTGCAAGAATTAAAGCCAAACGACCATCGTATCCTTTTAATTTTCCATACAAAATTTTGTTCAGAGATGAAGCTAATTTTTGGTTCATTGGGTACGCAAATAAGCAAAATTGTCGTATTTGGAGTCAAGATAATTCAGTAGCTTTTGTCTAAAACACCATTACTGTTTGGTGCTACTGTCAACGGTGAACGGTGTAGATAAATGATTACAAGTTTTTTCGTATCTAAATTATCTCGCATTAATCTTGCTGACATGTAGTTCCAACCGGACGGAGCTCCATACCACACACCCCAATACAATTTATTCACTCCAATACAATTTTGATGAACGAATAATTTTTCGTATGGGTCCTGTTAATTGGTCACCAAGATCGTGTGATTGAACCCCATTCGATTATTTTCTTTGGAGTTATATAAAGTCACTCGTCTACGCCAATAAACCAGAGGCAATTCAACACGGGAAAATCAAAATTTTACGAGTTATACGCCAAATACGGCAGCAAATGCTATGAAAAAAGTGTGAAAATAGGAGTTCCAGATTGTGCCATGGACGCGCCAGCCGTGGCGGCCATATGACCCAAGTCATATCTAAACATTAATGGCATAAAATCACACAGTACAACACGAAAAAACATAACCATATACGGACACCACTAAGTGATAAAAGACCGAAAAAAAAAGACCCGTGCCTTCCAGTTTAGCCCAAAGTCATGCACTTTTTTATGAGCCCCCAAAGACTTGGAGCCCCGGTGTCACTTTTGCAAAAAAGTGATAATTTTGTCAGGCTTATATCTTGCAAACCATTCTAAATTTTGATTTACTCTCTGAGGGAAAATTGTAGCCCTTGTCATAGAGTATAAAAATTGTCAACATATAAAATCAAAACATCTCAGTAAACAACTTTCTAGAACATATGAACTTCCTAGGAATGATTATTATATTGTGTGCTGCGTCCCTTGTTGGGTGTGCTGAGCTTACTCCGTTGACTGTGCTACTGGGAATATATTTTTCTATTTATGCTCGTCATGATGCGGATTCAGTTGACTAAGATTACAACACGAGCCGCGACAGTGCGGTATAAGGAGAAGAGGAGAGTGGAAACCAGTTTATTTCAAAAGCAAAAAAAAAAACATGGTGGAAAAAGCGCGAGAGAGAACCAATTGAATCTTACAGAGAGAAGAATGAGACCCGTAACTTCTACCGAAAAGTACAAAGCCAAACCAACGGAAATATATTAGGGCCCACTTTTGTAGACGTAAGGACAGGAGTCTTATCACAGACATGTAGAATATGTTGGGAATACGAAGAGATCACTTCTCTGCTTTACTTGTTCCGCGAGACTTCAATTTAGATGAGGGTGTTGAGCACATACAGTACGATGGCGTCGACGGTCCCCCTCCTAGCCAAAGCTGTAATTTTCCGACTTGTACAACAAAGCCGTTGGTGCTGATGGCCTACCGGCTGAGCTGTTCAAGGCTGTCAGCTGTAAGTTGGAAGGGTGCATGCATGCATCAGCTCGTATGCAAAATCTGGCTAGACGAATGCATGCCCGACGATTGAAGTTTTAGAATACTGACTCCTGTTTTCAAAAAAGGCGTCCCGAGTATATCCACAAACTATCGTTATCCAAACGCCGTTAATCTATCGGAAACAAAGTCCTCTCGAGCGTAATGTGCGAAAGACTAAAGACGTTTGTTGCAGACCTGATGAGACCTTATCAATGTGACTTTAAGCCTGGAAAGTCAACTATCGACCAGATATTTCCGTTACGACAAATTCTGCAGAAAATCTACGAAAAACAGATCGACACATATGACCTCTTTGTAGATTATAAGGCCGAGATAGGCAGGTACGCGGAAAACTGTGCCAAGCTACGACTGAGCATGGTATTTCTGATAAGCTGACACGCCTTTGTAGAATGACACTGACCGACACGAAATCTTCGGTAAAGATTGGTAAAGATCTCACCCAACCATTTAGTACGAGGCGAGGCCTCTGGAAGGGTGACCCTCTATTATGCGATATCTTCCACATTTGAATTGAGATCATGGTAGAGAAAAGCTGCAGCGAACCACAATAAAACTATCAGAGTAAACGTCATATGCAGCTCGATTATGATGATGATTTAGACCTCATTAGGCGAAATCTGCGAGAATCCACTATTTCCGAGAATTTCGAAGGACTCAGTCAAAGTGTTAGTAGGGTTTGGCTGTAAACGAGTACAAGACAAATTTAATGTTTTCGACAAGAAGAACATCCATCCGATTGGATGAAATTGTGAAAGTCGATAACCGTTATAATCTCGAGGTAGTGGATGACTCCATTTACCTCGGATTTTCCGAAAACAGAAACAGTAACGTCAGCCTGGAAATCAAACGGACAATTGTGCTTGCAAACAGGTGTTATTTCGGGCTAAGCATGCACTTCAGAGATACGATCCTCTCTCGAGAAACGAATATCCAACTATATCAGACTCTTATACAACCCATCGTTCTTCTGAATATATAACCGGGAAAACCGGTTAACCGGTTTTTTGCTATTAACCGTGTGCCGCAATTTTAACAAAAAAGTAATTTTCGAACAAATCGGAACCCGGTTATTTGACGTCGGTTAACCGGTTAATCGGAATTACCGTTATTTGTGTTATTATCCTTAAAACAATAATAATAAGTGATATGATTTTCGAATTTTAGTGAAATTTTAGAATTAAGAAACATGATTTCTATTGTGAAATATGATCCTATGCTTCAATAAGTTCTAAATAACATTCAAACAACTTTTTCAAAATGATTTTATTACTTGAATTAGAATTAATTAAAAATTAATTAAGAAATTTTTGTTTATCAAATTTCAAATTAAAATTATTTGATAATTAAATCTTTTAAACTTAATAAGATTTTCATACATGAAAATCTTTTTCAAATTTGAATATTATTTACGATTTTAAATCAGTTTAATGCGAATTTGAATAAAACTTTTAAATTTTATATTAAACACGCATTCCAAATTGGAATATGATATATAATTTTTAAAATGTGATAATGTATTCGATCAGTGGCCGTCGGTGGTGCAATGGTTAGTTTGCGCGGCTCTTGTACATGAGATCCTGGGTTCGAACCCGGCTCTGACCACCTTCAAATTTTCTTTCGGCGGCGGTCACCTCGCATAGTGACGGCGACACTATCGAGTATATAGCCATGAAAAAGCTTCTCAAATTACCGTTCGGAATCGGTGTAAAACTGTAGGTCCCAATCAGTAAGTGAAAACTGGAAAGCGCACAGCTCAGTGATTGTGAGAAGTTCTCACCAGTCCCTTCATGGGATGTAATGGGAAACCATTTAATGTATTCGATCTTTCGTATTATATTTAAAATTAAAATATTCGAGCGTTAGGCCAATTTTAAATTATTTTATTCTTCAATATTTCGCTACCCATCGCCAGGAAGGTAAACACAATTATTAATTAAAAATTAAATGAAATGCTACCCAATGGGTAGAGAGGTATTTAAGAACAAAATAGGCGCACGAACATTATATAGTTTTTAGTTAAAATTGAAACATAATTAATTAAATACTCGTACAGTTTGAAATACAAATGTATTGTATGTTCTATATGTGAGATTTCATGTGAAGCAAAAACTCCGAAAAAACCGGTTCCACCAGTTTTTGCCAAAATTAAAAACCGAAACCCGGTTTCTTGAAAAATTGATTTTTCGAACGGTTTCTGCAAAACTGATTTTTCTAACAAACCGAATCCGTTTCTAAAAAATTACGGTTTTTTGGACTTTACTGGGAGTCTTCAAGAGAAAAATGATCCTCAAAAAATATGTGGTCCTAAACAGAAAATTGCGAGTTATGCGAAAGAGGATAACACGTTTCCGGTGGCTACGCCAAGTCAATAGAATGGATCAAAATGAACCAGTGCAAAAGGTATTCGACGACGTACCCGAAGGACATCGAAAAATAGGGCGACGAAGACTTCGCTGGAAAGACCATTTGGAATATTGCCGTCGAGAGCTTGATTGGAGGAGAAAAGCTGAAGATTGAGCCGATTGGAGAAATAACCGTCTGCGTTGTTTGAGGCCACCTACATGCTGAAAAATAACCGCCCCGGCAACATATTGCAGGAACCATGTCCATGTTTGCAAGATCTGCTGCTTTTTGTTTCTTTATTTTCTGTCATATTTTTGTTTTCAGCAGTTTTTAACAAACAACTCCAAATTTGGGTCACAAATATATATGTTACAACCTATTAATCATTGCGCCACAAACATGTTATATTGTATAGCAAACACCATGTGTTTCGACACAAGTATACTATATTTGCGACGAGCTGCAAACACCTTATATTTGAATCCAAACAATAAAAAAGACACATTTTAGGAATTCAAACACTAGGAATTGAAACTTCCTCGGCACGTAACGAACTATCAACACCCTCTTATAAAGAAAGAAGTTTTACGTAACCGTAATCATCTTTTGATTGATGAGTTTTTGATTTTTACCCAAAAAATGTTGAGTACCGCTTATGCACCCTCGAGTTTCATATTCATTGCAGCAACGAAACAAATTCATTGCAACAACGACAAAACAAATTCGGTGCAATAATGAATCAAATTCATGGCAGCAACAACCATACTTTCATCAAAATGACGAACAATTTGCAGTTGATGAACACATTGTCGTAGAGGAGATGAACCTGTACGTTAACTCACTTTCGATGATAAAAATGTTGGGGTGATGCACATTTTCATCCCTGGCACGAAGCTTTTTCGTTCATTGTGATGTGTCAAATGAAAATGAAATCAATTGGATTGTTTTTCTAATATTCGTTTTCGTTTGTGTCCAAATGGTTATAATTTTACAAAATTCTAAAATTGGTATAGTTCTAAAGACAAAAAAGTGCTGCCATGTAGAAAACATTATGTTAGACACGCACAACGATGCCTAATTTCTTGGGCGAATTGTCTAAAATATATTTTTGTAAATGCATTCAATTATTACCTATCCAAAATTACGACGGAAAACTTTGTTAAGTTGCGGCCATTGGAACCGATTGCGCTTTAGTAGCTAAGGTTGGTCTTAATATTAGGCTTGTTTTTTTTACTCCTTGATAAAGCAATGTTTCCACCACTTAAGCTAAGGGAGCTAAGCGATATTAAGCGGCTCCCCATGTGGCCGTCGGTGTTGCAATAGTTAGTGTGCGCGGCTCTTGTACATAAGAACGTGTGTTCGATCCCTGCTCAGACCCCCTCAAATATCTTTCGACGACGGTCACCTCGCTCAATGACGGCGACACTATCGAGTACTTAGCCTTGAAAAAAGCTTCTCAAAATACCGTTCGGAACCGGTGTAAAACTGTAGGTCCTAATAAGTGTGTGTAAAACTAGAAAGCGTTATTTATTTAAGCGGCTCCCCATACAAGTCGTTGACAAATTAGTTTAGCAGGGTATAAAAAAACACGCCTACTATTATCTTTATTCAATACCCATGTAGTCGATTACAGGTGTACTAATCTCTGTGCTTTTTCGTAATTCGATATACCAACTTGTCACTTAAATTGGGAAGTTAATTTGGATAAGTTTCTTACAGTGACAACTTCGTCCTCTTTACATATCAAAAAATGTCCAGCACAGAGAGAGAAAAGCGACCCAACAACACGACTGTACCTGTCAACGTTTATCATCAAAAAATAACAAAATAATTAAAGATATTTCAGTGGACAATTTTAAATTCCTTAAAAATTTAATTTTATGCATGGTCTACCCTGAGGTCTGGTCAGTGTTTACAGAAGAGAAAAAAGTACGCAAAATTTTAATGCTAGAGATGGTCTCGCCTCGGCTCGAAGGGGCGGTGAGGAGAAGACAGCAACAACCAAGCAACTCCAGAGTGCCCACTTTGGAGGAAAAGTTTCAAGTAATTGTCAGTTTGCACAGAACAAACTTCATGTGGAGGGTAGTGCTGCTCTAAAAGTTTATTACACTAGGGAACAAGGATTTTTTTATTATTTGGCGTTTAGTTCGTATGGAATGAAGTTGCTTAAGTTCATAAAGACGATAATTTAATGGTTTGTAATTATTAAATCTTTACATTGGGAATTGAGAAGACAAAATTTGAAAAGTATTTTTAATTGAGTAAATATCAGAAGCTGCAATTTAGGGACTGTTGAACTAATTGTTTAAAATATATTTGGGAAAATACTTTTAATGTAAAAGTATAGAAACAGTTTCAAGTTTGATATTTATTGCAGGAAATATTTTTTATATTTTCCTTTCATCTATAAGCTTTTATACTATAACTCTTAATAAATTTGATGGATTCGTTTTATTTTAATAAATTGGATAAATTTTTGCATTTTAATAGTAAAAACTTTTTGACAACATGAAGGTTTGATCCGAAACATACTGCTAATACTATATTACTTAACCCATTACATACCATGGAGGGATTTTGGGATGCTTCCTACACGCTGAAAACTATCGGCCCCAGCAACACATTGCAGGAACCATGTACATGTTCGCAAGCATTGTTTTCGTGAATTGAAGTTCTGCCACTTTTTGTTTCTTTATAGTCTGTAACGTTTTTGTTTTCAACAGTTTTCAACAAACAAAGTCACATTTGGGTCACAAATACATATATTACAAATTCTTAATCATTCTGTCTCAAACATGTTATATTGAATAGCAAACACAATGTGTTTAGACACAATTATACTATATTTGCGACAAATACATTATATTTGCATCCAAACAACAAAAAAATGCAAATTTTTCAGCGTGTCCAATAAATTGTTAAGCTCATTGATCTATAGTTAACCACCAATTCATTAACACAATTCTTTGTATTCTTGAACCTAAATAGCCATGATGCGTGGCTAGAAGCCGCACCCTGAAAAAACGGTTCCTGTAACATTATTATGCAGAAAACATGTACAGTTGTGTTCAAAAAAATAGGATTGCCTTAAATAAAAAAACAAATTTTAATTTTTTAAGAAAAAATAAAAAATTTATTCAGATCTTTTACACAAAAATTATTCATTCATTAATTCTCTAAATTGTATACCAATTAATTATTCAATTACATATATATTAACCTAAAATATTTCACTTAAACAAAACTATTTTAAAAATTCACTGTTCAAAATAATAGGAGTGTTAATGCACGACAGAAAAGTCTGAAAGCAAAAGGCACAAAAATCTAAAATTATTAAAGGAAAAGTTCAATTGCTTTAGTATTTAGTGAAATACCCTCTGTTTTTGATAACTTCGGCACATCTACGATGCATGGAGTCAATAATATCCTGGCATCTCTTTAAAGGGATTTGGTGCCAGGCATCACGCATTGCGTTCCATAGCTCTTCCGCATTTGACGGTTGTTTCTCTGCAACATATTTCTTAACATCTCCCCATAGATGTTCTATGGGATTGAGGTCGGGAGACTGAGCTGGCCACGACATAACCTTAACCCCATTGCACCGAAACCGCTCCTTTGCCAATTTACTAGTGTGTGTTGGGTCATTAACTTGCTGGAATACCCATTTCAGAGGTATATTCCACTCTGCATAAGGGAGCATTACTTCCTTCAAAATTCCCACATAGACGTGCTTATCCATGATACCTCTTATCTGATGAATTGGACCTACGCCGTTGTATGAAAAACTCCCCCATATCATTATTTTTGCACCACCATGTTTAACCGTATTTTTTGTAAAGGGTTGTTCAACAGAGACGCTACAAAAGTAAATCGATAGGGACAGCAAACGACACCATATTTTTTCCCGCGCTTTTCGCATTTCTCTGCAGTAAGGTTTGCCATTTCACAATGGAAAGATATCCGAGCCAACAACGAGTCGAAATTATTAAAATTTACTACCGAAATTTGGAGTCAGTGGCCTCAACTTTAAGAGCACTACGTCCAATTTATGGTCGTCATAATCGTCCTACCAGATCAACAATTGAGCGTCTAGTGGAAAAATTTGAATCCACAGGCACAGTACAAAATGTTCCCATGCCAGTGAGACAAAGAAGTACCCGTAGTGTCGAGAATATTGCTGCCGCTGAGGCTTCAGTTCAAGAAAGCCCAAATATCTCTCACATGTCGTTCTCAAGCGTTGGGCATCTCTGTGACGTCGTTGTGGCGAATTTTGCGGAAAGATCTTGGCCTACATCCTTAAAAGATCTAATTGACGCAAGAACTGAAGCCGCTTGACCACCATAAGCGTCGTATGTTCGTGAATTGAAAATGATTCGGGTTTTCATCGGATAATCATCTTCAGCGATGAGGCTCATTTCTGCCTGAATGGCTTCGTCAATAAGCAAAATATGCGTTATTGGTCAGACAGCAATCCACACGTAATCCATGAGTCATCATTGCATCCCGAAAAAATTACGGTTTGGTGCGGTTTATGGGTCGGCGGCGTCATTGGGCCGTACTTCTTCCGTGATGATCAAGACCGGCACATTACTTTGAATGCGAATCGCTACCGTTCATGATAACCGAATATTTTTGGCCACAATTGGATAATATGGACTTGGAGGACATGTGGTTCCAAAAGGACAAGCCACACAGCGAATGCCACAATCAATTTATTGGAAACCAAGTTTGGTGAACGTGTTATCTCACGAAATGGCCCAGTCGATTGGCCGCCTCGGTCGTGCGATTTGACGCCGTTAGATTATTTCCTGTGGGGCTACGTCAAGTCTACGGACTATGCCAACAAGCCCGCGACGATTGATGGACTTCGTACGAATATCGAACGTGAAATTGCAGCAGTATCGGCCGATTTATGCTTGAAAGCCGTCGAAAATTGGGTTCAGCATCTGGACTTCTGCAAGCGTGCCCGTGGTGGTCATGCAAGAGAAATCGAGTTCCATACATAATGGCATCGAACGTACTTTCACAGGAATAAAGAATTTCATTGGTATCTAAAACCGGGTTTGTTTTATTTAAAAAAAACTTTTGTAGCTCTCTTATTGAAAAACCCTTTATATTGTACCTTATATTCAGTAGTGGGCGGACGTCGGACATACTGTCTAGACCCAGTTCCACCAAATAACACGACAGTTCCTCCAGTTCCACCCAATAACACGATCCCTAGTATGTTCCTCCATTTTTCATTCGTCCAATCGATATGTTCTTGAGCGAACTTTAAGCGAGCAGCTGCCTGTTTCTCTGAAAGGAATGGCACCTTTCGTGGACATCTTGCGAATAAATTATTTGCTATCAGTCGTCTAGTAGGAGGATCACTTACAGCAAGATTTAGCTCCTTTTGAATCTTTTTTGAAGACGCGGAAGGGGTTACCTTAATTCGGCGGTCATCAACAGTTGATGTTTTACGTTTACGCCCACGTGTTTCGGTCTTTTTTTATATGATAAAGCATTGGCAATCATTTGATCAGAGCAACCTAAAATTTCCTTAATTTCTCTATACGTTTTTCCTTGTTTCCGTAACTTTTTAATTAATTCTCGTTTTTTTCTTCGGAACAGTGTTTTCCTCGTCCCACTATTACACAAATTTATAGGAAAATTTATTTAATAACTATAGAAAAAGTTTCAACGTCACTTTCCATACTTACTTTTCACTTTTATATTTTTAATTAAATGCTGTTAATTTTTTTTTAGTACAAATCACTATCACTCCTATTTTTATGATCAAATCGATCCAAGGGCAAATACAGAACTAAATCAATAGTTATAACAGGGCACACTAATCACGGTAGTAGCAGTAAATATGTGTGCAATCATGTGCAAAATCGCACTTGGCTTCTGTCAAATTCAGCTGATAAAAATGTAAACAAAATTTGCATTTTTGAAGCAGTTGTGATATGATTGGAATGAAATATTTGCCAAATTAATTTTAATTAATTTAAATAATGTAATTAATTAATTTCTTTTTATTTCTTCTGCTTCAAATTAAAATAAATAAAATTTGTATTCGCGTCCGTTGTTTAATTCCGCGTCTGTAAACAACTTATAAGCAACAAATGTAAACAAATTTGACATTTCCCAAATGCGTCAAATGAAAAAAAATTAAATCAGCTGTTCTAACGATACAACCTTGTCTTTCAACCATGAGTTATAACAAGTTTCTCTTTTTTATTTTACTTCTTACATACTGTTGTAATTAGCGTTAGAATATCACAAGTTAATATACCAACAAATTTGACATGAGAAAATATTAGGTGGCAGCACTCCCATTATGTTGAACACAGCTGTATATGTTTGGAACCTCCATTTACAGGTGGCGCGCGAATCGTGCTACAAAAACTAAACGTAATAACTTTTTTTCTATCTGACTAATCAGCTTATCTTTTTTTTTATTTTGCAGGTTACTATTTAGATTTATTAAAATGAATGAAATGAAAAAAGGATTTGGATAGTGCAAATGTACGTTGCTTGGAGTCCTTCATTTCCGTCGAAATGGAATTTAGGCGGGAGTTTGGCGGCACTCGTCCGACTCGATGGCCCATTGTGATGTGGGTAAACATGTTTTCCGAATCTGAAAGCATCGCACGACGACCGTCCCATCGAGATGCCTATGTTCGGGGTCAAGACACAATTGCGGCTATAGCATCGTCAATTCAGGGAAATCCAAGCCTTGCGATTCGAAAGCTATCAACACAAATTGGAGTTAACAGACGGTCACTACAACGGATATGATAGTTTTCGTATAAAGTCCAAATTAAAAAAAGTATTGAAACGGTCGAAGAAGACAACAACTTGATAAATTTTTTATTTATGTCTGCTGAGGCACATTTTAATATAAACTACAATGTAAACAAGCAATATTGCCAAATATGGAGGGAATACAATCCAGATATACTCCATGAGACGGAACTGCATACAGAACGAGTCACTGTGTGGTGCGCAGTTTCATCAAGGTGAACTGTGGGCCCCTACTTGTGGGCCCCTACTTATTCAAAGATGTTAAAAAAGGTTTCTTACCCAGAGCAGCGCCGAAAACGTATCGGTTTTAACAGCATTTGGTTCCAGCAATTTGGAGCAACTACACAACATAGTTAGGCCGGATATGGCGGACCTCAAGCCAAAATTTCCAAACAAATTAATATCCAGAAACTCCACTTTCCGCTGGCACCTAAGGTCAACTTACCTGACTGCAGCAGACTTTTTTATGGGGTCATGTCGAGCAACAAGAGATGTACAAAATGAAGCCAAGGAATTTGCCTGAATTGAATCATCCATTAAATTAATAATTGAGGCGACCCGACTTCGGCCCATCAGGCCGCAATGCATGATTTTCTGATAAGGTGTCGCATATTCGTGGTTGAGCATGCAGGTCATTTACGGTCTATCATCTTCAAAAGCAATTAGTTATATAAAACAAAATTTAATTTTCTATACAATAAAAAAATAAAAAATTAATTACGCTGATTTAAAAAAAAAAGTAATTTGAATTTATTATTGTATCACAATTGGTGCGCCATCCTGTACTTACGTGCAGTCAGTGTTTTCATGAAATTAAGACCTGCTGCTTTTATTTTTCTGTGGTATTTTTCTCGTTTCTGTTTTCAGCTGTTTTCAACGAACAAAGCCATTTTGGGTCCCAAAAACGTATATTATAACAAACTAATCATTGTGTCTCCAACATATAAATTTGAAAAGCAAACATCATGTGTTTGGACACAAGTATACTATATTTGCGCACGCCACAAACACGTGCGTGTTCTCATACACAAGAGTCACGCACGTTAACTATTACACTACCAATGGTATTTTAAAAAGCTATAAAATAAATAATCACCTAAAACGAACCCACATATGTTCACGTTCGACTACACTGTGGAACAAAATTAAAATTTTTCGAAAATAAATTGTAATAAAGAAACGCTCCCTACTAAAAATCAGCGCTTACTTTAAAAATAATAAAAAAATAATAATAGGCCTTTATTCCAGTGAACCAAAAAATAGGACATTTTTGGACTTTTTTTTTATACTGTCATGATTTTTTTTATATCTCAAAATATCTAGCTTCCATTTCCATTTTAAAATTCTGCAATCGGTTACAAATTGCAAAAGATACAGGCTGCTGAATATGGATTTTTTAGTGCATTTAAATAAGTGAATCGGAGTGTATTTACAACATTCGAGGCGAAAATCGTTCCCCTACTGCTTTATGGCGCAGAATACTGCGTACTAACACTGTGAGACAAAATTAGAATTTTTTTCAAAACGATGGGGTTCTGTCAACGGATTCTGGTAGAATGGTCTGAAAAAAATATACGTGTATCAGCGTTTTTCCAGATCCGATCAGAATTTTTTTAGGGCGGGTCAAAGTTTCCGCCCCTCGGCACCTTCCTGCAACATATCGGCATGGAAAATTATGTGTTCCTAATTTTTGAGGTACAAAGTATGTGCAGAAGTTTTATAGGACTGATTCAGATATACATTTTTGTGGAAAAAATTAACCCTTTAACTGTCACGTATGACCATCATTCATCATCATCATCAAAACTCGCAAAAAACTGCTCCAAAATGACGGGGGGCGTGGTCAAAATGTTCTACAAAAATTATCGTCATCAAATTTCACTATACGTGTCCGAAAATACCAAAACACAAATGTTATCCCAAGTGCTAGAAGCCTTCTAAGGGTTAATAATGAATTTTGTAATTTTCTGTTTCCATTAAAAATAGTCCACATAATATAATGAATTTTGTCATATTTCATCTTTTATGTAGCACTTGGACTAAGATTTGTGGTTTGGAGTGTTCGGACACATATAGTGAAATTTTATGGCCATCATTTTTGTAGAACATTTTGACCACGCCCCCCGTCATTTTGGAGCAGTTTTTTTGCGAGTTTTCAAAAAAAAAGTTAAAATTATGGTTATACGTGACAGTTAGAGGTTATCCCGACATTGACATAGTTAAGCGGATTAAAATAACGCGATTGCGCTGGCTAGGCCATGTCAGTAGAATGGATGAAAGTAAACCAATACGAAAGGTTTTCGAAACCGAACTCGAAGACAGACGAAAACTAGGAACACCAAGACTCCCCTGGAGGGATCAGGTTGACGAATGCCTTCGTACACTTAGTATTACCCATAAGGCAAAAGATCGAACTGGTTGACGAAATATGTTATCTTCGTTTTGGAAGGTTCCAGACCCCCAGGGGTGTTCGAAACCGGATAAGTAAGTTGGTAATTATTGGGGTCAAACCCCTTGGGGAAACATATTTCCCATGGTCGTGAAAGGGTTAAGTACTTGGACGGTAACACATTTGCCCATCTATTACCTGAACTATTATCGGGGCCAAAAAGCCTTGGAGAATCACGCAGCCCATAGAACGGTAACGCTCATAGAACAATCCGCATAAAATCTTCCTATATACAGGGTGGTTCAGTGACGACTGGACAAATTTCACCAGCGTATTCCTTGGCTCATCTCATGAAAATATGTCCATCTACGACCAATCCCGAAAATGCGGTTTAAAAATTTTCGGATTGGTTGTCGGTGGGTTTTAGGGTAAAATTGCTAAGTTCTGAACCAGTGGTCGGATTTTTGTTTGTTTTTGGGCTTGTTGGAAAGACCTTTCAGAATCATTAGAAATCATTTTAAAAAAAATTTGGGAAAAAGACATAAGAACGTGCACATAACCTCAATTTTCTCATCCAGATGGCAGATAACTTATGGTTTTTCCCCATTTTTAGCTCTATATCTAACCTTTAAAAATGCCCTAAACGAAGCCCAGAGGTCTTACCGTTCCAAAGTTATGACCATTTGACTGAAATGCAAACATTTTGTTTTGTTTTTGGAAGCGAAGTAACAGCATACATTAATTTGTTATTGTAAATTAGAACGCTTAAGATTTTATTTTGTTGAAATTTTTGGCTGAACTTTGAAACGGTAAGACCGTTTCAGACGCCCATCTGCTCAAAGTCCTTAAACTACCCCGGTGACCTTTCTTAGGGTAATCGGAAACCTGTAGTCTATCACTCTTGTCCGCAGAAGCACCAACTTTCCACTTGAATTTTCAGTAATGACAAGACACAGAGAAAAATATCATTTCCACCAAACGGAATTTCTGACACCTAAACTTGGTTGCCGCCGGTGGTGCAATGGTTAGTGTGCGCGGCTCTTGTACATGAGATCCTGGGTTCGAACCCTGCTCTAACCACCTTAAAATTTCTTTCGGCGGCGGTCACCTCGCATAGTGGCGGCGACACTATCGAGTATATAGCCATGGAAAAGCTTCTCAAAAATACCGTTCGGAATCGGTGTAAAACTGTAGGCCCCAATCAGTGTGTGAAAACTGGAAAGCGCACAGGTCAGTGATTGTGAGAAGTTCTCCCCTGTCCCTTCAGGGGATGTAATGGGAAACCATTTATTTTATTTTATTTAAACTTGGTTTACGAAATTTGTTTGCGGCAAAAGAAGACCTATATTCATGAGAAACACAAAAGTGTCATGGCGGTTGCACGTCTGACTAGAAAGCCTATACTGTGGGATGGCCCAGGTTTCACTTTATTTTTTTTAATTGTTTAGCAAGTTTTACACACATGATTAAATTTTTGATATGGATAGCAATGGATGAATTATGGTGGTGCAATGGTAGTGTGCGCGGCTCTTTTTCATGAGAACGTGGGTTCGATCCCTGCTGTGACCACCTTAAATTTCTTTCAACGGCGGTCACCTCGCTTTGTGACGGCGACACCATCGAGTATTTAGCCATGGAAAAGCTTTTCAAAATACCATTCGAAACCGGAGTAAAACTATAGGTTTGTGAGCAGCTATCCCTAATCCCTTCATGGGATGTAAAGGGAAACCATTTTTATTATTAGCAAAAAAACACAGATTATTTGTGAAATTTAAGCCGAAGGAGATTCATTTCGGGCGGAAGAGTTTGCCCATATTCGAATTATGTTTATGAATTTTAACTGCAAGTGTATTCTAGTGTTTACAGTTTCCCTGTCGAATCCAGGTACCATGATTACATGTCCGAGCGGCTTTCCACTAATTTACATTGGGATATGCTTGCACGTTTCTATGGGAAGAAGACTGAAACAATTCAAGAGAGATATCAGTTTTGAGTGTCTTTAGGCGAAATGTTTCATCTGTTGTGGCCAGTGTTAAGTATACGTAGCGAAATAGAGATTTTTGCAACCAATGACCTCAAAAATTTGCACAGAAGTGAAGGTAAGACCCAGCCTTAAAGTGAGCCTCTTTTGAAATAGGTAGACATAAACTTCCAGGTAAATACTTAAATCAGTTGCGCCATGTCACCAAGTGAGCATTAATATATACCAGCCCCTTATGATCCACGTCCACTCCAAGCACAAGGTATACAATTACACTGTGTGTAATTTTTTAAGTCATGGAAATATAACCATATACGGACAGCACTACGTGATAAAAGACAAAAATAAAAAGACTCGTCTCTCTCAGTTTTGCCCAAGGTCATGCACTTTTTTTTATGGGCTCCCAAAGATTTCAATAAAATTCAAAAATAAAATTTATAGTACCTCTGTAAGCAATGCGTCGAGTGTTTTGCCTTTGTACCACCGTTTTTCCATGGGCATTGTGGTTTGCTCATCGTATTCGGTAGGGAGTTGTTTGATAAAAGTGTCAAAATGAAAATGAAGAAAATTTTTGTAGTAGACTGTTACTTTGAATTTTAAACGATTTGCTACCTATGGACCTGAACAGGGGATAAAAGGTAAAAAAATCGAGTTTTTTAAAGTTTGCGATTTTGCCCTTGAAGATGAAGTTTTTTTGATTTTATATGTTCACAATTTTTGTTATTTGTGACAAGAGCTACAACTTTCCCTCAGAGATTAAATCAAAATTCCGAACGGTTTACAAGATATGAGCCTGACAAAATGGTCACTTATTTTTGCAAAAATGATACCGAGGGGGTTCATAAAAAAGTGCATAACTTTGGGCAAAACTGGGAGACATGGGCCTTTTTTTTGATCTTTTATCACGTAGTGGTGTCCGTATATGCTTATATTTTTTCGTGTTGCACTGTGTTACTAAACGCTATCTCAATATAAAGAAAGGCTGTCATCATGTACTCTTTAACATCTTATGATTTATCTATGTATCAGACATGAAGTATGTTTGTTAATAGGTTTACATTGCTGCAATATCAAGATTCGTACATCCGACAATTTTGTCGTTGATGCAACGAAATTTGCGATTTTAGGACTCTTTATCGTTGCGTTGCAGGCTGTTAACTTTCGTTACATTAATTGCACATTTTGGAGAAAAAAAGGTCAACTAAGATAATTGTTAAGAGATTCGTATTGCAGAGATTCGTTTGGGTAACATTACAAAATTTTCAATAATTTATATATTTTATTGATGTATGTAGTTTTGTCAAATATTTAAAGTTGATGTAAAATGGACGTTGCTGCGACGCGCAAGACGTTTAAGCTATGAAATCGATTTATAGAGAAAAAAGTCCTTAAAAGACACTGTATTTACTGTATTAAATGCATTTACTACTTACTTTTGCAACCATGCGCAAATTCATTCAAAAAAATAGAAACCAATATCAGAAATAAAAGTAAAGATGATAAATGAATATAAAAATAAGAAATCAAAATATAAATAAAAAATTTAAATTTTCCATCGAAATATAAAACTGAGGACAAATTTGAATATAGAAAAAAGAGGTAGATTACAGCTGCCACTTCATCAATAATATATGGATGATTTAGTAATCAATAAAGATATTTTAAACTAATCAACGAAACATCTTTATCGTAAAAATTAAACATATTCATTGCTTCAATGAAATATATCCGTCAGAAACGAAACTTTTTGGAGGTAATGAAATAATTTCCGTTGTGACAATGAATCTGTACCTTAGATCAGTTTCGACGATAATATATGTGACGAACATATTCACTCGTGTGAGGAGTGATGTAGAGATGCATGATCGAAAATCAGAAGTCTCAATCCGAATGAGGTCTCAATTCATGTTAATGTTTGTGAGATTTTTGAGTCAACAACCGCAACAACTTAAAATCTTTAGAGGTGACGACAACAATATGGAGGAACTGTAGGCGATTACACCGACACCATTAAAGAATCTTTAAGTTAGCTGAAATGCGTAATAACATAACTACAATTTGAATTATCTTACTCATGATATGCAACCCAAACAAAAAATCACAATTCTTGACAAAATGAGATATCTTCACGAAATTGTGAGTGAGAGCGAAACGCGTCCATCAATTTATATGAGCCATGCCTCAGTTTGTTCATAGGTCATGTGACTTTTTAGGATAAACTAATAAAACTGTAGAGCTTTTGCCGATTTTTCTGTTTCTTGCTCATAAATAATACAAAATATTTACTTTTTAAGCAAAAAAATATTTTTTTCTACAGTCTTTTTTTATGACTACGAAATTGTTGACTACATTGAGAAGTAATATAGGAGTAGATTAAAGGTATCGTAATTCTAAATTTTTATAATTTTATTTTGACAAAATCGGTCACGTCATTCTCGAGTAATGATGGCATATTAGATACTCGTATACATACAAATTACCATTTTTAAGAAACAAAGTGGTTTTTATGACCTATTTAGGTTGACTAGACACGTTCAGATTGTATTAATATGTGCACAAAAGTTCTTCGGCTTGACAATGGCTACAATTCGGCCACATATTGTGAGTGGAAAATTGGGAGTCCATTGTAGTTATGCTGCTGACAGTGAAAATATATTGCTTTTCAAAAAAAGTGACCCTGACCCACTGAGCGTCGCAAAAAATTGACCAACATTATTTATTTTTCTAATTTTTTTCCCATTTTAACTAAAAGACATACATACTTGCCAAACACATGCTCGATCCATACATTCGACCATATATTTTTTAAAGTTAAGGTATGGACTCAAAACTTACCTGACGTTTCCCCACGTGCGACTCTTTTTCGATCCGATGCATCCCTTGATACACGAAAAATACCTTTGTTTTTTGCTGATTGGATTCAAATATAGCGTGTTTGTCGCAAATATAGTATACTTGTGTCTAAACACATTGTGTTTGCTGTTCAACATAACATGTTTGGAACACAATGATCAATAGGTTATAATATATGTATTTGTGACCCAAATGTGGCTTTGTTTGTTGAAAACTGCTGATACCACTGCTGTCTGTCACAATAAAGAAACAAAAAGCATCAGATCTTCAATTCACGAAAACAATGCTTGCAATCGTGTACATGGTTCCTGCAATATGTTGCTGGTGCCGTTAGTTTTCAGTGTGTAGTAATACCACAAAAAAAGCTTCTCAAAAACCGTTCGGGACCGGTGTAAAACTATAGGTCAAAATCAGCGAGTGGGATGTTATGGGACACCATGTATTTAAGTAATACCACATTTCGAACCACTTTGATGGCTCGTAAGGGTCACATCAGACAAGTTAGAGAATTGACGTCTACCACGCTATTGTTGCCCTACCATCTTCTTTAAACCATGGATACGTTTGCTCCATCTTCTTCCTGTACTCTTGTACGTGTCAAAAGCTCTACTTGGCTGTGATTGTCAACAGGATAAATGTGGTAACAGATTATTGGATACAAGTTGGATGTCTCAATACTATTGCATTTAAATGATTTTTACAGATAAAACGAACATCATTTGATGCTATCGGATAGTCCGTTAACACTTTAGGGGGTCCACCAGGATTTTTTTTCTTTGAATAAACAACAGTCAAATTTTAACCAGATTGCGTGTTTTATATATGTTTGACAACCATTGAAAGAAGTCAACAACAGTCTTAACTTAATCAACCTTCTTTCCACTCATATGCCAGGCAGGCAGGATTTGAACCGAGGCATATCAGGTTATAACAGTTTATTTAGACTTCTGTACCGATGGCTCCAAACTAAATGGCAAAGTACGATTTAGAGTCTATTCTAAAAATTGGGAGTTTTTACCGCGCACAAGGGCTACCAGACTATCTTAGTGCCTTTCAGGCAGAAGGCATGGCAATCACAGAAGTGTCCCTTTGCCTAGGATGAACCGTCTTCATCGTCTGGAGTATTGACATCCATTCTGACAGTCAGAATGCTATAAAATGTTTGCAGTCAGGATAACTAACTTCCGGAACTACTGACAACTGCCACGCTTCTCTAAATGAGATGGAAAATACGATCGATATTCCCTAAAGTAGATGGTGGGGCACATAAACATTTCAAGGAACCATAGAGCACATAAGGAACAACAGTGCTTGTTCCATTGAATTAGGAGCCTGTGCGTATGTCCTTTTCTGTATGTAAGGTCAGGCTTAGCACCGAAGCTCGCAAACATGAGAATGATAGATGGTCTTGAGGCACAATCTCCAGGCAAGTGTGGTCAAGTTATGATCTAAGCAGTAAGTAGGCTAAACTTGATATCCATTAATAGGCAGGATTCTGTGTGCTGGTCGGTTGGATACGTGGTTGATCTGTGTGCTGGTCGGTTTGTCTACGTGGTTGATAAAAATACTATTTAGCATCAATTAGTGTTTTGAGACACTGTTTTGCATACCATCCATCCTGTTAATCGGACAAAACTCATTAGATCCCCTAGATCTATTTCGCGTATCTCAGTGAGTTTGTGCAGAAAGGGTCGATCTATAGTCTTTGGGCGTCTATTGATTAGAGCCGGATAACTGCAGACAACATGTTCCACCGTCTCCTCCTCTTTTGTGTTTTCGCAGGTATGGTAGATGTCTTTATACGGAAGCTTCAACCGTCTTGCGTGATTACCGATTGGCCAGTGCCCGGTCAGCACGGCAATTAAAAAAAATATATAAAATGAATAATAAAAAAATAATAATAAAAATATTCTGGCCATGTGTTTCTGGACATGCGGCACGTTTCCGTTCTAGCCCATCTGCCCTTTGCTCGTTCAAGGTAATGCAGGAAAATACCTCTTTTGGCCTACCCTATAAGCGTTGCAACTGGCACCATATAGAGTTCGGTGGAAGAGGATCCTGCCCTGGCTAGTTCGTCTGCCCTTTCGTTCCCAAGGCGACCCTTGTGGCCTGGTATCCAAGTAAGAACCACATTGTGCAGCCGCCCTTGCTATTTTTTTCCGAAAGCTCTGTATCTCGGCGATTTGTCTTTTTCAACTTTTTTTATTGATTCTGAAAGGCCTCTTAAAGACCTTTCCAACAAGCCCAGAAAAATCCGACCACTGGCTCAGAAGTTAGCAACTTTACCCTACTACCCTCCGACCGCCAATCCGAAAATTTTGAACCCGCTGCCATTTCGCTCCCTTGCATTTTCGGACATGGTCCTAGTGGACTTTTCTTCATGAAATGAGCCAAGGAATACGATGGAGAAATTTGTCCGGAACTTCCTGAATCTCCCTGTATACGAAACACATACACAAAACATCATAAACATCATAAAACATTTAAGCGTCCGAGCCTTCGTTTATTCTTTTTTCACTGATCAAGCGCTTTTTATATCATCTGTCCGGTGAAGCATTGACGAAACTAAAGCGCAAGACATTAGGCAGAATAAGAAACACTTTATTTGCAATTTACACGCACATTCAGGAATATTTATGAGTAAAATGCAAAAATGCAGATATACTTACAAGATAGACTCTCTCGTTGTCCCTCTTTTATTCGCTTGCTCTCGAGAGAGAGCATACATAACCAGTGCAACAACCACAGCTGCATTTGCATCACAAACATAAATATATGTGGATCGCACACACATATATCCTAACATATTAATCATTGTGTCTCAAACAAGTAATATTCAATAGCAAACACAATATATTTGGGCACAAGTATATTATATTTAGGACAAGCTCCAAACGCACTTTCTATTTGCAACCAAACAACAAAAAACGACAGATTTGTCAGCGTATATTTGCAAGATGGGTGCTGCGTTAAGATATCTCGTAATTAATCAAAAACACAATTGCGTGACAACTTCAGCGGAGTGTTTGGCGTCGTTAAGATTGTATAACCCTCAACCAAACATGGGGACATCATAGCACGGCTTTGGTCACGAAGAAGTCGAAAAAGTAGGTTCTTACGACGGATAGGCGTGAGAAAAGGGCAAGATGAGTCCGTGCGCCAACAAGATCATGGCGATATTATAACATATTTTTGCTAACATTGACAGGAGATTTAGCTTAATTTTGCATTCTAACTAATTATGGGATTTGCAAGAGAAATCATAAATTCTAGTTTTAAACTTCCTAACGTCAACATACAGATTGAAACTGATGTTTAGAGGATTTACCTTGAGATGCTTATTTAAATATTCTTTAACATCTAGCTAATTAAACGGATTAATTTTATTGTGGTCCAGTGTAAACTGTTTAAACGAGGCATTACAACCAATCTTCTGCTGTCCAAAAATTGTTGGTCAGTCTTATGTTAACATGTAAAGAAGCACACACACACACACAAAGCCACAGACAAAATTGTGATGCGTACCAAGCGAAGGAACTAAAAGTGCATTCAACTTTGCGAATTCCACTTGGGACGAACGCAGACCAACTCATCCAAACTTTATGCAAACACACACACTCATTCAACTAAACACACATCTCCACGTATGGTTTGCAGAATTGTTTAAGATGAGTTCCGAGTTCCAAACCTCTAAAACTACATTAGAAAGGATGTGCAAGGATATAAGTATACATGACGTAAATACACATCTATCTATGTGTGTATGTAAGTTTAACCATAGTTGTGTTTCGTTTCGTTTAAATATATTTAATATTTCATAAAGAAAAGTTAACAACATTTTCATTCAACCCCACCAAACTGAAGAAGACAAAAAAAGAAACAATGAAAGAAAAAAAGAAGTGAAACCTCTAAAACTGAAACAAAACAATGATGTATGTAACGCACTCTACTTGCACATCCAGTGTTAATATTTGAAGATCTCTGTAAAAGATAACCAGATACATTACATGTCATCATATATACTATGTAGTACATACGAGGGGTGTTTGCATCTGTAATAGTTTTATATACATGCATACCAATAGTAATAGAAGGCAAAATACTTGATCAGTTATAACTTTTAGTGTAGCTAAAAGGTTTATCCTTTAAAAATAACACAAAAACTAATATTTTTTGTCCGGATTTGTAGCGTTATCTGCGATATCTTCGCCACTTTGCTTATGAGGATGTGCGATTTGAGCGTCAAGTAAAGATCCTATGGGAAGTAATAGGAATCACAACATGTGTTGGTTCCACCGAATATATTTATGTATACTAGTATATCAAACTAAGGTTTTCAAAACTTCATTTAACGATGTGGACATAACCGGATTTGCCATTTATATTTCTAGCCAACGCAAGTTTAGTGCAATCTGGCAACAAAAAAAAAAGTGTCCCGTAGCATCCCATGAAGGGATTGGGGAGAGCTTCTCACAATCAGTGAGATGTGCGCTTTCTCGATTTACACTCACTGATTGGGACCTAGAGTTTTACACCGGTGCATCGAACGCCCGTTCTCATGTACAAGAGCCGCGCACTCTAACCATTGTACCACCGATTACCACATCTGGCAACACCATTGGAAATCTTACAGTTTTGAGGTTAATAACGCATTTTGAAACTCCGTTTATCGCGGCCAGGTTAGTGATAACGTTGTTCACTAATCTTTGCCGCTTACACCACCCACTTTGGGTCTAAATTGACATTTCAGTTGGCAACTCCGTGCTTATACAAACTCCGCGTCGAGACAAAATTATCGAAGATGGCGGCACAGCAGAAAAGTTAATAGTCTGTTTCTCTATCGCGAACGAAAAGCTAAGCGAAAGAAAATCAGTCACACACATTCGACTCAAATTGGGTTTATATAAGGCGAAATTTTCGTTTGCCTGACGCTATGTTTGTTCGTAAGTGACAGCAAATTCCAAATAGAGAAAACAAAATTTGTACTGAATAGTTGTATGATTTCATTCGACTTGAAACGACAAGATTGTTAAACCCAAATCAACTTTCTTTCGTCTAGAACACGAACGAAACCTATCGTTTGAGATAGAGCAACAGGCTATAAGTTGGCGGCTATTGGTTTTGCAAGTTTTGTACAAATTTGGGATGGTTTTGAAATATCTGAACCTTTAAAATTGGATCAGCGGATCAAAGCGGGCAGTCTATAAAATCCGCTCACAGGTTAAACCAATAAGAGCCTTTTATATCGGCGGCAAAGATTAGGTGACGGCGACGCGCCGGAAAATTTTCGATCCGCTTCCATCTGTCAACCAGTTGATTTTTTGTGTATGATTTTATTATGATTACATTTTTTTAGTAACTAACAGTGTTGCATCATAATGTACACCAGTTTAAAATGAGGTTAGAAATAAAACTTCAGTTTCGACAGATTAACATTGTTTGAGAAATCCTCTGGGTTAGCGCTGGATAACGAAGTTAACTTTCGAAATGCGAGTCAAAATATGGAATTATTTCGCGAACATTTTCTTGTGATTATTTTTCACCACTTTTGGCGACGATTATGAAGAGAAAAATGCACCCTTTTCGATGTCTCATCCCGACTTAAATTTTCGCTTTTTATTCATGCATGAAAATCTCTTTCAAATTTTAATATGATTTTCGAATCTAAATTGGTTTAAAACGAATTTGAATAAAACTATCAATTTTATATTAAACACTCATTCCAAATTGGAATACGATTTGGAATTAATTGATTTACATTGAAATGAATTGAGTTGAATTGAATTGGATTGAATTAGATTGAATTGGATTGGATTGAGTTGCATTCAATTGAATTGAATTGAATTCAATTAAAGTCAATTGAGTGTAATTGAACTGAATTAAATTGAGTTGAATTAATTTGGATTGAACTCAATTAAATTGAGTTGAATTGACTTAAATTCAAATCAACCGAATTGCATCCAATTGTATTGAAATGTAATGAATTGCAGTGAATTGAATTGCAATGAATTGAAGTGGTTGGAACTGAGTTGAATTGAATTAAATTGATTTGAATTGAATTGAGCTGAATTAAATTGAATTTAATTTAATTGAACCCAATTTAATTTGGTTGAATTGAATGGAATTCAATTTAATTGGATTACATTGAATTGAATTGAAACGAATTGAAGTGGTTGGAACTGAGTTGAATTGAATTGATTGAATTGAATTGGAATTAAATGAAATTAAATTTAATTGAACCCAATCTAATTTGGTTGAATTGAATAGAATTCAATTGAATTGAATTGTATTGAATTGAAGTGAACGGAATTGAATTGAAATAAATTGCATTTACTTGAATTGAATTGGATTATATTGAATTCAATTAATTTGAGTGGAATTAATTCAATTGAATTGAACTAAATTTAATTGAATTGCGATTGCGGTGAACTGAATTTAATTGACTTGAAGTGAAGTGAAGTGAAATGAAATGAAGGGAAGTGAAGTGAAGTGAAGTGAAGTGAAGTGAAGTGAAGTGAAGTGAAGTGAAGTGAAGTGAAGTGAAGTGAAGTGAAGTGAAGTGAAGTGAAGTGAAGTGAAGTGAAGTGAAGTGAAGTGAAGTGAAGTGAAGTGAAGTGAAGTGAAGTGAAGTGAAGTGAAGTGAAGTGAAGTGAAGTGAAGTGAAGTGAAGTGAAGTGAAGTGAAGTGAAGTGAAGTGAAGTGAAGTGAAGTGAAGTGAAGTGAAGTGAAGTGAAGTGAAGTGAAGTGAAGTGAAGTGAAGTGAAGTGAAGTGAAGTGAAGTGAAGTGAAGTGAAGTGAAGTGAAGTGAAGTGAAGTGAAGTGAAGTGAAGTGAAGTGAAGTGAAGTGAAGTGAAGTGAAGTGAAGTGAAGTGAAGTGAAGTGAAGTGAAGTGAAGTGAAGTGAAGTGAAGTGAAGTGAAGTGAAGTGAAGTGAAGTGAAGTGAAGTGAAGTGAAGTGAAGTGAAGTGAAGTGAAGTGAAGTGAAGTGAAGTGAAGTGAAGTGAAGTGAAGTGAAGTGAAGTGAAGTGAAGTGAAGTGAAGTGAAGTGAAGTGAAGTGAAGTGAAGTGAAGTGAAGTGAAGTGAAGTGAAGTGAAGTGAAGTGAAGTGAAGTGAAGTGAAGTGAAGTGAAGTGAAGTGAAGTGAAGTGAAGTGAAGTGAAGTGAAGTGAAGTGAAGTGAAGTGAAGTGAAGTGAAGTGAAGTGAAGTGAAGTGAAGTGAAGTGAAGTGAAGTGAAGTGAAGTGAAGTGAAGTGAAGTGAAGTGAAGTGAAGTGAAGTGAAGTGAAGTGAAGTGAAGTGAAGTGAAGTGAAGTGAAGTGAAGTGAAGTGAAGTGAAGTGAAGTGAAGTGAAGTGAAGTGAAGTGAAGTGAAGTGAAGTGAAGTGAAGTGAAGTGAAGTGAAGTGAAGTGAAGTGAAGTGAAGTGAAGTGAAGTGAAGTGAAGTGAAGTGAAGTGAAGTGAAGTGAAGTGAAGTGAAGTGAAGTGAAGTGAAGTGAAGTGAAGTGAAGTGAAGTGAAGTGAAGTGAAGTGAAGTGAAGTGAAGTGAAGTGAAGTGAAGTGAAGTGAAGTGAAGTGAAGTGAAGTGAAGTGAAGTGAAGTGAAGTGAAGTGAAGTGAAGTGAAGTGAAGTGAAGTGAAGTGAAGTGAAGTGAAGTGAAGTGAAGTGAAGTGAAGTGAAGTGAAGTGAAGTGAAGTGAAGTGAAGTGAAGTGAAGTGAAGTGAAGTGAAGTGAAGTGAAGTGAAGTGAAGTGAAGTGAAGTGAAGTGAAGTGAAGTGAAGTGAAGTGAAGTGAAGTGAAGTGAAGTGAAGTGAAGTGAAGTGAAGTGAAGTGAAGTGAAGTGAAGTGAAGTGAAGTGAAGTGAAGTGAAGTGAAGTGAAGTGAAGTGAAGTGAAGTGAAGTGAAGTGAAGTGAAGTGAAGTGAAGTGAAGTGAAGTGAAGTGAAGTGAAGTGAAGTGAAGTGAAGTGAAGTGAAGTGAAGTGAAGTGAAGTGAAGTGAAGTGAAGTGAAGTGAAGTGAAGTGAAGTGAAGTGAAGTGAAGTGAAGTGAAGTGAAGTGAAGTGAAGTGAAGTGAAGTGAAGTGAAGTGAAGTGAAGTGAAGTGAAGTGAAGTGAAGTGAAGTGAAGTGAAGTGAAGTGAAGTGAAGTGAAGTGAAGTGAAGTGAAGTGAAGTGAAGTGAAGTGAAGTGAAGTGAAGTGAAGTGAAGTGAAGTGAAGTGAAGTGAAGTGAAGTGAAGTGAAGTGAAGTGAAGTGAAGTGAAGTGAAGTGAAGTGAAGTGAAGTGAAGTGAAGTGAAGTGAAGTGAAGTGAAGTGAAGTGAAGTGAAGTGAAGTGAAGTGAAGTGAAGTGAAGTGAAGTGAAGTGAAGTGAAGTGAAGTGAAGTGAAGTGAAGTGAAGTGAAGTGAAGTGAAGTGAAGTGAAGTGAAGTGAAGTGAAGTGAAGTGAAGTGAAGTGAAGTGAAGTGAAGTGAAGTGAAGTGAAGTGAAGTGAAGTGAAGTGAAGTGAAGTGAAGTGAAGTGAAGTGAAGTGAAGTGAAGTGAAGTGAAGTGAAGTGAAGTGAAGTGAAAGATGATGGAACTGAACGGAACTGAACTGAACTGACGCGAACTGAATTAGTGCTAATTTAGTGAACAACGTTGTATTTTTTAGTTAGTAAACGTGTGGCCGTCGGTGGTGCAATGGTAAGTGTGCGCGGCTCTTGTACATGATATCCTGGGTTCGAACCCTGCTCTGACCACCTTCAAAAATAAATTTTCTTTCGGCGGCGGTCACCTCACATAGTGACGGCGACACTATCGAGTATATAGCCATGAAAAAGCTTCTCAAAAATACCGTTCGAAATCGGTTTAAAACTGTAAATTAGCTTAGGGCGCCATATAGAGGGGAGGCCTGCACAGTTCCGTTCTCTTGTCAGGTCTGCTAGCCGGCTTGCAGACAATAGGCCGTCCCTAATTGAACGCTTCCTGAGAGGACTGCAAAGGGAGACCTGCAAGAAGGCCTGGAAATGAGCATTTTTCAAAAGACGTAAGGAAAAATCAAAAATATATGGGAATTATTTCCATATTTATAATGTTCACACATATTTATGTCAGCTATCTAAAATAAGTATCCCAATCTTTGAACAATAGAATTTTGTTTTAAATCTGCAGCCCCACGAATCTAACACACGACGTCAGCACTTATAGCCGGACGGACGTTTATCAATTCGGCTACCGCATATCAAGGTTTTGCTATGACGATTTGCAAACGTGTGGAATAACAGGTTTTCATGAAGAGCAGCATTCTTCTTACATTAACTTAACTGACCTGACCACAGGCCTTGTTAAAGAAGGGAAGTGTGCATACTAATGAGCATCAGTTCGGTGTTAAACTATCAGTCCCGCCTACAAGCACCTGCTGTGCCTGCTTGCGGAATGGAAAAAAGCATGTCCATCGGTTCTTTTTGACACTTTTCAGCCCTTAACTAAAACTTCATATTTCCGCTTTGAATCGACTTTTGCAACAACCCTCGTATGACTACGAGTATATTGTATCTACTACGTATGAACTGTATAAACAAATGATATGAAATTCTCTCTGTGTATATATGTGTACATTAAATTAATTTTAACTAAAATCATTGTCAGATGACAATGCCATGGAATGAAATGGAACCAGAAAAAATATACTAAACAAATATGAGGCACTCATCCCATCCCTATAGGGGTACGACATCAGCTTCCGAGACTTTTTTCCCAAGTTTTGTCACGTTTTTCTACACTCCCGCCGCGTAACAGATAACAAATTCATAAAGTATTATGATGTAACTGGAATGAAAAGGGCGAGAGAGGGATTGAGTGATTCCAAGTAGAAATAGACAGAATGTGGTGGCATGACGCAGAAAGCGAACATATGTTAAACATTTTGTCGTATCTAGACAAACAATTAATCATTGTATTTTCAACGAACAGCGGGCCAGACCGGTTCGGCTGCTTGGTCATCTCATGCATTTTAATCGCATTATTAATGGTCAAAGTTCACGTTGGTTGGATCCGTGATTTCCCATACTATTCACGGTTGGAAATGATGCCAGAGCACAATTAAAAACTTTTCTTCTGCTATGTAATAAGTACATAGGTAGGAAGGAAGGAGATCTGAGGAGCAAATTTGATTATAATTTAAAGCGGAAGAAAATTTATGCTTAAACACCGTAAGCCTTATACGAAAGACGTGCTGCTGCAGACGACATGGGTTGTTAAGTATTCCTTTGTCTAGTATTCAAATACATTGAAAATTCCCTAAAATTTAGTTCACATTTGTCAACTTATTGCATAAGAATTGACTTCCCAACCAACATTCTTATTCAATAAATCTATTTATTTTGAAACTTTCGAACTTTTTAACGAATTTTCCATAAACTTGTGCAGTTTTTGTTGTTGTCTTGTTGGAGTAGTAAAACTTTAAATCTGTTTTCGCATTCCGGTTTATATAAGTTTATTTTCGCGGATTATAAACTAATTCCCAATGCTGATGCCGCAAATACCAGAGCGCAGCATAAACTTATACAGGATATGTGCAAGCATGCATGTCACACATGGCCAGATTTGGAATTATGGTAAAAAAAAAAATAATGTACAAAACGTGGGAAAGGTTTTGTTTTTTTGATTGCTTTCCTTAAATAAATTTATAATAATATTTTTATGTTAATAAATTTATTTTATTTATTATATTTATTTCTCGCCAAACGACATCAGCTCTGCGGCTGATAATGCGATCTTCAAAAACCGGGCTCAAAACATCGAGTGTAGCTTCGGCTGTGTGGCACGTAGCGCCGTCCTGTTGAAACCAAATGTTGCCAATATCCTCCTCTTCAATTTTTGTGAACAAAAATTCGTTCAACATGGCCCGATAACGATCGCCATTGACTGTACCGGCCACTGCTTGCTCATTTTCGAAGAAAAATAGCTCAATTATGCCTCTGGACCAAAATCCGCACCAAACAGTGACTCGTTTTGGGTGCATGGGCTTTTCAATGTATGCGTGCGGGTTTTCTGTGCCTCAACTGCGACAATATTGCTTGTTTACATACCCGCCAAGATCAAAATGAGCTTCATCTGAAAAGATGATTTTTTTGGCAAAATCGGCATCTTCTGTAAGTCGATCTCAGGCCCATTTTTCCCATATTTCCCAACGTTGTTCAAGCGTATACACAACCATATTCGTTCAGCGGAAGGATAAAACTAATTATCTGTCAAATCAGACATGAGCTAAGTGTTACCATTCACGAAATAAGCACTAGTTGAAAAAAAAAACGTTAGATGGCGTTCCCTTTATATAAGTAAAATAAAAGGAAGTGATACCGTTGTAATTATCGTAATTGAAAACGAACCTTGTTTTATTATTGGGAATAAAACAACGCAAAAGGACGAATAGGGAAATTCGTAACAATATTTTCCCTAAATGGTCCTGTTTAAAAGAGAGGTACTTCTTTTATGAAATGCTAATGTTTTTTTAAGAAAATGTACTATTTTTAAGAAGAAGTACATTCTGTAAGAAAAAGCCATAAGAGTATGAATTTTTATACAAGGAAGTAATTTTTTTTAGGAACAGGTACTTTTTAAAGAAGTGTTTCTCGTTTTAGGAAAAGGTTGTTTTTTAAGAAAGTTTACTTATTTTCAGAAAGACTACTTACCCCAAGAATAGAAACGGTATGATTTTATTTTTAAGACAAGATACTGAATAAGTGATGATTTATCCTTTTGTATAATATTCAAAAATTAAAATGTTCGAGAGTTTTGTGGTTTTTTTAATTAATTATATTCTTCAATATTTCGCTGCCCTTTGGGTAGCATCGTCAGGAAGATAAACACAATTATTAATTAAAAACAAAATAAATTAATATTTAATTAATTAAAATTAATTAATAATTATGTTTATGTTCCTGGCTATCACCGGCAGCGAAATATTGACGAATATAATTAATTAAAAAACGACACAAATGCTCGAACATTTTAATTTTTGCAGAAAATGTACTTTAAAGAAAAGGAATTTTTGTACTTTAAAGAAAAGGAATTTTTGTAAGAAAATCTAAGTTTTTAAGCGAAGGTACTTCTTTAACATAAGGAAATGTTATTTTTTTAAACTTCTTTCACGTTGGACTTTCTAAATTTACTTTTTTTGGGTTCAAAACTACAATATATACTAGGGTAACCATTTAATTAATTATTATTCGGTTAATCGATTAATCGTGTTATAAAATTAACCGATTATATAATAATTAAATTTGTCGATTAATCGTGCTATAAAATTAACCGAACATTATAATAATTAAATTTTTTGATTAACGATTAACTCGAACAAATCATAGCGATTAATCGATTAATAAAATATAAGTACTTGTTTATGGCAAGCAGTCTGTCCTGAAACACTCCTACAATGTGTCAACTCGTATGACAACGAATTGCGAACAAATGTCATAAGTTTACACACATTTCGAACAGATTTGATAGTTTGTTGAGAGAAAGCGTCGCACAGTGATTTGGCTCGTAGACATACATAAAAAAATTGTCATAAAATTGGTTCATTAAATTAGATGTAATAGTCTGATTAAATTTCAAGACCCACTGGTCACTGTGTATGGGGGTATCAAAATACCTGGTCTGATTCTGCTCAAACTATATACAATAAGGATAATAGTCAGAAAATTTGGTTTTGCAACATTTTTGTAAAAATTAATCAAGTTCAAACCCTACCCTTTGTATGTGAGGTACCGGAAAGCGTCCATACTTTGAGATTTTTTTAAATTTTGGCTTGGTTCCAAAGGTCACTAATTTTCATGTTGCTGCAACTACGATTTGTGAAAAGTACCTACATATATTTTATACTTTATAATGAAGTTGCTTTTGTTACGTGTTGTTTTAATAAATGTGCCTAGTACAATGTTTGAACACTGTTTTCGTTTTTTTGTTTTATTTTATTCGTATAATCGATTAATCGAATAATTTGATTGCGCTTTGTTCGGTAAATTGTCATATTGAAATTTACGGCTAACGATTAACCGACTAATCAAAAAACCCGATTAAATGGATACCCTAATATATACTAAATATTGGGTACACGCCCCACCTAGAAAACTCCGATTAAACAAGAAATTTCCCAACATATGTTAGTCTAGACACAAACCAAAGCAAAAGTACCCAATATAGTTAATAATACTGGGTTGTAGCATAATAGTGTTAACAAAGTTGTTTAATTTCTTTTTAAATTTAACCCCCATCCCGCAATGTGCGATAAGGAACTTCATAACATTTCTATTAATGCTGTAAATAAATCTTGTCATACGTAACTTGGTTGTTTTAGAATAAAACTGTACACTTCCAAAGCAACATGTTCTTGGTCACTGAAGGGCTTTAGTCCTGGAAAAAATAATTTTTTTAAGTTTTAGGGGTACTCGTTTTAAAATTTATAGTACTCGTTGAGACTTAGACAACGATGTATTGTATATTACAATCGAAACACAAACAAAAAACTAAAAAAAAATAATTCGTCTGTTGTTCACGGGCTCGGAAAGAATTTTTTTTTTAAAATTGTCTCGAGGTGATCTCTAATAATTTTTCGTGACCCGGTCTATTACATATACGCATACTGTTATGGGTGAGCCCTTTCGTGAATTATTTTCCTCCCCTTACGTTTATACAATCAGTGAATAAAAGCGTGAATTTTCAGTAATGGTGCCTGGGTTCAACTCAGTTTAAACAAACTAGAAAACAATTAGACTTAAAACTCAGTATCATACTTTTATTAAAAAACCAACCCGTGCAAAATATAGTTTTTGACTATAAATTCTTTATATATGACCACGCCCCTTTGGCCAATCCCGCCCATATTTTGATAGTTTATTTCAGTCGTCGCCATTAACGCCACTGGAAAAGGGTTAAAAATCAATCCAAATACATACAGGTGAAGTTAATATAAAGAATTTAATAAGGGGTACATTTCCATCCAAACTACCTCTATTCAGTGATATATAAAGCAGTAAACCAAAAAAGAATAAAAAATATATATAGAGTTTGTGGCAAACATTTATTGTTTCTCGTAAAGTTTTTTTCTCAGTTTAGAGTTACCCTATATCGTTTGGTGCAATAGGTTTTTTGTTCTCGTAAACGATTTCATTTATATATATACTAAGGACAATGATATGTTTTATTTAACTATTCGTTTGTTTCAATTACTTTCCACATATGAGGTTCATTTAAGCAAGATATAATTTAAGTGCAGCGAAATATTTCTTTGCCTGTATGCCAAGGCTAAGAATTTTTTTGGAAATGCACAAATGGTTATCGGATATAACAAAATACATCAATCTAATCGATTTTATAATGTTGTTAGATATACTACTCACAATTTTGAAACTTGTACTCTCTGATGCAGCAAAATTAAAAGCTTTTGAGCTCAATTTTCACCCTGATACGAGGGCGGATCAATAAGACCGTGTCTTTTCTAACTTCCATTGTAGTTATATGAAATACAACACTGCTCCCATCAAGTACCAGCTGTTAATAGACTACTGTTAAATTTTGAGCAAATTCCGTTATTTACTTTGCATTTAACAGCTGTTTTTAAATGAAAAAAAGTGAATTTCAAGTGTTCATTAAGGATTATTTTTTGCGAAAAAAAGCCGTCAATCAAACCAAGGAAAACCTAGATAAATATTATGGGGACTCTGTACCATCGATTTCAATGGTAAAAAGGTGGTTTACTGACTTTTGTTGTGGTCACACAGGTACAAATGACACTGAACGTTCTGGACGGCCAATTGAGGTCAATACACCCGAAAATGTCGAAAAATCCACGGTATGGTGTTGGCCGATCGAAGAGTAAAAGTGCGTTAGATTGTTGATGCCATAGGCAATTCGTATGGCAGTGTGGTTTCGATTTTAAATGATCAGTTCAGTTTAAGAAAGCTGTGTGCAAGATGGGTGCCGCGTTTGCTCTCAATTGACCATAAGCACACGTGTGTAGTGTTAATGGCGAAATTCCATGATTTGGGCTACGAAGCTTTGAAGCTTTTCAAAATACCGTTCGGAACTGGTGTAAAACTGTAGGTCCCAATCAGTGAGTGGACGATTCGAAAGCTCACAGCTCACCGGTTGTGAGAAGCCCTCCCCAATCCTCTCATGGGATATAATGGGAAACTTTTTTTTATTAAGTAATATTTTTCCGGATTTTTGCAGGAGTAATAGTATCTCCGTATTTTGGTAAGGTGACACCAAAGAGTCAATAGAGCTAAAATCGTAAGAGTCAAGAGACAGGGAAAGCTGGTCAGGCGAAAGCTGCAATTCCCAGAGTGAGTACATCCTATTCACATAGACTCACCAAATTGGCAGCGCATGCAAATGTTTAACTTCTTCAAGAATTAAAATATTTCTTACAAAATTAAGAAACTACGCAAAATATTTGCTCGAGAAGATTGTTTGATGATCTAAAATGGGGTATTACATGAGCAGATGTATTGACATCATTGTCCTTGATCTGCCATACAATGCATATTGGAAAAAGTGTCTTCATCATCGATTATATCTGCCAGTGTTTCCCCTGTACAAAAAACGTGTTACCATTATTACCAGAACATTGTATTCTTTGAAATTTAAAGATCTTATAAATTTTGGTTTGCCCAAGACCTCTATTTCTGACAACGTCTCGTGCACAACCATATACAATTTCCTGCACGCATGCATATTATAAGTGCACACTTGCACATGAAAGGATAACTAACCAATACATTCATTCTAAAACCACAGCACCACAACAAATATTATGTACGAATCTGGTATTACCTAAAGAAATGCCATAAAATCTCTTTACAGCAAAAATGTCCAAAGATTAGGCTGACTCATAAACACAATTAAATGTTAAGTGAAAAAAAATTGTGTTGTATTTTAATTCCAATATTGTAGTTTTATATAAAAAGATCTCCCAATTACAATGTAGATTAGACAAGTTGTGGTTCATACGATGCTGATGAAGGCGTTAAATACTTTGTGTAAAATTTGCAATTCATACATATAAACTTTGAAGTTTGAATTCAATTTTAAATTTGTAACCTTTTTTTGGGCACAAATGTGTTTTAGGGCGAGTTGTCCGACTGAATACAAGTACTGATTTTGAGGGCTCGATTCCCGAGGCTTCGCCTAGTAAAAATCATTATAATGGGTTTTTCAATAAGAGCGCTACAAAAGTGTTTTTAAATAAAACAAAACCGGTTTTAGATACCAATGAATGTTCGATGCCATTGTGTATGGAACTCGATTTCTTTTGCATGACCACCACGGGCACGCTTGCAGAAGTTCAGACGCTGAACCCAATTTTAAAAATCGGCCGATACTGCTGCAATTTCACGTTCGATATTCGTACGAAGTTCATCAATCGTCGCTGGCTTGTTGGCATAGACCATAGACTTGACGTAGCCCCACAGGAGATAATCTAACGGTGTCAAATCACACGACCGACGCGGCCAATCGACTGAGCCATTTCGTGAAATAACACGTTCACCAAACATGGTTTGCAATAACTTGATTGTAGCATTCGCTGTGTAGCTTGTGGCGCCGTCCTGTTGGAACCACATGTCCCCCAAGTCCATATTATCCAATTGGGACCAAAAATATTCGGTTATCATTGAACGGTAGCGTTTCGCATACACAGTAATGTGCCGGTCTTGATCATCACGGAAGAAGTACGGCCCAATGACGCCGCCGGCCCATAAACCGCACCAAACCGTAATTTTTTCGGGATGAAATGATGACTCATGGATTACGTGTGGATTGTTGTCTGACCAATAACGCATATTTTGCTTATTGACGAAGCCATTCAGCCAGAAATGAGCCTCATCGCTGAAGATGATTTTTCGATGAAAATCCGAATCAAAGTTGAGGCCTCTGACTCCAAATTTCGGTAGTAAATTTTAATAATTTCAACTCGTTGTTGGCTCGTATATCTTTCCATGATGAAATGGCAAACCTTAAGGAAGAGAAATGTCAAAAGAGCGGGGAAAAAATGGCGTCGTTTGCTGTCCCTATCGATTTACTTTTGTAGCGTCTCTGTTGAAAAGCCCTTTAATATTAAAATATTGTACTGCTCGCGTTGAAAATTGTCTATAACGTGTCTGTAGCTTGTCGCAAATATAGTATACTTGTGTCCAAACACATTTTGTTCTTCTATTCAAAATAACATGTTTGGGACACAATGAGTAATAGGTTTTATTGTGGTATTGGTATTGGTGGCGCACATGTGGTTTTGTTTGTTGAAAACAAAAACATGACACACAATAAAGAAACATTGTTTCTTCAATTCACGAAAACAATGTCTACAAACATGTACATGGTTCCTGCAATGTGTTGCTGGGCCCGAAATTTTTCAGCTTGTGCTTATTTAGTAGGAGACTAAATACGAATGTCAAAACATTAGGAGAATAAAAATAGTTCGCTTATATTTCTTTAGTTTTGTTCAAGTTATCCCAAAAATGTTCTTTTGTAGGTCTTCGTCTGGAGTCCCCTTAGGAGGCCTTCCATTAACACACCGGAAGGTCACATAGAGAAGGTCTTCTGGGTTGCATTTTAGCAGCAGACAATTCAATAGACGAGTCAAGTGAAGACCTCCCTTTCCCTTGACGGCTGGTGCTATTTTCAACGGAATGATTTCATTTGAGGGGCGAGACTTCTGACTGCCTTTGTACGCCTGCTAGTTGACATTCAAATTCCCTCTGTTTGCTGCTGGCGCCCTTACCATACAAATAGATGCAACTACTTATTGTGCGTGTATTGCGCGTGTTTAATGCATTTATTCCGCATGCAACATATTTTGCTGCATCCATTAAGTTCAACAATGTACAATAAATCTATACACACTGGCAGCATCAAAGTTCTTTCTTATGTTACTACTTGCAGCACAAAGCAGAGTTTCCGAAAAGTTTTCGCTCAACGAAATATTTAAATTCACTATTTGTTGTGCTGCGGTTTTTGGTGATATGACGTCAGAATGAATGCCACAGCGGATAGCAAGGATGTTTCTTATGGCCTACACTCAAAAAAAAAATGTTAGTAAATACACCAAAAAAGACTAATCCAAAGAAGGAAGATAATGATGCCAAAGATATGTTCTACGCGCGTCTGTCTAGAGGAAACGTATGACCGCTGCCCTGGTCATGCCATTAAGTTTGTAATAAGAGATTTGATTGCAAAAGTAGGCAGGAGAAATGTATTTCAGCCAACACAGTCTACACAGTTCCAGTCTAGAAAGTTCGGACAAACGGTATAACATTGACTATCTTTGCCACGGTAAAAAATATGGTCGTTAGTGGTACAAGATTTCAGCATAAAGACATCCACAAGATTACTTGGATATCCCCTGATCAACGAAAGAATAACCAAATTGATCACGTGGTAATTGATGGAAGGCCCTCATCCAGTGTAATGAACGTACGAGTGATCAGAGGAGCTGACATCGATTGTGATCACTACCTGTTAGCAGCAAAGATTCGTATAAGATTAAGTAGAGCGAAAATCGTACGAAACCAGACGCAGATAAAGCTTTTCATCGGAAAGCTGTAACTACTCCCGATGACTCCCGATGACGATCGAGAAGGGCAGTGGAA
Organism: Phaonia tiefii; assembly: GCA_963931995.1. NCBI lineage: Eukaryota > Metazoa > Arthropoda > Insecta > Diptera > Muscidae > Phaonia > Phaonia tiefii. The sequence goes on from OZ008369.1 coordinate 65,459,739, forward strand.
ACCTATTTCCCGCTCTATAAAAACTGCCGCTACAACCGTACTCGGTTTCGAAAAACCGCTTCACAGTAAACCATGGTACGATGAAGAGTATCGCATTGCAAATGATGAAATGAACGCTGCACGTATGGCAATGCTTCAGTCTACTGTAACGCGAGCTGTGACTGAGCGGTATAGGGGAAAAATAAAGTAGGTAAACCGTCTCTTTAGGCGTAATAAACAGCAGTGGAGAAAGCGCGAGAGTGAGACAATTGAGACATACAGAAGAACGATACCCAAAAATTCTTCCAAAAAACAGAACTAATGGGCATGTTTCAGGGCCCACCTTCTGTAAAGACAAGGACGGAAATCTCATCGCAGATGTGCAGAGCATCTTGGGAATATAGAGAGACCATTTGGTACCGGAGATTTCCAATGACGATGAGACAATCGTTCACAATTTGGGTGACGACGTCAATTGCCCCCTTCCTACCCAAAACGAATTCAAAACAGTTATTGAACGGCTTAAGAATAACAGAGCTGGAGGAGCCGGTGGATTACCGGCGGAGCTGGTATGTCTGGCGGCGGTGAGCTGATAAGGTGCTTGCAACAGCGCATTAGCAAAACTTTGTTATATGAATGCAAGCCCCGCCCGGCGATTGAAGTCTCAGTGTACTATGTCCCATATTTAAAAAAGGTGACCCGAGTCTCTGTGCCAACTACCGTGGAATAAGCTTTTTATCCCTAGTAAATAAGGTTATCGGATATAGATGCTATTTTCGGCTCAACAAGCAGTTTAGGAACAAAACACTCTCTCGACAGGCAAAACTCCAGCTATACCAGACTCTAATTTTACCTGTCCTGACATATGACTCCGAAATTGGGTCATAACGCAAGAGGCTGAATAACACCTGGGAGTAATCGAGAGAAAAATTCTACGTAAAATATATGGTCCTGTTAAAGAAAACGGCGAGTACCGACGTCATTGGAACCAATAACTATATCATCTATATTCTGACGTGGACATAGCTAGGCGAATCAAATTAGAGCAATTGCGTTGGCTAGGCCATGTTATCGGAATGGACGACGATGAGGCAGCGTGAAAGGTTTGAGATAACGTACCCGATGGAAGCAGGAAACGAGCAAGGCTCCGCTGGAAAAGCCAGGCAGAAGAAGAAGAAGAAAATTTGTTTAATTTGTTTGTGCAATTAATATTTGTACGACATCTGACCTCATGAGGTTGGAAAATAGTCAACAAAAGTAATGTAAGGTTATATCAAGTATAATGTCCGAAAGACTAAAACCAATTATCGCTAACATGATTGGACCATACGAGTGTGGCTTTATGCCTGGAAAATCGACAACTGGCCAGATTTCCATGCTACGCCAAATCCTGGAGAAGACCCACGAAAACTAAATCGACACCTGTCATATATTTGTCGATTATAAGGCGGCCTTCGTTAGCCCGATACGGGAGAAACTCTACGAAGCAATGTCTGAGCGTGGTATTCCATATACGCCTTTGCAGGATGACTTTGGCGAACACCAAATCCGCAGCGAAAGTTGGTAAGGATTTCACTGAACCTTTCGAAACTAAGCAAGGCGTGAAGCAAGGCGACACCCTATCGTGCGATCTCGTTAACATCTTAATGAAGATCATTATGAGAAAAGTTTCAGTCAATTTAAAGTCACATGCTGATCGCGTATGCTGATGATACAGATATCATTGGGCGCACAATTAGAGAAGTTACTGCGGTGTTTGTGAAAATTGAGAAGGAGTCAGCAAAAGTGGGTCTGACAGTAATTGAGAACAAGACAAAATCAATGGTTTCAACGAACAGGGCATCCACACGATTAGACCAAAACGTGAACGTTGATAACCGTTATTTGTTCGAGGCGGTGGTCGAATTTACATACCTCGGATCTGCCGAAAACAAAAACAACAACGTCACTCTTGAGATCAAGCGGAGAATTGTGCTTGCGAATAGATGTTATTTTGGGCTAAGCAAGCACTTTAGAGATAAAGCCGTCTCTCGAATAACAAAAGTCCAGCTAGAGCAGACTCTCATACAAGCTGTCTAGTTTTATGGCGCAGAATCCTGGATCTTATCGCAAGCAGTTGAAACATCTGTAGGAGTCTTCGAGAGAAAAATACTCCGAAAAATGTATGGCCCACTACGCCGAGAATCGTCGACGCAGGGACCATGAGCTGTATGAGCTATATCCCGACATTGACATAAAATAACGCGATTACGCCGGCTAGGCCATGTCAGTATAATGGATGATGGCGAACCAACATGAAGGGTTTTCGAAACCGAACTCGAAGGAAGACTAAAAATAGGAAAACCGAGACTCCGCTGGAGGGATCAGGTTGACGAATCCCTGCTTAGACGTGGTATTACCAACTGGAGAGATAAGTCAAAAAATCGATCTGGTTGGCAAAATATATTATCTGCGTTTTGTAAGGTCCTTGACCCGCCGGGGATAGGGATACGGGACCGGATAAGGAAGTAAGTAGACCTATCAACATTTCTATATACTTATTTACAAAAATTCAAATTGATTTTATTATTCTATTTATATAATATGACCAGAATCTAAATTTGACTAGATTAGCAAAAATGTATAGCCGCTAGAAATTTGTTGATATTATCGAATTGGGTTTCGCCTGACAACATTTTGATATTCCTCATTTTATATTTGTTGCTGTACTCTTGAAATTTGTTACATTCACTAAAGATGTGATTATGCCAGTTTATTTGCTGTAATAGCAGTGAAATTGCCTGCTGAGAAGTAGGACACATCGTTTTTTAATAGCTAACTTTATTTTTTGAGTGTGTTTGACAGTTAGTGAATATATTGCGTTTCAGTTCAGCTGCCTTAAGTAATAAAAGTTTTAAGTAATTTGAAGTATATGAGTAGTTATACATACATTTCAAGTTTTAAAGTTCTATAACCTTCATAATTTTATTGAAAAATTCTCCAAAATATGGTTGCATTTCAGTGGCAATCAAATAATAAAAAATTGCTGGTAGTTAGATTTAAAATTTGTTTACGAAACGTTGGAAAAGACAACTACATTTTGTTGAGATCGTGGGAAATGCCAAACTGTTATATCGGGTTTTTCAATAAGAGCGCTACAAAAGTTGTTTTAAATAAAACAAAACCGGTTTTAGATACCAATGAAATTCTTTATTCCTGTGAAAGTACGTTCGATGCCATTATGTATGGAACTCGATTTCTTTTGCATGGTCACCACGGACACGCTTGCAGAAGTCCAGAAGCTGAACCTAATTTTCGACGGTTTTCAAGCATAAATCGGCCGATACTGCTGCAATTTCACGTTCGATATTCGTACGAAGTTCATCAATCGTCGCTGGCTTGTTGGCATAGACCATAGACTTGACGTAGCCCCACAGGAAATAATCTAACGGCGTCAAATCGCACGACCGAGGCGGTCAATCGACTGGGCCACTTCGTGAGATAACACGTTCACCAAACTTGGTTTCCAATAAATTGATTGTGGCATTTGCTGTGTGGCTTGTGGCGCAGTGCTGTAGGAACCACATGTCCTCCAAGTCCATATTATCCAATTGGGGCCAAAAATATTCGGTTATCATTGAACGGTAGCGATTCGCATTCACAGTAATGTGCCGGTCTTGATCATCACGGAAGAAGTACGGCCCAATGACGCCGCCGGCCCATAAACCGCACCAAACCGTAATTTTTTCGGGATGCAATGATGACTCATGGATTACGTGTGGATTGCTGTCTGACCAATAACGCATATTTTGCTTATTGATGAAGCCATTCAGCCAGAAATGAGCCTCATCCCTGAAGATGATTTTCCGATGAATTCCGCTCTTAAAGTTGAGGCCACTGACTCCAAATTTCGGTAGTAAATTTTAATAATTGCGACTCGTTGTTGGCTCGTATATCTTTCCATGATGAAATGGCAAACCTTACTGAAGAGAAATGTCAAAAGAGCGAGAAAAATATGGCGTCGTTTGCTGTCCCCATCGATTTACTTTTGTAGCGTCTCTGTTGAAAAACCCTTTACAATCAAATAAGTGTATGTACGTACGGAAAAAATTAAGAGAATTTATAATCATAATGACATATTTGTCACACAATTACGTCGCCTACGCCACTAATGCCTTAGTTATTGGTCAATGTTTTGGAAGCCAGTTCCAGCAACGCCCACGCCTATTTACTTTCCATTTATCTCGCCATATGTACTATGTGGTCGACAATTAGACACAGAGGCTCATTAATAATGTTAAGAAGTAAATCCTACGTAAAATATAACTTAATTTCATTTCGGGGATACATTTATGCAATATTCATTAGGATTGAACAACATAATCTATAGCATCTCTATTTTCCCAAAAATATTATAATTAATGAAATCAAATAGATTAAGACTACATTCTATTACTGTAACCGAACACTGTCTGCCGATGAATATTATAATACATATTGCTCATTAATACCGAGATATCAATATCAGTTCCTTGCTAGTCCACAATTTCAGCTGCGCGTCAACAAAAGTTATTTGGAATTGTGTTGTTATTTTTAGCTAATGTATAAGAAGTTTATACTACGAGGTTACAAGGTCGGGAACATTTTTCGAATATGAAAAATAGTTGTGTTTTTGTTGGAATAATAGACAATTCAGTTAACCCTCTAATGCCTAAGAGTGCCTTGAGGCACTCTTAACAAAAGCCGTAGTGATGGCAAATTGAACGACTTTTTTAGTAAGGAAGCTTTTTCATACAGTTGCTAACTATATATTTGTAAAAGCCTTTCAAGCTCTTAAACGCTCCCTTTTATCAGTTTTTTTTCCCGGTTTGCGCTAGGCACTTGTATTTGCGATAAACTTCATTTATACTGTTCGAATCATAAAAATTGTTAATTTGATTACACTGTGACACAAATGATAGAAATTTGTTTCGGGCCTCAGCCAAACCAAATAATTGTGAAAGTACTTGGACGTGGTATCACAAAATCCCGCTCGGTTTTGCCCCTATACGTAACAATTTTTTTTTTACAGGCCGAAGAAAATTTTGTAGGTGGGTCCGGGTCCTATTTCAGATTTTACTTCAATAAATCCTAAGCAGCTTGAAATATTGCATTACAACCTGTAGCTATTTTCCCATTTCACAATTCCCTCTAATATATTTCTAAGGAAAAGTACACTTTTAGTCGATTATTTCACGAAACGTCATGAAAAATTGCACATATTTTATATGTTTTGACATTTCTTGCCTAACGGTAAATAAATTGCGGTAGCTGTGTTCAAAAGAAGTATAGCTTATAAATTTCTAGATAACTTTTCTAAATACACTAATCAACAAAAATTGTATTTAGAGCTCCATAATTGGTGTAGAAATGCTGCGTTTATCCATATTCTTTAAATATTCACCTATATGTCTTCAATATTAAGCAAATTACAAATTTATATCTTCTAAAAAGTTGTAGTGCTTAATATACTTACCAATATTGTCAAATACACTAACGAACAAAAATGACATTTGGGGTTCCAAATGATATTAGAATTTTTTTTTAAACTGTTCGCTTATAATTTCTATACTATTAACACAGGAATGTGATAATGTTCTCCAAAGTTAGACAACTTAAGGCTTTCGACAAAATTGCCAAATACATCGACGTCCCAAAATGTCATCCTAAATTAGTTCAGTGATTAACGATGAACTTGTGCAAAAATAATATAAACAAATTTTGTTATGTAAAGTACGTTATTTAATTTCCAAACGCAAAAAGGATATTTTAGCGCAGAGCTCAAATCCGGATATGAAGCTTATTTCAACCAGCTTATTTTAAGGATATGACAATTACGAACAAAAACGCTAAAAACCACCATATATTTGTATTCTGCGGCCATTTGAGAACATATATGACAATTTAGGATGTTGATATATTAGGCAATTTTGTCGAAAACCTTAAGTTGAACAACTTTGGAGAACATTATTACATTCCTGTGTTAATAGTATAGAAATTACAAGCGAATATTTTAAAAACAAAATTTAATTTCTGAATTGGTACAATCATTTTGGAACCCCAAATCTAATTATTGTTCATTAGTGTATTTGACAATATTGTTAAGTATATTAAGCACTACAACTTTTTAGAAGATATAAATTTGTAATTTGTTTAATTAATATTGAAGACATATAGGTGAATATTTAAAGAATATGGCTAAACGCAGCATTTCTACACCAATTATGGAGCTCTAAATATAATTGTTGTTGATTAGTGTATTTAGAAAAGTTATTAAGAAATTTATAAGATACACTTCTTTTGAACACAGCTGCCGCAATTTATTTACAGTTAGGCAAGAAATGTCAAAACATATAAGGTATGTGCAATTTTTCATGACGTTTCGTGAAATAATCGATTATAACACTGTACTTTTCCTTAGAAATATATTAGAGAGAATTGTGAAATGGGAAAATAGCTACAATATTGTCAAAGGTTGTAATGCAATATTTCAAGCTGTTTAGGATTTATTGAAGTAAAATCTGAAATAGGACCCATACCCACCTCCTAAATTTTCTTCGGCCTGTACAAAAAAATTGTTACGTATAGGGGCAAAACCGAGAGGGGTTTTGTGATACCACGTCCAAGTACTTTCACAATTTGTTGGTTTGGTTGAGGTCCGAAACACAGTGTTATCATAACCGAAAATAAACAAGGTGTTTCTCAATTCGCATATGATCTTGTAATTGATTTCAAATGTTTTCAACGAAACCCAACATACGAGGCCGGATCAATAAGTCCGTGACTTTTTGAATGAAACTCAGTTTTTTTTGCAAAAAAAAAATATTTATTTTTCCAAATAATCTCCTTTTAGCTCAATGCACTTAGTCCAACGTTTCTCCAATTTTTGTATCCCTTCCAAAAGAATAGCATTTTTCGAGGTCCATAAAACAGGCATTTGTTTGATCATTAAATTCATCGTTGGAGCTAAATCTCTTTTCACTGAACCATTTCTTTAGGTTTGGAAATAGGAAATAGTCACTGTGGGCTAAATCCAGAGACTATGGCGGATGAGGTACCAATTCGTAGCCCAATTCATGACATTTTGCCATTGAGACTACACACGTGTACACCAGTGCATATCCCAATTAAAAATAACTTTTTTCTTGGTTTTTTAAAATCCTCGTTAAATGGGTCCAATAAGTTGGCGTAATATTCGCCATTTAACGATTTCTCCTTTTGAAGGTAATCCCGTGCATCCCAAAAACTGTCACCATCACCATATTGGCCGACAGACCTACCTTGGCATTCTTCGGAGCCGGTTCACCCTGAGAAACCCATTGTTTAGACTGCTGCCTGGTTTCCGGAGTATTGTAATGGATCCACAGATACAAAACGCCGTTACAAAACGCCGCAAAATTGCGGTTAGACAACTCCAAACAATCCTTTGAAGTTGACAGACTATTACGATTATGGTCAATTGAGAGCAAACGCGGCACCCATCTTACAGACAGCTTTCTTACACCCAACTGATCATTTAAAATCGAAACCACACTGGCATATGAAATGCCTATGGCATCATCAATCTCACGTATTTTTACTCTTCGATCGCCCAACATCTTCCGGTGTAGTGACCTCAATTGGCCGTCCAGAACGTTCACCGTTATGTGTACTTGTGCGACCACAACGAGAGCCAGTAAACCAATTTTTTACCATTGAAATTGATGGTGCAGAGACCCCATAGTATTTATCAAGCTTTTCCTTGGTTTGATGGACGGGTTTTTTTTCGAAAAAAATGAGGTTTAATGAGAACTTGAAATTCACTTTTTTCCATTTTTAAAAAAATTAACGAGGTTGTATGTTTTGAACAGCTGTTAAACGCAAAGTAAATGAGGGAACTTGCTCAAAATTTGACAGTAGTCTATTAGCAGATGGTACTTGATGGGAACAATGTTCTTGATCCGCCCTGGTACAGTATTCATTAAAAATTTAATGTATTTTTTGCCACTAAAGCCCCAAGAGTGCCTAAGATACTTATTTATATATTGTCGCATGGTCTGCTCATTTTTTGATTGTGCGTACTGATTGTTCGTTGATTGTTCGTACTGACTTGCAAATCATTTTTTTTTTTGAAATCAGAGGCCCAAATTTACCCAAAAAAAATTATTCCCATAAATTTTACACATTATTTTAGAATCCAGCATTAGAGAGTGACTCACAGGCATGATGTGTTTCGAATTGATACCACCGGCTGATCATCAATCGTATTACTACAAAGGATGTTTATTGCTAAGATATAACTAACGAAAGAGGTAGCTGTCAAACAAACTGTCATACTGCGCTCACTATTTGATATTTATGATCGGCATGCTCTTTCCGTGGGTGGTGCAACGGTTAATGTGCGCGACTGTTGTGCGAGAGAACGTGGGTTCGAACCCTGCTCTGACCACCTTACAGTTTTTCCGACGATGGCCACCTTGCTCAGTGGCGGCGGCACTATCGAGTAATAAGCCAGGAAATAGCTTCTCAAAAAACCGTTCGGAACCGCAGTAAAACTATAGGTCCCAATCAGTAAGTGAAAACTGGAAAGCGTACACCTCAGTGATTGTGAGAAGCTGTCCCCTATCTCTTCATGGAATGTAATGGGAAAATATTTATTTGTTTTATGCTCTGGCAAATTATTACGAATATATTCACGCTTGAACAACACACCAAAATATCCAAATTTACTTTCAAAATCAATTGTCGATTTGTGCAACTTATAGACTTCGTGATTTATAGGGCATACATAATCGACCATCTGAGCAAGCCATCCGTCGAACTGTGGATATATTTCATAGAACATACTCTCTACGTGATGCAATAACATCAATACGTCGATGGAATATACGTACACTCAGAGAAGTAATTGTCTGAAAAGAGGTTGTACCAACCGAATTGAGGTTGTTACAACCGAATTTAGTCAACACAACCGAAATTCGGTTGCAGAAACCTCATTTCATAATTGATTCGGTTCTTGGAACAACTGAATTGGAAATTAATTCGGATGCAACAACCGAAATTGGTACAAAATTCGGTTGGAGTAACCGATTTTGGCTTCAATTCGGTTGTAGTAACCGAATTTGGTTTCAATTCAGTTGTAACTGTTGAATTTGGTGTCAATTGAGACATAATAACCGAATCTAGATTTAATTCGGTTGCAACGACCGAGTTTGGCGGCAATTCGGTTGCTGTAACCGAATTTTTCATGAACTCTGTAGGTATAAACGAATTCATTTTCAATTCGGTTACCACAACATAAAGCTATGTAGTTAAAATCTGACGTTTAAAATTCTATAATCAAATATTATTCTAAAAATAATTAAAGAATGTCAAGATTTTGTTTGTGATTATTAAGAAAGGTAAGCAAAATATGTTTTGTATTAAAACATCTTATTTTGCAGAAATTATTGAAGCAGATACCAACAGTTTTGAAAGTTATCAAGATGTGCTGCAATCGTCTGTATACAAAGCGACTTAGTACCTACATCAACCGATACAACACGTCTGTATTAGTGCCGTGTCCCATGATGGCTGGGAATTCAATAAAGGTCGGAAGAGGAGTGTAATATAAATTTATTACTCCATATTTTACCCCATATATATGACTTTATTTTCTCGTTATTTAATTTATTTATAAAAATACAGGAAAATAAATCATCACTTAATAATAAAAAAAACTTTAATACGTAATTCATTTGTGACACTATTCAATTGTAACCTACCTCGGTGGCAACCTCTACTGAGGTTGTGTCAACCTCCAATGAAGTTGTGTCAACCTCTAATTCGGTTGAGACAACCTCTTAATTCGGTTACGGCTAATTCGTCTGTCTCAACCGAATTTTTCTGTGAGTGTACTGAAGAGAATATCGTCGCCGTAAACGAAAGTGTTGAAGAAAATCCAAACTTCTCGATTCGTCGTCTGTCGCAGGAATTGGGGCTCTGACCGTCCACTACGTGCAAAATTTTGAGCAAAGATCTTGGTCTACACCAGTATAAGATCAAGCTGTTGCTGGAATTAATGTCACGAGACCATAAGAGGCGTAATTTTTTCAACGATTGGGCTCTATAGCAGTTGGAAACTAACCCTATGTTTCATGGCAAAATTGTGGTCACCGATTGTGAATTTGGCTTAACGGGCTTGTGAATAAACAAAATTGTCGCTAAGGGATTGAGGCCAATCTACAACAGACCCTACCGACTCCATTACTTCCATAAGAATTCAGTGTTTGTTGCGGATTACACGCTGGTGACATTATCGGGCTATATTTCTCCAAAAATGAAGACCGAGCGAAGACGGAGAATCGCATTCTGGATATATAATGTTGGGACAATTTTTCGACCATTGCTGCCCATATGTAAACGAATAAATGTAACATTTGTGGTCTCCAATGCGTCAATTGTTGCTGCTTTATCAGCATAAACCAGTGTCATCACGTACCACCACAAGAAATAATTGAGAGGGGTCTTGGAAGCCAATTGACAGGTCCATTTATCGAAATCAACTTATCGCGAACTTATGATTTCAATAAATCGACGGTTGTGGTCGCCGTATGGCACGTAGCGCCATCCTGTTGAAACCACATCTCGTCCGGATCAATGTAATCCATATTTTCAAACAAAAATGCATTAACCATTGTGCGGTAACATTCTCCATTGACGGTAACGCGAGCTTCGGACTCATTTTTTAAGAAATAGTGCCCGGTGATGCCATCAGCGTTTAAACGGCACCAAACGGTGCACTTTTCTGGAAGTAATGGAGTCTGTACGGTCTGTTGTGGATTGGTCTCACTCCGAATGCGGCAATTTTGTTTCTTAACAAACCCGTTAAGCCGAAATGAGCCTAATCACTGAACACAATTTTGCGATAAAACATTGAGTCAGTTTCAAATTGCTCGGCGAAAGAACGACGCACATGGCGGTTTCGTGGCTTTAATACCTGCGCCTGCTAGATCTTATATGGGGGTAGGCCAAGATCCTTGCACAAAATTTTCCACGTAGTGGACGGACAGAGCCCCAAATCCTGCGACCGAATCGATAAATTTGGATCTTCTCTCACAATTTCGTTTACAGCAGCGACATTCACTTCAGCAAGCACATTCCTTTGACGTGTTGGTGTCATTGCATAATTTCGAGAGTATGAGGTATGAAGTCTATACAAAGTTCGACGGATGGCTTGTTCAGGTGGAAAATTATTTGCGCCATAAAAATCATGAAGTCTCCTATAAGTTGTGCGAATCGATAACTGACTTTCAATGTAAATTTTCATAATTTGGTAGCGTAGTTTAAGCGGGAATCTCTTCATCATGATTCGCCGAGTATTCTGGTCATAAATATCAAAAAGTGAGGGCAGTACGACAGTTCGATTGACAGCTAACCCTTTCGCTAGATCTATCTAAGTTAAAAAAAAATACCACTTAGAAGGACCTCATTGACACCTGCAACATCGTACAACTGGGCACGACTAAGTGGACTCAATATAAACCCGGATAAAATGAAAATATCTTTAATGAAGGTGCAGAAAGTTCCTCAAGTAGAACCAAACTTCAAACAGTAGAAACTTATCCAACATTGTGAAATACTTGTGATTAATCCTGAAGCGAGATCTAATTTAGAAAGACCACATACTGAGCTGAGTGGAAAAGGTTCACTGATGTTGGTCTAATTGCGGAAGAGCTGTAGGCTAACAATTCGGCTTTCACTCTTACGATACGGCTATCATAACCGTGGTATCTGAATTCTGGTGGACTACAATAATGGATGGATACGTTATATTGAAAAACTGCAAACGGTTAAACACAAATGCGGTCTGGGTATCAGTGGCGCGCTAAAAACCAGATCGACCAGGGCAATTGAAATAAAACTTTAATATAACCCCATTGAGGTACAGACAAAGTACGAGCCGGCCTCGTTGACAAAACGACTACAGTCAATAGGAGAATGGAACCGAGATGTCCACAATTCGGTTCACCAGCACATAATAGAAAAGCTGGCGGGATTTTCAACAAGGAAACAGCGAACCGACCGCATTCGTGGGAAAATTGTAACTGTTATCTCTATTAAACTTTAAAACAGAGAGAACAATGGAAGGTTGTATTCCTAGTCCACGGCGAGCGAGCAACCTAGTACTACTCTAACGTATCAAGGATGGATGAAAGAAATGGAACAGGACTACTCTTCGAGCAACTAAATATTGAACGGTGCGTTTACCTTCCAGATCATAACACTGTGTTTCAGACAGAGGTTAAGGCGATCGTAGAATGTGTAAATTGACTAAACGATGAAGGTAGACGAAACGACTACAGTCAATAGTGGAATGGACTCGAGAGGATCACAATTCAATTCACCAGCACACAACAGAAAATCCGACGGGATACTCTCCAAGGAGGCAGAGAGATCACACCACTGTGTTTCAGGAAGAGGCAAATCCGATCACTTAAGATGACGGAACGATGAAGGTGGACGAAAAGACTTCAATCCATAGGAGAATGGATTCGAGAGGATTACAATTCAGTTTTTCAGCACATAATAGAAAAGCTGACGAGATTCTTAAGCGGGAACCAACCATACTAAAGGGAAAAAATTTAAACTTTAACATCTATACAACTTTCCCATAAAGAGAGAGTCATTCAAGGACGTATTCCTAGTCGACTGCGAGCGAGGAATCAACCCCGCTACATTTACCAAGGACGGATGTAAGCAAGGGAATAGGACCAACATCGAGGACTACAACTATTGAACGTTACGTTCGCCTACCAGACCACAACACTGTGTTTCAGGCAGAGTTTACGGCGATCACGGAATGTGTGAGATGACCGAATGATGAAGGTGGACGAACAAATGCGAGGATATTCACAGATAGCCAATCAGCGATATTAATGCGTAGTTTTGGGATTATATGGACTCCAAGTCATCGCGACATCTTGGGAAATAAAGAGCAGATGTACCGGACCGAACATCCGCCGGATTGGAGGAAAGGCTGATCGTTGATAACCGTTATAATTTCGAGGTAGTGAAAGATTTCATTTTACCTTGGATCTGCCATGAGCAGAAGCAATAATGTCAGCCCAGAAACCAACTGGAGAATTGAGCTTGCAAATATGTGTTATTTCGGGCTAAGCAAGCAAGTGAGAGATAAGACCCCATCTCGAGAATCGAAGATCCAACTATACCACACTCCCATAAAACCCGTCTTGCTTTATGGCGCTGAAGCCCCCGGTCATATCGTATCGCATGCTGATGAAACATCTTTGGTAGTCTTCGAAAGAAAAATGCGCCGAAAAATATATGGTGCGATAATAGAGAACTGAGAGTATCGACGACGAATGAACCACGAGCTGTAAAATCTATATCCGGATATCGACGTAGTTATGAGTATCAAAATATCGCGTTTGCCACCCTGGCTAGGCCATATCAATAGAATGGATCAGAATGAACTAGTGCGAAAGATATCCCAAGACGTACTCCAAGGTCATCGAAAAAAGGACCACCAAGACTCCGTTGAAAAGACCTGGTTGAATATTCACAGCGGCACTTTCAGGTTACCAACTGGAAGAGAAAAGCTGAAGACCGAGCTGTTTGGAGAAACATGTTATCCTCATTTTGTAAGGACCTCGACCCCTCTTGGTTGTTTGAGGCCACCTAAATAAATAAGTAAGTTAAGAAAAACTTAAAATAAATTAAGATTTTCCATTTCTCGCAGATGTCGCCCAATGATGTCTAAATCAAACGCGGCCAGCATGTGATTTTTGCTGCTGATAGTTTTGTTCTGACCACCTTACATTGCATTCGATGACGGTCACCTTGCTTAGTGAGGGCTACTTAGCCCTCTTTCTCAAAATACCGTTCGGAACGGGTGTGAATCAGTAGGTCTCAATCAGTTAATGTAAAACTATAAAGCGTACAGATCACATTGTAAGAAGCTCTCCCCTATACCTTTATGGAATGTAAAGGGAAACTACTTATTTATTTATTTTTATAGTTTTGGTCACATTGACTGCAGCTTTTCTCACGATGATCTCAATTAACATGTTGAAGAGATCGCATGATAGGGTCTCGACCTGCCTGTGGCCTCGCCTCATAGTAAATGATTGCGTGAGGTCTTTACCAGTCTTTGCTGGGGAATTCGTGTCGGTCTGTGTCATTCTCCAAAGGCGTGTCAGCTTGGCAGGAAAACCAAGCTCCGATATAGCTTAGTAGAGTTTTGCGCAGTATCGAACTATCGAAGGCAGGCTTATAATCTAACAAATAGGTATCGGTTTGTTGGTCGTGGGATTTTCCTAGGATTTGTCGTAATGTCTGGTCGATAGTTGACAACACTGATAAGCTCATATCAGGTCTGCAGCAAACGGCTTTACTCAGTAACATGTTAACTAGCATGCATGTATGCTTTTGTGCCGTCGGTGGTGCAATGGGTAGTGTGCGCGCCTCTTGTACATGAAATCCTGGGTTCGATCCCTGCTCTGACCACCTTAAAAATTTCTTTCGGCGGCGGTCACCACGCATACTGACGGCGACACCATCGAGTATTTAGCCATGAAAAACTTCTCCGAATACCGTTCGGAATCGGTGTAAAAACTGTAGTTCCCATTCACTGAGTGAAAAATTAGAAAGCACACAGCTCACTGGTTGTGAGAAGCTCTACCCAATATATGGGATGTAATGGGAAACGGTTTTTTTTAAGTATGATTTTACGTGGACACATATGCGTTCTTCGACCCAAACATCCATATATTATAACATATTAATCATTGTGTCTCAAACATGTAATATTGAATATCAAACACAATGTGTTTTCACACACGTACACTCCGGTTCACTTATTTAAAGGCACTTAAAATTCCATATTCAGCAGCCTGTATCTTTTGCAATTTGTAACCGATTGCAGAATTTTAAAATGGAACTGGAAGCTAGATATTTTGAGATATAAAAAAAAATCATGGCGATAGTGGTTTCTTAACTAATGAACTGTTTTTGAGCAATTTATAAAAAAAGTCAAAAATTGTGCTATTTTTTTGGATCACTTGAATAAAGGCACTTTATTATTTTTTTATTATTTTTAAAGTAAGCGATGATTTTTTGTAGGGACCGTTTGTTTATTAAAATTTATTACATCTTAATTATTTTACGAGACAAAATGGCAAAACAAAAAATTTTAAATCTATCGGTAAAAACTAAAATCGATGTTTGCCGTTCTGAAGGATATTCTAACCGCGCAATAGCTACAAAAATTAGATGGAGCCCAACAGTTGTCGACAATTACATCAAGGACACCGAGGGGTAAAATCATCAGAATTGCTTCTAATTCTGCCATCCGTGTCAAAAATTAGAGCTCAAGCTGGAGTGGAAGCGAGGAAGTTATCAGTACTCAGAGTAATTAGGAGCTGTGAGTATCTTAAATACCTGAAATTACAAAAAAGGCTCCACTTAATGCTCCTCGTAAGGAAAAGCGTCTTCAATTCCCAAGAGACTACATGGTATGGGATGTGCAGCCAAGACGTTATGTAAATGACTGGAGAACAGTTGCATTTACGGATGAGAAGAAGTTTAATTTGGAAGCGCCTGATGGCTACAACTATTATTTCCATGATCTGCGCAAAGAAAATCGTTTTTTGAACCGACATCAAAGACGAGAGGCCGTCGTTATGGTGTGGGATGCCATTACGTGCTATGGCACCATCGATCTTGAATTTCGAAGTGCAAAAATGACTGGTGGAAGCTATAAAACGTTATTGGAATCGGCTTTTCCGAAGTTCAGTGAACTATTTGGTCCCATATCTTGGATATTGCAACAGGATAATGCACCTATACACAACGCCAGAGTAGTGCATGAGTTCATTGCAAGCCAAAATGTTAATATTCTTGTCTGGCCACCCTATTCGCCGGATCTAAACATTATCGAAAATGTCTGGGGTTGGTTATCTCGTAAGGTCTATGAAGGAGGTAGACAATTTGATGACAAGCAGTCACTAATTCAGGCCATTAAGGATGCTTGGAATCAAATTTCGTTGGATTACATAAAATCTCGTTATCTCTCAATCAAAACCCGTATATTTGAAGTTATTAAAAACAAAGGGGGTTGTATCCATTACTAATAGTTCTTAAATAAAATAAAATAAATTAAAAAAACAAGAAAATCTGAGTTTCATTAAAATTAGTTAAAGTGCCTTTATTCAAGGGAACCAAAAAATGGCCACATTTTTGGAGTTTTTTTTTATAAATTACTCAAAAAAGTTCTTTAGTTAAGAAACCACTATTGTCATGATTTTTTTTACTTCTTGAGATGTCTAGCTTCCATTTCCAATTTAAAATTCTGTCATCGGTTACAAATTGCAAAATATACAGGCTGCTGAATATGGAATTTTTAGTGCCTTTAAATAAGTGAAACGGAGTGTATATTAAATTTGCGATAAGCTCGAAGCACACGTTATGTTTGCATCCAAACAACAAAAAACGTCAGATTTTAAACAACACAGCCTGTAGTTCATCAGCACCAGTGGCTTTGTTGTTCGTAAGCCGGAAAATTGTAGTTCTAATTTGGCGGTAGCTAAGAAGGCGGCAGTCGACGCCATTGTCTTGTACTTTCTAACACACTCATCTATATTGAAGTCTTCTGAAGGAAGTAAAGCAGACAAGTGTTCTCTTCGTATTCCCAACATACTCTGCACATCTGTGACAAGATTCCCGCCCCATGTCTCTACGGAAGGGAGACCCTGATCCATTTCCGTTTGGTTGGCTTTGTACTTTGTACTTTCTCTAAGATTCAATTTCCTCACCGTTGCACTTTCTCCACAACCGTTTTTCTCTATTTTTCTTAACTAGATCTGAATATTCAATTTGATTTGAAATATTCTCAATTAAAAATGCAAATTCGAAATTATTAATTTGAATGCTCTTATGTAATATCAAATGGAAACCCTAAATTTAATTAGCAATTTTTTCAAAAAGAGAACATACAAGGAGTTTCAAAAGAAGTCATCCGATGTTGTTTGGCTCTCATTTTTTTCTAAATGAAAAACTTCGATTCTGTTTGTTGATTATGTTTATTTGAACCTTTAAAATTTTATTGGTTAAGTTGAGACGATGATATCGGTTAAATGGGCGCCGTCACAATTGATTACCATACGGGCTCGTTTTATGGCATTTTCCATCACTTCGGCGAGAACTTCGGGCGACAGATTCTCGCACTTGTATCGAATGTTGACCTTGGGGCTTCCAGGGTCTCGGGCTTGTTCACGTAATCACGGGACTTCAAAAAACCCCACAAAAATAAGTCTGGAACGGTTAAATCGGGCGATCTTGCGGGCTAGTGCAAATGGCCAAAACGAGATATAAGGCGACCCGGGAACGCCGCCTTCAGAATATCGGTTGTGGCTCGCGCAGTGTGTGCCGTTGCTCCGTCCTGTTGGAACCACATGTCCTCCAGTCCCAATTCGTCGAATTGCGGCAGAAAACACTCGGTGAACATAGCCCTCTAGCGCGCACCATCCACTGTTGTCGTTTGACCAGCGGCGTTCTCGAAACAACAAATGGCACGATGACTCCTCCAGCAGTCACTTTGAGCGGGTGTAATGGCTCCTAGTGCATCACTCGTGGATTTTTGGTGCCCCAGAAGCGATAGTTTTGCTTGTTCACGTACCCGCTGAGGTGGAAATGATCCTCATCGCTCATTATGATTTTGGTGGAAAAATCGTCCACTTCGTTCACGAGATTGAGGATGGTTTGGGCGTAGGTTGCAGGCGTTTGGCGGTCGACAGGCAGCAGCTGATGCACGGACTGGACTTTGTATGGGAACATGCGCAGGTCTTTGACCAAAATTCGCCATAGGGACGACCGGCTGATGGCTAATTGCGAGGCACGGCGTCTGGTCGATGTTTCCGGCGACAGCTCGACAACCTCGGCAACAGCGGCGATATTCTCGGCAGAACGGGAGCACCGCGGCCGGACACTTCTAGCAACGTCTCGTGTGGTTCCATACTCTGCAAGGTTAGTAGCCAAACGGCGCAGTGTTTGCGCAGTCGGTGTCGGACGGCCGGGGAATCCGCGACACCAACACCACAGACACCACATACGAAATGTTACTCAAAAAAATAGACACGATTATCCCGCGTTGTTGGGGAGTGTATCACTCCATGGCTTGTTTGCTTGTATTCTACATCTGTCTCGTCCACAAATGTCAAAAGAGATTTGACATTGACGGCCATTTGCAAAAATAAGAGCATCTTCCAATAGGGTGGTCACCTTTGAAACACCCTGTACAAACTCATAGTAAAACTACGAACAATTAGTGAGCTATCTTTGTCTCATTAATCGGGGCTCTACAATCTTACACCGATTCAGGTCAAGGGTTTCGTCTCTGTTACAATGTTATAACTACTAACCAAGGGTTAACCTCTTATCACCTTTCGTTTCGTTGGACTGCGGTCACCTCCATTAGTGATGGAGACACACCCGAGTAATTAGCGAGGAAAAGGCTTCAATTAGTAATATAAGTATAACATATAAATTTGCATTTGAAATGAAAAACCTCAATTCCATTTTTTATTTAATTTTTATCAAACAAATAGAAAACATATTTTGCCCAGCTGCTGATTTTTCACCAAAGAAAGAAGCTGACTCGTAACATTCATTTAAAAGATTTGAGACCAATTTTAAGCTTCTCCGCTGTTCACAACGTTTTCCGATTCTGTTGAACTTTTTAAAACAAACGCGACTAATTAAAACTTAGTTAATTTTTGATGTTGTTTACGGATCCATTGAAAAAGGCTATCAAAAACAAAATATCATTTTTTTTCTTTTGCAAAAAACCTAAAAAGATTAAAACAAAAATTACAAAAAAAACCAAAGGAAAATAAATAAATTCGTATACCTTTTGAAGCATATTCCCACGTAAAATCCCCATCAAAAGTATAGAAAATGTTGTCAACACGATTTAAAAAAAAAATAAAGAAATGTCGTTATAAACCGCGCAGTATCGGGGACGGGCGAGACGGCCCTCCCACGTACACAAATACAAATTTATAGTTTTGTCTGGTAATACTTCATCCTTTCACGGGGGGTGAGCAAGCAACCACTACTGGAAACAGTTATAGCAACGACAACAACCAGAACGCACACGTTAAGAGCTACTTAAACTTTGTATGCTATTGTGGCTCCATTTGTTCCCCATTTCGCGGGGCGGAAAGCAGTCAGAATAGGGACATTGCCTT
Source organism: Phaonia tiefii (assembly GCA_963931995.1). Lineage (NCBI taxonomy): Eukaryota > Metazoa > Arthropoda > Insecta > Diptera > Muscidae > Phaonia > Phaonia tiefii. The sequence goes on from OZ008369.1 coordinate 65,478,962, forward strand.
ATAAGTGGGCGGAGGACAGGTACGAGTATTACCTGAAATAGGTTACATAAAAGAGGATTAAAAGCACAACAGTTAACGGCGGTCGTTGCATGCCGCACAAAATTCGCACTGACACTCATACAATCAGCGAAAAACAAAGGGGTGCACAGAGAACGAGCAAGGATAAAGGACATGAAGAGGGCAAAAACTACAGGGTTTTTGTTGTTACTTCCACTGAAAAAAGCTGAAAAGCATATTTCGCCAATTTGTTTGTTATTTGACAAAAGCTGCTTCGCATCGTTCATGCCAATGACGGTGATGATGCCACTGATGCTACTGCCATGGGAGTAGGTGGCAAAGATGCCAATGCTGGTGATGGTGACGTTGCATTTGCCTTTACTACGAGTATTGTGGGCAATAATAGTAATAATGATGAAAGTCACACAGTATTTCTAAACCAAAAAACAAACTAGGAGTACTAACGGCAGTCGCTAAAGCGTGTAAATATTTATAAGACTACAGTCGCAGAAAAAATTGGTTCAAACTGGCTGTAACAGAATTTGGAGGTTGGAGCAGACGAGTTTAGATGTTGCAGCAACTGAATTTAGATTGATTCGGTTGCCTCGACCTTTTTAATTTAATGATAAAAATCTCATTTATGGAAACCGAAAAATGTAATGAACGAGAAATACATTTGGTTGTTTGCACACACATCAAATTCTATGGCAGCAACTGATTTAATTGGGTTGTGGTAATTGCATTCATAAAAAATGCAGTTCCTACAATCGAAAATTGTTTTGATGTAAACTATATACTACAAATTTTGGTATATTTGGGTTGTGGAAACCGAACCCAGTATGACAATACCTTCAGGCTGAAAAATAACGGCCCCAGCAATATACTTCAGGAACCAAGTACATGTTTGCAAGCATTGTTTCCGTGAATTGAAGATTTGCTACTTTTTGTTTCTTTATTGTGACACACATCAGTGTTTTCAGCAGTTTTCAACAAAGAAATCCACATTTGGGTCAAAAATTCATATATTATATCCTATTAAGAATTGTGGTGTCCCAAACATGTTATATTCAATAGCAAATATAATGTGTTTGGACACAAGTACACTATATTTGCGTAAAGCTACAAAAACTTTATATTTGCATCCAAACAATAAAAAGAGGCTAATTTTTCAGCGCGTTGTTAAGACAAAATTTCAGTTGAAGTGATCGAATTCAGTTGCGTCAACTACAATTCGGTTGTGACAAACGCAATTCGAGTTTGCGAATCATCGTTTGAATACCTTGTTGAGTTTTGGGAAGAAAAATGAAAAAATGTAAACGCACGCTGAAAAATCTGTAATTTTTTGTTATTTGGTTGCAAATATAACATGTGTTTGGAGCTTGTCGCAAATATAATATACTTGTGCCCAAAAACATTGTGTTTGCTTTTGAATATTAAATGTTTGAGACGCAATGATTAATATGCCATAATTTATGTTTTTCGCCCCAAATGTGGATTTTTTGTCGAAAACCGAGAAAAACAAAACCGAGGCAGATAACTATGTATATGTTTGGAACACACTTTAAACATTCATATGTTTGCAAGTCCCAAACACACTTGTATTTAAATGCAAGCAGTAGCATGATTACTGTCAAACATGTATGCTTTTACGTAAACACGTATGCGTTCTTCTTCCCAAACATAATAATATTTAGAAACGAATTATTCTTTAAATTCAATATATATGTTTTATTTATTATAATTAATTTTATTAATACAAATCCACATTTATAAATAATTAATACAAAAAATCAAAAGATTTAATACGGCCCGTTTTGCCTTTATTTGCATTGAATGCATTATTTGTTTTTTTTAATGAAATGAGAATCTGCTGCTACTTTGCTTCTCTTTTCTTTGTTATCTCTCCCATCTTGGTTTCCAGAAGGTTTCAACTATGTGTTGGTTATCAATATTCGTCGGTACACAAACTATATACTCAAATACAAATCTAGTTCATGCAAGGCAAACGTGAATTAATTATTTGTGTTTAATTTTTATTATATTTCACAAATGGTCCGCCGTTCCGATTTTCTCAGTAAAGGCTGGGACAGACATAGGGCTTCACGTTGTTGCCCTTTCCAGTTTCTTTCCTCAAAATTGTTACTCACTTTTATAGCACACATACATCTGTACGAAACACGTACACAAAACCCAAAGCAACATCGCAAACCATTTAACCGTCCGATCCATTGTTTATTCATTTTTCACTGATCCAGCGCTTTTGATATCCTCTGTCCCATGAACCATTGACGGCTGAATACATGAAACTAAAACGCAATACATCAGCCAAAATAAGAAACACTTCATCTGCAATTTACACGCTGAGTCAGGAATATTTATGACTCACTGACTGAGAGAATAATACAATATACAGATACACACACTTACAAGATATACTCTCTCGTTGTCCCTCTTTTATTCTCTTGCTCTCGAGAGAGCATAGACTGGAACAAACGCAGCTGTATTTATATCACAAATATATATATATATATGTGGGTCGTAAACACATACATATATTATAACATATTAATCATTGTGTCTCAAACATGCAATATTGAATAGCAAACACAATGTGTTTGGAAACAAGTATATTATATTTGCGACAAGCTCCAAACACCCTTTATATTTGCACCCAAAAAAAACAAAACAAAGACAGATTTTTCAGCATCTGTAAGGTAGTCACCACAGTCTAGCAAGATAAAGTGAATATTAAACTGTTCAGTAATCTCATTAAGAGATCTGCGGCAGTTGAGGAGAGTTCTCGAATCTAGGATGACTGATTCCAGGCATTTAATAGCAGCTTGACTGTCCGAGGAAATATTGATTCCTATTTTAGTCAGAACATTATTTCTCTGCCACTCCGCTACATCTCTAATAGCAAAGATGTCTGCCTTGTAGCCACTACAGTAATCAGAAAATCATTTTACGCCTTTAGAAAAGATGGCAAAGCCTAGTTTATCGTCAAGTTTTAAACCATCTGTATAGAAGCCGTCGGTGGTGCAATTGTTAGTGCGCGCGGCTCTTGTACATGAGATCCTGGGATCGAACCCTGCTCTGACCACCTTAAAATTTCTTTCGGCGGCGGTCACCTCGCATAGTGACGGCGACACTATCGAGTATATAGCCATGAAAAAGCTTCTCAAAATACCGTTCGGAATCGGTGTAAAACTGTAGGTCCCAATCAGTGAGTGAAAACTGGAAAGCGCACAGCTCAGTGATTGTGAGAAGTTCTCCTCTGTCCCTTCATGGGATGTAATGGGAAACCATTTATTTTTTTTATTTTTGTATAGAAGTTCACGAATCACTTAGTCCAGGTATGCGACCATTCCAATCTGGCCTATCGGGTATGTATAAGTGTGTGGTAAGATGCCTGGAGAGTGAGGCATTGTGTTGAGAATGGCATTGTGTCAGAACACATTTTCTGACAGTTCTCCCAGGCTAATATAGCAGTAGCCTTAGCATGCTGCCTAGCTACAATGTCTAGTGGTATCAAATGTAGTATGATATTTAGTGCGTCAATCGGTTCAATCGGTGTCATTTGAAACGCACCAGTGACACACGTACTAGCAATTCGCTGACCTTTATCCAGTATCGCGTAGTAGGTGGATTTCTGTAGAGACAGTCACCTGACGATAACATCACACAGCATTATCGGTCTAACTACTGCCGTGAACAACTAACAAACTACACGCGGGTTCAGACCCCAGCATTTTTCAATTGCGCTTTTATAAAAAAAAAGATCTCGAAATACCGTTCGGAACCGGTGTAAAACTCCCAATCAGTGAGTGTAAAACTAGAAAGCGCACAGCTCACTTGTTTGTGAGAAGCTCTCTCTAGTCCCTTCATGGGATGTAATGGGAAACCATGTATTTTCATTTATAGATAAATAGCGCTATCACAGTTGTTTTGGATCTGTCTTGAAAGTTGTTGGGTTGGATGATTAACTTCCTGTCGAGTAAAATATGTACCGAAGTATTTTTCGCTTTCAGAGAAGGGAATTTAAATATTCCCTAAGCAGACAGGTACAACAGTTGGTACTTTATACCTTCTGCTGGAAACAACGCTATCTCATTACCCGAAGCCCACCTCGCGGTGGTATGAAGGGCTTCTTGCCAGATCTTCACAAGAGTACTTGGAAACCTCCCGCTATTCGTCATCTGAGTAGGAAATAACCTGAAAATCGATTTTATGCAGAGAAAGCAGAATACTGTTCATGGAGAGATTCCATAGCAGAGGCGACAAAACCTCCCTTGAAGTGATACTGATTGTTCCACATTGCGAAGTCAATTGATAAATTGTTTCATACTTGGGCGGCAAATTCATATGATTGTGTCAACATTCAGTTCCGATGATGTGGTAAGGTAATTTTGCATTACAGAAGAGACGTGAAACAATTGAAAGTTTTTAAAAATCTCACAAGTCATATGGAAAAATTGGACCAAACTGGTGTAAAATTAGCAAGAAGTAACAAGAGATAATTGAAAATCATGTAAATTAATTATCTATTTCTCTCGATTACTTGGTTTGTATTAAAGAATTGACTCCCTAAATTTGGTGATGGTATTTCTGAATTTATATTGTGACACCAGCACCATGTAGACAATACGCAAAAAGTACTTGTCAACCCCCGCAACTACTTTTAGTAATGACAATGTAGACAGCGTCTGCGGGGAATTTGAAAATATCACTTCCATCTGGTGGAAAAAAAGATCAAATGTTGATCCCTCTAATTAAGAATTTAATAGAGGGAGGCCAACGCTGCCCTGCTTACGAAGAAAGACTCAACTCCAAATTTTTTTAAAAAAAATATTTTTTGTAATGGTCAAGTTAGCAAAATTTTGCACCTTTCGATATGGTTGGAAATTGAGGCAAAACAACATAAATGCTATTAATTTCATTATAAAAAACAATGGGTTTCTTATTACAAATGAAGCTTCAAGCTGAATTCAGAAATCTGCTTCTCCTGAAAAATTTGGGAAAGTGGACTTGAGTCCTTCTTGATAAGCACGGCAGAACGGATCATACTCCATTAGTAGAGAACTCCTAAAAAATCTGAAATGAAAATGTATATCGGCTGGCTATAGGCCGATATAATTTATTCAAAATGAAAATGATCCTAGTGTTATCAGTAGATGTTAGGAAAAAAATGTACGTATGTATGTATATTAATTAGTTGTAAAAATTAGAACAAAAGTTGGAGAAATAAATGAATTTAAGCTAAAAAAAAAAAAGCTATACTTAAGAAATATGTTAGTACACACAACAGAAAAGTCTGGCGAAAAGGGGAAAAACAAACATGTTTGTCATTTCTGCAAACATATCATTGTTGTTTTATAATCTATTCATGACGTTATTTTTATCAACTGTAAACTGTTGAGAGTAGTTTTATGACAGTACAAATGCTGTAATAGCAGACAAATAGCAAAATATATATATTTATTTTTGTTGTTTGGATGCAAATAAACCAGTGTTTATAGCTTGTCGCAAATATAGTATACTTGTGTCCAAACACATTGTGTTTGCTAACTCATATTAAATGTTGGAGATACAATGAAGGTTATAAAAAATGCTTTCGTGACCCAAATGTGGATTTGTTTGTTGAAAACTGCTGAAAACAATAAAGTGACAGAAACAACAAATGAACAAAAAGCAGCAGATCTTCAATTCATGAAAACAAGGCTTGCAAACATATATCGGGTTTGTCAGTAGGGACTTCACAATGTTGTATTTAAATAAAACACAGAATAATTGAGATATCGGGCTAAAATTTATACCAAGTGTTGTCAACATATTAGGTTTAATTACGGAATTCTATTTTGTTCATACGACAATCGCGATCACGTTTGTAACGATCGATTCTTTGGAATCAATATTGTTCCTAGCCTCCTCTAACTTGTTGTGGATGAATTGTAGTCTCTTGAAGCGCATGTGGGTTTGTTCTTGACCAAAAACGCATTTTTTTACTTGTCGATAAAGCCATTCCGTCAGAAATGAGCTTAATGATTTTTGCTGAAATTCAGTATTTCAATGTTGCGTCCACCGACTGGGAATTTTGGTAGTATTTGTAAATAATTTCCAAACGTTGCCCGTTCGTGAACTTCATCTTGATTAAAATTTAAACATTGACTAATGTCCTGACATTGGCAGATCATAATAAAAAAATAGTAATGATGCGTTCGTATTAAAACACAACATTGTTAAGTCCCTATTGAAAAACCCTTTACATGGTTCGTGGAATATGTAGATGGGGTCGTTTGATATCAGTATGTAGCAGACATTTTTTGCTATTAATAGCAAACTGTATTTTTAGACTACAGTATTGTTTACGTTGCGCGGACTAGGGAAGTGACTTTCAAACGAGAATGAGAATTAAGAATACTCTTTAACGTAAGTAATTGAACGCTAAATATGTATTGATATTAGGCAAGGAAATAAATTATATTCTTACGTGTAGGTAAGGTAATAATTATATATAATATTTACATATCTAGTACAACTCTTAGCAGTATTCTTGGTCCAAAATTCATCGAATTGTTTAAAGACATAAGGCCGATATAAAATCGAATTAGTGTCTCATATTTTGCTTCAATTACAAAGGTAAATTCTTTACCTTTCTCCTATTTACACTTGATTCGAACCACCGTGCACTATCAGCATATCGTCATCAGATTGTTGGCTCGTGGTATTTTTGTTTCACTCTTAGCTATTTACTAATTTAAAATGTGTTTTTTGTCTTTTGTTTTGATTTAATGAATATTTAAAATATTTTATGTTTCAATTTATAAAAATATTCTGGTGAAAGGAAAATAAAATACACTTAATTTAAGGCGTGTAATTGAAACAGTCCAATCCTTTTTTCTTAAATTTTGCAAGGACATTTCACTTTGTCCAAAACACAAATGCAAAACAAAGAAATCTTAAAATTAAATTTGATAGACTCTTAACTCATATAGAACACAAATCTTCTTCGTAATATTTACAATATTCGTCAGTAAACAATCTTCAGTAATCGACTGACTTTTTGTAAATTTTCGTGATATTAAGCTTCACAAAAGCTCAACGAATTTGCGAAACATCTTCGTAAAACAACCACAAAAAAATATTCTTTGTTGATTGAAAGAACAAATTTCTTTATCAGTATAAAAAAATTTCATTCAAAATCTCATAACAACGTCTTCAACATATTCTTCAACAATTTCACTCTCTTCATGAAACATTTCATAGAAGAAAACGCAGCTTAAGGAATGTTTCATACCCGGTGACAAAAAACGGCTGCTCTAACATTATACAAGAACCATGTATATGTTTGGAACATCTATATACAGCGTGGCGCACCAATTGTGCTACAATAAAAAAATTAAAATAACTTCTTATCCCAAGCATTCATTTTAATATATCTAAATAGTAACATCCAGTAAAAAATAAGCTGATTCCTTTCATAGGAAAAAAGATTTTATGTTTTGTTTTTGTATCACAACTTCCGCGCCACCCTGTATATTGCATTTTAGTGAGGGGTAGAGTTGATCCTAAAAAATACATTTTCGAAGTGATCCAAACTTTATGTTGTTTACTGAGCTGCGGAACCAAAAAAATCTGTTAAAACTGAAGGATAGTGTTTACCCTCATTTTCGATTGGTGTACTACTATTTGCTGCAACACTGCTAAAGTACCAAAAAATTCAACCATGAAAAAACAAACCAAAAAACAAACATATGGCTTGCAACCTTGGTCTGAAACGCGGTAGTTTTCGAAGTTTCGATTCGATGTTAGTAAAGCATTATGTTCTGCAGCGTCTAGCCCGTTAAGCCTGATCAAAATGATAACCAATTTATTATAATGTCTATTGCAACAACTGAATTTGGTATTAAAGCGGTTGAAGTACCAGAATTTGGCATCACTTTGGTTGGAACTATAGATATTGTCACTAGTTTGGTTGCAACAATAGTACTTGTGAAAAATAACGTTCCTGCAACCGAAGTTCTTATGAATTCCGTTGGTACAGCTGAGTTTTAACCCACACACGCCATCAGAGTAAGAAGCCTCCTCAAAATATGCCAATCCGCCGCCGTCGCCAACAGTTATTTGAAGCTCTCGATATAATTGGCGTGAAGCGGCCTAAAATGTGAATTCATTTGACCAACTCAACCTATTTTACAGCTTCAGTTATTTCAATGAACTCCAATTTTGTACAAAACGGGCAAAACCAAGAGCCACGGACTGAAATTTTTTATTGCGCTGCCGTCTGCGAAAGTTTGACTGTTTATTTCTCCTCTTTTCTGTTGTTCATAAATGAAAAGTTATTTCAGTTTTAATGATGAAGCCCGGTATTCAGTTTTTATGAAAATTTCGTTGACATAAGAAGTACGACTACAAAAACTATCGAACATTTCATGAACCGAAAATTTCGCTCACTTTTCCTTTGCTTAGTAGTCCTTAGTTCTTGGGAAAAATTCATTAGGCAAAATTAATCACAGGGTTGTTACACACCGAGAATAGATACGTTGTCACAACTAAATTTATAGCCAACTACAATTTGGCGGTTCCTTGGACCATCACATTCTTCAGTTGTGATTACCAATAATTGTGTTGCGTATCACCAAATGTTGTACATTTCAATTGAAGTCCCTGGTGGAAGAGGGTGTTAAATCACTTTTTTTTAAAAACAATATTTTCCTTCTTTTAATGTTTCCATGGTATCTGGTTTTGTTTTACATACCATCTGATATTTAAATTATTAAAACTTAATTAAATTTTATTGCTTAATTTTTTTTTAAACCAGATACAATGGAAACATTCAAAGAAGGAAAATTTTGTTTTTGAAAAAAGTGAGTTAACACCTTCTTCCAAAAGTGGTTTGAATTATTTGTAATTCATTTTTGTTTGCAAGAAATTAAATATTTACTTGAAGCCACAGCAACCAGAAATATATGTGATCTGTCAATCGAGTTTCAGTTCTAGCAATCAAATTATCCTGTAGTGGTGATTATTCTATTTGTAAATAAATGTACCATGGATTGATTACCCAGGGTACCCCATCACCATATTAGATCGAAAATATGAAAAAATTAGAAAAAAATCCAATATCTTGGAAAAAATAACTCTTTTTTTTTGGGATTTTCGAAGGGTTTCCCATAAAGTGGTCCAATTCGTATGGAAATTTGTGTTTAAAAAAAGCTCCAAAATAAGAAACTATCTAAAATAAACAAGTAAAAGTGTTAAATTCGGCTGTGCCGAATCTTTGATACCCTCCACCTTAGTGTTAACCAGCAAAATATTACATTTAACAAGTGTTTTTTTGTGTTAAACAAAACGACCGTTACTACTTTAAGTAAAAACAAGTAATATCTATTCACCACTCAATATTCTCTCTCTTAAAAGTTTCAATGCACTCTGCTATCCAAAAGTAAATATGAAATGCTAAAAAAAGGCACAACTCTGCTTTAATACATGTATGACACATACATTTGTGTTCATAAATTTGTATGGATTTTGTCACACACACTTTCAAGGCTTCGGGGCATGAGGGGTAAGGCGTTGTACGTTAGAGTGGAATGTTGCTGGTTCGACTCTGTCATTATTCACTTATCCTTTTTTTTTAAAATTTTTTAATTTTTTTTTAACAGTTCTTGAAAAAATCCTTTTTAAAAAATAAAAAAGGATTTTTTGAAGAACTGTTAAAAAAAAAAAAAAAAAACAAGCTGGGGCGAGAGTTGAACCAACAACCCTCAGACTCCAACGCGCAACCCTTTACCCATCAGGCCACAGCGACCTTAGATGAAGTGTGACAAAATTCATATAAATGTATGAACACATGAAAGTACATCTAAACATTCTAAAGTACTTACCTATTATAAAGAACAACAAAGATTTTCAACATGGAAATTCACCACACGGCAAAAGGAGTAGTTTAGTATAAAACTACAAAAATTAATGTGAAAATTTTATGAGTTTTTTTACGTTTCCAATCATAAATTTTTTCGAATGGACCAATTTCGCTGATTTTCAATACCAAACTGCTCAGGAATACGTGGAACATTCTGGCCAAAAACCAAACCGCGTTATCGCCGATTGAAGTCGTGAGAATGTTTTCAACAGACGGACAGACGGACATGGCTATATCGACTCCGGTTGTTATAAGGATCAAGAATATATTTACTTTATGGGGTCGCAAAGCCTTATTTCTCTATGTTACAATCAGAATGACCAACTGATATATACCCTCTGTCACTTACAGTGGAGGGTATAAAAATGCCTATAACACGCAAAATTAGTTAATTTTTTAACTCCACAGGAGACTGACTTTTTTTAAATAAAAATCGATAAATCTAAAATTTTTCGAATAAAAAATTGCTAAAACGCCATTATGTCTCTATTTCGGAAACAGAGCGTTCAATCGAAAAATTACCAATTTTTCCGGGTTTCTAAGGGGTTTTTATAAAGCGGTCCAATTCGTATGAAAGACTTAATTTTTGAAATTTTGAAAATCGAAAAGGTTGTGTTTTTTCGATATCCTTGCACCTTAGCGCTAAAATAAAAAAAAAAAAACATGCATATAACTCGGAAACGGTGCGTACAATCAAACAAATAATACATTTTTTACCTCCAGAGGAGACTTTAGCCAATGGATGTCTTTCATACGGCATCACTTTTCTTCAAAAAAAATCGTTAAATTAAGATTTTTGAAATAAAAAAAAGCTAACCCACATCCATTAGCGATTTTAACGTAGAATACGTTATACGGTAAGGTAGGGGTGTTGATCTGGAGCACAAAATTTTGAGAAAATGTTTGTCACTTTCATTATAAGTTTTTAATACTTTATGCATGCATTGAAGAAAATTCAAGTATGGTCGTAACATATTTAAAATGTCTTCTTTTGATTTGTATTTAAATAATCATATTGCTACATATAATTTTTTTGATTCTATAAGTAAATCAAAATTTAACTCCTTCAAATTTTGTATTAATTTTCATATGCTTTGTATTTTATGTAGTATTATAACATCATGTGTAAGAGCAGTACGATTAACTGTGTGTTCATCACAGAACCAGTGTGAGAAAGAGAATAAGTATAATGACAATGCATGTTTTATGTGAACATTACAGAACCAGTGTTGCCACATGCAGTATTTACACTTGTTCTCAAAAGTGCATCGAATTGGTATAAAGTGTACCCAAATTTTGTTAAAAACTATCCTAAATTTTTAACATAAAAATTAAAGATAAATTTGATAGATTTAAATCATTTATCAAAAATTATATTTAATTCATATATTTTAATTGCAAAATGACTAACGTATTCTACGTCTGACCTATGCGCCCGTGTTATCTAACACAGGCTTCATATTTTTTTTTAAATTGATTGATTAAAGCCTCCTATGGAGTTAACAAACTTATTAGTATTGCCAAGGGTGCGATTCCGGGTTACAGGAATTTTTTTGAATTTCGGTGATTTTCTTATTTTGGCGATTTTTCTAAAAAAATATTTCTTTCGCACGATTGGACCACTTTAAGAAAACCCCTTAGAAACAATTAAAACGTTGTTATTTCTTCGATTAGACGCTCCGTTTCCGAGTTATAGGAATTTTTTTTATTTTAGCGATAAGGTTCAAGAGTTTTTCTCGATTTTTGTTTTGATAAATTTGCTTCGATAATTTAATTTAAGCGATTTTCTTCGTTTTTTAAAGCGATGCCGTATTCCAGACATCCATAGTTTAAATCATCCTATAGAGGTAAGGAATTTATTATTTCTTCGATTGGACGTACCGTTTCCGAGTTATAGGCATTTTTTTTATTTTAGCGATAAGGTTCAAGGATATCGAAAAAAACCAACCTTTTTCGATTTTCAAAATTCGGAACAATCCAATTACTGAAATACTTAAAAAATGGAAATTTTTGTATGCATTATGAACAATAGGTCCCATATTTTTCAAAAGAAGCTGGGAAGAAAGATAACTACATTTTTGATTTCATTAAATTCGACAAATAAGAGAACCAGTAAAGTTTGGAATATTTTCTAAAATATACCGAATTGTCCGCTTTTAATATGTATAACTCCTAAATAATCCCCGACTTCTTCCCTACACGCTAAAAAGTCCGTCTATTTTATTGTTTGGATGCAAATTGGAGGTTTTGTAACGGGTTTTTCAATAAAAGTTTTTTTTTTAAATAAAACAAAACCGGTTTTAGATACCAATGAAATTCTTTATTCCTGTGAAAGTACGTTCGATGCCATTATGTATGGAACTCGATTTCATTTGCATGGCCACCACGGGCACGCTTGCAGAAGTCCAGACGCTGAACCCAATTTTCGACGGTTTTTAAGAATAAATCGGCCGATACTGCTGCAATTTCACGTTCGATATTCGTGCGAAGTTCATCAATCGTCGCTGGCTTGTTGGCATAGACCATAGACTTGACGTAGCCCCACAGGATATAATCTAACGGCGTCAAATCGCACGACCGAGGCGGTCAATCGACTGGGCCATTTCGTGAGATAACACGTTCACCAAACTTGGTTTCCAATAAATTGATTGTGGCATTCGCTGTGTGGCTTGTGGCGCCGTCCTGTGGGAACCATATTATCCAATTGGGGCCAAAAATATTCGGTTATCATTGAACGGTAGCGATTCGCATTCACAGTAATGTGCCGGTCTTGATCATCACGGAAGAAGTACGACGCAATGACGCCGCCGGCCCATAAACCGCACGAAACCGTAATTTTTTCGGGATGCAATGATGACTCATGGATTACGTCTAGATTGCTGTCTGACCAATAACGCATATTTTGCTTATTGACGAAGCCATTCAGCCAGAAATGAGCCTCATCGCTGATTGTTGAGGCCTCTTAAAGTTGACCAAATTTTGGTAGTAAATTTTAATAATTTCGACTCGTTGTTGGCTCGTATATCTTTCCATGATGAAGTGGCAAACCTTACTGAAGAGAAATGTCAAAAGAGCGGGAAAAAATATGGCGTCGTCTGCTGCCCCTATCGATTTACTTTTGTAGCGTCTCTGTTGAAATACCCTTTACATGACTTAAAAATCTTTATCAGATCAAAAGATATGGAATTTTGGCCGATGGCAATTGATTCTGAACCTTAAAAATGTTTACCAGATCAAAAGATATGGAATTTTGGCCGATGACAATTGATTCTGAACCACAGGGCGGCGTCAACAGTGTTGTTGTTTCAAAATCGAAAATAAATATATTTTTGTCTATATTTTTGAAATATTTATAATTTTCGTATGCCGCATCTAGGGTACCTTAAGATTTTATAAAATTTTTTATTGTGACGCTCAGTTATCATTGAAACACTTGTTTCCCTTTTATAGATGTGGCTTATCAATTCATGTATTTTTTATTTTTCATTATAGTACTTGTTCAATATCCTTTTTACTTGGTTTTCGTTTTTTTTTTGACAATAATATCCTTTCATTTTTCATACCCAATATTCCATTTGATCTGTATTTTAGTTGGCACTTCATTTTTCCTCATCCTCGTCTCACAACGTCATCATCATCATCATCAGGACCTAAATCAGAAAGGTGCCTTTGGATTTTTTTTTTGATTTCTTTAAAAATCTATGTGAAAAACGAAACTACCGCATGTAACAGCGAAGATGGAGAGTAGACAAGGATACCGACAACGCGAAAGGCGTTTGTGATGCACTGGTGCAGACATCCTTAAAACTGTCATCACCTTTAGTGTGATGCAGCAGCAACGAGAAGAGACGTGTGTGTATCAACAAACCAGCAACGCGGCGCATAGACTCCATTTTGGGCATTAAGGTTGTGCCAGAAGTGACAATAAAGTGCCTTAATAAATAACATGAATATGGGACATGTGGTTTCACGTGTGCTGTATATATTAAAGTGAAAAAAGACAGATTTAAAAATTATAAGAAATATATATAAAACAGAACTGTAAAGCAGTTCATGTTTTAAAATAAGGCAGATATCTGGACACACAAGAATGTTTTAAATCTTCACTCAAGTATCGAAGAGGCTACCATATATCTAATGAAATAATTGAAAGCCCAGGTTGAAGTGTCATCTTAATTATAGTGAAAACTGTACCAAATTGCTAACGGTTTGTGGGTTTAGCCTAATACTGCCGATATCATCTCCAACCCTAAACTGGTGCATTTTATTGAGATTTTACAAGTTGTGTTACTGATAAAAAAAAAAACAAAATGGTTTCCCATTACAACCAATGAAGGTATTAGGGAAAGCTTCTCATAACCAGTGATCTCTACGCATTCTAGTTGTACAGTCATTCGTTCACAGTCACAGTCACCTTCAGTTTTATACCAGTTCCGACCGGTATTTTTGAGAAGCTTTGTTTGTGGCAAAATACTCCATAGTGCCGTCGTCACTAAGAAAGGTAACCGTCTTCGTAAGAAGTTTAAGGTGATCAGAGCAGGGACTGCTCTGATACTGATACTGCATTTCCTTAATATCTTTATTAAGAAGTTAATAAGATCGAGCGACCTTGAAGAATCATTGACCCGTTCAACAAAATTCGTAACGACACAAAAAGAGGAGAATTATTTGTTTGTTAAAACCTGCTATTTCGTTTTGACACTATCCACCATAATTTCACTGGTGTAACCTTTCGCAGTTTTTAATCTAACACATCGTTATCATGGAGACACAATGGTGTCATTTCCCTTTTCATAAAGATGGTAATAATACAGAAGTTCTCCATATCATCGTTTAGAGTTTAAATAGATCGCACTAGTTTAACTAAAGTGTCCAAAACCGAAACCGAAAAACCGGGGAAACCGGTTAACCGGTTTCTTTGCTACTAAGCGTGTGCCGGTTTTTTAAAACAAGTAATATTCGTACAAACCGGAATCCGGTTAATAGACGTCGGTTAGCCGGTTAATCGGATTTTACTTAATTTGTGTAATTTGTTACTGGGAGTGAGAGCTTTATATTTTAATTTTTCGATTCGCGAGTGGGTAAATGCGATAACAATCGATTGGAATGATGTGGAAGGTGCAGAAAATAATAAACGTCTATCAGAAAGGGCAGAGTTGGTTTATTTGACCAATAATCGGTCGGTGACTTTGGCACAACGTGAATTTCGTCGCAGATTTCCTGGCCGTCCAACGCCTACTGGTGAAACACTGCGACGGTTAGCCGCTCGCCTCGAAGAGACTGGCACAACACGAGATGCTGCCAGTCGTCGCAGACCCCGGAGTAGCCGTTCTGCAGAGAATATTGCTGCTGTAGCCGAGGATGTCATGGAAGCGCCGTCGACATCGACCAGACGACGTGCCACGCTACAGAGCAATGATCAACGAGTTCTTTTTGCCGCAACTTGATGAATTGGGATTGGAAAACATGTGGTTCCAACAGGACGGTGCAGCGGCACACACTGCACGTACCACAACCGATATGCTGAAGGATGCATTTCCCGGGCGCCTAATCTCCCGTTTTGGCGATTTGCACTGGCCAGCAAGATCGCCTGATTTGACCGCTCCAGACTTCTTTTTGAGGGGCTTTTTGAAGTCGCGGGTTTATGTCAACAAGCCTCAGACTCTTGCAGCTCTTAAAGACAATATCCGTCAAGAATGTGAGGACCTATCACCGGAAGTTTTGGCCAAAGTGATGGAAAATGCCATAAAAAGGGCTCAAATGACAATCACCTGTGGCGGCGGCCATTTACATGACATCATATTCTCGACTTGATGTAAAAAAAATTAAAAGACCAAATAAAAATAATCCACAAGAAGAATCAAAGTTTATCATTTTTTTTTTAAATTACAGCCAAAAAACATCGGAAGTTTACTTTTGCGCCACCTTGTATATTAATTATAGTGTACGTGGTTATAAAGGGGTAAAAATTGGCGAAAAAGAGTTAGAATTCAAAATGCAATAAAAATCGTTCGGAATGCTTCAAAATAGTGTCTGTGGGTAAATAGGGGATAAACTGGTAAAAATGGTACAACTTGCAATAACGACAAAAATATTTATAAATGACAGAAATATATTAAAAATATTGTGTGTGGGTAAAAAGCTGTAGAAGGACCATGAATGATTTGGAATATGTTAAATATAGTGTATGTGGGCAAAAAACGTAAGAAGGGGTAAAAGAGCAAACGAAACATTAAACTTGAAAGTGAAAAAAAATTGTCATCCTCGGGAATATGTATATCAAAGACACTATATGGGTAAAAGGGGCAGGAAAGGGTAAAACTTGAAAAAAGGGAAACATTACTTTGAAATGATTGGGAAGTGTCAATAATAGTGTTTGCGTCTAAAAAAGGATAGAAAGGATACAAATTTAAACAACCAGAAACAACTTCAAAAAAAGTCAAATTAGGTAAAACTTAAAAAAACAAAAAAAAATAAAAATTTAAATACATGACATGATTGAAATTTTGTTTGTACGTAACAAGAGTAAAATATGAAAATGCGAGAAGTCTTCTTCATACAAATTGTAAACGTGCTAAAAATAGAATCTGGTGCGAAAAAAGAATAAAAGGTCAAAAAGACATTGCTAACCTTTCCAAACGAGTTTGCTCGCATTTTCTAGTTGTAGTCCTTTTACCCCCTTTTTAACCACATGCACACTTTTTGCATCATTCCTAATATTTTCAAACGATACGCTCGCATTTTCCAGTTTTTCCCATTTCGCCCCCTTTTTTAACCTTTTTACCCTATGCAATATTTTAGCACTTTCCTAAGCTTTCCAAACTATTATTCTCGCATTTGGAAGTTTTACCCATTTTTCCCCCTTTTTACCCTTATTATACACATTCACAATTTTTCCACATTCCTATCATTTCCAAAAGATATTTCTCGCATCTTCAACATTTACCCTTTTGACGGTTTTTTTACTGCATTTTGAAGACTTGCGTTCATAATCATTCGATATGACTTTTGTCGTATTTTCAAACACCTCCCACCCTTCCCATTTAAAACATCTTCCCATCCTTTCAAACAATTTGCCCGTATCATCAAATTTTCACAATTTGTTGCCCGCTTTTCTATTTATTCATGAAATATTCTGAAATTTTGACTCGCGAATAATTATTTTTGAATTCAATCGGGAGCGAGCAACATTTTAAAATCTTTTAAAATAAAAATTCGCCTTCCGAGCTAAAAATAAAACTCGGGAGTTTAAAAGAATTAAAAATTAAACTCCTTTGCCAATATAAATTTTTCGAGCGAATCGAATATGAATGGATCTCCTTAATTCGGTTTTCAAAACGAACAAGTGTATGAAATGGACGTGAAACAAATGTATAGTAAGTTCTATATGTGTAATTTAATTTAAAGCAAAAAACCGAAAAAACCGGTTCAACCGGTTTTTGCCAAAATTAAAAACCGTAAATCGGGTTCTTGAAAAACTCATTTCTCGAACGAACCGAAAACCGGTTTATTGAATAATTGATTTTTCGAACAAACCGAAAACCGGTTTCCAAAAAATGCCGGTTTTTTGGGCACTCTAATTGTAACCTCTTATACAGGTAAAATAAAAAAAAAACTGTTTGTTGTATTTTTGAACTCTAAGTCACCCAAAAATGTTTCTTATAAATCAAAGGATTTACCACAAAAATATATTTTGTATTGTTGTAAACAAACTTGTATTTGCTCCCAAAATATTTTATACTTTACTTCACTGCAAACACATACAATGTTTGTGAAAGTGAGTAAAGTGCATACAACCAAAACTCATCACTCTCTACCTCTTGTCTTGCTTCTGTCTTGTTTTCACAATAAATGGGCATGCAGTCCGAATGCTAAAGTTTTGAGTATCTTTATGCAATACTGTGATAGATCGGTGTATAAAGAAGGGGGCTTACAATCATGGTACCTACACGGTGAAAAATAACGGCCCCAACAACATATTGTAGGAAATAACGGGTCCGCCATCTAAGGTTTTTTTTTCAACTAGTGCTTATTTCGTGAATGGTAACACTTAGCTCATGTCTGATTTGACAGATAATTAGTTTTATCCTTCCGCTGAACGAATATGGTTGTGTATACGCTTGAACAACGCTGGGAAATATGGGGAAAATGGGCCTGCGATCGACTTACAGAAGATGCCGATTTTGCCAAAAAAATCATCTTTTCAGATGAAGCTCATTTTGATCTTGGCGAGTATGTAAACAAGCAAAATAGTCGCATTTGGGGCACAGAAAACCCGCACGCATACATTGAAAAGCCGATGCACCCAAAACGAGTCACTGTTTGGTGCGGATTTTGGTCCAGAGGCATAATTGGGCCATTTTTCTTCGAAAATGAGCAAGGAGTGGCCGTTATAGTCAAGAACGATCGTTATCGGGCCATGTTGAACGAATTTTGTTCACAAAAATTGAAGAGGAGGATATTGGCAACATTTGGTTTCAATAGGACGGCGCTACGTGCCACACAGCCGAAGCTACACTCGATGTTTTGCGCCCTGTTTTTGAAGATCGCATTATCAGCCGCAGAGCTGATGTCGTTTGGCCACCTCGGAAAAATTGGACCTTTCGTGTAGACTACTGCATGGCCAGCCGAGGCAGCCATTTGAATGAAATTATTTTCCATTATTAACCGGAAGGATTGTACTTTCAAATAAAAAAAGAAATTTGGGAAAATATTCAGTAGTTTTGTTTATAGCATTTTCAAAAAAAAAAGTTATTTTGCGGACCCTTTATTTGCAAGCAGTGTTTTCGTGATTTGAAGATTTGCTGGTTTTTGTTTCTTTATTTTCTGTCACGTTTTTGTTTTCGGCAGTTTTCAACAAACAAAACCACAGTTAGTTCACAACTACACATGTTATAACCTATTAATCATTGTGCCCCAAACGTGTTATATTGAATAGCAAACACAATATGTTTGAACACAAGTATACTATATTTGCGATAGGCTACAAACACGTTATATTGGCATCCAAACAACAAAAAATAAAAAATAAATTTTCGTTTAAAATTTAAACAAAAAATTCCGTTCAGTATAATTATCATAATATTTCTTTCTTCCGAACTTGTCAGTTCTATAAAAAACAGACCTATTAAGTAAAACAAATCCCCGTACCAAAAATTGCATCATGCACGCTGAAAAATTTGAGTTTTATTGTTGTTTGGATGCAAATATGTCTTGTCTCCAGACACATTGTGTTTGCTATTCAACATAACATGTTTGGAACACAATGATCAATAGGTTATAATATATGTATTTGTGACCAAAATTTTGATTTGTTTGTTGAAAACTGCTGATACCACTGCTGTGTGTCACAATAAAGAAACCAAAAACAGCACATCTTCAATTCACGGAAACAATGCTTGCCTATTCCATTCGCTTGCTACTAGTGTTTTCCAAAAACGGGTTTCTCAAATATGTCGGGTTTCGGGTTCTTCGAATATTAAAATTTTGGCGAATCCGGTTTCCGGTTAAACCGAGGCCTAACAACCGGTTTCGGGTTTTATGACAAAATGGTAAACATAAAGTTTTATAAAAATAGATTGTTCTAATTTCAGTTGTTTTGAATTTTAAGATCGATGTTATTATAAAAAACTATAAAAATATTATTCGAAACATCAAAAAATAATAATAATTTCATTGCTAAAATCCATAACAAAAAAACATTTCCCATTACATTCCATGAAGGGGAGAGTTTCTCACAACTAGTCAGTTGTGCGCTTTCTAATTTTTTACACACTGATTGGGACCTACAGTTTTACACTGGTTCCGAACGGTATTTTGGAGAAACTTTTTCATGGCTAAGTACTCGATAGTGTCGCCATCACTAAGCGAGGTGGACATCGTCGATGGAAATGTAAAGTGGTCAGAGCAGGGATCGAACCCACGTTGTCATGCACAAGAGCCGCACACACTAGCCATTGGACCACCGAGGGCCACAACGGGGACTTCTCTTTAAGGGGTTTTCTGAGAACGCGGGTTTACGTCAACAAGCATCAGACTCTTGAAGCCCTTAAGCAGAATATTCGCCAAGAATGCGAGAACCTGTCGCCCGAAGTTCACGCAAAAGTGATGGAAAATGTCTTAAAACGAGCCCATATGGTCACCAACTCTGGCGGCGGTCATTTGGCCGATACCATTTACTCAACTTGATCGAATAAGTTCTAATGGTAAATTTCGTAAGCAGAACCAACGTTGACTTTGCCGCAGCAAAAAACATGGTCATTAGTGATACAAGATTCCAGCATAAAGACATCCACAAGGCTACTTGGGTGTTCCCTGATCAAAGAACTAAGAACCAAATTTATCACGTGGTAATTGATGGGGCCGTCGGTGGTGCAATGGTTAGTGTGCGCGGCTCTTGTACATGAGATCCTGGGTTCGAACCCGGCTCTGACCACCTTCAAATTTTCTTTTGGCGGCGGTCACCTCGCATAGTGACGGCGACACTATCGAGTATCTAGCCATGAAAAAGCTTCTCAAATTACCGTTCGGATTCGGTGTAAAACTGTAGGTCCCAATCAGTGAGTGAAAACTGGAAAGCGCACAGCTCAGTGATTGTGAGAAGTTCTCCCCAGTCCCTTCATGGGATGTAATGGGAAACCATTTTTTTTTTATTTAATTGATGGAAGGCACTCATCCAGTGTAATGAACGTACGAGTGATCAGAGGAGCTAACATCGATTCTGATCACTACCTGGTAGCATTAAAGGTTCGCACAAGATTACGTAGAGCGGAAATCATACGAAACCAAACGCAGAGGAAGTTGCAATTACCAGAGGTAGCCACAGCCTACTCAAGGAAGCTCTCGCAACTTTTGGAACAGAACCCACCGATGACGATCCTGATGCGCATTGGAAACCCATTTCCGACTCTATAAAAACTGGTTTCGAAAAACCGCTTCGCAATAAACCATTGTACGATGAAGAGTGTTGCATTGCAAATGATGAAAAGAATGCTGCACGTATGGCAGTGCTTCAGTCAATTGCAACGCGAGCTGCAACTGAGCGCTCTAGGGAGAAAAGAAAGGAGGTAAACCGTCTCTGTAGGCGTAAGAAAGTAAGTGGGGAAAGCACGAGAGTGAGAAAATCGAAACATACGGAAGGAAGAGCGAAGCCCGAAAATTCTACCAAAAAGTCAAAAACGGAACTAATGGACATACCAGATGTGCAGAGAATGTTGGGAATACGGAGAGATCAGTTCTCCGTGCTACTGGTATCTGAGATATCCAATGACGATGGGACAATCGATCACAATTTGGACGACGACGTCGATTGTGCCCCTCCTGACCAAGACGGGGTCAGAACAGCTATTGCCCGCCTTAAGAACAACAAAGCCGCAGGAGCCAATGGATTACCGGCGAAGCTGTTTAAGTCTGGCGGCGATGAGCTGATAGAGTGCATGCATCAGCTCATTAGTAAAATTTGGTTAGATGAATGCATGCCCGGCGATTGGAGTCTCGGTGTGCTATGTCCCATATTTAGAAACGGAAACTCGAGTATCTGTGTCAACTACCGTGGAATAATCCTTTTATCCATAGCATATATGATACTATCAAGTATAAAATGCGAAAGACTAAAACCAATTATCGCTGCCCTGATTGGACCCTACCAGTGCGGTTTTAAGCCTGGAAAATCGACAACTGACCAGATTTTCACGCTGCGCCAAATCCTGGAGAAGACACACGAAAAACAAATCGACACCTGTCACCTATTCGTCGATTATAAGGTGGCCTTCGATAGTCCGATACGGGAGAAACTCTATGAAGCAATGTCTGAGCTTGATATTCCGGCCTTAGCAGGATGACCTTGACGAACACCAAATCCGCAGTGAAAGTTGGTATGGATCTTACCGAACCGACAAGGCGACATCCTAGAGTGCGATCTCTTTATTATCTTAATAGAGATCATTATGAGAAAAGTTGCAGTCAACATTAATAAAACGTCAGCAACAAAAGTCACATGCTGCTCGCGTATGCTGATGATATAGATATAATTGGGCACACAATTAGAGAAGTTACTGCGGGTTTTTCAAGAACTGAGAAGGAGTTAGCAAAAGTGGGTCTGACGGTAAATGAGGACAAGACAAAATTAATGGTTTTCAACGAACAGGCCTCCACGCGATTATACCAAAACGTGAACGTTGATAGCTGTTATAATTTCAAGGTAGTGGACAAATTTATATACCTCGGGTCTGCCGCAAACAAAAACAACAACGTCAGCCTTGAGACCAAGGGGAGATTGTGCTTGCGAATATATGTTATTTCGGGCCAAGCAAGGACTTTAGAGATAAAGCCCTCTCTCGAGTAACAAAAGTCCAGCTGTACCAGACTCTCATCCAACCTGTCTTGCTTTATGGCGCAGAATCCTGGGTCCTATCGCAAGTAGACGAAACATCGGTAGGAGTCTTCGAGAGAAAAAATACTCCGGAAAATGTATGGCCCTATAGTGCATAACGGCGAGTATCGGCGACGCATAAATCATGAGCTGTATGAGCTTTAGCCTGACATTGGCATAGTTAAGGGGATCAAGATAACGCGATTGCGCTGGCTAGGCCATGTCAGTAGAAAGGATGAAGACGAACCAGCATGAAGGGTTTTCGAAACCGAACTCGAAGGAAGACGAAAAATAGGAAGACCAAGACTCCGCTGGGGGGATCAGGTTGGCGAATCCCTACGTACACTTGGTATTGCCAACTGGAGAAATAAAGCAAAAGATCGAACAGGTTGGCGAAATATGTTATCTTTGTTTTTTAAGGTCTCTGATTCGCAGGGTTGTCCGAGACCGGATAAGTAAGTAAGAACCAACGTTTTTCATTAAAAAAAAAATACAGCAAAAGAATATTGGGTGATTACTTTTGCCCCACCTTGTACATAAGTTTGTAAGTACGCACTCTGCTCAGACCACCACAGATTTCTTACGACGGAATAGGCATCTCAAAAATACCGTTCGGAACCGCTGTCAAACTTTAGGTCCCAATCAGTGAGTGCAGAACTAGAACGAGAATAGCTCACTTGTTGTGTAAAACTCTCCCCAATCACTTCATGGGATGTAATGCGAAACCATTTTCTGTATCCTTATAATGTCTTATAATTTACCTAAACACTTCCCAGCAAAAAAAAGAGTATACCAAGAAGTAGAATTTGCACCACAACTACTTGGTAAGATGTAGTGCTAATTTAGGTGCAGAAGTACTTCTTTTAATAATGCGTTGTCCAACGCAGCACTACTTCTTATTCGGCTGTTTGGAGGAGCAGTTTATGCTAACATTTTTCTGCTACATTTCGTCCGCAAACGAGCAACCAAAACTATTATTTCAACAATTTTTAAATTTCTTGTCATTTGAATCTTGGCAATAAGTTATGACTATAAGCTAGAACTTTAGGTCTTAACTTGTTAACCCTTTATATAACTAATTATTTTATTAATTGACCTTTTATTGGTACTCCAAATGCTTCTGGCAACAGGTGAAAAGAAAGGAAAAGGAAAGCAATTTGAAAGAAAGTAAATACAAATTAAAAACAAGTAATATATTTAGGCATCTTTGCACTTCTCCACTATCCCTTTAGCTCTTTAATAAATTTGCATCATAATGGATGTGATGCAAAAGTAGATTTTTCGGAGTTGTTTTTGATTAGAATCAAAATTGCATTAAATATGCGCATAATGTTGCAGAAGATGTACAAAAATAATAACTTCTACTAGAACTACTTCATTTTATTTTTGCTGGGTTGTGGAGAAGGAGGCCGACGAGATGAAAAAAAAATTAATTGTTTCCCATTACATCCCAGGAAGGAATCGGGGAGAGCTTCTCACAACCTGTGAGCTGTGAGCTTTCTAGTTTTATACTCGCTGATTGGGACCTACAGTTCTACACCGGTTCCGAACGGTATTTTTGAGAAGCATTTTTATGGCTAAATACTCGACAATGACGCCGTCACTATGCGAGGTAACCGCCGTCGACAGAAATTTTAAGGTGGTCAGAGCACGGATCGAACCCAGGATCTCAAGTCCAAGAGGAGCGCACACTACCCATTGCACCATCGACGGGCGACGGCTGACGAGATGACTCGGTTGTAATATCAACTTCAGAAATAATCAATTTTACGTCTGATTGTAAAATACTTTTCTGGATTAATTTTTAATACAAAATATGATCTCGACTCGGATTGTGATTGAAAATCAGAATATATACATATCTAAACCAAAAAAGTGTTTGCTTGTAAATAAAGTATAACTTAAGCAAATTGTAAATAAATTTATATTTTTTATTTCTAGTAAAAATTTAAATGTTGCACAAATTTTCAATCCTTTAACGTTGTAAAATGTATACATGTATAAGTAAATGTGCATTTGAAACTTGTGCATCTCTTAAACTCAACACACCAGCAACTGTCTTACTATTTTCATATTCAACCTTTATGACAACAATTGAAAATTTTTAAATATTAAAATATTTTCCTTAAGTTTTCATCTCTTACGCCTCCCAAGTGATTTATGGTCTAAATGGCATTGGTACACAGACCGACAATGTTGTCTGTCAGTCTCCTGCCAACGTTCACACATAAACAAACAAACACAAAAAAGGTGGAGCAAAAAAAAAAGAATGTTTTATTTATGTTGTCATAAATAAATATCAAAAACTAAAACAAACAATTCTACTGAAAATATGTTAAGATTTGTTACAAAAACAAAAAAAACTACACTCATCCATGAAACATCTGTATATGTTTGTGTACAAAAAAATTTCTGGACAAACGTAAATAAATCAATATTTTTTTCATTCAACAATAAATTCAAATAAATTGTTTACATTCTGTGGTACAAATCACTTTTCAGGACGCAGACAAAATTTATGAAAATTGTCTAGCAAGTAAATAATGAAGTTTTCAATTCAAGCTATTTTCAAAATGAAACATTTTCTAGTTTGAACATTGGTATTAGGGAAAACAGGAGCATGTTAGTGTAGAAAAGTGTTAAATTAGGAAAAAATTATTTAAAAATTAATAATCTTTTGTACAAAAATCAGACATACACTTCGACATAGTGTACAACGTTCGTGAGTGGCTGGATCGCATTCCTTTCGACCGGCTGTAAATATTTGATTTAATCTTACCAGCATCTACTTTACAATGGGTGCAATCATGTTTGTCTTCTGATGACGCAGTGCATAGAGTAATGCCATATAGAGCTGCCGTTATTCTCATCCGACATTGCCTTTCACCCTATTCGTGGTACGGTGGGTGCGATAGAGTTATTTGACGCAAAATTGACTTACACCAGGTGGAATTACAAAAATTTTTGACTTTCATGTAGTTTTGATAAAAAAAAAACTATGAAATGTAGATGTATTTTGGATCTAGTTGCCTTAGATCCGAGTTATTTGTAAGGTTGTAATTTCCGTCAAGGCTACGAGATCATGTTTTCTCCGGTTAGTGAAAAAAATTTAAATGCCGCGGGTGGGATTCGAACTCACAGTCGCTGGACGATCGCTTCGATGTTTGTGAAGCATCATCTTCAGCAGCCTCTAGCCCGCTAAGCCACTGCGTTGTGAATTTTGGACTTTATTGTTATAAAGGGTGATTCAGGTAGTTCCAGACCAATTTCTCCAGCGTATTCCTTGGCTCATTTCATGACGAAAAGGCCACTAGGACCACGTCCGAAAATGCAAGGGTGCGAAATGGCACCGAGTTCAAAATTTTCGGATTGGCGGTCGGAGGGTAGTAGGGTAAAGTTGCTAACTTCTGAGCCAGTGGTGGGATTGTTGGAAAGGCCTTTAAGAGGCCTTTCAGAATCAATAAAAAAAAGTAGAAAAAAGTCAAATCGCCGAGATACAGAGCTTTCGGAATTTGCTCAGCCAGATGGCAGGTAACTTATGTTTTTTTTGAAAGATAGCCATACCTCTTACCTTTCCAAAATGACCTAAACGAAGCCCAGAGGTCTTACCGTTCCAAAGTTATGACCATTTTACTGAAATGCAAAAATGTTTGTGTTTGTTTTTGGAAGCGAAATAACTGCACACATTTATTTGTTTTTGTAAATTAACACGTTTAAGATTTTATTTTCCAGTCCAAACAAAAAAATAATAAAAAAAATCCGACCACTGGCTCAGAAAGTTAGCAATTCCGACCACCAATCCAAAAATTTTGAACCCGCTATCATTTCGCACCCTTCCATTTTCGGACATGGTCCTAGTGGACTTTTCTTCATGAAATGAGCCAAGGAATACGCTGGAGAAATTTGTCCGGAACTTCCTGAGTCCCCCTGTATATATTGGGTTTTTTTTTTATCGTACAAAGCGAAATGCCGTCGCTGTTTTCGTGTTGGTTGGTTTCAGCCCTTGCCTCTATCTGGTATTATTAAAGCAATACGTTCCCACATCCAACCGCCCATCCGTAGCACACAAAATGTCATCAAATTACTGAGAGAGTTGGTTACTCTATACGTCATTACTCTATGACGCAGTGTCTCTTGTATGTGTGTATGCGTGTTGCGCTGAAAGGATGATATTTGTTTTATACCCCTACACACGCACACAGAAGCGTAAACAGCCATGCAGAATTTATGCATGATTTACTTTATCGTCATTCACCCAATGCTGGTACTTTGGTACGTTTTTAGGGTCCTTTAGGACAGGCCAAGGATTATTAAAAATTACAAATTTGTAAAAGATTTAAAATGGATAAAAATGGACTAACTAATGAGAAAAAACTTTTAAATGAAGTTAAATTATTCGAAAGTACTTTAAAAGAATATTCTGTTTTTCTGCCTATATCTGGAATTTTTGCCTTTTAAACTCAATGTTGGGACTTATTTTATTTATTTTACAAAGTTCCTAAGAAAGTTGTGGGCCCCAAATTTTGCAAAAGATAATGGATGCGATTTCCAGATGTTGTGGCAGTGTTCATAAAATACTGAAAACTAGATGTTGTGACAGTGTTCATAAAATACTGAAGACTTGGACTCAAACTCCGGTACTTGAAGAATTCTGAGCTCCGACGTGTAGTCCTACTCCTACTCCGACTTCAACTCCAACTTTGACTCCATGTCCTCAAATAAAGCAAACATAACGGGTGGTCGATTTTAACCTTCCACATCTCCCAAATAAAAAGGTCCAGAGTTCTTCCTGTGGGGGTTTCTAAGTCCACAGTGTATGTCAACAACTTTTAAAAGACAATATTTGACCGGAAATGGTCGCTAATCAGCTTGAAACGAAAAGAAAAGTGATAGACAATACCGAAAAATGAGCACATTGCGCCTGCACCAGCTGCTCTGGCAGCTACGAAATACTAGAACAACACAGTCGAAAGTTTGTATTCAAAATTAAAGTGGCTCAAAATTACCATTTTGCTGTTTTCTAAATTTAATTGCATTATCTGGAACCTATTAACGATATGTACATATATTACTACTAGAGTTTTAGAAAACCGAAATTTTTGTAGATACAAAATCAGAATTTTCTAACTGTAACATTTTCTTGTTTTTTTCCTCTGCTCGTAAAAATATAATATATACAGTGACGTTCAAAACAATAGCCCTTTTCTATTTATTTAATAATTTTCAAAAACAATTAAGCAATTAAAAATAATAGTACATATTTTAAATATAAACTAAAAATGCTTGTTTTAAATTTAAATATTTCACTCCATTGCGATTTTATTCAACAAAAATTTAAAAACAATCCTGTTCAAATTAATAGACTTATTTCAAAAATCTTACAGAAAAAAAAACAATAATTTTTAAACAAAACATTTATTTGCTTCATAAGTATGAACATATAATATACTAATATCCTGAATGTCCACCATTATTATCTGAAACGGCACGGATCCTTCTGGGCATTGACTCTATTAAATGTTGATAGTTTTCAATGGGAATTCTCTCCCAAATATTTTTTGCTGCTTCCCACAGTTGGTTTTTGTTTCTGAAAATCTTCCCACTTAAGCATCTTTTCACTTCCATCCACATATTCTCATTCGGGTTGAGATCGGGAGACTGTGAAGGCCATTCCAAGACTGAAACTTCATGTTCACTCAAACAAGATTTGACTAATTTTGAAGAGTGCTTCGGATCATTATCCTGTTGGAAGCGCCAATCAGGTGGCATGTGAATCTCTGCATAGGAAGCATCACATCTTTCAAAATATCACAATACATTTTTTTATTCATAGTTTCTGTGATTAGGTGTAAAGGTCCAACACCATTCCACGAAAAAACACCCCAGACCATAATACTGCCGCCTCCGTGCTTCACGTTTTTTTTTTCTTTACCTTTTGATCTTCGGACAATCAGAACCAAATAAATTAATTTTTGTCTCATCCCTCCATAATATGTCCTTGAAATCTACACTGCTTTTGTTGTTGAATTTGGTAGCAAATTTAATGCGACCTTTTTTGTTTTTGTTACTTAGCAGTGGAACCTTTCGGGCTACTCTACCTGGCAAATTATTTTCTAATAATCTGCGGCGGACTGTTACAGGACCGACTTCATTATTTATTTCTGCAGAAATAGTCTTTGATGACATAAATGGGTTCTTTTTTGCCAACAACACAATACGGGAATCTGTGGTTGAGCTGCTTTGTCGCGGCCTACCCCGAGTTTCAGGAAATGGTTTCCATTTTAATGCATATCTAACAAATTTTTCAGATCTTCCAAGTGAACTAGCAATGAAACCCCGAGTTTTGCCCCCACTTCGTAGTTGTTTAGCAACTCGATGTTCCTCAGCAGTGCAATGTACATTTCGGTCCATCTTAACAACAAAAATATTAAATGTGTTTGAAAGAATTGTATTTTACTTACCTCTTATTAGTAATTGAGAAGAAAATACAAAAACACGGAATAAATTTCGTAATTTAACAAAGTTATAAGAAAAAGTGCTATTACACATGATTACGAATAAATTCCTAAATACAACAAGAAATATTTGTGAAGTCAATAGCAAAACTATCGATACACAAGAGAGAAAGAGAGGTTGCCTTTACATGAGTTAAGAGTGATCACAAAACTTTATCTTTGTAACGGGCTGTTATACTGAACAGCAGTGCATAAGTACATATATTGTTTGTGTACCAGCGCATAGTTGAAACCTTCTGAAATCAAATCCGTGAGACAACAAGGAAACAAGGAAGAAGAAGCAAAAGAGCAGCAGAGTCTCATTCCATGAAAAACAAAACAAATAATGCATTCAAGAAATCCTTTAATATTCTTCTTATGAATATAAAAAGCATTGAATGAACTGAACTGGATTGAATAGAAGTGCATTAAATTGAACTCAACTGAATTGAATTGCAATGAATTGAATTGAAGTGATGTACATTGAATGGAATGGAATTAATTGAATTGTATTGAATGGAATTGCATTTAATTGAAGTGAATGGAATGGAATTGAATTGAATTGAATTGAAGTAAACTGAATTGAGTTGAAGTCAATTGAATTTAATGGAATTAAATTGAATATAATTGAATTGGATTGAATTGAATTTAATGAGTTGAATTCAACTCAATTGAATTGAATTAAATTGAACTGAATTGAAGTGAACTGAATTGAATGGAATTGAATGGAACGGAATTGAATTAAATTGAA
Organism: Phaonia tiefii; assembly: GCA_963931995.1. NCBI lineage: Eukaryota > Metazoa > Arthropoda > Insecta > Diptera > Muscidae > Phaonia > Phaonia tiefii. Next base: position 65,508,496 of record OZ008369.1, read on the forward strand.
ACGATGTGAGTTGAAATGAATTGAATGGAATTAGGTAAAGGTGAATTGAATTGAACTCAATTGAACTGAATTGAATGGAATGGAATTGAATTGAATTGAATTGAATTGAATTGAATTGAATTGAATTGAATTGAATTGAATTGAATTGAATTGAATTGAATTGAATTGAATTGAATTGAAATGAATGGAATAGAATGGAATTGAATTTTGAATTGAATTGAAGTGAATGGTATTAAATTGAATTGAGCTGAATCGAATTGAATTTAATTGAATTGGATTGGACTGAATTGAATTGAATAGAATGAAACTGAATTGAATGGAATTGAATAGAATTGAATTAAATTAAATTGAAGGGAGTTGAGTTGCAATCAACTGAACTGAAGGGAACTAAACTCAATTGAATTGAATTGAAATGAACTGAATTGAAGAGAAGTGAAGTGAACTGAGTTAAGTGAAGTGAAGTGAAATGAAATGAAATGAAATGAATTGAATTGAAGTGAATTGAATTGAATTGAATTGAATTGAACTGAATTGACTTGAATTGAAATGAATTGAATTGAATTGAATTGAATTGAATTGAATTGAATTGAATTGAATTGAATTGAATTGAATTGAATTGAATTGAATTGAATTGAATTGAATGGAATGGAATGGAATGGAATTGAATGTTGAATTGAATTGAATTGAATTGAATTGAATTGAATTGAATTGAATTGAATTGAATTGAATTGAATTGAATTGAATTGAATTGAAGTGAAGTGAATTGAAGTGAATTCAATGGAATTAAATTGAATTGAATTGAATTGAATTGAACTGAACTGAATTGAATTTAATTGAATTCAATTCAACAATTGCGTGAAAAACTAGAAAGCGCACGGATTACTGGTTGTGAGAAGCTCTCGCCTAATCCCTTCATGGGGTGTGTTGTTGGAACCAAACGTCGTCGAGATCACGGGCTTAAATTTAAGGCTGCAAGTGGTCGTTATATCCGGCGCCATTCACAGTTGCGTTCCGGCCGGCCTCAGTTAAGAAGAAATGTGGACCGATGACTCCACCAGCGCATAAATGACAGCTCTTGAGCCTAACAAGGGCAATTTTGAGTATGCGCGTAGTTACTAAGTGAGAAATCGGCCAATCGCTGGTCAAACCTTTAGCCACAAGCAGTGAATCTTTTTCAAGCTTTTCAAGGAAAAGGTGACGATTCGAAATCACAGCGTTGATATGCCAAACAAAACAGTACAAAAAATAACATGATCTGTCATTAAATCCCTTTCGACATAAGCACCTCCATAAGTACCTCCTGAATCTATAAAAAATTTCCATAGATATAACGGATCAAAATTGAAGAAACAAAAATCCAATTTCGACACACTGCATTCTGGATCCATAATGGGCGGCTGAAACATAATCATAGTGGCAGTATGTAAAATGCAAACCACGGTGGGCTGGGTTTGCCTCCCGCCACCGTTATATAAGCAATGAAAATACACAAAGACAGTAATGAACAAAGAAACCCTTCCCGACCCACGCAAACGTTATAACGACCATGATTTACGGATACGTACCTGGAATGTGCGAACGCTATACAGGACTGGTGCACTTTCCAACTGGCGGCTATCCTCGAAAAATATAAAGCTGACATCACAGAGATCCAAGAAATGCGATGGACAGCCATGAGCGAAAGCACGAATTCGAATGCGAATATATTGTTGGCAAGAGACAGCGACACCTAGTTTCAAGTTTCAACCCGGTAAGTTCGCATCAAAGCGAAATATTTCAACATCTCGTTAATTTGAGTGCAAGCACCGACAGAGGATAAAGATGATGAGGTCAAATAAACATTTTATGAGCGTCTGGAGGAAGTATAGGAAAACTGCCCTGATCACGACATTAAGATTATTCTAGTCGAGTTTAATGTCAAATTGGGAAAGTAAAGTATTTTTCGACCAACCATCGGTAATCACAGTCCACAAGATACCACCTCCGATAATGGAATAAGACTGATAGACTTCGCCGCTGCAAAGAACATGGTAGTTAGTAGCACACGATTCCAGCATAAGGACATACATAAGGCGACCTGGATATCTCCTTATCAGCGGACGAAGAACCAGATTGATCACTTGGTAATACGGGTGTACGTGTGATTCGAGGTGCCAATATCGACTCGAATCAGTAAACCGTAAATATGCAAATACCGGAGACATCAATGTCCTATCACCAAAAGCTCACTCTCCTGCTAAGGCAGAATATCCGCCTCCTGAGGACCCAGATGAGCAGTGGAAGCACATTTCGAATTTTTGGAAACCTCCGCAAGGACTGAACTTGCCATCAAAAACCGCAAAAGGATAAGCCATGGTACGACCAAGAACGTCGCATTGCAACTGATGAAAAAGACGCTGCATTTATGTCAACGAAACAGTCAGTTACAACGCGTGCTGCGAGTGAGCGGACCAAAAGGCTGAGAAACCAAATATTTAGGCGGATTAAATGGCAGTGGGAGCAGAGAGAGAGTGAAAAGACAGAATTGTGCAGTATGAATAATGAATCCCGAACATTTTTCCAAAGGCTAAGAAGATCGAATAATGGGCCGAATAATGGGTCTGCAAGGACGAGAATGGGAATCTGGGGACTGATAAGCAGTGTGAGCTTAAAATTTGCAGAGACTTCTTTTCAGCACTACTCCACTCAAATTCTTCCACTGAAGACCAGGAGGTAATGATTGTGGAAGACAGTGTATATTGTATATTGTGAAGGTGGGGAAAGACCTCACTGAACCATTCTGTACCAGGCGAGGACTAAGACAAGGCGAGACACTTTCGTGCAATCTCTTCAACATCTTAATGCAGATAATAATGAGAAAAGCTTCCGAAAATACGAACAAGACCTTTACCACGAAAAGCCATATGTTGCTGGCGAATGCTGACGACATAGACATCATTGGACGAAATTTGCGAATTTGCGCTGCAAGGACTGAACTTGGCAATCAAAAACCGCAGAAGGCTTAGCCATGGTACGATGAAGAATGTCGCATTGCAACTGATGAAAAAGACACTGCACGTATGGCCACGAAACAGTCAGTTACAACGAGTGCTGCGAGTGAGCGGTACAAGAAGTTGAGATGGGAGGAAAACCAACTACTTAAGCGGAAAAAATGGCAGTGAGCAGAGAGAGAGTGAGAAAACCGAAATGTGCAGGATGAATGGTGAATCACGAAGGTTTTTCCACGGGGAAGAAGATTGAATAACGTCCCTAATAATGGGCTGCCCTCTTGCAAGGACGAGAATGGGAATCTGGTGACTGAGAAGCAGTGTGTGCTCAAAATGTGGAGAGACCACTTTTCAGCACTACTCCACCCAGATTTTTCCACTGAAGATTAGGAGGTAATGATAGTGGAAGTTAGTGTATCGCGGTATCAGTCTTTAATCCATCGCGTATAAGGTATTGTCGAGCGTATTATGTGAAAGACTAAAGCCAGGTATTGAAACCCAAATCCTGGAAAAGACCCACGAAAAGCAAATCGATACATACCAACTTTTTGTCGATTACAAAGCTGCTATCGATAGCCCCGTACAGGGAAAACTGTACGAAGCTATGTCTGAACTTGGGATTGCGGCAAAACTGATCCGCCTCTGTAGAATGACGCTGACCAACACCCAATCAGCAGTGACAGCGGGGAAACACCTCACTGAACCATTCTGTACCAAGCGAGGACTGAGACTAGGCGACACACTTTCGTGCAATCTCTTCAAGATCTTAATAGAGATAATACCGAGAAAGGCTGCAGGAAATACGAACAGGACCATTAACATGTTATGCCATATGCTGCTGACGTATGCTGACGACATAGATATCACAGGGCGAAATTTGCGAGAGGTTACTGCAGTATTTTCAAGAATTCAAAAAGAATCAGCGAAGGTGGGTCTTGCTGTTAATGAGTGCAAGACAAACTTGATGGTGTCAACGACTAGAGAAACCTCTCGACTTGGTCCGCACTTGAACGTTGACAACCGATTTAATTTTGAAGTGGTAGATGAATGTGTCTACCTTGGATCCACCGTGAACAAGGACAACAACATCAGTCTGGAGGTAGATAGGAGAATTGTGCTTGCAAATAGATGCTACTTTAGGCTCAGCAAGCAGTTTAGGAACAAAGCAATCTCTCAACGGACAAAAGTCCAGCTATATCAGACTCTCATTTTATCTGCCTTGACATATGGCTCCGAAGCTTGTGTCATACCGTAAGCGGATGAAAAACACCTGATAGTTTTCGAGAGAAAAATTATCCGTAAAATATATGGTCCTGTTAGAGAAAACGGCGAGTACCGACGTCTCTGGAACCCAGCGGTATATAATCGATATTCTGACGTGGACATAGCTAGGCGAATCAAATTAGGCCAATTGCGTTGGCTAGGCCATGTTATCAGAATGGATGAATATGACTCAGGTCGAAAGGAAAAGAGACTCACTGGAAAGACGAGGCAGAATAATCCTTCCGTATCCTTGGTGTTACCAACTGGCAAGAAAAGGCAAAGGATAGAGCCAGTTGGAAGAATATGTTGAAATTTGTTTAATATGTTTGTTTAATTAATATGTGTAAGACGTCTGACCTCATGAGGTTGTAAAATAGTCAATAAAACTAAAGTATAATAAAACCATTTCACAGAATTTGATTCACAGAATATATGAATTACTTTCATTGATCTTATGTAATTTTTTTATTACTTAACATTAATGCCGGATTTCATAATATTTATTAAGGTTTTCGTAATATTTACGAATAATTTTGTTTTCAGTGTATTACCAACCAAATACGTGTCATTTTATGATACTTTGAACAAGTACAATTTTAGTACTTTAACATCTCGATTAAAATCGGTGATAGCCAACTACACAAACACGCACATTCATATCTACATATATGTATATATATACAGGGTGATTCAGGAAGTTCCGGACAAATTTCTCCAGCGTATTCCTTGGCTCATTTCATAAAGAAAAGTCCACTAGGACCATGTCCGCAAATGCAAGGGTGCGAAATGGTAGCGGATTCAAAATTTTGGGCTTGGTGGTCAGAGGGTGGTAGGGTAAAGTTGCTAACTTCTGAGCCAGTGGTCGGATTTTTTTGTTTTTGGGCTTTTTGGGAAAGGTCTTTAAGAGACCTTTCAGAATCAATAAAAAAATAGAAAAAAGTCAAATCGTCGAGATACAGAAATTCACATAACCTCAATTTGCTCAGCTAGTTGGCAGGTGACTTATGTTTTTTTTTTCTGTTGAAAGATAGCCATACCTCTTACCTACTCTAGCTTACCAACTTTACCCTACTACCCTCCGACCGTCAATCCGAAAATTTTGAACCCGCTGCCATTTCGCACCCTTGCACTTTCGGACATGGTCCTAGTGGACTTTTCTTCATGAAATGAGCCAAGGAATACGCTGGAGAAATTTGTCCGGATCTTCCTGAATCACCCTGCATATGAACTTTTTCCGTATAACACACCATTTCCATTTAAACACGAGGGCTTTATTTAAATTTCAAATTGGGAAAATCCAAAAATAAATAAAAATTTAAATTTAGATTTCTAGTTACAAAGAAAATTAATTTTTACAAATTTATTTAAGCTCAAGACCTTTTTAAATAATATAAAGTTATTATCTTTATATTACTTTCAAAAAAGATGGCAACCCTCTGTTTTGTTGTTTTTGTAATGACATAACAAAAACAAATCATGTCTGATTAAAACCAATGGTTTTACGGCATGATAAAAAGAGTTGTGCAGGAAGGTGTTCCAATGGTAGTGCTTGGTATTCTTCAAACGAGTATATGAAGGAATTCTCATTAATATGATGACTGTTTCTGGATATATATTTTTGAAGAATTCACCAAAAACATACCAAAAACGTCTACTGATGAAGATCTTGGCAAGATCCGAAATAGCTATACAGACAGCCTTGGTATCATTTTTATGCTCGACTTTTTTGAAAGTAATATAAAGATAATAACTTTATATTATTTAAAAAGGTCTTGAGCTTGAATAAATTTGTAAGTACTAGAAAACAGACCGAATAAAAATTCCCATAAGGGAAATTATGAAAATTAATTTTTTTTTAACATAAAATATATTTTACGAAATTTCTAAATTAAATTAAGATTCGAGAAAAAATTAAAAAATTCATAATAAAATTAAGTTTTAAATTGAGGTATTTTCAAAACAAATGTAATTTTCAGAAATCAGGTTGTAAAACTTCCAGATCAAAATAACCGAAAACCTTCTTTATATTGCTATTCATATATTCTCAGTAAGAAGGAATTTAAATTTTTTTGCGAAATCTATTATTCCCTATCCGTTTTATTGCAAGAAAATTCCAAATTAAATTAAGATTGCAGTAAAAGTTGAAAAAAAACGGTAGTCGTGTTATCAGCCGTCTTGGCGCCTCAGAGCTGCCCCCTCGTGTGGGGTACCGTTAAACACCGATGCTATGCGTATAAGTAAGTCAGAAACGATGGACACAATCCATGGTTAACGAACATCATCTGCGCCAGTTTTGAAATAGAACAAGATACCGTCAGCAAAGTCTTGGAAAATTGGATCGACAGGATATGGTACTGCGCGGCCAGCCACGGCAGCCATATGAATGAAAACGTATTCCATAAATAATGGGAAATTTTTTATATGTAATACGGTGGTGCATTGGTTAGTGTGCGCGCCTCTTGTACAGGAGATCCTGGGTTCGATCCCTGCTCCGACCACCTTAAAATTTCTTTCGACGAAGGTCACCTCGCTTAGTGACGGCGACACTATCGAGTACTTAGCCATGAAAAGGCTTCTCCAAATACCGTTCGGACCCGGTGTAAAACTGTAGGTCCCAATCAATCAGTGAGTATAAAACTATAAAGCGCACGCACAGCTCACTGGTTGTGAGAAGCTCTCCCAAATTCCTTCATGGGATGTAATGGGAGACCATTTATTTTTAATACAGCCATAATATACCAAAATAAGGTAAGTTTAATTAATTTTATTTAATTTTTAACAATATACTTGTATCTGGACCTCCCTGTATGCCAAAACACTTTTGATGTGTCCACAACGTTTGTGGTATGTATTGAAACTTACTTGCCTGCACCTAAAAGTATGCCATCGTTGCAAGAAAAAAAAGCTACCTCATATCAACTCACCATGAATGTTTGCTGATGTCAGCGAGAATAGTATAGACTGATCGAAAACAGATGGCATTTCGCCACCAACCATTAAGGCAATTTAGAAAAATCGACAAAAGTCGAATAACCACGAAAAGGCTGATATCGCGGATTGGGGTTGAAGTCGAATACAAAGTTGATATGCGAGGAAATTTGGGTCAGTATCAGTTTAGACGGGAACGGACAGTTCGATAGTAATAGTGTTATTGAGAAAATACATACTGTATCGTATTGAGTTGTGCTCTACGAGCAAAATAAAGAAAAGTGTTGAGGTAATATAAAAATAACACCGTCAATATAAAAAAATCGAATGACCTGAAGGCTTTATTCGTCAGTACTAGAAATCTTAATGTTAATCTTGGATTTACTATAAGTTTAATATATTGTAAATAAATAAAAAATTCGTTGCAATATAAACTTAGAATTTTTAATTTTCTCGAATTATATTTTGATCATTTTAATTTAAAATACAATTTCATAACTTAAGTTGAATTTTCTGTATTTCAAATTAAAAATATCAATATCGACACGTTCCCGGCAGAATGTATTAAGCGACATAGTTGGCGACAATAACTTTTTGCCTAATTCTCAAACTTTATTCCAAGCTCCACATTTTGATATACAGAGAATGTCCCTTGCATAACCACGTCATGAGTTATTAAGCCAATGAAATGGTAACAACCGAAAAAATAATACAAATCAGCTACTTGACAGAAAATTTTTTTCGTTTCCTGAACAATTTCCATTTTGTCGCTTAATACATTCTGCCGGGAACGTGTCGATATTATTTTAAGTATTTTCTCAGTTTTCCATAGAAAATCTCAGTCTCAATTGGACATTTGTCAATGTAAAACGGAAATTTGTAAAAAAGAAATTATCCGGTATATGATGGAAATCGATCTATATCGATTTGATCGAATACGATTTGACATAACAATGACGTTTTTTTTTGTGAAAATAGGCAGTTTGGCACCAGTTTGCACCAAACAAAGCCAAATTTGGGACACCAACACATATACTATAGCATATTAATGATTGTGTCTCAAACATGTAATATTGAGTATCAAACATAATGTGTTTGGACATAAGTATACTATATTTGCGACAAGCTACAAACAATAACAAAAAAGACAGTGTATATATATAAAATTTGTTCCTCAATATTAGGCCGTCGGTGGTGCAATGGTTAGTGGCGGCGACACTATCGAGTATATAGCCATGATAAAGCTTCTCAAAATACCGTTCGGAATCGGTGTAAAACTGTAGGTCCCAATCAGTGAGTGAAAACTGGAAAGCGCACAGCTCAGTGATTGTGAGAAGTTCTCCCCGGTCCCTTCATGGGATGTAATGGGAAACCATTTATTTTATTTTTTTTTTATTAGGAATTATGCCAATTCAAAATTCCCTTAAATAGTTAAATCGTATTCGATTTCTACTCGATCGAGTTTTGTCACATGCCTGAATATTTGCAAATAAAAATGTATAACTTTATTTGAATGTTTTTAGTTTTTCAGGTTTTAGGTCAAGTAATGCAACTTATGAAGAAATAAAACAGTCGGAACTAGGATTTGAACTCGAATTGGCGGACGATCGTTTCGAAGATTGTGTGTCTTCTCACCAGCGTTGTAGGCCAGTGATCGTTTTGTTCAATAGTGTCACTAATTGCAGTTTTAGGAAAACTAAACTAAAAATCTTCTAATAAAAACAAATAAAGCTCGAATCATATAAAATATAATTTTGTTCACAGATTTTCACAAAATTTTAATTTATTTCCACACGTTCTTTATTAAATGAAAAAACTTGTGGTAATTAAACATTTTTCAATAATTATCTGGATGTTGAACTATGACAACCATATATTTTCCGCGGAACCACTCCAATTTAGTTTGATTATTTGTGTCATCTATATCCTGCCGCAAAAAATGGGAAAAAAATTTTTTTTAAATTTTTACCGATTTCTGCTAAAAGGGCCGTACTTGGCAAACATTTGCTTGGTTTATGTCAGCAAGCTCATATTCGACTTTAAATTTTCTCAAAATCTAAGGTATGGTCTCAAAATGTACCAGATGTTTCCTTTATGTGCGCCTTTTTTTCGACCTGTTGCATTGCTTTAAACTTAGATCGTTTTTTGACCCATTTTGATGGCTCATAGGGGTCAAATCGGATCAGTCAGAGAATTGTCACCTACCACACTCTCGTTGCCCTCAACCTCTTCTATAAATCGCCCATGCATACATTTACTCTATCTCCTACGCTGAAAATTATAGATTGCAAAAACCCTATGGCAAACATACTTGCCTGTGGCCGCCAAAGGATTAAAGTCAGTGATGAATGCAAATAAAATAAAAATTGATTTAATTTTGTTTTCATCCATCCACTTTTTTTGTTTTCGAAGGGAGAAACTCAACATTAATTGAAATTTTTTAAATTTTTAATAGAAAATTGAAATTCCATTGTATTTTTCGCAATTTAATATGAAAATTCTCAACTTTATTTAAAATTTTCTCAATATTTAATATTCTCTACATTTAGAAAGTTCGACGTTTATAAAATAGTAAAAAAAATTTAAAAGATAAATTGCAATTCTATAACAAATTTCAACATTTTGAATTCAAAAATTTATTTATTTGGAATTTAAACAATTTCTATTGGAAATAGTGTAGAGTGTATACTTTAACTATGTATATGTATATGGGTGTGTGTGTTAAGAAACGAACATCCAATGACGATGGCTTTGAAGCGATATTAATTTTAAATTACAGAAAAATGCAGATATTGCAACATAACAACGTCACTTGTTACATGTTTTAATGTTGCATCCCTTACGTTGGCACTCGCTCTTCCTTTCTCTCTGCCCCTCTCTCTCTCTCTCTCTCTGTCAAATGCATAAGGATGCGAATAAGGATATGGTAGTTGATGTGCCTGCGTCCGTGTTTGTGTAAATATACTATTAGTTGCCTTTGTTATTCTTAGCATAACGGATGTGGAGAATGCAACGGGGGTATACGATGCGATATTTCTTTTTGATCTAACATTTTTTACATTCTCATGAGCATGAATTTGCTTGTCTTCGTAAATATATTGTTTTTTTTCGTCGCTTTATTCCTGTAAGCAATTTTCTAACACAGAAATAAACATATATCACACTAACACTAATGCAAAATACAGGACTAAATCTAACCTATACTGGCACACATTCACAAAACCCACTTTCCTTCTGACTTCCCCAAAATAAACGTGATTTGTTGGCGAGTGAGCAGCCGAGCGCGCGTATGTGTGTGTGTATAGTGGTACGCGACTTTAGCTTTGACTTTAGTCCTATTTGGTAAGTGTGTGTGAGTGTGTAAGCATTTCATTTTTGTCTGAATTTGCATTTTTTTTTCGAGCCAACAAAAAAACTGAACGTATCAGCTAAAGAAGCAACAAAAATCGATCGATTTAAAAGGAAAAAATGTCAACACGCGACGACTTGGAATTTCGATTAAGTTGGCATCATTTCCACATTCAACATCCAGTCATCTTCGTCCCCTGCCTATCCATTTCTATATCCATTACCAATAGCATTCCCTTCCCAGAATGTCCTACCGTAACTACATTTACATCCAAGTGGCACTTTCTTGGCAGACTGTTATATTCGTTCGACACGTAATCGCACAAACAGGGGACAACAAATACAGAGGAGCGAAAAAGGCGAAGGGAATAATAATAATGAAAGCCTAACAAAGCAGGTCCTATTTTAATGTGGGGATGCTATTTTTATTAATAACTTAGCAAGAAGAAGACCAGAATATTGAAATGTCACATAAAATAAGATTTAAAACACTTAATTTTTAAACATCCAATGAATTATGTACGGCCGCACAGGAAAACATATAGTGGGAAATATAAATATTATTTGAGGACCAATCAAAACAAACATCGCATGAATACCGAATCAGTGGAAACATATATTAGAAATCTCAAATTAATTGATATATGCCACAAGGTAATCACGCTTTTTTTTAAGTTTACATATGAATTTTTACATTTCTACGAAGTGCCGTTTTTATCGTTGTTGTATTCCTCGTCAGTAAAACGATGATCGTTCTAAGGTACCATTATGACAATAGTACTCTTTATTTGTACAGTACACAACTTATCACTTTACTATTATTCCATATTTAATAATTTTACTGGTACTGGACAATGTACACGTTTGCGCGTTTATGACCAAAATTTACTCAGTGTGCAGTCACAACTCCCCACCCAACCACTTCCACAACAATCTCGTTGTATTCGGAATTCATACTCGGTGCTCTTTACGTTCTCTCGCAAACTCCTTAGCGAATTCATGAACCATTCGTGATGATATCAGAAACGGTAGCTTCCAACTTACATTGATTTCAATTAAGCCGTTGTTTGATACAAAATTAAAATTTGATCAATGTCTTCGTTGAGTTACACAAGTAGTATATCCAAACATAGCATAAAAAAAAATTAATTTTACTATTCTCTCAACTCTGTGTTCGAATACATGAGAATTGCATCAGTGTGCCGATTTTAAAACCCCCACTTTTCGAATAAACTGGAAACCAGCAATTTGACCTCAGAGAACCAAGTTTTTACTCAATTAGCGTTAAATATCCTTACATAAATTTAAAAAATACACAAAAAGAGATATGATTTTCAAATATTAATGAATCTTTCGAATTACGTACCATGACATATATTTTATAGCTTGAATAAGTTATACATAAGATTTTTTTTATTTATTATTTCAAAATCAATTTATAATTTGCATAATAATGAAATATTTAAATTTCAATGTAAATTAACTATTTACACTGCACAAGATTTTTATAAATTAAAATTTAATATAATTTTAAAGTTTACATGAGCTTAATGTGAATTTAAATTAAACATATCATTTTTATAATACGCACATTCCATATTAGAATATAATTTGCACTTTAGTTTAAAAATTAAACTTGATTGTCAACCTTAAATACTTGGTTTAGAAATACAGGTTTGAAATACGAAGAAGAATATTCAATCCAATCCAATAAAATTCAATTCCATTCAATTCAATTCAATTCAATTCAATTCAATTCAATTCAATTCAATTCAAATCAGTTCAATTCTATTCACTTCAATTGAATTCAATTCAATCTATTGCATTTCAATTCTATTCAATATTATTCAATTAAATTCAATTCCATTCAATAGAAATCAATTCAATTCAATTGAGTTCAATTTACTTCACTTCATTTAATTAAATTTTAATTCAACTCAATTCAATTCAACTTAATTCAACTCAACTCAATTCAATCAAATTTAATTCAATTCAATTCAATTCAGATCAGTTCACTTCAGTTCAATTCAATTCAATTAAAATTCAATTCAGTTCAATTTAATTTAATTTAATTTATTTCAATTCAAATTAGTTCAATTCAATGCGATTCAACTCAATGCAACTCGATACGATTCAAGTTAGTTCAATACAAACCAAAATCAATCCAATTCAATTCATTTCATATCACTTCCATTCAATTCAGTTCAATTCATTTCCGTTCCATTCAAGTCAATTCAGTTCAGATCAGTTCAATTCAATTGAATTCAATTCAATTTAATTTAACTCAGTTCTATTTAGTTGAATTCAATGCAGTGATATTCTGTTCAATTCAATTCAATTCAATTCACTCCAACTCAATTCAACTCAATTCAACTCAATTCATTTCAAATTTAATTCAATTCAATTCAGATCAGTTCACTTCAGTTCAATTCAATTCAATTAAAATTCAATTCAGTTCAATTTAATTTAATTTAATTTAATTCAATTCAAATTAGTTCAATTCAATGCGATTCAACTCAATGCAATCCGATACGATTCAAGTTAGTTCAATACAAACCAAAATCAATTCAATTCAATTCATTTCAAATCAATTCCATTCAATTCAGTTCAATTCATTTCCGGTCCATTCAAGTCAATTCAGTTCAGATCAGTTCAATTCAATTGAATTCAATTCAATTTAATTAGTTTCAATTCAATTTAATTTACCTCAGTTCTATTTAGTTGAATTCAATGCAGTGATATTCTGTTCAATTCAATTCAGCTCAATTCAATTCAGTTCAATGCAATGCAATGCAATGCAATTCAATTCAATTCAATTCAATTCAATTCAATTCAATTCAATTCAATGCAATTCAATTCAATTCAATTCAATTCTATTCAACTCAATTCAATTCAATTCAATTCAATTCAATTCAATTCAATTCAATTCAGTTCAATTCAATTCAATTCAATTTAATTTAATTCAATTCAATTCAATTCAATTCAATTCAATTCAATTCAATTCAATTCAATTCAATTCAATTCAATTCAATTCAGTTCAATTCAATTCAATTCAATTCAATTCAATTCAATTCAATTCAATTCAATTCAATTCAATTCAATTCAATTTAATTCAATTCAATTCAATTCAATTCAATTCAATTCAATTCAGTTCAATTCAATTCAATTCAGTTCAATTTAATTTATTTCTATTCGTTACAAACTAGTGATTATCGCTTGCTTGATAGTGACCAAAACGACAAACTAGCGATAATTTATTATAATATATATAAACGTCTTGCTCAAACGCATTGTTTGTAGCCAATCTTGTGTGTATGTATATTCCTGCTCTTTAGCTCATAATAGCGATATCCAACACTATTTTTCTGATTTTTTCATACTGGCAACTTTCTGCCTGTTTCAACCGCCAATACATATAGTCGTCTTACTCTAACGCATGGCGTGTGGTTATTCTGGTTAGTGTGTATACTCTCCTTCTTATCTTTGACCTCACAATAACGATATATAACACAACTTTTCTGATTTTTTTTCAGGCTGGTAACTTTATGCCTGCTTAGGACTGAAGTGGAATCGGTAACTTCAAGTGCTGCTTAATATCGCTTAGCTCTTCATATAAATTAAGTGATAACCAAAGCAGGCGGTGTATCCAAAACAAGCCTATTGTCTTATCTAGTCTAATTCAGTTCAAATCCTTTTATCCTCCTTAGAATAATAACGAATCTTTTATGAACAATGGAAACAAGACAAGAAAATGGTATTTGGTGCTGATTGTGTATTAATTTTGCCACAAAAATGTAAACATCTTGTTTCCCAATTAATAATATGTTTTATTCGACCTTTGATTTTATGATCTAATAAATGATTTTTCAAGCTCGAGGTCTTTGTTTGTTTGTTCATATAAGTATATTTGTTTTCAACATTTTGCCATCCGTCAGATATCATCTTCAGGAATATATGAGCAACAATAGCCGAACGTCAAGACAGTTTAACATTATTGAATATTTAATGGTAAACTGTCTTGACGTTAGGCTATTGCTACTCATATATTCCTGAAGATGCTCTCCGACGGATGGCGAAATATTGAAAACAAATGAATAAACAAACAAACAAACACCTCGACCTTGAAAAATCATTTATTGGATCATATTGTTCCCCCGCCCCCCACCACTCCACACGAAAAAACTAGAAAGAAACTGGAAATAAAATAGAAAATTAACCGGATTCACCGATGCTTTCCATTCTGTGAAACCGAATAAAGCGATTTTTCGAACAAATAGAAAACCGGTTTTCAATAAAGTCGGTGTTTTTGACACTTAGAAAATACTGTTGTCAGGTGAAATAAGAGGTGGTCACGGCAAGGCTAGAACGCCATACAAACCTACGGTTTATATTCCTTTAAAATGTAGAGAATTGGAGAAGAGTAGTGCATTTTGAAAATACTGGACTCACAGTCGTTCAATATTGATCAGATTTCTTGATACAACACGGAAAAGTTTAAATCTCAATGGCTGTTTTTATCCACCGTATAGTTTTAAGCCTTAATATTTTTAAGTATCGATGTTTTTCAATTACCGCCATTTTCATACTACAGTTACATCCATCCACATTATGTCCTTGTAGTTAAAATACATACAACTCCTCTCAAAAACACAAAATTCGACCAAAAGTGAACATTTACTTGTTAGGCAGCGATGTAATCTCTTCGTCCACGAATGAACCAATACAAATATTTCCACTATATTAGTATGTTTCAATATTTTTTCAATATTAGTTTTCGTACTTCTTTTTTTTTTTGATATTTATTTTAAAATATAATAATTGTTAAGTGCATGATATTTTTTTCGCCGATTCACACAAAATTCAATTCACACCATTGAATAAACGAATCGTGTTATTTTCCAAAAAGGATACAATTTCATGAACATGATGTGTCTGTTGTTATTAAAAAACATATCAATATTGATGTTCCTGATTGCTGTTTACATTTCATCACTGTCACAGTCACTGCCACTGCCACCACCAATATCAGTTTTCATGTCTACAATACACCACAGAGGAATGACTGACTGACTGCCGCTGCTGAGCGACAAATTGTGAGTGAGCAAATCGTGTGTATTGGCAGGATTTGCAGGGAAAAGGGATACTTTAATAAGCACCACGTGTGTAGTGGGTTTTTATTCAAGAACAAAATGGCACCTAATGGGAAGTTGTGGTAAATCGAACGACATAAATCAGCCTATATGAGGAGCTGAATTTTTTGCCGGCGTTTTGAATTACGGTCATGGATCGGCCACTCTGGATCAGACGAGTATATTTTAGTTATAATTCCGGAGCGGTTATTTAAGGTATTTATTATTATTTAAGATAAAGAGTCGTGTACTCTGAACGGTTGGCTAAAAGCGATTAAACTGATAATAACAATTTAAAAATGTGGCGACAACTGTGTTTGTTTTGCTTCAATAGCAACCTATACCGACAAACCTACTACTTCAAGGAGTTTGGATAATCTGCAGTCCCTGTTTGATATTTATTGATGGAGAAACATAAATCTCCAGGTGATGAATTATGCTTTAGCCTAAAGTTATTTTACCTACACGCTAAAAAACACGCACCAAAAAAAAAATCCCAAATATCTCGAGAACCATAATAGCCAATCTAGACTCGGCCGTATTTTCTGTAGCGCTACACATAAATAAAAACACTATTTTTAATATAAACGAAATTCAAAGTTGTATAAGGGTTACAATGTTTTTGATGGCCGCGGTAGTCAACTTTAGGCTCCCACTGTATGTCTCCAGTGGGATCTATGCGGTTTGAATATACCAAGTTCTCTACCAAACTAGCGTTGATGTGACGACCATGTTGACACGAAGTAATGTTGACATAAAAACGACAACGACAACGACGTCGACGTCGATGACAACAATGGTAATGAGTGGAATTTAAATTTTCGAAAATAATTCGACCAGGTCCATAACTGGGGCTGACTGGAAGAAGGTAAAGTATTAATTCGACACGTTTTAGATAATACAAATACAATTACGTCTTGTGTTTAAGGTTACATGGTCTGATGAGACTACAATCAAGCGATTTGAGTGGGATGGTCGTGCTTGGTTTTAGACCCAAGATCCAAATACTACTACCGCGAATGCAGTACCACATTCCATGAAACATTGTCGTAGATCCATAGTGGTATGGCGATGTACTTCGAAGAATGTAGTAGGTAGGGCCTGCACGCAAAGAAAAAACTCGTTCTTCCCAAACGAAATCTCAGAAAACTGAAGTTCGTTTGGGGACTGTAGGTGGGAGAAACAAACTTCTATTAAGCCATACATATTATTTCGTTTGGGAGAACCGAAAAATGTTTGCAACAAACGAGTTGGGAAAAATATAAGCTGAAAAAAACGTTTGCGATAAACGAAAACGGTTTATGATTTTGGATTTACCCATAAGGTTTGTTTTAAAACAAGTTAGAATTTTTTTCTATTTTTTCACTGTCCACTTACACGTCTGTCTCGCCTTGCATTCAAATAACAACTAAAAGCGCAGCAAACTACAACTCGTCAATTGTCCATCCAAGATATATCACTTTTATGTGAATGTATGTCTGGGAGTGTATGTCAAACGAGTGGATCAGACTGTGTATACAGTCGACAGAATGAGAGAAATTTACGTTCTTCGTAGTCTGTGCTCTCAGTAGAAAAATGGCTAATTTCAGTTATCGCAAACGTTTATTAAACTTGCGGCAAACGAGAACTCGTTTGCAACAACATGATACATATTTGCGGTATATGAGTTTATTTGGGAGAACTACATGAACGCTTGCGATTAATAAATTAATACAAATAAATCAAAGTAATGTTCCGGCAACCGAGCAATAAACTTTTTTTTTTCTTTGCTTGTGTGGTTAAAATTGAAAGTATTATGAAGGAAGGCCTATAATTCCAACACAAGAAAATACAGCTTTTTTCCACCATGTTTCTTCTTTTCCTCTTGCGTTACCACATTGTTGTAGTGCTAAAAGGTGAGTTTGTACAATATCACAGAGTTGAATTTGTCTGTGGCATAGACTTTTTGATGACCGAAAGAAAGATTGTTTGAACCGAAAGACGAGTCCGAATGAACCGAAGACGGTTCTTTAAGGGCCGAAAAACGGGGTGAAATGAACCGAAAACCGTTCCAAAAAGACCGAAAAAGCATTAAACTGGAACTGAAAAACGGGTTGAAAATAACCGTAAAACAGTTCCTGAATAAGAGAACTCGCTTCCAAAGGAACCAAAAGTGATGAACTATGAGTGAGGGTGCGAAAATGTGTTTTTTTTTATCATCTTTGTATTCTTACAATAAGATATTGCACATAGGCCTCTTTGGGACAGCAACTTGCTGAGAACCGGTCCAAATACCCGCTTCGTCGTGGAACCGGACTCGACAGAACCGGTTGTCAAAATACGCGGAACCTCACATTACTAGTAACCAAGCTCTATTACTGCGAAAATGGTGTTAAAACTTCGGCAAAGGTGTGGCAATCCGCTGTTTTGGAAAAAGTTATGAAGCCACTGGACAGCACATTGTTCGAAACAGGATTCTGTCCTTTTTAAAGGCAGGACTTTCAACAGGACTCTGTCCGAGCCCATTATGCAAGAACCAGTCTAGAGGGGATAAAAAACAGTTTACCAAACATTATTTCAACGGATGATTGACCGTCGGGTAGTCCAGACCTGAATCATATCGGTTATAAACAGTGTTCCATTTTAGAGAGCATGGTCTGCACTACTCGTCACCCAAATTTGGAATCTTTTATGCGTGCACATATTCGCGCAGTGGAGAATTTCCCTATCAATGTGGTGTGTACTGCAATAGACGATTGGCCTGTCAGACTTCGGTCGTGCTGGAAGACAAATGGCGGTCATTTTCGAAAAAAAAATTTGTTTACTTTTGTATGGATATGAGAAATTATAAAAAAATATTTTGTTGTTTGGATTTTATCAAGAAAAAATCCGTGCACCAGAACATCGGAGTTGCCTAAGTAATGGGAATATTTGTTTTATAGTTTATTTTGTTTAATTTTTAAAAATATACTTGTAACTGGACCATCCTGTAGTGTATGTGTGTGTTTTTATAAAATTGTCTTCTCTCAAATAAGAGAGAAACAATTCTTGAACTTTTTTGGTGTCTGTGGATGACTTTGTTCCTACTAAACGCTTTTCTTTATTTGCCGCAAACGTAAATCTTGACTGTTTTGGGGTAAATGCAAGTTCGTTTACATCAAAAGAAACGACTTTATGTATAAAAGTTTTTTATTTGTCGGGAAAGTATTAACTTTTGCGGTCTACCATGAGACTACGCAGGAACCGAAATATTTTTGTGGTCAAGAAATATGAGTGCGCTAAATGAGCTCTCAAAGTTTTTGGAACGAAGTTCCTTATCGAACGTTGCGGGATGGGGGCTAAATGAAAAAAAAATTAAATAACTTTTTTTTTAACACTATCGTATTATGCTACAACCCAGTATTATCAACTAAAGGGTTTTTCGACAGAGACGCTACAAAAGTAAATCGATAGGGACAGCAAACGACGTCATAGTTTTTCCCGGTCTTTTGACATTTCTCTTCAGTAATGTTTGCCATTTCATCATGGAAAGATATACGAGCCAACAACGAGTCTAAATTACTAAAATTTACTACCGAAATTTGGAGTCAGTGGCCTCAACTTTAAGAGCGCTACGTCCAATTTACGATGAGGCCCATTTCTGGTTGAATGGCTTCGTCAATAAGCAAAATATGCGTTATTGGTCAGACAGCAATCCACAAGTAATCCATGAGTCATCATTGCATCCCGAAAAAATTACGGTTTGGTGCGGTTTATGGGCCGGCGGCGTCATTGGGCCGTACTTCTTCCGTGATGATCAAGACCGGCACATTACTGTGAATGCGAATCGCTACCGCTCAATGCTAACCGAATATTTTTGGGCCAATTCGATAATATGGACTTAGAGGACATGTGGTTCCAACAGGAGGGCGCCACAAGCCACACAGCGAATGCCACAATCAATTTATTGGAAACCAAGTTTGGTGAACGTGTTATCTCACGAAATGACCCAGTCGATTGGTCGTGCGATTTGACGCCGTCAGATTATTTCCTGTGGGGCTACGTCAAGTCTATGGTCTATGCCAACAAGCCAGCGACGATTGATGAACTTCGTACGAATATCGAACGTGAAATTGCAGCAGTATCGGCCGATTTATGCTTGAAAACCGTCGAAAATTGGGTTCAGCGTCTGGACTTCTGCAAGCGTGCCCGTGGTGGCCATGCAAAAGAAATCGAGTTCCATACATAATGGCATCGAACGTACTTTCACAGGAATAAAGAATTTCATTGGTATCTAAAACCGGTTTTGTTTTATTTAAAAACAAATTTTGTAGCGCTCTTATTGAAAACCCCTTAATATTGGATACTATTACTTTGGTTTATGTCTAGACTAACATCTGTTAGGAAGTTTCTTGTTTAATGGGAAGTTTTCTAGGTGGAGCCTGTCACCAATATTTAGTATGTATGTAGTTTTGAACGCAATAAAAAGTAAATATAGAAAAGTCAAAGTAAAAGAAGTTTAAAAAAAGAAAATTGTCTTAAATAAGTGCCTTCTCCTAAAAAAAGTAAATGTTCTCAAAAAAAATACAATATTCTTAAACAAAGTACATTTTCTTAAAAAAAATACCTTATCTTAAAAAAGTACCTTTGCTTAAAAAAATTAAAATTTCTTACAAAAATACCTTTCCTTAAAAAAAAAGTATAAGTAAAAAAGATATAAGTAAAAAGATCTTAAAGAAGTAGTACCTCTGCTTAAAAAAAGTAAATTTTCTTACAAAAAGTACCTTTTCTTAAAAAAAGTATTTTTTTTTAAATAATACATTTTCTTGTAAAAGAAGTTTAAAGAAGTGAAAGAAGTTTAAAAAAGGAAAATTTTCGTAAATAAGTGCCTTTTCTTAAAAAAAGTAAATTTTCTCAAAACAAATACCTAATCTTTTTCTTACAAAAACTACATTTTCTTAAAAAAAAGTATTTTTTTTTTAAATTAGTAAATTTTCTTAAAAAAAAAGTATTTTTTTTTAAATTAGTAAATTTTCTTAAAAAAGTACATTTTCTTACAAGAAAATGTGTTTTCTTAAAAAACTACCTTTTCATTAAAGAGCACATTTTTTTTGAAACAAAATAACTTTTCCTGAAATGTACCTATTCTTAGAAAAAGTACCAATTCTAAAAAAAAACTTTTTTCAAAAAATAAATTTACATCAAAAAAATACGTTTTCTTAAAAAAATACCCTTTCTTACAAAAATTATAAATTAAAATACCATTTCTTTTCTTGAGATAAGTAGCCTTTCTAAAAATAAGTAAATTTTTTAAAAAAAATAAATCTTTTTATAAAAAGGGTACCACTTCTTTAAAAAGTACCTGTTATATAAAAAAGTACTTCTTTGTAAAAAAAAAAAAATCATACTCTTATGGTTTTTTCTTACAAAATGTACTTCTTAAAAATAGTAAATTTTCTTAAAAAAACATTAGCTATTACTAAAAGAAGCACCTCTCTTTAAAAAATTACCTCTTCGGGAAAATACAATACATATTCTTACAACAAGGACCTAAAAATAGATTAAAAAAAAATACATTCATTCTATAAAAAAAAAGTAAAAAAGAAGTTAAAAGTATCTTTTCTTAAAGATCCATTTAAATTCTCGTATTTTTCAACGGGCGCCTTAGGCGTCTTGGAACTAACTAGTACATAATATATAGCGGAAAGAACTTCGTTCCAACCGGGTGTCCCCTGACACATCATGTAATTTTTATTTCTTTAAGACGCTCGACTAATAGCGGTTGCAATGAAAAAAGAGGTAAATATTTTAATGCCGAAATTCGAAAGTTATAATATCAAAAACTTTGTATATGACCAAGATTTTTCTCACACACTAGTGAACTCAATTTATTGACTTGAAATATTGAAAATATTATTTCATATTTCTTAAAGAATTTCGATTTATTCTTTTGTCAATTCATCTATTTTCAGATTTGTAATCCCTCTTCTTACAGCATTCAAATCAATTACTCCAGTTTATCTTAAGTCAATATCTGCTGATAAAAAGTAGATTTGTTTTGTGCAGCTCTTCGTTTTTGTGTTAAAAAGGGGAAGGCAGTTAAGGAAAGGAAAACTTCAAAATATTCTACCATAAAAACACTTTTATGCACAACATTGCGGTTAAGTATTCTATAGAGTACGTCGTCCTCCTAAGCGGTGGGAAGGAAAGTTTACAGAATAATTGCTAATTTATGAAATGGACAGAAATTTATCACTAGCAAGTCCAGAGCCATGGCATTCAATTGTAGAGTATATATTTTGAATACTACTACAATTACCATTACAGCGGTGTGAAAGTTAAATAGCAAAGTTTTGTAAAAATAAGCTCTGCATATAGATAAATAAGATATTTGCTGGCATGTGTCATGTTCGTTTGTAAGAATGTAAAAATACATTTTTGAATTTAATGTTATAACTTTTGTATAAATAATGCTGAGTGTTACACTGATGTCGAATAATATGCATGGGATTTGGAGAAAAATTAAGACATTACTTGCTGAAAAATCTGTCGTATTTCGTTATTTGCAAAGTAAATATTTCGCTCGTGAGCAGCAAAATTCAGTTCCTCCACAATATAAAGCTCTCACTCCGAGTTTAAAAAAATTAAAATCTCGCGCGAATTTAATTTTTAAAAATTTTTGTTTATTTGAATCGCTTCCGAGCGAATCAGATATAAAAAATTAAAATTCGATTCCGAGTTAAATTTTTATTTTACTGGCAGTGAGAGCTTTATAGTGCAGAGAAGCCGAATTTTTCGACTCGCAAGTGGAATTGTTGTGGAAGGTGCAGAAAGTAATAAACGTCTATCAGAAAGGGCAGAGTTACAAAAAGTCTAACAAATCGGATGGAACAATGGAGAATGTACCTATATTAAGTAAATAGAATATGTGATGAAAAACTGAAAATAACGAGATCATTAGTATGGAATGATTGGGCCTAGAGGTCAACTAATAAATGGAATAGAAGTTTAAATAAAGCTACTAAAGGCAGACCAAAATTAGTTTAGGACAATGACTGGATATATGTATATTGATTATAGTCTACGTGGTTAAAAAGGGGTAAACTTTGACGAAAACGAGTTAGACTTCAAAAGCAATAAAAATTGTTTGGAATGTTTAAAAATTGTATCTGTGGCTCAAAAGGGGGATTAATAGGTAAAAATGCTACAACTTGCAATAACGGCAAAAATATTTAGAAATTATTAGAAATTTATTAAAGCTAATGTGTGGGGGTAAAATGCTGTAGAAGGGTTATGAAAGGGTAAAACTTCGAAATGCGAAGAAAATCGTTTGGAATGATTTGGAATGTGTTAAATATAGTGTACGTGGGTAAAAATCTATTTTTGGACATTTTGAACTTTTACCTCATCATACACTCGTTTCATTAACACTTTTGCAAATGATTTGGTGGCAGTTTCAAGTTTTACCCCTTTTGCCCCCTTTCAGACCATTTCTAACCACATTCACAACTTATTCCACATTCGTAATCTTTCCAAACGCATATTCAAGATTTATCCATTTACCCGTTTTAACCAAATTCACAATTTTTGCCACATTCCTTATCTTTCCAATCAATTTTTCTCGCATCTTCAACATTTACCCTTTCGCCCACTTTTCCCTGCATTTTGAAGATTTGCGTTCATAATCATTCGATTGAAGGCGGATGAGCCAACACCCCTGGCCAACGGCGGATCAAAATTGAAGATACCAAAATTCCGTTTCGACACACTGCATTCTGGTCCGTGTCTGATCCATAATGGGCGGCTGCAACATAATCATCCTGGAAGTAGGTAAAATGCAAACCACGGTGGGCTGGGGTTGCCTCCCGCCACCGTTATATTGGCAATGAAAATACACAGAAAATATAATGAACAAAGAAACCCCCAAACGGTTGACGACCCTCGCAAACGTTATATGGACCACGATCTAAGGAATGTGCGAACACTATACAGCACGGGTGCCACTTTCCTACTGGCGGATGTCCACGAAAAATATAAAGCTGACATCACAGCTATCCAGGAAATGCGTTGGACTGGATATGGTTGCATCAGTAAGAAAAACTGCGATATTTACTACAGCTGCCATGAGCGTAAGCATGAATTTGGGTGCGGATTTACAGTTGGCAAGAGACTGCGACACCTAGTTTCAAGGTTCAACCCAGTGAGTGACCGCATAGCCACAATTCGCACCAAAGCGAAATATTTCAACATCTCGATAATTTTTGTGCACGCACCGACAGAGGATAAAGATGATGAGGTCAAGGAAACATTTTATGAGCGCCTGGAGGAAGTATATGAACGCTGCCCTGACCACGACATTAAGATTATTCTAGGCGATTTTAATGCCAAATTAGGAAAGGAAAAAGTCTTTCGACCAACCATCGGTAATCACAGTCTCCATGATACCACCTCTGATAATGGAATAAAACTGATAGACTTTGCCGCTGCAAAGAACATGGTAGTTAGTAGCACACGATTCCAGCATAAGAACATACATCAGACGAACTGGATATCGCATGATCAGAGAACGAAGAACCATATTGATCACTTGGTAATAGATGGCAGACACTCTTCTAGTGTAATGGATGTACATACGTGTGATTCGAGGTGACAATATTGACTCGGATCATTACCTGGTGGCTGCGAAAATTCGCACAAGGCTGATCAGGGTGAAAAAAAAGAAGCCGAACACAGGAAAAGCTGTATACTGACAAGTTACAAATACCGGAGATATCAATGTCCTATTAACAAAAGCACACTCTCCTGCTAGGACAGAATATCCCCCCTCCCGAAGACCCAGATGCGCAGTGGAAGCACATCTCCCACTCTTTGGAAACCGCTGCAAGGACTGAATTTGGCTATGAAAAACCGCAGAAGGATAAGCCACGGTACGACGAAGAATATCGCATTGCAACTGACGAAAGAGACGCTGCACGTATGGCAACGAAACAGTCAGTTACAACGCGTGCTGCGAGTGTGCGGTACAAGAGTCTGAGAAGGGAGAACAACCAATTATTTAGGCGGAAAAATGGCAGAGGGAGCAGAGGGAGAGTGAAAAAACCGAATTGTGCAGGATGAATTGTGAATCCCGAAAATTTTTCCAGAGGGTAAGAAGATTGAATAACGGTCCTAATAATGGGCTGCCCTCCTGCAAGGTCGAGAATGGGAATCTGGTGACTGAGAAGCAGTGTGTGCTCAAAATGTGGAGAGACCACTTTTCACCACTACGCCACTCAGATTCTTCCACTGAAGATCAGGAGGTACTGATAGTGTAAGATAGTGTAGTCAGCAGTGAAAGTGGGGCAAGACCTCACTATACCATTCTGTACCAAGCGAGGCCTGAGACAAGGCCACACACTTTCGTGCAATCTCTTCAACATCTTAATGGAGATAATAATGAGAAAACCTGCAGTAAATACGAACAAGGACATTAACACGAAAAGCCATATGTTGCTGGCGTATGCTGACGACATGCACATCATTGGGCGAAATTTGCGAGAGGTTACTGCAGTATTTTCAAGAATCGAAAAAGAATCAGATGATGATGAGAGAAACCTCTCGACTTGGTCCGCACTTGAACGTGGACAACCGATTTTATTTTGAAGTGGTAGATGAATGTGTCTACCTTGGATCCGCCGTGAACAAGGACAAGGATGTCAGCATGGAGATAAATAGGAGAATTGTGCTTGCAAATAGATGTTATTTTGTGCTCAGCAAGCAGTTTAAAGAAAAAGCCTTCTCTCCGTGAACAAAGATCCAGCAATACCAGACTCTCATTTTACCAGTCGTGGCATATGGCTCCGAAACTTGAGTCATACCGTAAGCGGATGAAAAACACCTGGGTGTATTGAAGAGAAAAATTCTCCGTAAAATATATGGCCCTGTTAGAGAATACGGCGAGTACCGACGTCGCTGGAACCAAGAGCTATATAATATATATTCTGTCGTGGACATAGCTAGGCGAATCAAATTAGGCCACTAACAGAATGGATGAAGATGAACCAGCGCGAACAGTTTTCGATAACGTACCCGATGGAACTAGGAAAAGAGGACAACCAAGTCTTGGCAGGAAAGACCAGACAGAAATATCCTCCGCATCCTTGTTGTTACCAACTGGCGAGAAAAGGGGAAGGATAGAGCCAGTTGGAGGAATGTGTTGAAATTTGGTTGTTTAATTAATATGTGTAAGACATATGACCCCATGATGTTGTAAAATAGTCAGTCAAAGTAAAGTAAAGCAATCACTCGGTACGACTTTTGTCCTATTTTTAAACACCTGCCCATCCATTCAAAACAATTTTCCAGTATCATCAAAGTTGCACCTTTGTTTGCCCGCTTTTAGATTTTTTCACCCATATGTAAATTTTTCCTATACATTTAATAGTTAAAAAATATGCAATTTGACTCGGGAATTAGTCTTTTTGAATTAAATCGAGAACGACCAATATTTTAAATTTTTTGAAAATAAAAATTCGGCTTCCGACCTAAAAATAAAACTCGGGAGGGAAAAAGATTTAAATCTTCAAAGAATTAAAAATTAAACTCTCTTGCCGATTTAAATTTTTCGATCGAATCGAAAATGAATGGCTCGGCTCTCCTTACTCTGGTTGTTTGGATGCAAATACAAAGTGTTTGTAGCTAGTCGCAAAAATAGTAAACTTGTGTCCAAACACATTGTGTTTGCTATTCAATATTACATGTTGGAGTCACAATGATTAATAGGTTATAATATATGGTTTTGTGACCCAAATGTAAATCTTATATTTCCGAAAACAGTTCTTGCAAACATATACATGTTTCCTGCAATATATTCTGGTCCGTTTTGTCTGCATGTACATTATGCAGAACTTGCTTGCTACAAAGAAACGTATTAGCAGAAGTAATTTTGGTACTTGCCGTTTTTATCTTTAGACTAGTGCCTTTTATTCTTCCTAGAGTATTGATGTTTAGTTTTGAAAATGAAAATTGCAAAACTGTATTGCGTAATTGATTGGTGATGGCTAACATGGCATTTGAAATGATGGTGTCTTTAACAAATTTTCCTTTGATTGTCCTCAAAAATGCACACAAAGCCTTTGAGTGAATGAATAGCTTCACTTGCTGCCACACTGGCGGATATACGTTTGATTCTATAAATGTATGCGAAATAGACTGACTGGCTGTATGCCTGGCTGCCTTCCTGCCTGCCTGCATGCATGACTGCCTGACGCACGGAATCAATGGATGAATCACTGTCGGAGGAACTGATTGAGTGAGTGTTGAATGGGTTACTCGAAACGAGTGCAAGTGATTGATTCCTCTGGTTTGTTCAACTTTTCAAATGAAATGAAAAGCCTTGTGCTCCCTCAGAGGATATTGAGGTATTGGGGCGAGAGCGAGATGAATGAAATTGATTCCTTTTATAAATCAATGACATCGACACAAGAGTTGATCGGAAATCTATAAATTAAATTAAATGATTTAAGAAAAAAAAAAGAAAACATCGCATAATTAGTTACAAATCTAGCTGTATTTTTAATTGAATTATTCAGCAATTGCAATTTAAATTCTATACAAATGTGAAATAGTTTTGTGAAATATATAATCATATCCTTAAGGCATTCCAAAATGTTTACAAACATATCCTTGCAGGTATCTTTGTAATTAGTAAATGCACATTCGTGCCATATCAAATGAATAGACAAAAGCCATACAAACCGACAGACATGCAGTCTATATCCTTTCACTACTCGCAATTCCACACCCCCACCTACACATCCTTTCACGTCTAAAGACATTAAGGATCTTTAGGTATTTGCAGCTAATGTTACAAATAACAGATAATTTGTGGTTTCCATTTTAGGGTAACTACATGAGGTTTGTGCTCTCATCCTTGTTCTCAACCATCATACCGTAGATCACATTAAGGCATCCTTACGGGTAGGAAATATAAATGGGTGTTGGTAAATGTAAACAGGATATTCAAGGATATGTATGGTTGTGAGAATGTGTATACATTTATCATGCGAATAAGCAAAGTTTTGGGGTATCAGTTTATGTCTATATAAAGAATTGTGAGAAATTTTCTAACAATTTTCAATAGGAACTGTGATTTCGTAAAGGGTTTGTAAGGATAATAATTAACTTAGGTTTATCATATAACAGGCCAAGCCAGAGGTTGGGACTCAAACGACAGACATTACGATTCGTGCTGTCTCCCTTAATAGTATGATTTAGACAAAACTCTAACAAACTATATGAGCTTAGGATGATGTCATCTGTTACCAACTCTAAGGAACAAAAAATGGTCAATAACCCACACGCTGAAAAAGCAGTCGTTTTTTGTTGTTTGGATGCAAACATAAAGTGTGTTTGGAGCTTGTCGCAAATATAATATTCTTGTGTACAAACACATTGTGCTTGCTATTCAATATTACATGTTTGAGACACAATGGTTAATATGTTATAATATATGTGATTGCGACCCAAATATATCTGTGTTTGTGATACAAATACAGCTTTGTTTGTTGCACTGTTAATGATTTCTCAGGAGCAAGAGAGTAAAAGAGGGACAACGAGAGAGTCTATCTTGTAAGTGTGTCTGAATTTTCGTATTATTCTCTCAGTCAGTGATTCAGAATGGGTGTGTAAATTGCAGATGAAGCCAGTGTCTCTTATTTTGGCTAATGCATTGCGTTTTAAATTCATGTATTCTGTCGTCAATGGTCAAAAGGACAGAGGATATCAAAAGTGCTTGATCAGTGAAAAAAGAATAAACGAAGTCTCAGGCGGTTAAATGGTTTGTGATGTTGCTTTGGTTTTCGTGTACGTATTTCGTATAAATGCGTGTGTGCTGCCAAAGTGAGAAACGAGTTCGAGGAAAGAAACTTGAAAGGACACCAACTTGAAGCCCTTTGCCTGTCCGAGCCTTTACTGAGCAAATCGGAACTGCGCACCATTTGTGGAATGTAATAAAAAAATACAAGTAATTAATACATGCTTGCTTTTGGCTTGACATACCCCAATAAACAAATTTATTTCTGGATTAGATTCACTCCATATTCTGCAATTTTGCTTGTCTACATTGTCGTGTAGAACAAAATGGGCCTTATCAGACATAAACAAGCAACTTCTCAAGTTGTTATCTTGTTCGGCCATTTTCATAATTTTTGGGCACAATTCCAGGCGAATACGCAAATCCAGAGGGTTTAACTTGCTGGTATCTTGGACTTTTTAGGAAAAAAAGTTTAAGTCATCATCCGTTGTAATGACCATTTGCTAACTCCGATTTGCGCCAATAGGTTTCGAGTCGAAACGCTTGGATTTGCCTGCATTGCATCCCCGAATATGGGGATTCCGATGGAACCGCCTTCGTGCGAGGCTTCCAGATTCGGCAAACATGTTTATCCACCTCATAATGGTCCATCTACTCGGGGGAGTGCCGCCACACTCCCGCCTAAATTATCTTTGGACAGAAATGAAGGACTGCAGAGCATGGTACCGCAGCACTATGCAAATCATATTTTCGGTATCCCAAGCATTAATTTTCATGAATCTAAATTGTAACCTGCAAAATAAAAAAATATGACGATTACATGCACAGAAAAAAGTTATTACGTTTTGTTTTTGTAGCACCATTCTCGCACCACCCTGTATATATTTTCAAACACTGATTTTATACAACGAAGATCTGCAACGTTTTTGTTACTTTCTTGTCTGTCACATATTTGGTTTCAGCAGTTTTCAACAAACAACCACACATTTGGGTAACAAAAACATATATTATAATTTATTAATCACGGTGTCTTCAGCTTGTAATATTGAATAGCAAACACAATATGTTTGGATACAAGTATACAATATTTTCGACGAGCTACAAACACTGTATATTTGCATCCAAACAACAAAAAAGAGCAGATCGTTCAGCGTGTAATATTTGTTTATATTGTTACGTATATTTTATTTAAATCGCGCCTTGCCCTCGAAATTGTGAAATTATCGCAATTATGGCGTTAATTTTAAAAAAAAATCCTAAAAATTAACCAATCAACTTATTCGAAATTTCAAAGTTTGAGATTTTTCAGTACTCAAACAAAAGTATTTGTATATGTGATGATTTATCCGACCTTTCGTATTGTATTCAAAAATTAAATTGTCCGAGCGTTTGGTCGTGTTTATTAATTAATTATATTTTTCGATATTTCGCTACCCTTTGGATAGCATCGTCACGACCAAACGCTCGGACAATTTAATTTATGAAAAGTATTTGTTATAACTCATGAACTACTCATTCAATTTTGATGTGGTTTTGGCCTAAAGACTTAAAATGTTCAGCTCTCCATTTTTAACAAGGAAGAGAAATAAATGATCGAATTCAAATAATGGTCTTATGGCAAACCGGCGCTAATAATGTGGGGTTTTCCCCTAATTTAATTCAAAAAAATGTGAAACAACAAGTATGTCTGTATTTTGGCATATTATTTCAAATAAAACCACATCAAAATTGCATGAATAGTTCATGAGTTACGAGGCGGATCAATAGGTCCGTGACTTTTCGAACTTTCCTTGTAGTTATATGAAATCCAACACTGCTCCCATCAAGTACCACCTGTTAATAAACTACTGTTAAATTTTGAGCAAGTTGCGTCATTTACTTTGCGTTTAACAGCTGTTCAAACCATACAATCTCGTGCATTTTTTTAAAAACGAAAAAAGTGAATTTCGAGTCCTCACTAAATATTTTTGGGAAAAAAGCCTTCACTCAAACCAAAGAAAAGCTTGATAAATTTTTTCAATAAGAGCGCTACAAAAATTTTTTTAAATAAAACAAAACCGGTTTTAGATACCAATGAAATTGTTTATTCCTGTGAAAGTACGTTCGATGCCATTATGTATGGAACTCGATTTCTCTTGCATGACCACCACGGGCACGCTTGCAGACGTCCAGACGCTGAACCCAATATTCGACGGCTTTCAAGCATAAATCGGCCGATACTGCTGCAATTTCACGTTCGGTATTCGTGCGAAGTTCATCAATCGTCGCTGGCTTGTTGGCATAGACCATAGACTTGACGTAGCCCCACAGGAAATAATCTAACGGCGTCAAATCGCACGACCGAGGCGGCCAATCGACTGGGCCATTTCGTGAGATAACACGTTCACCAAACTTGGTTTCCAATAAATTAATTGTGGCATTCAACTGTGTGGCTTGTGGCGCCGTCCTGTTGGAACCACATGTCCTCCAAGTCCATATTATCCAATTGGGGCCAAAAATATTCGGTTATCATTGTACGGTAGCGATTCGCATTCACAGTAATGTGCCGGTATTGATCATCACGGAAGAAGTACGGCCCAACGACGCCGCCGGCCCATAAACCACACCAAACCGTAATTTTTTCGGGATGCAATGATGGATCATGGATTACGTGTGGATTGCTGTCTGACCCATAACGCATATTTTGCTTATTGACGAAGCCATTCAGCCAGAAATGGGGCTCATCGCTGAAGATGATTTTTCGATGAAAATCCGAATCAAAGTTGAGGCCGCTGACTCCAAATTTCGGTAGTAAATTTTAATAATTTCGACTCGTTGTTGGCTCGTATATCTTTCCATGATGAAATGGCAAACCTTACTGAAGAGAAATGTCCGTATCGATTTACTTTTGTAGCGTCTCTGTTGAAAAACCCTTTACAAATGACGCTGAGACGCAAATGAGATCAATACACACGAAAATGTCGAAAAAATCCACTAAATGGTGTTGGCCGATCGAAGGGTAAAAATGCGTGAGATTGTTGATGCCTCAGGCATTTCATATGGCAGTGTGGTTTAGATTTTAAATGATCAGTTGGGTTTAAGAAAACTGTCTGCAAGATGGGTACCGCGTTTGCTCTCAATTGATCATAAACGTAATCGTGTGACAAATTCAAAGAATTGTTTGGAGTTATTTAACCGCAATTTTGCGGAATTTTGTAACTGTGGCTGAAATATAGATCCATTACAACACTCCGGAAACCAAGCAGCAGTATTAACAATGGGTTTCTCAGGGTGAACCGGCTCCGAAGAAGGCCAAGGTAAGTTTGTCGGCCAATATGGTGATGGTGACAATTTTTGGCATGCACGGGGGATAATCCACATCGATTACCTTCAAAAGGGAAAAACGATAAATGGGGAATATTATGCCAATTTATTGGACCGATTTAACGAGGATTTAAAAAAACGACCCCATATGACCAATAAAAAAGGTTTTTTTCATCAAGATATTGCACAGGTGTACACGTGTGTAGTGTCAATGGCAAAATTCCATGCATTGGGCTACGAATTTGTACTTCAACCGCCATATTCTCCGGATTTAGCCGCCAGTGACTATTTCCCATTTCCAAACCTAAAGAAATGGCTCGGTGGAAAGAGATTTAGCTCCAATGATGAAATTATTGATCAAACAAATGCCTATTTTATGGACCTCGAAAATCCTATTTTTTTGGAAGGGATTCAAAAATTGGAGAAACGTTGTACTAAGTGTATTGAGCTAAAAGGAGATTATGTGGAAAATAAATTTTTTTTTTGCAAAAAAAACTGTTTTTCATTCAAATAGTCACAGACTTATTGATCCCCCTCGTATATCTATTTATACTTGTCATTCTCTTTGAAGTGACTGCAAATGGACATTTAGACGAAAATTACGAAATACGCATGAGGCGTGTATCTTTTGAACCCCTGAACCGATTTTGTAGTTTCAGATCAATAAATGTTCACAATTTTGCTACCAATGACATCCGCTCATGAAAAAAATGTAAAAAAAATTGTTTATGGTGGGAAATTACAAAAAGTAATATAAACCAAATCGGCCCTTCTTCATAAAATATACTTAATATTGAAATCGACACAAAAACTACAAATAGTAGTCCATCATCCTCTTATTTGCCTCAAATACTTTTGCTTGGATACTGAACAGTCTCAAACTTTGAAATTTCGAATAGGATGATTCGTTAATTTTTATGATTTTTTTTTCAACTCCAAAGTAGCGATAAATTCAAAATTTCGAGGGCGTGGCGCGACCCTTAACAATTATTTAAACTTGTTTCTTTATTTTTCTCTTCGTACGAATCCAAAATTTCATATTTTTCCGAGTGTAGCTTTTTTAATTTCACTTCAACCTAATGTGAGCGACTCTACACCATTTCCAATTGCAATTTGAAATAAATCAATTGAAATTTAATAATTCTAGTTGAAATTTGAAAAAAATCAATTGAAATTTAATAATTCTATTTGAAATTTGAAAAAAAAAACAATTTAATTTGTTAAACTTGTTTCTTTATTTTTCTCTTCGTACGAATCCAAAACTTCATATTTTTCCGAGTGTAGCTTTTTTTAATTTCACTTCAACCTAATGTGAGCGACTCTACACCATTTCCAATTGCAATTTGAAAAAAATCAATTGAAATTTAATAATTTTAGTTGAAATTTGAAAAAAATCAATTGAAATTTAATAATTCTAGTTGAAATTTGAAAAAAATCAATTAAAATTTCAAAATTATATTTGAAATAGATCAATTGAAATTTAAAAAACATCAATTGAAATTTAAAATACATCAATTGAAATGTAAAACACATCAATTGAAATCAATTTAAAAATCTGATACATAAAATTGGTTAATAATTCTCAAATTTCAAGTGACGAATTTGAAATTTAAATTGATGTCTTTTAAATTTCAATTGATGTCATTTAAATTCCAATTGATGATTTTTACATTTCAATTGATGTCCTTTAAATTTCATATAGAATTTTTCAATTTCAATTGATATATTTCAAATTTCAAACCAAATTTTAAAATTTCATTGATATTTTTCAAAATTAAATTGAAATTTTTTGGTGGCATGTCATAAAGTCAATTGGCATAATGTCCATGAGCATTATGTCACTTAAAAAGTGGCATAAAGCCCATGGACATTAAGAAACTTTTAAAAGTGTCATAATGTCCAAAACTATGATGACATTAAGTCCATAGACATTATGACACTTTCCAAAGTGACATAATGTCCACAATATTACATTTTTACCAAATCTTCAGAAAGTACCGCTGTTTTCCATATTTTTGTTAAATTGTGAAGGGACGCTGTTATCAGAAAAATGTTCAAGTTGTAAAAGGTGGCGTAATGTCCAGGGACATAATGACACTTTTAAAAGTGTCTTAATGTCCAAGGACTTTATGACACTTTCTTAGTGACGTTATGTCCATGGACATTATGCCAATTTACATTATGACACGCCACCTATTTTTTAAATTCCAATTGGCAATGGCGTCGTATTTCAATTTGTCTTTTATTGTAACATTTATCTTAATTATAGTGTAAATTATTGTTTTATATCCTTTTTGTACCTTAAGAATTTCTCTGCATAAATACTAACTGCCCCAGATTCTCACCTCAACCCAGGTTGATATACGATATTAAATTACGATTGTAATTTCTTGATTAGCCCTATCATTCGCTATCATTCCTGACTTATAAATACCACTGCGAAATTCTTCGTGCTCAGTCATGTTGAAATATTATGATACTAAAAGCTATTAATATACCCCAAAATGAATTCGGAAAATCCCTTCATATCATTAGCATCATGACCATATCATGAATACTTATAGTAAGTATAGACCATAATAACACATTGTAGGAATATCCTAGAAGGCAACAGGAAACCCAACACAAGGTGACCAGCTTAGGGCTACACAGCACTTGAGGCAATTTAAGGAGCATTTTTCAGTTATGGATGGCAAAGGATAACAGATTACTATGGGCATTTGGTCACTTTTTGGGAGTCATTTGTTGAATACAACGCACATCTTTATTACAATTAGATTGGTAGGTTATGGTAATGACAGTGGCACTAGGAAAATAAATGAAAGGAAATATAATTGTAATTAATTATTACTAATAATAGGAATTTATCATCACTTGGTTAGGAATAACTTTCTCGTTGTCGGGCCAATATGTTAAGTATACTGCAGCAATTTTTGTTGGTGAATTCCATTCGTATCATGAAAATCATATTCGCTCTTAATGACTTTGTAATGTGTGAACAAGAGTTTATATGGAAATTAAACATGTAACAAAGGTGTAGATTTGAATATTTTATAAATATAATTACTATATTTTAAAATCAATGTATTGCAAAATTACAGGTTTAGTACTTAAGTATGTAGCACACTTAATTACATAGGATATATTCAAGCATGGTGGGTGGAGAAGATTTACATGTCTAACTCCTTTTCCTGTGGCGAAATCCAACTATATCAGCTGCGGACTACACAGGGCTGGGGGAACGAGTGTTTTAAAAACATTAATTTGTAATTTTAAAAATCGCAAAAGAAATGAAGAGCGTTCGTTTCAAACTAGCAAGATTTCAAGTGAAACTAACACCTTTATTTTTGTTGAAAAAATTCCAAGATCTGCAAACATATTAAATTTGATACGATTTCAAATTAATTCAAAAATATTTCAAATAAAATTTAAAACATTTCAAATGAAATCGAACATTTGGATTATTGAGTATCCGAAATAAATTGTAAAATTCTAATTGAAATTATTATTTTTTAATTTATATTCAAATTGCCAGAATTCAAAAAATTTATGAAAATTTATTTGACATAAAATTGTAAATTTTTCATTTGAAATTAGTGAAATTTCAAACGGAATTAATATTCAGGATTTTGAATTGCAAAAATTTTAAATGAAATGAGAATTTTTCATATAAATTTCATACGAAATTAACATTTTCCATTTTGAGCGTCAAAAAAAGTGTTATAATTTAATTGCTATTTCTATTGAAAATATAAAAAAAGTAAAATGAAACTGAGATTTGTCATTTCAAAACACAAAATTGGCATTATTTGGAAAACAATAAAGATTTTCATTTTGAAGTTGAAAAAAACTGAGAGAAAAGAAATAGGAATTTCTATTTAATAGAAAACAAATTCCAAACGAAATTCAGATATCCAAATTTAAGCAATTTTGAGACACTGTTCGAGTTTTCGAACTGCTATTTTCTACCCAATTTTGTTCTACGACGATGTATACGCGATGCAATGATGATCACCCCCGGCATGATGCAATGATGATCACCCCCACCCCTACTTAATGGGCTCTGTGCGGTGTTGAAATACCCTCACATTTAGGTCAAATTTCCAAAAGGAAAAAATTGATTTTTTCAAAAATATATTAATATACTACAAACATATATAAAGGGTCCGCCATCTAACGTTTTTTTTTTTGCAACTACTGCTTATTTCGTGAATGGCAACACTTAGCTCATGTCTGATTAGACAGATAATTGGTTTTATCCTTCCGCTGAACGAATATGGTTGGGTATACGCTTGAACAACGCTGGGAAATATTGCGACATTACTTTGAAAATCATGGTAATGTTGCAGAATGTGTGTGAAAATTGCGTACGGATTTTGGAAGAAGAGAAGCACCGTCAGCTCCGTATGTTCGTTATCTTGTGAAAAAAGTGAAAGAAACTGGCATCCTCATCGATAAGCCAAAGCGTGAAAAGCCAAAAATAGTGCGTACACCGGAGAATATTGCTGCTGTGGCAGCAAGTGTGCGTGAAGCGCCATCAACATCAATTCACCGTCGTTCTCAACAATTGAACATTGCAACATTGCTGCACACAATCGATAATGTGCTTAAAAATTGGACCGATCGTGTAGGCTACTGCATGGCCAGCCGAGGCAGCCGTTTGAATGAAATTATTTTCCATTATAAACCGGAAGGATTGTACTTTCAAATAAAAAAAGAAATTTGAGAAAATATTCAGTAGTTTTTTTTCTATAGCATTTTCAAAAAAAAAAAAGTTATTTGGCGGACCCGTTATATAAGCTACAAATAAGTTGTTGAAGTGATTTTGACATTGAAGATGAAGGTTTTTTTGATTTTATATGTTGACAATTTTTGTTCTTTATGACAAGGGCCATAACTTTCCCTCAGAGAGTAAATCAAAATTCCAAACGGTTTGCAAGATATGATCCTGGCAAAACTATCGCTTTTTTGCAAAAATTACACCGAGGCCCCAAATCTTTGGGGGCCCATAACCAAAAAGTGCACGACTTTGGGCAAAAATGGGAAACACGGGTCTTTTTTTATGTCTTTTACCACGTAGTGGTTGGTGTCCGCATATGGTTATATTTCCATGACTTAAAAAATTACACACAGTGTAATGGTAATATTATTTGTTATTTCTAATAAAGCCTAGTATACCAAAAGAAATCGAAAAATATTCTTCAAAGAAACAATTTCAGCTCAAATCAATATAGTGAAATTAAGTTTAGTTTATTTTAATTAATTTTGAAGAAGAAACTTGTATCTGGACCACCCTTTATATGCTATTTTAATTTAAAAAAAATTGATTTTTATATTATCATTATTATTAGCATATAATAATATGTAATCGTTTGTTACGTTGTTTTTAAAACGAAAAATGACAATTTGCATTGTACAGAAAATACAATTCTCTCTAAAGTACGACGGCGGTAACAAAACTACCTTGACCTGACGTATAGATGGTGCCAGTAGTTTGAAAAGAAAATATTTTGGTGAAAAGTGGCAAACTTAGAAAACATATGTTTTAAGTTTCAAGGCGGCACGTTGTTTAGTGTTTTAATTTGAGCCATCAAACGTAAACGATCTCAGTGAATTTTTAAACATGGACAAAATTGGTGACCGTAATGTAATTCAAGATTTGCCTTTGAAAGGTCTCAGTCCAAGCAACATTAAAGCCGAGCTAGATTCTACGCTGGAGCAGTCTGCTCCCTTGTTTACGACTGTAAACTAATGGGTAGCAGAGCTTAAACGAGGCGGTTTTAGCTGCCAAGAAGAACACCGCAGCTAGCGGTCGACCACTTGAGGTGTCCACGCCAGATACGGTTAAGAAAATCAACAAAATGGTATTGGATGATCGTCGGCCGAAGGTGCGCGAGCTAGCTGAAATGATAGGCATTTCAAAACGTGTATATTGACCGAAGATATGAAGATGAGAAAGCTGTGCGAAAGATGGGTGTCGTATCTGCTTTAAATATAGCAAGAAGATGTGAAGATGTTTCAGTGGAGTGTTTGGCGATGTTTCACCGCAATACTCGTAGAGGCGAATTTTTGCGTCGATTTATAACCATGGATGAGACATGGGTCTACCACTTCAAACCTGAGACAAAGGCACAGTCAAAGCCGTGGACTGAAATGGGAGAATCGTGTGCAAAGATAGGGAAAATGATTCTATCAGTGAGCAAGGTCATGGCATCTGTTTTTTTTCGGATGCACATGGGATAATTTATGTTGATTATCTTCAGAAATTAAAAACTATCAACGGCGAATCTATGGTATTTATAGTGTAATTATTGTAACCGCTTCTCCTCCTAAACTAAAGGTCGCACAGTCAAGTGCGATACACCGTTGGAAAGGTAGTGGTCTGAAGGGGTGCACTTAGCATTAAAATTTAGCAAAAGTTAATTCCAACAGTGATTTAAACCGGATTTAATTAATCCTTAATCCCTCCATCTACCGGCGGCAGTGGCATCATTTGAACTGGTGAATTTACATTGGTGGTGAAATTTTATTTAATTTGCTTGCATTTTTAAATACATCTTTTAATTAAGTCTCTTTTTTGGCAGGACGAAGTCTGCCGGGTTTGCTAGTATTATGCTAATTTATGGTGGAAAAAATTATTCAATTAATATTCGAATTGCTTCATCTCGCAACTTATTCGCCCGCTTCTGCTCCCTCAGACTATTTTCTACTTTCAATCTTATAAAATGCCTCGTGGTATAAGAGTTGCCAACAATGAAGAGGTGGAGGCTGCGCTTGATGGATATATTAAGAAGTTTGACAGATCTTTCTTTAAACAGGGTATCGAAGTTATTGAATATCGCTGGAAAAACTGTATCGAGCTAAACGGAGATTCTGTTGAAAAATAAAGAAAATTTTTCCCAACATTTTAGTGTCTTCTTTGTTAGGTCGGTTAGTTTTGTGACAGCCCTCGTACAATTGTGGAACTTAGTGTTACTATATTTGTAAGCACAGAAATCGATAATAAAGTACCATATAATTGTTTTAGTTAGTGACACATTTGAATCATAGATCTTAAGACGCTTAAAATGAAGCTCCACAGACATCGAGATGATCATCCGCCAATGTGAGTTGAAATCCTACTAGGAGCTGTTTCAAAATTTTCACTCAGAAAATCATATCTGGTGACTCATAAGATTGTAAGCAAATTGTATTTTAATATTTTGAAAACCCAAAATAAACCAAAAATAGTTATAATTTTTTAGATTTTAATGACAGATGTTGATGCGGAAAAAGTACGTAATACA
Organism: Phaonia tiefii; assembly: GCA_963931995.1. NCBI lineage: Eukaryota > Metazoa > Arthropoda > Insecta > Diptera > Muscidae > Phaonia > Phaonia tiefii. The sequence goes on from OZ008369.1 coordinate 65,547,491, forward strand.
TACCAAATTATGTTCATGTACTACCAATTATGTTCAACTTAAAGTAATTGCATATATTTTTGGATCGAAGTTACTTATCGCACGTTGCGGGGGCTAAATGAAAAAAAAAACATTTTTAACACTATTATGCTACAACCCAGTATTATCAACTATTTTGGGTACATTTGCTTTGGTTTGTGTCTAGACTAATATATGTTGGGAAATTTCTTGTTTAATTGGAAGTTTTCTAGGTGGAGCCTGTGACCAATATTTAGAATATATTGTAGTTTTGAACCCAATAATAAGTAAATTTGGAAGAGACAAAGTGAAAGAAGTTTAAAAAAATATATAATTTTATTAAATAAGTGCCTTTTCTTAAAAAAAAAAATAAATTTTCTAAAAAAAAAAAATCCAATTCATATTCTTAGACAAAGTACTTTTTCTTAAAAAAATACCTTATCTTAAAGAAGTCCCTTTGCTTAAAAAAAGTAAATTTTCTTACAAAAAGAAAATTTTCTTCAAAAAAAGTAATATTTTTAAAAACAAGTACCGTTTCTTATAAAAGTAAATTTTCTTACAACAAATTGTCTTTTCTTAAAAAACTACCTTTTATACCTTTAGTACATTTCTTGTGAAACCAAATACCCTTTCCTGAGATAAGTACCTACTCTTAAAAATTTACCCATTGAAAAAAGGACAAATTCTAAAAAAATCCCATTTCTTAAAAAAAATCTTTTCTTCAAAAAAAGTACATTCTCATAAAAAATGAATTTTCTTACAAAAATACATTTTCTTTAAAGTACCTTTTCTTAAAAATAAATAATACCTTCTCTTTTCTTGAGATAAGTAGCTGAAAATAGGTAAATTTTCTTAAAAAAATAACATTTTCTTAAAAAGAGTACCACTTCTTTTAAAAGAAACCGTACTTAAAAGAAGTACTTCTTTTAAAAAAAACATTCATACTCTTATGGATGTTTCTTACCGAAAGTACTTCTTTTTAAAAATAGTACCTTTTCTTAAAAAAGATTAGCTTTTAATAAAAGTAACCCTCTTAAAAAAAGGCCCTTTTCGGGAAAATTCTTATACATTCCAAAAAAAATAAAAAATTTTCTAAAAAAAAATTGATCTTAAAGATCCCTTTAAATTATCGTATTTTTCAACGGGCGCCTTAGGCGTGTTCGAACTTAATACCGGATTTTTCAATAAGAGCGCTAGAAAAGTTTTTTTAAATAAAACAAAACCTGTTTTAGATACCAATGAAATTCTTTATTCCTGTGAAAGTACGTTCGATGCCATTATGTATGGAACTCGATTTCTTTTGCATGGCCACCACGGGCACGCTTGCAGAAGTACAGACGCTGAACCCAATTTTCGACGGTTTTCAAGCATAAATCGGCCGATACTGCTGCAATTTCACGTTCGATATTCGTACGAAGTTCATCAATCGTCGCTGGCTTGTTGGCATAGACCATAGACTTGACGTAGCCCCACAGGAAATAATCTAACGGCGTCAAATCGCACGACCGAGGCGGCCAATCGACTGGGCCATTTCATGAGATAACACGTTCACCAAACTTGGTTTCCAATAAATTGATTGTGGCATTCGCTGTTTGGCTTGTGGCGCCGTCCTGTTGGAACCACAAGTCCATATTATCCAATTGGGGCCAAAACTATTCGGTTATCATTGAGCGGTAGCGATTCGCATTCACAGTAAAGTGCCGGTCTTGACCATCACGGAAGAAGTACGACCCAGTGACGCCGCCGGCCCATAAACCGCACCAAACCGTAATTTTTTCGGGATGCAATGATGACTCATGGATTACGTGTGGATTTCTGTATGCCCAATAACGCATATTTTGCTTATTGACGAAGCCATTCAGCCAGAAATGAGCCTCATCGCTCATTGTTGAGGCCTCTTAAAGTTGGCCTCTTACAGTTGAGGCCACTGACTCCAAATTTCGGTAGTAAATTTTAATAATGCCGACTCGTTGTTGGCTCGTATATCTTTCCATGATGAAATGGCAAACCTTACTGAAGAGAAATGTCAAAAGAGCGGGAACAAATACGCCGTCGTTTGCTGTCCCTATCGATTTACTTTTGTAGCGTCTCTGTTGAAAAACCCGTTATATAGCGAAAGGAACTTCGTTCCCACCGGGTGTCCCCTGACAACTCGCGTAGTTTTTTTTTTGTATTCTATCGCATTTCTGTCTCTACCAAAGTGCTGGCCTTAAGTTATTTAATATGGTAATTAGGCTTTCCAGAAGAAACAAAAACTCGTTCACTTCCTGGCTGCACAAGAACAATTGTTTCAATTACGAAATTTATGTTGTTGTTAAAATGCATTCCAACACTTTACCTTGCAGGACACGTGTATGTATGTACAACACTACTGCAGGTAATACTTTTACTTTTGTGCATTACAATTGCAATTGTAATTTCATAGACTCGGGCAGTATTCAGTTGTTGAACATTTCGTAACAAACCTATTTGTAATCCTGAAAATGCAAATGGTTTAAGCAAATTAAATTATTCCCAAATGTAATGGATTTTAATGCAATTATGATTTATTGTATAACAACATTGTAACTGGCATTATGTATACAATATCCTAGGTGTATGTATATGTAAATATATATGGGGGAGTATTAAATAGCAGAGATATTTTGTAGACCAACAAAATGCATAAATACTAGGGTTGCCAACGGAGTGCCAACAAATTCGAAGGTTGCATTTGAAACGTCTGTAATGTAGGAGTGAACGCAAATATCAGCATTTTGAGTTTTTTTAAGAATTCAAAAATCAATAAATAATTCAAAGTTTTCAATTTTACAATAACATAATTGAAATTCATGTTTTCATTCGACTTGAAACGATTGTGGAACCAAAATCAAATTTCTTTCGTCTAGAACAGGAAAATAGAGAACCAGGCTGTTAATGTACATATAACATAATTACACTGTGGAACAAAATGAAACTTTTTTGAAAATAGCAGCATGGAGCAGCATTAACGAAGTTATTTATAGCTCTAGGCAAAAATGGTTCCCCTACTGCTCGAATATACGTCGACACCATGCTAAGTACTTTAGAGAAACTGGGTTAATTTTTTCAATTCTCCTATGGATTATTTTGAGCATCAGTTGGCAACAGCCTCCGATGAACATGGTGAACGATGTACACCTATTGAACAACGCTATAAAGGTTAGAGAATTCATTCTCTTGTAGCTGACATATGCGAGAAAATTTAATAAATAAATTCTTTCTTAGTTACCCAAATTTATACTGATCTTATATTTATAGATATTATATCTACAGCTTTATTTCGTTCGGTGACGTATAGTGAAATTTTACATAGAATATTTTTCCAATACACACCAACCCCCTAAAATGCAGTTTTGAGGGACATTTTAGTGCCGAACCGGAATAAGTACGAAATTAACCCTTAAATGGATTTTCAGCTTTGACTTATTTTTAGCAATCAAGTTGAGTTTTGAGCTTTAGTGTGGTAAGAACTTATAGTAGAATTTTATGAGGAATATTTTTGTAGTACATTTTAACCCCTGTTTTAGGGGTGCTTTTTTATCCATTTCCACAAAAACAACAAAAAGTCCCATATATTGGGCGGTAGATTTAAACTATTCCACCAAAATGTTTCTCGTAAATTTTTACAAAAAATTCCTGAACACATCCTATACCTAAAATGTAAGAATAAAATGGGTTCCCATGCCGATTCATCATAAGAATGTGCCATAGGGTTGAAATTTCACTCCCCCCTTAGAAAAAATTCTAACGCAAACTTTTAAAACGCCGATACACGTATATTTTTGTTTACTCCCTCTACTAGAATCCGTTGTGAGAACTTCGCTATTTTTTTTGCTCCACAGTATTATTAATAATTTACACTATATCGCCTTTTTCAAATATTGATTCTCCGCTTCGTTCCTGCCGATTCATGATAAGAATGTACCATAGGGGGAAATTTCACTCCCCCTTAAAAAAATTCTAACGTAAACTTTTAACACGCCGATACACGTATATTTTTGTTTACTCCCCCTACTAGAATCTGCTGTCAGAACCTCGAAATTTTTTTTTGTGTTCCACAGTATTATTAATGATTTATACTATATCGCCTTTTTCAAATATTGATTCTCCGCTTCGTTCCTGCACAATATTTCATAATACTCCTACATCATTTGCACGCCTCTTTCGGAGGTGCCACCATGAATTTTCTCGACAATTTTCAATCCTTACCGAAATCGTAACACAGTGCAACACATAAAATGCAAACTCCTTCTTGTGTGAAATTTCTCGAAGTACTTCTCGAAACTAACAAACCCCTATTTGGGTTTGCTAGTTTAGTTGCTGTTCGGATTTTATGGTCTCATTTATATTTTGGCTAAAACTTAATTTTTCCAAAGAACATACAATTTTTCTCACGGCTATATCTCGGAAACCAATTGGAATTTTGTTTTCGTGTCTTCGGCACAATTGTAGCTATAGGTTAGGAGAATGGAAGTGTTAAATAAACTAAACCCAAAAAACTGCATCTAGAACCCCAAAAGTGCAAAACTGTCGAAAATGTTTTCTACCTTTTGCGCCATTTTCGAATTCATTCAATTGTAAATACTTTTCCCCATGTTATGTACTAAATAGGAGATTGAAAATTAAGTACATAGTAACACACGTGCATTTTGTGACACGTATTTTGCATACCCCTATAAACAATACTGATCCTGTTCGTCGGAAAAGTCATATGAAATAGATGAATGTTTTTTAATAAACATAAAATATAATAAATGGTTTCCCATTACATCCCATGAAGGGGCTGGGGAGAACTTCTCACAATCACTGAGCTGTGCGCTTTCCAGTTTTCACTCACTGATTGGGACCTACAGTTTTACACCGAATCCGAACGGTAATTTGAGAAGCTTTTTCATGGCTAGATACTCGATAGTGTCGCCGTCACTATGCGAGGTGACCGCCGCCGAAAGAAAATTTGAAAGTGGTCAGAGCCGGGTTCGAACCCAGGATCTCATGAACAAGAGCCGCGCACACTAACCATTGCACCACCGACAGCCACAATAAACACTAGACTATTTATATGATTGAATTCTCGTGAAATTTACGAACAAAGGGTGCAACCGAAATATACAATACTGGTCCAATTGTTCCGCAAAAACATTTGAAATTTATGAATCTTCTTAAAAAGTACCTTTTATACTCTGAAACAAAGTACGTTTTCTTAAAAAATACCTTATCTTAAAGAACTACCGTTGCTTAAAAAAATTACAATTTCATAAAAAAAGTACATTTTCTTATAACAAATTGCCTTTTGTTAAAAAACTACCTTTTCTTTAAAGAGTAATTTGTTTTGTGAAACATAATAACTTTTCTTGAGAGAAGTACCTACTATTAAAAATTTACCTATTCTTGAAAAAACAGGGCCAATTCTAAAAACATTTCCGTTTCTTAAAAAAAAAACATTTTTTTCAAAAAGATACCTTCTCATAACAAATATACATTTCCTTACAAAAATATCTCTTCTTAAAAGTACCTTTTCTTAAAAATAAAATAAAACATTTTCTTTTCTTTTCTTGAGATAATTAGCCTTTCTGAAAATAAGTACATATTCTTAAAAAAATAAACTTTGTAAAAGTACTTCTTTGTAAAAGTACTTTCTTTGTATGTAAAAAAAAGCATACTCTTATGGCTTTTTCTTACTGAAAGTATTTCTTCTTAAAAATAGTACCTATTCTTAAAACAAACAACAGATTTTAATAAAATAAGTACGTCTCTTTAAATAAGGACCTTTTCGGGAAAATATATATATTCTTATAAAAAATATACTTTAAAAAAAAATTCATTCTACTATAAACAAGAAAATCGTACTTGAAAAAAGTTTATCATTTTACAAAAATTATATTTTCTTAAAAATCCATTTCGTCTTTCTCAACGGGAGCCTTAGGCGTGTTGGATCTAAATAGTACATAATATATAGCGACAGGAACTTCCTTCGAACCGGGTGTCCCCTGACACCTCATGTAATTGTGTGAAAAACTGATTAAGTCCACAGTTTGGCAACTATGGGCCGAAAATGGGAAAAAAGATACAACAAATTTTAATTTTTCGGCCTTTTTAAGGCAGTAGATGCAGTTTTTTTGGGTTAGTTTGTTTTACACTTTTTTTTCTCCTAGTCTATGGCTACAATTGTGCCGAAGGCAGAAAAACAAAACTCCAATTGGTTTGCGAGATATAGCCGTAAGAAAAATTGCATGTTCTTCGGAAAAATTAAGTTTTAGCCAAAATATACGTGAGACAATAAAAACCGAACAGCGGCTAAACTAGCAAAACTCAAGTAGGGTTTTGTTAGTTTCAATAAGAACTGCGAGGAATTTTCAAGTAGTTTGTACTCGTTGATTTCAAAAATTTTGCATAGTGTAATCAGCGCGCTGCGGCCACGTTTCCGCCGGGTGTCGTATAAATTCATGCGGCATGTTTTAAGCGTTGGTAAGAGGCTTTTATTTCATGCGACAAAAGTTCATCACTTTATTCTGCCAAAATAAAGCTAAATTTTTTTCCTTGTAACGGCTCTTGCTCTTTAGAGCCCGCGGAGCTATTGTCGTCATCATGTTCTTCTCTTGTTCCTTCCTCAGTTTCTTCTACACTTTCTAGCTGGAAATCCCTTTTTATTCTTCAGGGTCTTCTTCATCAAATAAATACAAAGATTTTTCGTTTCATGTCACACGAAACGTCTGAATCAAAGAAGACAGAACTAAATTCTCTTCCACCAGATACCCCAAATGTCTGGTAAACTTCGTCACCATTGTTTTCGATAATTTATTATCCAAGTGTGAGTATTAGCGAGTTATTATCCAAGTTAAAATCCTTGTTCGACGCTTTGACAGCTTCAGTACAGTGATGCCAGACGTTAGCTTATAGACGAAGAATAGACACGCAGACATCTTAAATTTCATCCAACTATGATTTTGGCAGCTTAAGTTGGTATCTGAATATAAATACTTGAAAAGATAAAATTGCCTTGGACATCCATTGGGCGTAGTGAATGGGCATGAATTCTTTAAACTTGTATTCGTCCAAGTCACCGTCAAGGAATAAATCGACCATTTCCAAAAGTTCCTTATAGTCATTGGGGACTTGTCTATTCTGGAAAGTAGTTGGGCCAGGCAAAGAGCAATGGTGTCATTTGGAACAGTTATTAATTTCGAAGCAACGATCGCATCCCTCACTCCAGTTTGGAATTCATTTTGATTGAGTTGTTCCCATTTTTGCTGAAAACGCCGAAATAGAAACGCATGTGGCCCAAAAAATCGTAGATGGGATGTCTAGACGACAGATTCATCAAATCTCTCTCTAATAGCTGTTGAAGTAAAACTGGAGCTCTCGCGAGTTCACCGGGTTTTGAAGATGTCTTGTCAACAGACATGGCTTGAACTCGATTCGAAATGTTCCCTTCACAAGTAGTTGCTGAACGGTCACTTGTTTTTCGTTTGCCTTTTCCACTATCTAGTTTTGGAATGCGCAATATTTGTTCAATGTCTCTATTAGTGACAATAATCGGAAGGCGATCGATCTTATACTTTCCGGTAATATCTTCTAGTTTTTCGGCATCCCAATGCACTACAAAAAATCCAGATTCCATCAACTGTAATGATAATAACGTGGGTGAAGAATAATAGCATTACGTGTGGGTTCTCCTTGGCAAGAAACTAATTTCGGTTTTTTGTTCAAAGTAATTTTCAATTATTTTTTTCACATAATTAATTTTAATCTATAATTTAGGTGTCATTTTGTTCAACGACCTTCTGCCATCGTTCGGGTAACTTTTGTATCCATGATTCATTGAATGGCTGGGTCGTCCCTCAACTATACTGGAACAACTCGGCTTGTAGGTCCTTTTGTAGTGTAAGTTTTGCATACTCCGGCATAAATGAAAATAAGGGCTATAAGGTGGATGTGGCAACGCTTCCCATCCACGCTCCAATAGATTTTGCCATGTCTGCAAAGATGTGTGAGGCCTAGCGTTGCACAGTGGGGTAGATTGCAAAAAAAAAACACGGTAGTAATATGACAACTTTTAAAGTATTGTTCTGATAATTTAGGAATGTTCAGGATATTAAATGGCCCCGGATATTTAATGGCCCTTAAATGGCCAAGTTATTAACAATAAACTGAAAGAAGTCAATGAAAAAATTGGCCATTCTTTTCTTTGACAGAGAATATCTGAATAACGGTAATAGATATTCCGCAACACTAGAGGTATTTATTGTTTGTCTTGCACAGTAAAAAATCTTTGTACTCGGTGAATATGTGTAGTGGCACCAGGCTTTGATAGTCTCAACAGCACAAAAGTGCTCAACTTTGGCACCCTGTAGCACGAACTGTATTCAGAAAAATTCTGAAAGCCTGACTACTTCTCTGCACATCTCAAATACATTCCAAATTGACCAGACAACTCTTTAAAAATTGTGATATTATTGCCGTAAATTTTACGTTTCACGTTTCTTGACGTACTATTGAGCTAAAACTGAAGAGAATTTTTCGATAAAAAAAAGTGATCTTCTTCCAACACCTCTACACGCTGAAACATAACGGCCTCTCTAACATATTCTCCCAAACATATTCTGCAGGAATCATGTATATGTTTGGAACACACTTCAAACATTCATATGTTTGCAAATCCCGAACTCTCTTATATTTATATGTAAACATCATCATGTTTACTGGCAAACATGTATGCGTTTAAGTGCAGACATATGCGTTCTTAATTACAAACATCCATATACTTACGTGGAAGTATACGAATATTTCCTCCCAACCATAATAATATTTAGAAACGAATTATTCTTTGATTTCAATATATATGTTTTACAGGAGTTCTCCACTGTCCCTTTATGGGATGTAATGGGAAACCATTTATTTATTTGCATTACACAGTGCAACATGAAAAAATATAACCATATCGGGCACAACTACGTGATAAAGGACCAAAAAAAAGACCCAAAGTCTTGCCCAAAGTCTTGCACTTTTTTTATGGGCCCCCAAAGATTTGGGGCCTCGGTCTCATTTTTGCAAAAAAGTGAAAATGACTCAAATCTTTTTCAACCTTTTTTCCCCTGTTCAGGTCCATAGGTAGCAAACCGTTCCAAATTCAAGGAAACAATCAACTACAAGAATGTACCTAAGATCTCAGTAAACAACTTTCTGGAACATATGAACTTCCTAGGAATGATGCTTAACACCGTTTAGGTAGTGCTTAGGTAGCGTTTAGGTAGCCGCAAAAGTGAAAAATTTCCCGACATTGTTTTAATTTCACTGTGTGTAATTTTTTAAGTCATGCAAATATAACCATATACGAACACCACTACGTGATAAAAGACAAAAAAAGAACCGTGTCTCCCAGTTTTGCCCAAAGTCATGGACTTTTTTTATGGGCCTCAAAAATTTGGTCCCTCGGTTGCATTTCTGCAAAAAAAGTGATCATTTTGTCAGGCTCATATCTTGCAATTCGGTCGGAATTTTGATTTTGAAAAATTGTCTACATATAAACTCAAAAAACTTCACCTTCAAGGTCAAAATCGCAAAAAACTTTTTAAAAAAAATTGTTTTTTTTACCTTTTTTCCCCTGTTCAGGTCCATAGGTAGCAAACCGTTCCAAATTCAAGGAAACAATCAACTACAAGAATGTACCTAAGATCTCAATAAACAACTTTCTAGAACATATGAACTTCCTTGGAATTATTATTAACACCGTTTACTTCAACATTGAGATACTATGCTATCTCACCGACCGCAGTAGCACAGGCAAAGCAGTAAGGTCAGCACACACAACAAGGGACGCAGCACACAACATAAGAATCATTCCGAGGAAGTTCATATGTTTAGACTTGTGTCGAACTCGTTCACTAGTTCTCGAACTCGTTCATTTAAGGTGCCCAGACATAACAATCACGAACATACTTGCCATTTCGAACATGTGCATTATGTTCGTAAGTGTGCTGTCTGGTCACCCTAAATGAACTATATAGTTCATGAACGACACAACTCTACATATGTTCTAGAAAGTTGGTCTTATGCTGCCCACACACGATGCAACATTGTTTGCAACATGTGTTTGAAACCTGGTTTCATTTTTTACCACAGACGATGCAACCAAAATTGAAACCATAAATGAAACATCAGTCGGTGAGTATTTCTGCTAAACAAACGTACGCGGAAGGAAAAAATATTAATATACTGCTGTTTTTTTAGTTTTATTTTTATAACTATCACATTTTACGTTCCGTAATTCTGGTAAATTCTTTTATGAAATTCCTCCAGTTTTCATTATTTCCAATTGTCGTCATTTTTGTCTCTCTTTGCTTTCCTTTACTCCGCGAATTATAAAAAACAACCTCACAGCACAACTGCTCGCAACGAATGATAGAGCAAAAACAGTAAACATCGCCACACACGATGCAACATTGTTTTTGAAACACAGAAAATATCAAAAAATTTTGATATTTTTGCAACCAAAAATGAAACACGATTGTAAACATGAAACATTGCTACACACGATGCAACATGGTTTGAAACATGGCCACGTTTCTGCTTCTTTGAATCTTGAAGCTGTTTTGATCTTATATGTTCACAATTTTTATTCTTTATGACAAGAGCGACAACATTCCCTCAGAGAGTAAATGAAAATTCCGAACGAATTGCAAGATATGAGCCTGACAAAATGATCACTTTTTTGCAAAAATGACACCGAGGCCCCAAATCTTTGGGGGCCCATAAAAAAAGTGCATGACTTTGGGCAAAACTGGGAGACACGGGACTTTTTTTTGTCTTTTATCACGTAGTGGTGTCCGTATATGGTTATATTTCCATGACTTAAAAAAGTATACACAGTGTAATTTAAGCAGCAAATGTAACCAAAACACGAATATTGACACAATACCCAATACTTGGACTGTAGAATACGTGTAAAAAGTTTGGTCGAAATAAAATATGAGTGGGTGACGAACACCTTTGAATCACACTTGAATTAAATATATAGGAAAGTTAAAAAAAAAATATAAATAAATTAAACACAAAAATAATATTTGATTTAAATTTGATTTAATTTGATTTACATAAAAAGTTATATAAAGTTATAAAGTTATAAATTTTCTATTAAATTCAATATAAACATAAATAAACAATAAGACATTGTCGTCGAAAAAAAATTGTTTTGGTTTTAATAGGATATGCTCTCCACGGTGAATTTCCTTTCAAATTGTCTTTTTTTACAAAATGAACTAATATTGGTGTAAACGCAAATAATAGAGGCAATTAAGAACTGACGAAGAAATACGGTAATTTGGTTGATCGAATAATGTAAATTGTAAAGCAACAAATTGTAACCACTTTCCCCTACCGCAATCTCAGAACTCTCAAATTAAAATGCAATATCTACCAACAAATTTTATTGTCTTAAGAAGCGTTAAATTATACGTCCATTTATGCATACATATATGCAAAGAAAACTGTCAATACGCTCATACAAAATGTCTCATAAAATAAATTCTTTTGGAGCAAACGAAGACTTAATAAATCAAATATATATAATTTCGGTTGTGATAAATAAATAAAATTGTTTTCGAGAATCCAAAAAATATTTAGCACTAACGATATATGTTAACAATAAACTCTAAACAACATTTATGACAAACGAATTAACTGTACTTATATTTGCCGCTAACGAGTTATAGTAAGTATGATAAACGACACTTGATTGCTTTGTTTTGTTGGAAGACGACGTAAACTTTTCACGAGACAGTGTACTGTGTGTGTGTCTTCGCTGAAACGATGTTTCTATCAAAGCAGAGAACCAATGTGCACAAATATCGATGCGAATCCGTTCGGACGCCGAAACGGGTCCGAAAGATCATAAAGAAACGAAATGTAAGTTATCAAACCTGCTTCGAACCTGTTACAACTCCGTAAAAACATAAATTAGCGAATCAGTGAAATTGCGATTTGGCGAACACGTTTCGAACCTGTTTCGAGTCCGTAAAAACATAAAAAAGCAAATCAGTGAGATTGCGATTTGGCGGATCCGTTTCGAGCCCGTTAAAACATAAATTTGAAATTGCAAACATCTCGTTAGGAAACCAAGCTCGTAGTTCGAACAAGAGGTGCCCAACCCACACACAAAGTGATAAAAGTGGATTCGTCTGGAATCCAGTTTATTTAGGGATCCGAATATGAAAGTTCGATGCGAGTTCGAAACTGATCCGAAAAAGTAGAAAAAACTTGCAACTTTTCGAGAGGACCTGAGAGGTATGTTTCGGTCAAAATGTGCGAAGAAGTGATTCGGTTGCGAATTCGAAACGGGCACATATGGCACACAGGGGAGAAACAATTCATGAGACTGATGACCTTTAAGTGTATGCGTGTAATCTATATCCCCAGTGTGCCAAATGGATCCGTAACGGATCCACTTCTTCGTACTTCCTATCCGTAACGGAATCAGCAAGCGGGAGAAATTCCTCCCAAAAAATCGGATTTTCGGATCCGTTACGGACATCATATTAGGATCAGTTGCGGAACTATTTCTTTAAATAAGACGTATCCGTAGCGGAATCCGTTACGGATCAGTTTCGGATCCGCAAGCGAGAGAAATTCCTCTCAAAAAAAAACGGATTCAAAAACGGATTTGATGTCCGTTTTCGGATCCGTTACGGACTCGTTACGGACATCATTTTAGGATCCGTTGCGGACCCGTGTATTTTAACAACTTTTTACAGATAATAACTTTTTTACGGATCCGTAAATTCGCGATTACACTGATTCCTTTTTAAAATTTTTTACGGATCCGAAACGGTTCCGCAACGGATCCGTAAATTCTCGATTACACTGATTCCTTTTTTAAGTTTTTTACGGATCGGAAACGGGTCCGTAACGGCTCCGTAAATTCGTGATCCCACTGATTTCTTTTTTTAAGTCTATTACGGATCCGGAGCGGCTCCGTAACGGATCCGCATCCTTTTTTGTGTACATTGGGTCTATACTAATATTATAAAGAGGAAGTGTTTATGAGTTTGTTAGTTTGTATGTAGGGGGCAAACTTCTCAACCACTCGACCACGATTTTAAAAATTCTTTCACCACTAGAATGCTAAGTTATATATTTTTTTTTTTAATTTCTGTCCACCCTACTAAAATTCAGGACGAAGTCTGCCGAGTTTGCTAGTAATAAATAAAGGGGTTTCTTCATTTGCAGCAAAAGTATCCTACGAAAACATAAATAAAGCCAAGTACGTTTCCAGCAAATAAATCTACTTTTATGATAAAGTTTTTTTTTGCGGGAAAAGCAGCAAGTTGTTCGCTTATCCATGAGATTAAGAAACAACCAAAATATTTTTGAGGCCACATAAATACACGTTGAAAAACAAACAACCCCAGCAATATGTATATTGTAGCAATCATGTACACGTTTGCAAGCATTGTATTCAAGAATTGAAGATCTGCTGCTTTTTTGTTGTTTGCCACAGTTTTGTTTTCAGACCTTTTCATTAATTAAAACTCAAATTTGAGTCACATAAATACTAACCTATTATTCATTGTGTCTCCATAATGTAATATTGACTAGCAAACACTATGTGTTTGGACACAAGTATACAATATTTGCGGTAAGTTAAAAAACACGTTATATTTGCAACCAAACATTAAAGACACAGGATTTTCAGCGTGTATACATAAAACAGAAATACACAGTACGAAATGGCAACTCTTTTCCTTAAATAATCTGCATTAAATATAGATATATGGTTGCGGCATAGTTTATATGTACATCAGAGTTTGTCCCAACTAAAAGAAGAAAATTATATTTTATTGGATTGAATACGATAATTAACATTTGATGTGCATAATCATTATGAAACATTTAAGTGCAAAATTGTTGCATTCTTCTGTTACGAGAATGTATAATGTCTAAGAATTAACGTTCCTCTCGGAAGGAAAATGAATAATCAACACCGGAATTCTGTAATTTTTAACGACAAAATCCAGTAGTTAAATTGCAAAAATTCATAAAATTTCAACACAAAATTTCCGCATTTTGTAAATTTAACCAACGAGTTGTATCATTCAGACGTTATAGAATTCCGAAGCGAGTATTAGAATAACTGAATAATAAATTAAAAAGTGTATATTCAAATTCAAGAAATGTATTTGAAATGAAGACACAGTTCAACAAAATTCTAAAGTTTCAATTGAAATTGAGAAAAACATAATGAAATTTAAACAAAAAATGGGAATTGAAATAATCAGCTATTATAAATTTTTGCTTAAAGTTCACAAATATTTTAATTGAATTTAAATGCAAACCATTTGAAATTAAACACTAAACAATTGAAATTCTTCAAAGTGCATAAAATGCAATTCGTGCATAAACGTCAATTGTAATTGGAAAGACATTGTGTGAAATATAAGTCATCAATTATATTATTGAAAACACAAGTACCTACGCTGAAAGAAAATCTGTACATCAAATCGATGATAAATGTTAATCAATTGTTATTCATTGATTTGACGACAAATTACACCAATTCAATGAAAAAGTTCTTCAATTTGAAGAATGTGCGATTCTTCACATTTTTCAGCTTCATTGAATTGATGATGTTTTTTACATCAATATTTGGCATTGAAATTTGGAAATAGTAGTGGGATCGATTCACGGTATGGACGTAGTATTGAAAAATAAGGGAGGGGGGGGGGGGCGGGAAGTGGTAGAAAATATAAATAAAATACATAATATAAAATAGTGCAATGGACAGAAAATATTATCTACGCCCTGAGAATTTTGTATGTGGTCTTATTCCCTGTTCTTGCGATTTTCTTATGATGAAAAATGGGCCAACGATTTTGACTACACGCTAACAAACAACTTACATAGAAATGATTACCAATTTACATCAAATTTATGCTAAACTTACATCAACTTGATGGCAACCTAACAATTAATTGATGACAAGCGTACTGCAAATTGATGAACAATTTACATGAAAATTGTGAAAATTTACTTCATTTTGATGGCAAACTTCCATCAAATTGATGAAAAATTTACATTAACTTGATGTAACATTGTCGTTGAATCAACGTAAACTATTGATGAAATATGGATACAAGATTGATGAAATGAAACGTTTTAAAGGTTGATGAAAGATTGATGTAGGTTGGAAAATGAGGAAATGTTTCATCAAATTGATAAAGGAATTCATAAGTTTCATGAATTAACTAAACTTAGTAAACACTTAAATAAATTTCAGTGTATTTACTTAGGTTGCCTCAAACAACCCAGAGGGCTCAAGAGCCTTACAAAATGAGGATAACATGTTTATCCAACCTGTTCGATCTTCAGCATTTCTCCTCCAGTTGGTAACACCAAGCTAACGCAGGCAATATTCCACCTGGTCTTTCCAGCGAAGTCTTGGCCGTTCTATTTTTCGATGTCCCTTGAGTACGTCTTCGAATACCTTTCGCACTGGTTCATTGTGATCCATTCTACTGACATGGTCTAGCCAGAGTAATACGCATAAGTACATATGTACGTCGATGTCGGGAGGCCGTATTTCATCCGTCCGTCGATACTCGCCGTTTTCTATTATAGAAACACATACTTTTCGGAACAGTTTTCTCTCGAACACTCCAAAAAAAATTCTGAACTCTACTATACTAGTACAGGGTGATCCATCTAGTGGTCTCATCTCCGTAGCTTGTAGTGAGCTTAGACAAGCTGTAAAAGGACGGTGGTGGTGCAATAGGGAGTGTGTGCCAATAGTGCCATGAAAAAGCTTCTCAAAATACGGTTCGAAGCCGGTGTAAGAGCAATAAAATAGCGCGCAGTTCAATGGTTGTGAGAAGTACTCGCCAAACCCTTCTCAGATGTAGTGGGGCACTCTTTTTTATGTAATAAGCAAACCTGACGTATTTAAGACTCGGTAAACCTTAATGTAGACTTCGCGAAATCATTGCCGCCTTAGAGTGGTAGTTTGATATTCACAACAATAACCGTATTTTAGATTCATACGGTCAGTGGAGTGCGCTACAGATATAATCAATTCAGGCAACCTGATTAATCGGCATCCTGAATACTCGAATAACTTATTAATCATTCGTACATTTTGATTAATCATATTGACGACTAATCCATTAATGAGCATTTTGATGAGTCAATGTTCATGATTCGTCGATAAATCTAAAAATTGGTTAATCCAAAATTTGTGTAATTGAACAAATCATGTTTGTAGGTTTCCTGATTTTTGCATTTTTTATTTTTGGTGACGATGAATCAATATTCAAATTAATGGATTTATCACAGTTTTGAGTATTCAGAATTTTAGATTATTCGATTAACTGGTTAATCATGATATTGATTACGCAGTATTTTAACTTTTCAATTAAGCGCACTAATTGGGACATGGGAATGTCATTGGAGGTGGAAAGTTTCTGATAGCCATTCATTTAGGAGTGGGCAGAAATGATTCGTTTATTGGGCAGTCCAAGCAGCTCACTACTTCCACGCAGTATGTCTTGGGCAATGGCGTAATCGCAAACCTCCGTTAGCTAGCTAAAGTGAGAAGGCGAAACGAATGAGCACACACTGCATTCTGGTCAGCGTCTGATCCATAATGGGCGGCTGAAACAGAATCATCCTGGCAGTAGGTAAAATATAAACCACCATAGGCAATGAAAGTACACAAAATATAATAAACGAAGAAAACCCCTAACTGTTGACCATCCTCGCAAACGTTATAAGGACCACGATTTAAGGATATGTAGCTGGCATGTGCGAACACTATACAGGACGGGTGCCACTTTTCTACTGGCGGATGTCCTCGAAAAATATAAAGCTGATATCACAACTATCCGAGAATGCGATGGACAGGTTATGGTTGCACCAGCAAGAAAAACTGCGATATTTACTACAGATGCTATGAGCGAAATCACGAATTCGAGTGCGGATTTATAGTTGGCAAGAGATTTCGACACCTAGTTTTAAGGTTCAACCCCGCTATTCACATCAAAGCGAAAATTTTCAACAGCTCATTAATTTGTGTGCACGCACCGACAGAGGATACAGACGATGAGGTAAAAGAATCATTTTATGAGCGTCTGGAGGAAGTATACGAACGCTGCCGTGACCACGACATTAAGATTATTCTAGGCGATTTGAATGCCAAATTGGGAAACGAATGTGGATCCGACCAACGATCGGAAATTACACTCTACATGATACCACCTCCGATACTGGAATAAGACTGATAGACTTCGCAGCTGCAAAGAACATGGTAGTTAGTGGTACACGATTCCAGCATAAGGACATACATAAGGCGACCTGGATATCTCCTTATCAGCGGACGAAGAACCAGATTGATCACTTGGTAATACGGGTGTACGTGTGATTCGAGGTGCCAATATCGACTCGAATCAGTAAACCGTAAATATGCAAATACCGGAGACATCAATGTCCTATCACCAAAAGCTCACTCTCCTGCTAAGGCAGAATATCCGCCTCCTGAGGACCCAGATGAGCAGTGGAAGCACATTTCCCATTTTTGGAAACCGCCGCAAGGACTGAACTTGCCATCAAAAACCACAAAAGGATAAGCCATGGTACGACCAAGAACGTCGCATTGCAACTGATGAAAAAGACGCTGCACGTATGTCAACGAAACAGTCAGTTACAACGCGTGCTGCGAGTGAGCGGACCAAAAGGCTGAGAAACCAACTATTTAGGCGGATTAAATGGCAGTGGGAGCAGAGAGAGAGTGAAAAGACAGAATTGTGCAGTATGAATAATGAATCCCGAACATTTTTCCAAAGGCTAAGAAGATCGAATAATGGGCCGAATAATGGGTCTGCAAGGACGAGAATGGGAATCTGGTGACTGACAAGCAGTGTGAGCTTAAAATTAGCAAAGACTTCTTTTCAGCACTACTCCACTCAAATTCTTCCACTGAAGACCAGGAGGTAATGATTGTGGAAGACAGCGTATATTGTATATTGTGAAGGTGGGGAAAGACCTCACTGAACCATTCTGTACCAGGCGAGGACTAAGACAAGGCGAGACACTTTCGAGCAATCTCTTCAACATCTTAATGCAGATAATAATGAGAAAAGCTTCCCAAAATACGAACAAGACCTTTACCACGAAAAGCCATATGTTGCTGGCGAATGCTGACGACATAGACATCATTGGACGAAATTTGCGAGAGATTACTGCAGTATTTTTAGGAATCGAGAAGGAATCAGCGAAGGTGGGTCTTGGTGTTAATGAGGGCAAGGCAAAATTGATGGTGTCAACGACTAGAGAAACCTATCGACTTGTTCGGCACTTGAACGTTGACAACCGATTTAATTTTGAAGTGGTAGAAGAATTTGTCTACCTTGGATCCGCCGTGAACACGGACAACAACGTCAGCCTGGAGATAAATAGGAGAATTGTGCAAGCAATTGTGCAACCAGTTTTGGAAAAAAGTATCAGAACCTTTACCTGTCCTGAGATATGGCTCCGAAACTTGGGTCACAAGCGGATGAAAAACACCTGGGAGTATACGAGAAAAAACTTCTCCGTAAAATATATGGTCCTGTTAGGGAAAACGGCGAGTACCGACGTCGCTGGAACCAAGAGCTATATAATCTCTATTCTGACGTGGACATCGCTAGGCGAATCAAATTGGGCCAATTGCGTTGGCTAGGCCATGTTATCAGAATGGATGAAGATGAGCCAGCGCGAAAGGTTTTCGATAGCGTAAGAGAGGACAACCAAGTCTTGGCAGGAAAGACCAGACAGAAAAATCCTCCGCATCCTTGTTGTTACCAACTGGCGAGAAAAGGGGAAGGATAGAGCCAGTTGGAGGAATGTGTTGAAATTTGTTTAATTTGTTTGTTTAATTAATATGTGTTAGACGTCTGACCTCATGAGGTTGTAATATAGTCAATAAAAGGGTTACCCTGGGTATCCCATTTGATGGAAAATGTGAAAAAATTTGAACAAATGTCATATCTCGGGAACGGAGCGTCCCATCGAAAAAGTATCTAATTTTTGAGGGTTTCTAAGGGTTTTCCATAAAGTGATGCAATTTGTATGGATTTTTTTAAATCGCCAAATTAAGAAAAATGCTTAAATAAAAAATGGCTGTAACTCGGAAACGGTGCGTCCAATCGCAAAAATAATAAATTTGAAAAGCAACGGATGGGTTTCGGCTAATTTTCGATTTTAATTACGGTTATTTTTCAGTTTTTTCATTTCGTCTTGAAATCAATATGTTAAAATTTTTAAAAAAAAAAACTAATACAAAATTAATACAAAATCAATACAAAATAAAATGTTCTTGTCTTGTTTGTCAGGTTTTAATATTTTTAAATTTTTGATTCAATTCAATATAAGTCAATTCAATTCAATTCAATACAATTCAATACAATTCAATACAATTCAAATCAATTCAATTCAATTCAATTCAATTCAATTCAATTCAATTCAATTCAATTCAATTCAATTCAATTCATTTCAATTCAATTCTATTCAATTCAATTCAATTCACTTCAATTCAGTTCAATTCAATTCAATTCAATTCAATTCAATTCAATTCAATTTAATTTAATTTAATTCAATTCAATTCAATTCAATTCAATTCAATATCATTCAATTCAATACAGTTCAATTCAATTCTATTCAATTAAATTCAATATAATTCAATTCAATTCAATTCAATTCGATTCAATTCAATTCAATTCAATTCAATTCAATTCAATTCAATTCAATTCAATTCAACTCATTTCAATTCAATTCAGTTCAATTCAATTCAATTCAATTCAATTCAGTTCAGTTCAATTCAATTCAATTCAATTCAAATCAATTCAATTCAATTCAATTCAATTCAATACAATTCAAATCAATTCCATTCAATTCAATTCAATACAAGACAATTCAATTCAATTCACTTCAATTCAATTCAATTCAAATCAATTCAATTCAATTCAATACAATTCAAATCAATTCCATTCAATTCAATTCAATACAAGACAATTCAATTCAATTCATTTCAATTCAATTCAATTCAATTTCAATTCAATTCAATTCAATTCAATTCAATTCAATACAATTCAAATCAATTCCATTCAATTCTATTCAATACAAGACAATTCAATTCATTTCAATTCAATTCAATTCAATACAATTCAGTTCAATGCAATTCAAATCAATTACATTCAATTCAATTCAATCCAATTCTATTTGGTTCAATTCAATTCAATTCAGTTCATATCAGTTCAATTCAATTCAATTCAATTCAAATCAATTCAATTCAATTCAATTCAATTCAATTCAATTCAATTCAATTCAATTCAATTCAATTTAATTTAATTTAATTCAATTCAATATCATTCAATTCAATACAATTCAATTCAATTCTATTCAATTAAATTAAATTCAATTCAATTCAATTCAATTCAATTCAATTCAATTCAATTCAATTCAATTCAATTCAATTCAATTCAATTCAATTCAATTCAACTCAATTCAATTCAATTCAGTTCAATTCAATTCAATTCAATTCAATTCAATTCAATTCAGTTCAATTCAATTCAATTCAATTCAATTTAATTTAATTTAATTCAATTCAATTCAATTCAATTCAATATCATTCAATTCAATACAGTTCAATTCAATTCTATTCAATTAAATTCAATTCAATTCAATTCAATTCAATTAAATTAAATTCAATTCAACCCAACTCAACTCAACTCAACTCAACTCAATTCAATTCAGTTCAAATCAATTCAATTCAATTCAACTCAATTCAATTCAATTCAATTCAATTCAATTCAATTCAATTCAATTCAATTCAATTCAATTCAACTCAATTCAATTCAATTCAATTCAATTCAATTCAGTTCAATTCAATTCAATTCAATTCAATTCAATTTAATTTAATTTAATTCAATTCAATTCCATTCAATTCAATATCATTCAATTCAATACAGTTCAATTCAATTCTATTCAATTAAATTCAATTCAATTCAATTCAATTCAATTCAATTCAATTCAATTCAATTCAATTCAATTCAATTCAATTCAATTCAATTCAATTCAATTCAATTCAATTCAATTCAATTCAATTCAATTCAATTCAATTCAATTCAATTCAATTCAATTCAATTCAACTCAATTCAATTCAATTCAATTCAATTCAGTTCAATTCAATTCAATTCAATTTAATTTAATTCAATTCAATTCAATTCAATTCAATTCAATATCATTCAATTCAATACAGTTCAATTCAATTCTATTCAATTAAATTCAATTCAACCCAACTCAACTCAACTCAACTCAATTCAATTCAGTTCAAATCAATTCAATTCAATTCAACTCAACTCAATTCAATTCAATTCAATTCAATTCAATTCAATTCAATTCAATTCAATTCAATTCAATTCAATTCAATTCAATTCAATTCAATTCAATTCAATTCAATTCAATTCAATTCAATTCAATTCAATTCAATTCAAATCATGTCATTTGTACTTGAATTGGCATCAATTGGAAATTGACGTCTTTCACAAATTTCACAGAGTTTAGAATGAGCATTTTTAACAAATATTAATGCATTCACATGGATATTTATGACTTTCAAATTTCAAACAATAATACATTTTTCAATTCTCAGTGAATTTTATGGTCCCCGTCAAAGAATTTGTTTTACCATTTCTATTCAACCATTATGTATGAGCGAACAAAAAACTAATTTTGTATTGAAATATAATAATAATATAAAAATATGACCTCAAAACATCAACACAAAAAATTAACATGACTTCCTACATATCGGATAAAATATCCTTAATATGTGCTCATGTAGTTGCTGGATACAATGCACGCCTACATTTTGAGATGTTAGTACGTTCATGCGAACATCATCAGTTTGGGGGGTAGGTATGATCAGTTAGTGTACAGCTTGAACGCACACATCTTACTGGATGAGATGGGCAGGGCAATCCCTCAATGAGGAAAATGTAAAAGCGTAGGTCCTCTGCTCAATATGTGAGAAAGAAACATAGATTTATAAAATTGTTGCTAAGTTAGAACTTTCCACATCCTACTGTCAGCAGACTCTGGCAGCTGACTTGCCATTCTCCTCCCTCCTTTCTTGTAACTGTCCACACTTGTCATACTATCCCCCCCCAACTGGTGTGGGTCAGTAACCAATATAAAAATCTTCAGATTCTCATAAGCCAAAAATAAGAATAATAATAATAAAAATAATACTGCGAATACATAATATAATGTAGCGATATTTGTATGTAAAACATGTTTGTTTTCCGTTTCGCCACGCTCAGTGGATTGCCCTTTCGAACGCATCCTTTTTGGCAATTCTGATATTTCGTTCTTTGAGTTAAAACGCCGCGTTGGATGGATATTTTTCGTAGCTTTAGGCCTTACATCCGTTGTTGGGGTTTTTGTGATTTGTTATTTTTTTTACTGTTCTCTGCTTGCTTCTGCTGCTGCCACAGATACTGGCAATAAATAAAATCTGAGCCATAAAAGGCCAAATGTTAAAATTCACACACACCCACATACGTGCACACACATACACACACATTTTCTCATACACTCAAATAATATACGAAGGAGTGTTTGGTAAATTGCGAATAATCCCTCGCATGGCTTATAAAACTTTTCTTCAAGTTGCATCCAACAAATATATATTAAATGTCTGTTGCAATTTTGTTTTCTGTTTTTGTTGTTTGGATCCTTGATTTTTTTGTTGGTGTTGCAGCTTCAGAGGCTGGCGTAGGTGGTGGTGGTGGTGGTGGGTTGGGGTTGGTTTAATGGCGGCATTGGCTTATTTGTGAGTTGCATTTGCACTCTGGTTATTGTTGTTCAAATTCTCCGACACCACATAAGATGATAATATTGGACGAACTTGTTTTTATGGTCTTGTGCTGCAACATTTTATAGTTAAAACCATTATTATCCCCTGGGGGGTTTGAAAGGAAGCGTGGGTGGATTTAGGAGGTTAGAGAGGCATCACAAAAGTTCTCATTTAACATTTGGTCTTAATTAATTTTAGTTTTCTAAGTTCTCTATGGTGAAATGAATACTTAATAACAACATTATCATCTAAGCCAAATAGTTATGAAGGAATTTAAGATTATAACATTAAGCATTTAAAATTAAGAAACTGGAGTTGAAATCATTTCTGGAAAACAAAGCCAATTCGAATTTTATAAATACTATTATTTTATTTAGATAATTAGGGGATTCTTAAATCCCAGAAATACTGAAATATTTTTAAACAAAAAAAGGATAAACACAATTTATACAAATACTAGTGGTGTTCATGTAAACAAGAAAACCTAGAACTTTTGCTCAGCGTAAATTTGCCCCGAAGCATTTCATGAGGCACCAAATAAAGTTGCTCAGTGTATTTATGCAGTAATTGTCAAAAAAAGGCTGATATAGTAAATAAACAAAGTAAAATTAAAAGTATATGCTTTACCTATTCCATTATTTTATTTTTTTTTCAAATAAATCAAACACCTCTCTTTTTTTTCAATACAAAAATATTGACTTTGAAATGTCAAAAGTTTTCACGTTTCTTTTTCCAGGTTTGCTCAGCAAATTTGCCTCGAAAACTTTCCACTGTTGTGCAAATCGCTTTATATGGGAAATTTGTCTGTTTTGACGTTTGCTGTGCAAGTTTACGATGTTTTCGAGTTTACGAGGCTCTTTCGAGCTTTCATGAAGACCACTACTATTTTAATTCTTTTTCAATAAACTCTTGTTCGTACTAGAAAAACAACTTTAATGCAATTTTGGTGAATTTATGCAAATTGGTGAAAATAAGAACAAAGACAGCAATACAGATTTCAATAAAACCTATCACAATTTTTCAGGCACAGCAGGAAAATCGTAAACTTTAGCTAAGGTTTTATGTATTATAGGGTGTTCTGACAATTTTCTGGCGTAGAATACGTCTTACCTTACGGTATAGGGAGACATGTCAGATTGTTATTGTTGTAATCTTTATTTCATTGATTATGAGGAAACGGCGAGATAACTTTTTTTAAAAATTTTTTTTGTAGGTAAATGAAGATGTTATCTTTCGTTTGATATACATTTCATATTGGTTGATATCTTCCTAATATTTAAATTTCTCAAATGAAAATTGTTTAAACACATACACTCAAACATATGTGTGGTGTTTGGTTGAGTGTTTGAGTTTGTAGCGTGAACACAAACTATGTTGCTGTTACAGTGTGGACACAAACCTTCGGCTGTTGTTTTGATTGATGAAATATTGAAATTTCGTATATTTACTTATGTATTTAAGTGAAACAAAATGTTAAATGCGAATTTGAATTTAACATGGATATATAATTATAAAAAATATATGAAAAAATTAATTCATACATTTTTATGTTAAAAAAGTGCTGCCAAGTAGGCAAAATAATAATGCTGCGTGATGCTGTTTGACAGGAGCTGACAGTTGACGTTTAGTAAATTAAAATAAAAACTATTCTATTGGACTATTTGATTTCGAATATAATCCAATACATTTAATTTGGATTATATTCGAAACGATGCTTCCACAACTATTGACAACACAACCATTGACTTAGTTTTTGCGAGAAATTTGAATGTTAATTTAAAAACATATTTATCCTATTTTTCCTACCATAAGCTTATGTATATTATCAAAAGTAACTATCAAATAAATAAATTCACTTGCTTATGTTATGTTATTTATCATTTATTGTTATATATCTTTTCTGTCTTATCGGATGGCGTATTCTACGTTAAACTTAATGGCCGTGTCTCTGACACAGCCTGCAGGGACAGACCGTGGCCGAAGGCCTCTGACAACTGTCTGCTGTTTTTTTTTTTTTTTAGTTTCGTTCGTTAGTAGTTGAAGGAAAATATTGTTCAAAAATACATTTGTGGAAGAAATTAAATTATGTTCTACTTTTTGGATAGGTAAGAAGCCGTACTAATTTTGTTTTTTTTTTATTTCGTATAAATCTTAAAAAAAAATTTTATTTGATTTTTAAAAATTGACTTTTTCAAGATGAATATTAGAAAAATTCTCATTTTTTGATGGCAAAAAAGAAAAAAACATCATAAAATTCGGTGAAATATTTCTTCATGATAAATTAGTTTAAACTTTAATCTATTAGAAAAATGCAAAATCTTCTCCGTTTTGTTCCGCTTCTTTCATATTTAAGCTTTTTAAAAAGTGCTTAAAATTACTTTATTACTTGTTAGTCAAATATGAATTATTTTGTAGGAGATTATTTTTACTTTATTTAGTTAATCATTAGTTAATAAATTTTTGCAACTATCAAGCGCTTTTGATATCCTCCGTCCGATGTACCATTGATGACAGAAACTGAAACGTAATACATCAGGCGAAATAAGAATCATTGACTTCTTCAATTTATACGCACATCCAGCGATGCCAACCCGAGGGATAAATCCCATTTTTTGGGATTTTCAAACATAAAAGGGATAAAGGGAGGGATACAAAAATGGGTGCGATATTTGCCGAAAAGTTAGAGTTACAAACTTTTTGATGTTTTCCCAAAATATGTATATTGTTCTAATGTTATGTATGTGTATGAAATAGTTTGTTACGAAATTTTTCTAAAAATTGCACAGACAAACCCGTTGAAATAGCATTTTGGTAAAAATGCACTTTGGTAACTCTTTCGACGTACCACGCTATGTGTTTGCATACGCATGCGCTCTAATTTGGTAAGGTCAAACAAAGATTATTATATTTTGCATTTGATACGCAAATATGCAACGAAGTTCATTGCAGAATTAAAAAATTGAATTGAAATTCAAGCGATGAAGCTTCATCTGGTAGTAAAACCGAGGGGTACCAGAAATATTGTAGAAAATGGGAGCATTAGCCACAGTTTAAGGATTGGCCGACTCAAGTAAAAGGAAAGGCGGTCGATAAAATATGTTTGAACTACACAATGCCGATATGTATAAATATAAATAAAACCTGTCTGTACTTTTTTTTTTTATTTTTAAATACTTTGTACCTTATGAAACTTTTGTTTATGTTTTTTACAATATTATACTAAAAAAATATGGGATTTTATTCCAATTAAACGGATTTTTTTGGAGTGTTTGTGGGATTTTACCACGCTTTGGGTTGGCATCACTGCGCACATCCAGGAATATTTATGAATCACTGACGGAGAGAATAATGCAAAAGTACTGATATACACTTACGAGATAGACTCTATCGTTGTCCCTCTTTATTTCTCTTGCTCTCAAGAGAGCATAAAGAGTGCAACGAACTCGGCAAACAAACATAGATATATTTGTTATAACATATTAATATCATTGTGTTTCAAACATGTAATATTCAATACCAAACAAAATATGTTTGGACACAAGTATATTATATTTGCGGCAAGTTCCAACCACATGTTATATTTGCATCCCACCAACTAAAAATTACAAATTTTCGAGATTTTTAGAATTTGTATGGGAGGTAGCAGAATTCGTTATCCGATTTCCTTCAAATTAAGTATACAATTTTCGGCATTGGAATTCATATACATGGCAAATTTTAGTTAAACTCTGTTTATCCGATATGGTATTACGGCAGTCTATACATCTGTCTTACAGATGAAAATAAAAAGACTGGATTCCCATCGATCCAACAAATAACGAAACAGAAATTTGTTTTCAGTCTTTTTCCTGATTTATCAAAATCTTGTTGCGAGTAGTTTCACGAAAAAATTACAAAAATTATATGAACTGACTAAAGTTTTGTCGTTCTTATTGGTTTTTTATATATATAATAAATGAAAAATATTACTTTAAAAAAAAATATAAAATCATGAAACACAAAAATTATAAAAGTTTCATGAAATAAAGAAAAAATAATACGAAATATGATCTTTTTTTATTATTTTTGTTTTTTACAGTTTATGCATTTATCTACCAGGGAAAAATAAGAACAAGTCCCTGTCTGCTGTTATTGGAGAAGTGTTTTTGAAAACATTTTTGGTTTCTGCGTAGAATAATAATACTAATAATTTCGGTTTGTATGGGCGGTGGGCGATGGGCGTGGTCAATGTTGATGAAATTGTATTTTTTGATAAGGTGGCGTATAAATATATTCTTCACGTATTTTTCAGGAAATTTGTTGCAATAGTTAAGTGTTTACAGCCAATAATAATTTCATTTTGTATTAGCGGTGAGCGAAGGGCGTGGTCAATTTTGTAGATACTTTGAAACTTTGAATACTTTGAGAAAGCACTGTGCGGCGGTTGAAATTCTTATTCCTATTGCATTTGGTTAAAAAAAATATTTTTTGTGAATATGGACCTAAGACGTCTTGTCACAACGAGCAGAAACAGCAAAATATATTTTCAAAACTTTAATAGAGTGTTGTTTTCACAGCAGCATTTAGAAACCTCTCTCAAGCATAATTTTCCTTCCCAATTTTTCAATTAATTTTTCAATTTAGCTCTTTTTTGTATTTTACATGAAAATACTATCAAATATAAACAACAAATTTAAATAAAAGT
This sequence comes from Phaonia tiefii, assembly GCA_963931995.1. Taxonomy (NCBI): domain Eukaryota; kingdom Metazoa; phylum Arthropoda; class Insecta; order Diptera; family Muscidae; genus Phaonia; species Phaonia tiefii. Next base: position 65,575,069 of record OZ008369.1, read on the forward strand.
TACTTCGCGAATTACAATGAGAACTACGCGAAGAAATAGCAAAAAACTTCCAAATGCTGCTGTGAAAGAATTAAATGTGAAAATTTTTTGAAAATATATGTTTATCATAATAACTAAAAAAAACAATAATATTTTTTCCCCCCAAATACACTAGGAATCGAAACATCAACGGCCAGTAGGATACGATAGTAACCTCGTATAAAAAAAGTTTGACGTTCCTTTGATCAGCTCTTCAATACGCATTTTTTGAGACCTTCGCACATTTGAAATTCCAAAAGACGCGGTTTCCAGTATACACCAGTGTACACTCTGAAAAAACCGTCCCCAGCACATATCGCAGGAACCATGTATACGTTTGAAATCATTGTTTTCATGAGTTGAAAATCTGCTGCTTTTGTATTTCTTTGTTGTCTGTCACGTTTTTGTTGTCAGCAGTTTTGAAGAAACAAAGCAAATTTTGGTTCAATAAGTCCGTGTCTTTTTGGAAGAAATACAGTTTTTTTTGTAAAAAAAAAAATTTGTTTTGCAACATAATCTCCTTGTATCGCAATACACTTGGTCCAACATTTCTCCAATTTTTGTGTCCCTTCCAAAAAATAGGATTTTTTGAAGCCCATAAAACAGACATTTCGTTGATCAGTAATTTCATCGTTGGAGCTAAATCGCATTCCACCGAGCCATTTCTTTAGGTTTAGATATCGGAAATAGTCACTGGGGGCTAAATCCGGAGAATATGGCGGAGGAGGTAACAATTCGTAATAAAATTCATGGAATTTTGCCACTGAGACTACACACGTGTACACCCGTGCATTATCTTGATGAAAAATAGCTTTTCTCTTGGCACATATAGGGTAGTTTTTTTTCAAATCCGCGTTAAATCGGTCCAATAAGTTGGCATAATATACGCCGTTTCCTTATTAGCCTTATGGGCCGACATAGAAACACACACGGAGAAACCCATTGTTTAGATCCATGATCCATGTTTCATCCACAGTTACAAAACGCCGTAAAAACTCCTTCGAGTTGCGGTTAAACAACTCCAAACAATCCCTTGAAGTTGTCACACGATTACGTTTATGGTCAATTGAGAGCAAACGCGGCACCCATCTTGCAGACAGCTTTCTTAAAACCAACTGATCATTTAAAAACGAAACCACACTGCCATTTAAAAAGCCTATGACATCAACTTTTACTCTTCGTTGGGCCAACACCATATCGTGGATTTTCTCAACATTTTCGGGTGTATTGTTGACCTCTATTGACCGTCCAGACCGTTGAGAGTCATTTGTACTTGTGCAACCACAACGAAAGTCAGTAAACCACTTTTTTACCATTGAAATCGATGGTGCGGAGTCCCCATAGTATTTCTCAAGCTTTTCTCCCTCCCTTTTTTTTTTTTTGAGTGTGACTTACCGTCTGTGACAACGACGCGTCGACGATGGGTTGTTGCAGTTCGCGGCCGTTGTCGGAACTTATTAGATGGCAAGGTTTTAGGGACCGTTAGGGAAACTTTTGTACGTTTGAGTTTGACAAACAGGTACGAAGCCTCCGTCTATACTATGGCAGGAAACCTGTGGTTTAAAGCGGGGACTACTGTAGGGACCAAGGTCAAACACCACAGGCACGGATTCACTGACTGGGACCAGGGCGGAAGGTAGACACCAGACTCGAGACCCCACAGGCAGGGATTCTCTGGCTGGAACCAGGGGAAACAAAAAACAGCACGGGGACACACGGGTACCAAGTTCAAGATCCTACAGGCAGGAAATCTTTGGCTTCAACCAGTGAGAGATTGGCAAATTGCAATTTGCAGATGAAATCAGCGTCCTATTTTGCATAATGTATTGCGTTTTAGTTGCATGTATTCAGTCATCAATGGTTCATCGGACAGAGGACAGCTAAAGCGCTTGATCTGGGAAAAATTAATAAACGAAAGCTTGGACGGTTAAATGGTTTCTGATGTTGGTTTGGTTTTTGTGTATGTGTTTCGTGTATTTGTATGTTTGCTACCATAGTGAGATACAATATTGAGGAAACAAACTGGAAAGGGCAACAACGTGAAGCCCTTTGGCTGTTAGAGCCTTTACTGAGAAAATCGGAACGGCGGACCATTTGTGAAATATGTAAGTACAATAAAAAACACAAGTAATTAATCCACGCTTAGCTTGCATGAACTAGATTTGTGTTGTTTGTGTACCAACGCATAGTGATAACCAACGCATAACTGAAACCTTCTGAAAACAAAAACGTGAGAGACAACAAAGAAAGGAGAAGCAAAAGAACAGCAGATTCCCATTACATGAAAAAAAGCAAATACTGCATTCAGTGCAAGTAAACGTAAAATGGGGTATTTTAATCTTTTAATTGTTTGTATTAATTATTCATAAAAGTGGATTTATATTGTTAAAATTAATTATAAGAAATAATCAACGAAAAATTCGATTCCAAATATTATTATGTTTGGGAGAAAATACGCATATGTTATATATATATAGGTTTGAGGGAAACAGGCGAATGCTTTCACGTAAGTATATGGATGTTTGGGATGGAAACCGCATGTTTCCAAGTAAAAGTATACATGGTTGCCAGTAAACATGATACTGTTTACATTTAAATACTTGGGACTTGCAACCATACGAATGTTTGCAGAATGTTCCAAACATATACATACATGGTTCCCGCAGAATATGTTTGGGAGAATATATTAGAGATGGCGTTATTTCTCAGCGTGTAGCTGCAGCCACATCAACAAGAAATAAATGTTATCTGTCAATCAAGTTTTAGTTCTGGCAATCAAATTATCCTGTAGTGGTGAATAGTATATTTGTATGATCAACGAAAAATTTAAAAACCATTTCGGTTGTATCAAATAATATATTGACATGCTCAACTAATTACTTGAATTTAATGGCTGTCACAACCATATGTTGATGCCATACACCATTATAAATTTTTAAAGAAAAAAATATTTTTTTTTAAAATTGTGCATTTTATGCGTATATTTAAATATAAACAAAATTATTATTATTTGTAACCAGGGTTCGTATTTCGTGGGTAATCGGTTACCCTTAACCAAGACGAGATTAGAACGGCGATCTCCCGCCTGAAGAATAAAAAAGCCGCTGGTGCGGATGGCCTACCCGCTGAACTTTTTAAGGCAAGTGGCGAAGGACTGATGCCCCACATGCATCAACTGATATGCGGTATATGACTGGGGGAATCTATGCCCGACGACTGGAGTCTCAGTGTATTATGTCCTGTTTTCAAAAAGGGTGATCCGTGTGTCTGTTCCAACTATCGCGTATAAGGACTTGTCGAGCGTATTATGTGAAAGACTAAAGCCTGTTATTGAAAACCTGTTGGACCTTATCAGTGTGGTTTTAGACCAGGCAAGTCCACGGCTGACCAAATATTCACGCTACGCCAAATCCTGGAAAGACCCACGAAAAGCAAGTGGATACATACCACCTTTTTGTCGATTACAAAGCTGCTTTCGATAGCCCCATACGGGGAAAACTGTACGAAGCTATGTCTGAACTTGGTATTCCGGCATGACTGATCCGCCTCTGTAGAATGACGCTGACCAACACCAAATCAGCAGTGAAAGTGGGGAAAGACCTCACTGAACCATTCTGTACCAAGCGAGGACTTAGACAAGGCGACACACTTTCGTGCAATCTCTTCAACATCTTAATGGAGATAATAATGAGAAAGGCTGCAGTAAATACGAACAAGACCATTAACACGAAAAGTCACATGTTGCTGGCGTATGCTGACGACATAGACATCATTGGGCGAAATTTGCGAGAGGTTACTGTAGTATTTCCAAGAATCGAAAAGGAATCAGCGAAGGTGGGTCTTGCTGTTAATGAGGGCAAGACAAAATTGATGGTGTCAACGACTAGAGAAACCACTCGACTAGGTCCGCACTTGAACGTTGACAACCGATTTAATTTTGAAGTGGTAGATGAATTTGTCTCCCTTGGATCCGCCGTTAACAAGGACAACAACGTCAGCCTGGAGATAGATAGGAGAATTGTGCTTGCAAATAGATGTTATTTTGGGCTCAGCAAGCAGCTTAGGAACAAAGCCCTCTCTTGACGGACAAAAGTCCAGCTATATCAGACACTCATTTTACCTGTCTTGACATATGGCTCCGAAACTTGGGTCATATCGCCAGCGGATGAAAAACACCTGGGAGTTTTCGAGAGAAAAATTCTCCGTAAAATATATGGTCCTGTTAGGGAAAACGGCGAGTACCGACGACGCTGGAACGCAGAGCTATATAATCTCTCTTCTGACGTGGACATAGCTAGATGAATCAAAGTGTGCCAATTGCGTTGGCTAGGCCATGTTATCAGAATGGATGAAGATGAGCCAGCGCGAAAGGTTTTCGATAACGTACCCGATGGAAGCAGGAAAAGAGGACGACCAAGACTCCGCTGGAAAGACCAGGCAGAAGAATCCCTCCGTATCCTTGGTGTTACCAACTGGCGAGAAAAGGCGAAGGATAGAGCCAGTTGGAAGAATATGTTGAAATTTGTTTAATTTGTTTGTTTAATTAATATGTGTAAGACGTCTGGCCTCATGAGATTGTAATATAGTCAATAAAAGGGTTACCCTGGGTATCCCATCTCTAGTTTTGATGGAAAATGTGAAAAAATTAGAACAAATGTTATATCTCGGGAACGGAGCGTCCAATCGAAAAAGTACCTAATTTTTGAGGGTTTCTAAGGGTTTTCCATAAAGTGATGCAATTTGTATGGATTTTTTAAATCGCCAAATTAAGAAAAATGCTTAAATAAAAAATGGCTGTAACTCGGAAACGGTGCGTCCAATCGCAAAAATAATAAATTTGAAAAGCAACGGATGGGTTTCGGCTAATTTTCGATTTTAAATACGGTTATTTTTCAGTTTTTTCATTTCGTCTTGAAATCAATATGTTAAAATTTTTAAAAAAAAAAACTAATACAAAATTAATACAAAATCAATACAAAATAAAATGTTCTTGTCTTGTTTGTCAGGTTTTAATATTTTTAAATTTTCGATTCAATTCAATATAAGTCAATTCAATTCAATTCAATACAATTCAATACAATTCAATACAATTCAATACAATTCAAATCAATTCAATTCAATTCAATTCAATTCAATTCAATTCAATTCATTTCAATTCAATTCAATTCAATTCAATTCAATTCAATTCAATTCAATTCTATTCAATTCAATTCAATTCAGTTCAATTCAATTCAATTCAATTCAATTCAATTTAATTTAATTTAATTCAATTCAATTCAATTCAATATCATTCAATTCAATACAGTTCAATTCAATTCTATTCAATTAAATTAAATTCAATTCAATTCAATTCAATTCAATTCAATTCAATTCAATTCAATTCAATTAAATTAAATTCAATTCAACCCAACTCAACTCAATTCAATTCAGTTCAAATCAATTCAATTCAATTCAATTCAATTCAATTCAATTCAACTCAATTCAATTCAATTCAATTCAATTCAATTCAATTCAATTCAATTCAATTCAATTCAATTCAATTCAATTCAATTCAATTCAATTCAATTCAATTCAATTCAGTTCAATTCAATTCAATTCAGTTCAGTTCAATTCAATTCAATTCGATTCGATTCAATTCAATTCAATTCAATTCAATTCAAATCAATTCAATTCAATTCAATTCAATTCAATTCAATTCAATTCAATTCAATACAATTCAAATCAATTCCATTCAATTCAATTCAATACAAGACAATTCAATTCAATTCAATTCAATTCAATTCATTTCAATTCAATTCAATTCAATTCAATTTCAATTCAATTCAATTCAATTCAATTCAATACAATTCAAATCAATTCCATTCAATTCAATTCAATACAAGACAATTCAATTCAATTCAATTCAATTCAATTCAATTCATTTCAATTCAATTCAATTCAATACAATTCAGTTCAATGCAATTCAAATCAATTACATTCAATTCAATTCAATCCAATTCTATTTGGTTCAATTCAATTCAATTCAGTTCAGATCAGTTCAATTCAATTCAATTCAATTCAATTCAATTCAATCAAATTCAATTCAATTCAATTCATTTCAATTCAATTCAATACAATTCAAATCAATTACATTCAATTCAATTCAATACATACAAGACAATTCAATTCAATACAATTCAATTCAATACAATTCAAATCAATTACATTCAATTCAATTCTATTTGGTTCAATTCAATTCAGTTCAGATCAGTTCAATTCAATTCAATTTAATTCGTTTAAATTCAATTCAATTCAATTCAATTCAATTCAATTCAATTCAATTCAATTCAATTCAATTCAATTCAATTCAATTCAATACAATTTAATTCAATACAATTCAATTCAATACAATTCAAATCAATTACATTCAATTCAATTCCATATAAGACAATTCAATTCAATACAATTCAATTCAATACAATTCAAATCAATTACATTCAATTCAATTCTATTTGGTTCAATTCAATTCAGTGCAGATCAATTCAATTCAATTTAATTCGTTTAAATTCAATTCAATTCAATTCAATTCAATTCAATTCAATTCAATTCAATTCAATTCAATTCAATTCAATTCAATTCAATTCAATTCAATTCAATTCAATTCAATTCAATTCAATTCAATTCAATTCAATTCAATTCAATTCAATTCAATTCAATTCAATTCAATTCAATTCAATTCAATTCAATTCAATACAATTCAATTCAATACAATTCAATTCAATACAATTCAAATCAATTACATTCAATTCAATTCAATACAAGACAATTCAATTCAATACAATTCAATTCAATACAATTCAAATCAATTACATTCAATTCAATTCTATTTGGTTCAATTCAATTCAGTTCAATTCAATTCAATTTAATTCGTTTAAATTCAATTCAATTCAATTCAATTCAATTCAATTCAATTCAATTCAATTCAATTCAATTCAATTCAATTCAATTCAATTCAATTCAATTCAATTCCATTCCATTCAATTCAATTTAATTTAATTTAATTTAATTTAATTTAATTTAGTTCAATTCAGTTCAATTCAGTTTAATTCAGCTCAATTCTATTCAGTTCAAATGAATTCAATGCAATTCAATTCAATTCCATCAATTTAGTATAGGTCAGTTCAATGCCATCTAATCTAACTGAGTTTAATCTAGTCCAATTCAATTCAATTCTTTTTATCTTCGTAATTGAGTTAAACTGAATTGAATTGGTTTTTATTGAAATGAATTGAATATTTGTATTGGTGTTTCAATCTCAAAATTGCACAGCTGTATTTAAATTTAACAATAACGTTTTATTTTAAAATTAAAATGGATATCATATTCCAATTTGCAATGACTGTTTAATGTAAAATTGACAAATTTAACTTCACACTAAACTTATTTATATTTGAAAATCATGTTCAATTTCTCCGCAATTTCGCAATTTTTATGAATAAGAATCTTATTTAGTATAAAAAATTAATTAATATACTAATTTAAACTATTTAATTATTATTCGAGTGATGAGATCATTGCGAAATTAAAAACTATTTAAAATTTTATTATTACGAAAAAGTGATGATTTATCCGACCTTTCGTATTATATTCAAAATTAAAATGTTCGAGCATTTGGTCGTTTTTTTTTAAATAAGTTTTTTCTCCAATATTTCACGGCCCTTTGGGTAACATCGTCAGGAAGATAAACACAATTATTAATTAAAAATTAAATGATAAATGATGATTTACTTATTTTGGCTACGTTTTTAACAAAAAATTCTTCAATATGAATTGGACCACTATATGAAAAACCTTTAGGAACGCCCAAACATTTGGTTATTTTTCCAATTGGAATCTCTGTTTCCGAGATATAGCATTTTTTCTAATTTTTCACATTTTCGATAACAAATGGGTATGAGTTACCCTGGGTACACCATTGCCCATCGCCGTGGGTAATAGGTAAAGGCCACTTACCCATTCTCCATGAGTAATGGATAATCTTGCAGGGTAATTTCCCATCGTCGTGAGTTGCTACCCATTATGTTCCCCATACCCTGTGGGTATTGGGTAAACGTTCATTATTCAATGCCCACGGCGATGTGTAGGGCTTACACATGGGGGTAAATACGAACTCTGGCTGGACGGCAAATGGCGGTCAGTTTGAATAACCTTTTATTGTTATCTTCATAAATATTTAATAAACCAAAAAATTATTAAACAATCTTTTGTTGTTTGAATTTTATTAACAAAACCCAGTGTACCAGAACATATGAGTTACCTAAGTCATACATTTTTCTTGGTGTTGTAAATATTAAACATGAAACACCCTAAAGGTGCATAAATGCATTTGGACATCGATTCATGAATGTAACGAATGGCAAAGTCTCTAACAAGATGTTATTGTTATTGATTTCATTGTATCACCGAGTCCCCCCTCCACCAACCTAGAACAATTGTAGTAATTTTCCAGTTTCTAGGCCACTGTATGTGTGTGTTGGCCTAAGACCTAAAATACCGTTTAGACGTGTTTTATCTTCAAATACTCTATTCAATTTGAACATGCAGTTTGTACATACTTAAGTCTAAAAATGTAATTAATTTTGTTTTTTTTTAACATTTTATACAGAGGAAATAGAGAAGAGAGTAGGAGGAAACAACGACTATTTAATTCACTTACATTTCCTTTAATTGGTGTAGTGCTACAAATTGGATTTGTATTTGGCATAAAACCAGCAGCAACAACATTTGCCGTTGAGCCACCGGTGGCGGTGGCAATCTCATTGCTGCCACCACTAACAACACTGACACCACCGCCAACACTGCCATTGCTAACATACCAAGGTGATTGCTGCGGGTGTTGCTGTTGCTGTTGCTGCTGCTGATGTTGGTGATGATGCTGCTGCTGGTGCTGGTGTTGCTGCTGATGTTGCATTGGAACTCCGCTGTAACGAAATGGTGGTGGCGTTAGTGTGGCCTGCTGTTGTTGTGTTGTAGGACCCATGTACTGGACCGTCTGCATATTCATTTTCTAAGCAGCCTTAGCAGCTGGGTACGTTTTGCTTCGATTGAGGTTGTGGGTGCGGGTTATGGATGAGATGACTTGAAATGAGATGACACAAACACTCTGGCACTCTTTGCCACACAAACGCAAGGAAAATCACTAAGGCACACACTCAAAGATACAACTGAAATTAGAATTGAAATAAAGAAAATTTGTGAAAATAATTTAAATAAATTGCAAAATAACATAAAATGTAATGTAATATAATGAAATGTTAAATCAGTGTTGGTTGAATGATATTGGAATTTTATAAGAACCCATTTAAATAATCATATAAACTTTAACCTCCAAGACTAACATTGGTATACAAAACTAGTATATGGGTGATTCCTTGGAAATAACGTTTTTTCGGATGGTGAAATTATTAGTTTTTAACATACCTCGGATGTGATTTTTTTTTACAGTTTTTGTTTATATATACTACTATAGTGTATACCAACATCTATTGTACAACAACAATTTAAAACATTTATCAATATATTTTATACTATAATTTTCAGAATTGCCACGATTCTGACATCCACGGTATTGACATTTCATATTTAAATTGACTTCATTCTATGCCAAATTAACGTGAGATAATTTCCTTTGAAAATCACATTTCGATGACTAAATATCGAACAAATTTCGTCACTAGGAGGGCGAGTATTATATTGCGCAATAAAAAAGCGGTACCATGGTATTGACTGCTAATTTTGTGACTTACCCTTCGTAAAGAAAACACTTCACTCCAATCGATTCAATGTGGATAAATCTGTCAGCCATTGATGTAAACATAACATTTGATATACAATGGTCGAGTTCTCACAGCGAGGGCGCCTTTATACCCATCCAACATGGCGCCACAGCGGTAAAACGTAAATGAACGATATTAGGCAAAAATGCGTGGACAAAGTTTAGATCTTGTTAGTCGGGCCTAAATAGGAGATTTACGCTCGGTAAATACATGAAAATATCCTCTATCTAGGCAATTTCAATGACCATAAAAAAATATCAATCCATCCTGCGAAATGAGGGAGTGAATATAGTATAAACCTTGATTTTTATGAAATGGACGCGCCACGGTTCTGATATTTTCATTAGTTTCTGTATGTTTCTATCGAATAAGCGCGGACGCAGGTGAGAATATTGTTGTGGAAAATCTTGTGTACCATAAAAGTATTGAAATTACGCGATTATTTATTTGCCGTCCCTTACTTACATGGAAATAAACGTGATGGACAAAGAAAACGTTATTTCCAAGGAATCACCCATATGCCTTTTTATGTTGATGTGGGGAAAATAAACCAAGCAGGCAGGTCTAAAACAACATGAATACAAAATTATGTTACCTAAACTTTTGACCTGTTCTAAATGAATATTTGTACGTAATGTAGAATTTGGCATAGCATCTAAGGTTGCAAGGTCTGCGAAGAGTAAGCACGGCAACTCATAAATTTATGCTAAAACATTAAGCAGACGCTTGGCAGGACAATACTAAACCGTTTGATCACCAAGGACTGTTACAGGAAAGGCTTTCGATGGTCAAGGAGTCAAGGAATGGCTTTATTATAAGGCGGCGGGGAAGACTCATTAAATACCCGCCATCAGGAATGACTAACAGAAAATTTTTGAAACGGCACATTTTGAAAATTACACAGGGACGACGCACAAAATTTTTTTTTATTTATTCAAGGTCAAGAACATTCTATATCTCTATTAATATAAATATAGTTTCCAAAAAAAAGGTTTATTAAAATGCATCCTCATGATTTCTGGCAAACTGTACAGTTATTTCACATCTACACTGAAAGAAAACGCATTGTCGCATGGATGAAACATTTTCGTTAACTTTTTACGTACATTTCGTACATCCGACATTTCGCTTCTTGCTGCAACGAAACATTTGACAACATTTGAACATTTGATTTCTTTGACAATTTCTCGTTTCGTTGCTGCAACAATTAATTTTCCGTTCATGCAACAGTTATAAAGGGTTTTCCAATTTGAGTGATATGATTTCTAAGTGACGTTTCAGCCATTTGTAGTATGGCATGATCTGTCATTTTTTTTTTCATTGTATTCAGTACGGTTTACATCTTCATCATGGAGAAATGTACGCAAGAACAACGTTTACAAATTATTAAATTTTTTTATCGTTGTCCAATTGCAACTTTTCATGCGCTTTTGCCATCTTATGGTCGTAATAATCGTCCACCTGTGCTCGCTATTCCTCGAATTGTTACAAATTACGAGCGTGAATTTTCTGTACATAATGTTCAAGTGCCTATAAGTCAAAGAACCGCTCGAAGTAGTGAAAATATTGCTGCCGTTCAGGCAATTGTTGCTGAAGACCGCAATTTATCGATCCCAAGACGTTATCAACAATTGGGACTGTCTCAAACCACAACCTGGCGGAATTTGAGAAAGGAATTGGGCTTGCATCCGTATAAAATTGTTATCACTCAAGAACTGAAGCCGTTGGAATACCCTAAACGTCATGAACTTGCTGAGTTTGTCTTGGTAAAACTTGAAAATGATAACGATTTTTTTAAGAAAATCATCTTCTCTGTTGACTACGAGTATCACTTTCATCTGAGTGGTGCGGTAAATAAACAAAACTGTCGATTCTAGTGCGAAGAAAACCCACAAATTAGTCATGAACTACAATTACATTCACCTAAATTGAAAGTTTGGTGTGGTTTTTGGTCTGGTGGCATCATCGGTCCGTACTTCTTTCGAAATGAAGCAGGTAACACCGTTACTGTCAATGGAGAGCGGTATAGATCGATGTTAACCAACTTTTATAGCCGAAATTGGAAGCAGTTGATCTTGACAACATCTCGTTCCAACAAGACGGGTCTACGTGCCACACAGCACGTTCAACAACCGAATTATTGCGGGAAAAGTTTAGAGATTTCAAGAAATTGTGACATTGAATGTTGACAAGAAGTTGTGATATAACACCATTGACTATTTCTTGTAGGGTTATTTGAAGTCTTTGGTCTTTAGCAATAAACCCGACTCTCTTCAAGCTGTACAAGTCAATATTGAACGTGCTGTTCATGACATACGACATGATTTAGTGGAAAACGTGCTCGAAAGTTGGGTTCATCGAATTCATTCCTGCAAAAGATGACCATTCGAAAGACGTTTTAGTCACAACTTAATTGTATCGATTTTACTTCACATTAATTAAAAAACATTTGAATGTCCTTAACAATTAGTGTGTGTTTTTTTTTAAAGAAATCATATCACTCAAATTGGAAACCCTTTATTTAATTTCAATTTGGAGAAAATTTACCAAAAATCTTAAATAAAAGTAAGTGTATGAAATTTAGACTATTGTTATTTGGTTCACATCTTGCTTTTTCCATAGTTTATTATTATAACATAAATATTTTTGCTGTTTGCCAATATTTATAATTGACGAAACAAATTCGTTGCTGCAACGAATGAGTTGTTAACGGAACGAAACTAATTTTTATGAAGATTAAGAGAGAAATTAAGGGAGGAGAGAAAATGAGCGAATTTAAAACGAAGCTCAGCAAGGAAAAATTGTCTTCATGAGAGGTGGGTCACGTATACATACTCGTACTAAATTAGTTCCCTTCCAACAACCGAGAGTGCTAGTAGTATTTCTCCGCTGGAATGATTTTTGTGTGTGTATGCGACAGTACAGATCACAACAAAAGTATATCGAGTGTTTGTTGATTTTAATAGTAATTCGATAAAAAACGAAAGATGAAAAACCGAACGACAAGTGGGCGGACAGTTAAAACCAGAGATAAAGATGAAACAAAGTGGTTCAAGTAAATTTGAACAAACTGGAATAAACACTGCACAATGTGATCAATATAATCTAAATTGATCAGTTGAAGAAAATGCTTACCCAGCGATCGCTAGCTCAGTGAAGAGGAAAAGTGGTGCAGCAGTTAAAGGAAAGAGAGAAGAGTAAGGAGATCCATTCATATTCGATTCACTCGAAAAATGTAAATCGGCAAGAAAGTTTCATTTTTAATTCTTTGAAGATTTATATTTTTAGCTCGGGAGCTCAATTTTTATTTTCGAAGATTTTAAGATATTGCCCGCTCCCGATTTAATTCAAAAAGGATGACTCGCGAGTCAAATTTCGTGATATTTTTTAATTATTAAATGTATAGGAAAAATGTATATATGGGTGAAAAAGGCGAAAAGCTGGCAACAAATTGTGCAAATTTGATGATACGGGAGAATTGTTGGAAAGGAGGGGAAGCTGTTTAAAATGGGAAGGCTGTGAAGGTTTTTAAAAATGAGACAAAAGTCGTATCGACTGATTACGAACGCAAATCTTCAAAATGTAGTAAAAAAGTGGGCGAAAGGGTAAATGTTGAAATTCGAGAAAATGGATTGGACAGATTAGGAACGTGGCAATTATTGTACATGTGTATTAGAATGGCAAAAAGGGGGGCAAAATGGGTAAAACATGACACATGAAACAATCGATTTATTGCAGCAACGATTTCCAGAACAAATTCTCTCAAGACATTCTGATGGCCACCAAGATCATGTGATTTAACGCGGAGCGATTTCTTTCTTTGGGGTTTTGTGAAATCTCGGGTTTATGAGAATGAACCAGAAACAATTCCTGGACTCTAATCCGAGATCGAACGCATCATTGGTGAGATACAGCCACATCTCTGTGAAACAGTCATGGAAAATTTCATGAAAACCGTAATGGCCTGTCACCAGAGCCGTGGGGACCATTTGACGGATATTTTGTCCATACTTAATTATTCGGAGCATGTCTTCTTTACAACCCAATAAAAAATAACAACTATCACAAACAATACGTGTTTTTCTATTTTCAAATGAAAATGAGCATTCTTACTGATACACCCTTCATATTTTCTTTCTTTTATTTTTTTCATATTATATAAATAAAAATTCAAATTCAAACAAACGACACTAGCACGGTTTTCAAAAAAAATTGTATACCACGGAAAAATACAACTCTGTGATATAGATTTAAGAAAACTCGAGCATGCATGAGGAAAAGAAGAACATGGTGGAAAAATGTTGTCTGTTCTTGTTGTTGGAATTATAGACCATTCAGTGATGTTGATACTTCGGGATCTTCGATCGATACTAATTCGCACATGTGAATTGCAGAATTGAGTTTGTATATATACGATTGATGGTATCAATTCAGGCACAGTAGTTAGGCATCTGATGATGAACTTGTCACGGAGTTCGAAACTAGTCTTTCCAGTGAGTGTGTGTTCAACTGAAGTGTCTATTATTTCCAATAAAAACCAACATTTTTCCAATTAGAAAAATGATCATGTCTTGTAAGCTTGTAGTATGAATATCTCATACATTAACCAGAAACACCTGGGCAATAAATAATGGAGTGAATCACAACTAAACAAAGAACCAGAGCAAAGTGTTATCGAAACACCTGAAACATCGACCAGAATGCGCTCAGCTCCGCTGGGAATGTCTCGTACGTCACTATGCCGCATTTTAAAAAAAATTATACTGTTTTTCCCATATAAGATGCAATTGGTGCAAGAATTAAAATCCGCAGATCGTCGGCAACGTCTCAATTTGTCAGTTATATGCAACAGTTGGCCACATTTTGCTGACTTTTGGCCCACCCTGTACGATCATTTGGAGCCATCTGTGGGACGTACAAAATTGACTTACAAACATTCTTAAATTCGAAATTCCTGTAGTCAGTTGCGTGAAATATAAAAAAGGGCCTTTATTACTATTGCTATCAGTGAGTTTAGACCAGTGGTCGCCAAAAAGAGAATACTCAGCAAATGTAAATGTATTGGTGTATTTGCACTGAAAGAAATTGGTGGAAGTTGGAAGTTCACTGTGCAATGTACAAAAATAAGAATTTATAAAGACTTTTTTTTATTAGAAACTTTATTATTTCATCTTTAATTTAGATACAGAAACAATTAATTAATATTTTATAGTATAAAATACAAATTAATTAATTTTTAAAAAAGCTAAGCTCCTCTTTCAAAGACGACCCATGTGCAGTCTTTATTTTCAATACCAAGGTACTCAGTTTCATTCGAAGAAAATATCGGGTTTTTCAATAAGAGCGCTACAAAAGCGTTTTTTAAATAAAACAAACTCGGTTTTAGATACCAATGAAATTCGTTATTCCTGTGAAAGTACGTTCGATGCCATTAAGTATGGAACTCGATTTCTTTTGCATGGCCACCACGGGCACGCTTGCAGAAGTCCAGACGCTGAACCCAATTTTGGACGGTTTTCAAGCATAAGTCGGCCGATACTGCTGCAATTTCACGTTCGATATTCGTACGAAGTTCATCAATCGTCGCTGGCTTGTTGGCGTAGACCATAGACTTGACGTAGCCCCACAGGAAATAATCTAACGGCGTCAAATCGCACGACCGAGGCGGCCAATCGACTGGGCCTTTTCGTGAGATAACACGTTCACCAAACTTGGTTGCCAATAAATTGATTGTGGCATTCGCTGTGTGGCTTGTGGCGCCGTTCTGTGGGAACCATATTATCCAATTGGGGCCAAAAATATTCGGTTATCATTGAACGGTAGCGATTCGCATTCACAGTAATGTGCCGGTCTTGATCATCACGGAAGAAGTACCGCCCAATGACGACTCCGGCCCATAAACCGCACCAAACCGTAATTTTTTCGGGATGCAATGATGACTCATGGATTACGTGTGGATTGCTGTCTGACCAATAACGCATATTTTGCTTATTGGCGAAGCCATTCAGCCAGAAATGAGCCTCATCGCAGAAGATGATTGAGGCCAGTGAAGTTGAGGCCACTGACTCCAAATTTCGGCAGTAAATTTTAATAATTTCGACTCGCTGTTGGCTCGTATATCTTTCCATGATGAAATGGTAAACCTTACTGAAGAGAAATGTCAAAAGAGCGGGGGAAAATATGGCGTCGTTTGCTGTCCCTATCAATTTACTTTTGTAGCGTCTCTGTTGAAAAACCCTTTACAACTTCGGACTCCATATATCTATTTACTAAATTTATGTTATGGTTCAACCCTGCGACGAATAGCCTATCTATCAGCATTTAGAAACTAGCACCAAAAGTTATGTAAAGAAGCTAAATATATGAATTATGGGTCGGGGCAAGCAATCAAATATTTGACTTATAATTTTAATAGAATTCGAAAAAAAGGATTCTTATTCTTCGTTTGAACTCAAAGCATTTAATGTACAACATAGCAGCATGACAGGTTAGCAAGAAACTTTGCCATAACCTGACATTAAAAAATACCCAACCTACCAAAATTTATTGAGAGAAGCCGACATTTGTTCCCCGCCCAGTCCAATGTTCATTAAGTTTCACTTTTCTAACAACCGGACGAAAATTCGTGTTATTCACGAATAATAAACCAAATAATCTTAAACTAGTTCACAAGTACAATTTTTCCAATTTCCTTCAAATAATTTCCTCTTTTATTCATATTGAATGGCTAATGTCCTCCATAGACCCCACTACTGCAATCCTGCTTCCCCAAAGTTCAATTACCACCTCACCCACTGGCAGACCAATGTATTTAGCCTTTCGAAAATGTACGAAAAATGTTCAATGAAATACCAAACTGACTTTTATATACAACAGAGAACATGCATGTTCATGCATTGAATTTTCAATATTATCTTGAATATTCTGTCGGCAATGAATGCCAACGAAATACGAGATCTAAATGCAACGACAACAACAAAAACAACGGCATCAGCACCGAAAACTACAACAAAAGAAGGCATCGAAATAAAATAGAAATTCTTATACGTAGAACATGTTAAACTATTAGAACATTTTGCAATAGAAATTGAAATTATTTTCAATTCAAATACGAATAATGTGCTCGGACTGAGGAGAGAGAGAAAGAATGCTTTTGTATTGCGATTAGAGTAGGCGGTATGGAAATTGTGGGTAGACAACAAAAGTTGTTTTTCAATTTGAAATATAATTATAGTAACAAATTTTAAATTACGCTTCCGCTAAAACGTTCAAGTTACTAAATTGAATAACGCAATATATTTTCCGCCGTATTCATAACGATAAGTTAGTTAGTCAATATCATAGGACTAAAGCGGTTAGTCAATATCATCCGACTAAAGCGGCCCTTAGACCTGTGGATTAGTTGAGCGACTTCAAGTTGGCATCAACTTCGATTATTTTTTTAGTTCAACTTGGAATTTGTCCACACATTCTCAAACAAGATGAAGCAACTTTATTTTCTTGCCAAACACGAAAAGAAAAGGTAAACAGCACAGTATGAAAATATTATAAAATTTTATAAAATCCTAATTTTGAATCTCCCTAAGTATTTATTAAAAACCAGGCTTCGCATTTCGTTTGTACCCAAAGTATCCTATTACTATTGCCGTGGGGAATAAGTAGCGATCGTTTACCCATTACTCACAGGGTATGGGGAAAATAATGTGGAATTAGCCATCTCGATTACCCATTACCCTGCGGAGTAATTGTGAATATAATGGAAAGTTACCCACGACGATGTGGAATTACCCATCTCGATTACCCATTACCCTGCGGGGTAATTGTGAAAATAATGGAAAGTTACCCACGACGATGGGGAATTACTCATCACGACTACCCATTACCCAAAGGATAATGGAGGAAATAATGGGTAGTTACCCACCTAGGGTAAACCATCCCCATTTTTGATCGAAAATATGATCAAATAAAAAAAAATTCTATATCTCGGAAACGGAGCGACCAATCAAAAAAATTACCAATTTTTGATAGTTTTTAAGGGTTTTTCATAAACTGGTCCAATTTGTATGGAAAATTTTTTTTTCAAAAAATCGCCAAAATCGCTAAATAAGAAATTGGCTATAACTCGGAAACGATGCGTCCAATCGAAAAAATAATAAAAATGTTACCTCCTTAGGAGGCCTTAACCAATCGAGGTCTTCAAAATGCCATCACCTTTTGCAACGAAATTCCTTGTCGGACGTCGCGGGATGGGGGCTAAATGAAAAAATTAAACAACTTTTTTTTAACACTATTTTGCTACAACCCATTATTATCAACTATATTGGGCACTTTTGCTTTGGTTTGTGTCCAGACTAAGATATGGTGGGAAATTTCTTGTTTAATGGGAAGTTTTCTAGGTGGAGCCTGTAACCAATATTTAGAATATATTTTAGTTTTGTACCCAATAAAAAGTAAATTTAGAAAAGCCAAAGTGAAAGAAGTTTAAAAAAATAACATTTTCTTAAATAACTGCATTTTCTTAAAAAAAAAATTTATTTTCTCAAAAACAATACAAAGTACATTTTCTTAAAAAAAATACCTGATCTTAAAGAAGCTTTGCTTAAAAAAGTAAATTTTCTTAAAAAAAAGTACATTTGCTTAAAAAAGTATTTGTTTTAAATAAGTTCCTATTCTTAATAAAAAGGAAATTTGTTTACAAAAAATTGCCTTTTCTTAAAAAAAAACTAAATTTTCTTCAAAGAGTACCTTTTTTGTGAAACAAAATAACTTTTCTTCAGATTAGTACCTACTCTTAAAAATTTACCTATTCTTGAAAAAAGGACCAACTCTAACAAAAATCCCATTTCCTAAAAACAACCATTGTTACAAAAAAAAAAATACCTTCTCTTAAACAAATACCTTTTCTATAAATATTATTTTTCTTAAAAATAATAGGTACCTTTGATTTTCTTGAGATAAGTAGCCTTTCTGAAAATAATTACGTTCTTAAAAAATCACCTTTTCCTAACAAGGGTACCACTTCTTTAAAAAGTACCTGTTCTAAAAAAAAGTACTTCTTTGTAAAAAAAATTCATACTGTTATGGCTTCTTCTTACAGGAAGTACTTCTTCTTAAAAATAGTACCTTTTCTTAAAAAAAACATTAGCTTTCAATGAAAGAAGTACCTCTCTTTAAAAAATTACATTTTCAAGAAAATATAATACATATTCTTACAACAAGGACTTTAAAAAAAAACACTTTATAAAAATAAATTTTCTTAAAAAATATTTAACATTTAACAAGTGTTTTTTCTTACAGATCCATTTTAATTATCGTGTTTTCCAACGGCCACCTTAGGCGTGTTGGAACTAACTATACATAATATATAGCGAAAGGAACTTCGTTCCAACCGGTTGTCCCCCTATACCTCATGTAATATTTTGTTAAAAATCGGTAAAACTAAAATTTTTCAAATAAAAAATCGGTAAAACTCCCTCATGTCTATATCTCGGTTATAAAATTTTTCTTTAAAAATGTTTTAAATTTTTATTATTTTTTCGGTTGGACGCTCCGTTTCCAAATTATTGCCACTTTTTCTATTTTAGTGATTTTTGGAAAAAATATTCTTTCATACGAATTGGACCAGTTTATGAACGCTCCGTTTCGGAAATATACTTATAAACATGAGGACGTGTTGGCGATAAGATGCCAAAATAAACGCGCGCCAAAATAACTGACGATATATGCCGGAAAAATATGGCAACTAGATGCTGAAAAAACGACCGCTATAACATTATGCAGGAAACGTGTATTTTTTGGAACATCCATATACTTACGTGTAAGCTTTGCTTTCATGAAGTGGAAATGTGATGCCTTCTTGTCTCCTTGTTGTCCGACTCGCTTACGATTTTAGTAGTTTTCAACAAACAAAGCCATATTTGTGTCACAAAAACATATATTATAACCTATTAGTCATTGTGTCTCCAACATGTAAATTGAATAGCAAAGTATATTTGCGACAAGCACCAAACACGTTATATTTGCATCCAAACAGTTAAAACAATAGAGATTTTTAAAAGATTTTTAAATATTTGTTATGCTTGAAATCAAAAAATAAGAAAAGTAGTCAGCTTTGGGGAAATTTCTAACTTTGATGTAATTTCTAACTATGGGGCAATTTTAATTTGTCTGACTATTTAGCTACTTATTTCAAAATAGGCCCTCACTGCTTGCCAACAATCGGTTTTGTATAGACTCCAAACTTTGCACTAGACCAAAAGTTATTAAAATTTTGCCGCCGGAAATCGATTTTTAACGAGACCTCTAAAAGCATTGAGAATTTTGTAGTATACAACTTTTTGGAAAATAATTCTGACACCCAACCACAAGATACCGAAAATTAAAATTTTTCATTCAATTAATAAAGAGTATTTTAAGAAACTTTTTTATAAATATATTTCGAGAATTCGGATCTTGTTTATCCAAGTTTTTCATAATATCTTTGAAATTTACAAAAAACATAAATCCATTTTGGTTCATCGCATAAAAAAGTTGGTTTGGATATGTGGTGGAGACGATTAAAAAAATAGTTTCCCATTGCATCCAATGAAAGGATTGGTGAGAGTTTCTCTCAACCAGTGAGCTATGTGCTTCCTAGTTTTGCACTCATTGATAGGGACCTACAGTTTTGCACCGGTTCTGAATGACAGTTAGAGAAGCTTTTCATGGCTAAATTCTCAATAGTGTCGCCATCATTAAGCGAGGTGACCGCCGTCGATAGAAATGTA
Source organism: Phaonia tiefii (assembly GCA_963931995.1). Lineage (NCBI taxonomy): Eukaryota > Metazoa > Arthropoda > Insecta > Diptera > Muscidae > Phaonia > Phaonia tiefii. The sequence goes on from OZ008369.1 coordinate 65,595,668, forward strand.
AGGTGGTCGAACCCACGTTATCGTGCACAACTGACGCGCACATAATCATTGCACCACCGACGGCCACAACGGTACGTCCCTCAAAGCACAACCGAACTTAAGGTATTTGGCAGAGTTCGTATTTACCCCCCCATGTGTAACCCATACACATCGTCGTGGGGAATGTGTAATGAACGTTTACCCATTACCCTCAGTGCAATGGGGAAAATAATGGGTAGCTACCAACGAAAATGAGGAATTACCCATCATGATTACCCATTACCTTCAGGGCAATGGGGAAAATAATGGGTAGCTACCCACGACAGTGGGGAATTACTCATTACCCTCAGGGAAATGGGGAAAATCATGGGTAGCTACCCACGATGATGGATAACGGGTTACCCAGGGTAACCAATCCCCATTTTTGATCTAAAATATCAAAAAATTAGGAAAAATCTCTATATCTCGGAAACGGAGCATCCAATCGAAAAAATAGCCAATTTTTGCGGGTTTCTATGGGGCTCCGAGATGGGTCCATCACTAGCGAGAGTGATCACGAGTTGAAGATCCTTTAGACGATGAAAGTCCTCCAGATAAATCTTCATCGCAGTAAGGCAGCATCTGCCAACCTCATTCTCCATCTTGCGAAGGGTGGAGCCGATGTGGCCCTGATACAAGAACCATGGACGGTCAATGATCGTATATGTGGTATCTGGTGCAATGGATACAGGACCTTCATCCTATCAACCCCAGGTAGGACAAGATCTTGCATACTCATTAAAAACTTTAATTTAATGCTCTTTTATTGCAGAATTTTAGTGATAGCGATACAACCGCCATCAGCCTCTCGCTGGAAGGCCAGCGGGACATCTGTCTAATTTCATCATACATGGCGCACGACAGTACTGAATCAACCTCTCCGAAGTGCGTCAGGGATACACCAATATGGGCGAGTACCGGCACCAATGATCGAGGTGAGTCTCTTTTTAATTTAATTATAAGCGAAACCTTGTCTATTTGTAATAGAGGCGAGGAACCGACCTTCATTACTTCGGTTAGGAGGGAAATACTAGACCTAACTTTACTACTTGGCTACGACTACGTAACTGTATCCGATTGGAGCGTACTTTCTGATCACTAATTTTCTGATCATAGATATCTACAGTTCCACATAAATATCGAACCTCTGAAAAAGGAAGTTTTTAAAAATTAGAGGAAAACGGACTGGGACGCCAATCGTGGGCGTCTAAGGAAACTCTTAGGTTAACATCCAAATATTCCGACTAATGTGCCAGAGCTGGAAGAACTAGTTGGCAAATTTACTGATGCGTGCAGGAACGAAAAGTAGTGTCACAACCCTCCGGAGAATATGTATCTACACAGACAGCCAGGCTGCCATAAAATCCCTGGAAGCCATGTTTGGTACGTCCCTGATGGTGAAAGAATGCCACTCATCACTTAGGGTGATGGCAGAGTATTTTGACATCAGGCTAATCTGGGTACCGGGACACAGCGACATTCCAGGCAATTGCGTAGCGGATGCGTTAGCTAGACAGGGCACTACGGCACAGGTTATTCCGGCAGAAGACGGTGTTAGTATGCCAATCTCTACTTGCCGTTTGCAGATCAGGCAGTGGACGGTTAATATGTTCAAGGACAAGTGTAGACTTACTTCAACTTGCAAACAAGGCCAAGGCTACAGTTGGACAGCAAGAGGACTAGGCAACTACCTAACTTGCCGAGAGGCAGGTTATCCACGGGACATTGTCTTGTAGGAAAATACGCAATAATATTGGGACATGGAAACTCCACTCTCTGTATATGCTGCATGGAAGAGGACGACGAAACGACGAAACATTTTGTTATTTTTTCGATTGGACGCACCGTTTTCGAGTTATAGTCACTTTGTTATTTTAGCGACTTTGATATTTTGGCGATTTTTCGAAAAAAAAAATTCTTCCATACGAATTGGACCGCTTTATGAAAACCCCTTAGAAACTCTCAAAAAGTCGCTATTTTTTCGATTGGACGCTCCGTTTCCGAGATATAGAGATTTTTCCTAATTTTTTGAAATTTTGATCAAAAATGGGGATGGGTTGCCCTGGGTAATGTGGCCTTAAACAAAATCTATCAAACACCAATGGCCGATTTTGATGCGTTCCTTTCTGGCACCTCTCATACAAAATTTAGTAACGAAGTTACAACGTAAATGTACCTATAAAAGTTATACACAGGAAAATTATACACGAATTCCAAATAAGAGTAATTCCCTTGTAAGATTTCCTTGAAATACAACTTAAGCAACCACCCTCATAGAATACTAATACATTTGCACCATCTGCTGTCGTCTCGTTTACACACACACACACACAGCTACATAGAATGCATTTGTATGGCGCAAACATTATTATTTGAAAGGACTAAATTGCATAATTTGAACATTTGTTTTATATTTCATTGCGATGCTGATCCTGATGTCGAGGATGATTCTGTTCTTGCTTCTCATGCTGCTGATGATGGTGATGTGGTTGAATGAGTTCGGATACGGAAAAGGGTACACCCGACCCCAAAAACTGCCAATGTTTAATGATGGAATGTGTCTGTTGTGCGGAGACAGAGGATACACAGGATTTTATGCATTAAGCAGGTGTTTCATGTAGTATTGATTGAAATACTTTTATGTTGTCGGTGTCAATGTACAGCGATGTATGTTCTGGTACGGATACGGATACGAATACACACTCACTGCCACTAAAGTTAAAAGTGGATTTTAAAAGGATCAATGGTTGTTTGGCGAAAAAATAAAAACGAAAGCGTTTAAAATATCTACACTCACACACTCGTACAAATTTCCATTTAACTACGCCTATACAACTGTTATAATAAGGACGAACATTAGTGGCATTTTGAATGTCCTTATGTGTGTGTTAGTGTAGTTGTTTGATTTCAGTCAGTTTTTTTATCTGGTCGATGAAATGTCCATTGTTATTGTCAATAAAGAACCGGAAATTAATCAAAAATGAGTCATATGTTTCTACAATTGTTTCACAGTAGTTCGCTATTCTATTGGAATGTTATAAATCAAATTCAAAATAGAATACGCTAAATCTTTTATTATAGGTCAACGACAAGAGATGGAATTAGTTTCACAGATATTGACTAATTTGAAATAAATCTCCAATATTGTTAAAGCATTTAAGTCTGAAACCTTTTAAAGAAACCAAATAAAAAACTCGGTAGAAAGTTCAAAGTTAAACAAAATAAACATGAGTTGTCAGGGGACACCCGGTTGGAACGAAGTTTCTTTCGCTATATATTATATACTAGTTAGTTCCAACACGCGTAAGGAGCCCATTGAAAAATACGATAATTTAAATGGATCTTTAAAAAAAGATACTTTGTGTAAAATGATAGACTTTTCATCAGGTATGATTTTTATTTGTTCGGCCTTTTAATTATTACTTTTTAAGCTCGAGACCCATGAAAAGTCCGAATAAACGAAAATCATCCCTGATGAAAATAACGTGGGGAGCAACGAAACTGCATGCAATTATTATTGCATGTACAGAATTGTGTTGTCTTTTAGGCAACAACAAAAAACATGTCTAATGGAAACCGAAGGTTCTCTGGAGATGGAAGGAAGTTTTTGCAAATGTTTTCTTGTGTGTTTTGCTTGCGATATTTTTCGAAGACTAGTTGGAAATTCTCAATAAAAATGATTTTAGCGACATTCCAAACAACCGCTTATGAAGATCTGTGGCTAAATCTGAAATACAATACATACATAGGAATACATTTGAAAAACTACTTTTTGAAAACTATATTTCTATTACTAGAGATATAGAATGGCCTCGAGCTTAACTAATAAAATGAAAACAAGTTTTTTTAAGAAATCAATTTTTTATGTATTTAAAAAAAACAAGTAAAAGTGTTAAATTCGGCTGTGCCGAATCTTTGATACCCTCCACCTTAGTGTTAACCAGCAAAATATTAAATTTTAAAAAGGACATTTTTTAAGAAAATGTACTTTTTTAAAAAAAATAAAAATAAGTTACTTGTTCACAAATGCAATTACTTGTTCACAAATACAGGATGCTCACAATGCTCAAATGCTCACACTGAAAATGTACTTAAGAAACTGTACTTTGAAATGTACTTTGAAATGTACTTAAGAAATGTACATTTCTTAAGTACTTAAGAAGAAATGTACTTAAGAAGAACTGTACTTAGGAAATGTACTTAAGAAGATATGTACTTAAGAAATGTACTTAAGAAAGAAATGTACTTAAGAAATGTTCTTAAGAAATGTACTTATTGAAATGTACTTAAGAAATGTACTTTGAAATTTACTTAATGTCCTTTGAAATGTACTTAAGAAATGTTCTTAAGAAATGTACTTATTGAAATGTACTTAAGAAATGTACTTTGAAATTTACTTAATGTCCTTTGAAATGTACTTAAGAAATGTTCTTAAGAAATGTACTTATTGAAATGTACTTAAGAAATGTACTTTGAAATTTACTTAATGTCCTTTGAAATGTACTTTCTTTTAAGAAAATTTACTTTTTTAAAAAAAATAAAAATAAGTTACTTGTTCACAAGTAAAATAAAAAAGCATTTTTTAAAAATAAAAAAGGATTTTTTGAAGAACTGTTAAAAAAAAAAAACAAGCTGGGGCGAGAGTTGAACCAACAACCCTCAGACTCCAACGCGCAACCCTTTACCCATCAGGCCACAGCGACCTTAGATGAAGTGTGACAAAATTCATATAAATGTATGAACACATGAAAGTACATCTAAACATTCTAAAGTACTTACCTATTATAAAGAACAACAAAGATTTTCAACATGGAAATTCACCACACGGCAAAAGGAGTAGTTTAGTATAAAACTACAAAAATTAATGTGAAAATTTTATGAGTTTTTTACGTTTCCATTCGTAAAATTTTTTCCAATGGACCAATTTCGCTGATTTTCAATACCAAACTGCTCAGGAATACCTGGAACATTCTGGCCAAAAACCAAACCGCGTTGTAGCCTATTGATGTCGTGAGAATGTTTTCAACAGACGGACAGACGGACATGGCTATATCGACTCCGGTTGTTGTAAGGATCAAGAATATATTTACTTTATGGGGTCGCAAAGCCTTATTTCTATATGTTACAATCAAAATGACAAACTGATATATACCCTCTATCACTTACAGTGAAGGGTATAAAAAACCTCCTTCTTGTAAGAATATGTATTTCCCAAAACGGTCCTTTTTGAAGGAGAGATACGACATTTGATTAAAAGCTAATGTTTTTTTAAGAAAGGGTACTATTTTTAAGAAATACTTTCTATAAGAAAAAGCCATGAATATGATTTTTTTTTTACAAAGAAGTACTTTTTTTAAGAACAGGTACTTTTTAAAGGAGTGGTACTCTTTTTAGGAAAAGGTTATTTTTTTAGGAAAATGTACTTATTTTCCGAAAGGCTACTTATCTCAAGAAAAGAAAAGAAAATAAACAAAAGGTATTATTATATTTTTAAGAAAAGGTACCTTTAAGAAAATGTAGCTCTAAGAAAAGGAATTTTTGTAAGAAAAGTTATTTTTTTAAGAGAAGGTAATTTCGTGAAGAAAATGTGTTTTTTAAGAAATGAGATTTTTTTTGTAGAATTGGTAATTTTTTAAGAATATGTACGTTTTTAAGGGTATATACTTAGGGGCCGTTCAAATATTACGTAAGCAGATTTATTACAATTATTAACCCCCCCCCCCCCTTCCCCTTGTCAAAAATGAAAGCAAAGCTCTTAAACATAGGAGATATGAATGGTATTTATTTTATTTTTTTTTTGAGAAAGCTTACTTTTTTTAAGCACACACACATATTAATAAGGCACATATTTAATAAACTGTTTTTAAGAAAAGGTACTTTTGTAAGAAAATGTACTTTTTTAAGCAAAGGTACTTCTTTAAGATAAGAATAGAGTATAAGAATATGAATAGGTATTTTTTTGGAGAAAACTTACTTCTTTTAAGAAAAGGCACTTATTTAAGAAAATTTTCTTTTTTTAAACTTCTTTCACTTTGGCTTTTCTAAATTTACTTTTTATTGGGTTCAAAACTACAATATATACTAAATATTGGGTACCTAGAAAAGATCCCATCCAGAAAAGATCCCATTAAACAAGAAATTTCCCAACATATGTTAGTCTGGACACAAACCAAAGTTAAAGTACCCAACATAGTGTATAATACTAGGTTGTACCATAATAGTGTCAAAAGAAACTTGCCTAACTTTTTCATTTAGCCCTCATCCCGCAATGTGCGATAAGGCACTTCGTTCCAAAAACAAAAACTGGTTTCCTTTTACATCTAATAAAGGGATAGATTTACGGCCACTGATTGGGGCGTATTCGAAGTATTCGATAGTGTCGCCATCACTAAGTGAGGTGACCCTTTTCGAAAGATATGTAAGTTGTTTAGAGTAGCGATCGAACCCACATTCGCAAGTACAAGAGCCGCGAACACTAACATTATACCACCGACGGAAATTTGAACCCAACGATAAAAATGACACATGAATTAGCCAAATATTTTTACGTAGAATCTTGGGCTAGAATGTGTTGATGGTTATCCGGTCTCGAACAACTCCGGAGGTCAGGGACCTTACAAAACGAAGATAATTTATTTCACCAACAAGTTCGATCTTTTGCCTTATCTCTCCAGTTGGCAATACCAAGTGTACGCAGGGATTCGTCACCCTGATCCCTCCAGTGGCGTCTTGATCTTCCTATTTGTCGCCTTCCTTGTACTTCGGTTTGGAAAACCCTTCTTGCTGGTTCGTCTTCATCCATTCTACTGACATGGCCTAGCCAGCGCAATCGCGTTATCTTGATCCGCTTAACTATGTCAATGTCAGGATAAAGCTCATACAGCTCATGATTCATGCGTCGCCGATACTCGCCGTTGTGCACTATAGGGCCATACATTTTTCGGAGTATTTTTCTCTCGAAGACTCCTACAGATGTTTCGTCTGCTTGCGATAGGGGACCCAGGATTCTGCGCCATAAAGCAAGACAGGTTGAATGAGAGTCTGGTACAGCTGGACTTTTGTTACTCGAGAGAGGTCTTTATCTCTAAAGTGCTTGCTTAGCCCAAAATAACATCTATTCGCAAGCACAATTCTCCGCTTGATCTCAAGGCTGACGTTGTTGTTTTTGTTCACGGCAGATCCGAGGTAAATAAATTCGTCCACTACCTCGAAGTTATAACGATTATGAGCGTTTATGCTGTGGTCTAATCGCGTGGAAACTATTAATTGAACATTGAAACTATTAATTTTGTCCGTTGAAACCATTAATTTCGTCTTGTCCTCATTTACTTTCAGACTCACTTTTGCTGACTCCTTCTTAATCCTCGAAAACGCCGCAGCAACTTCTCTCATTGTGCGCCCAGTCTATATATCAATATCTATATCATCAGCATAGGTGAGCAGCATGTGACTTTTGCTGCTGATGGTTTTATTCATGTTGACTGCAGCTTTTCTCATAATGATTTCCATTAAGATGTTAAAGAGATCGCACGATAGGGTGTCGCCTTGCCTGAGGCCTCGTTTAGTTTCGAAAGGGACGGTAAGATCCTTATCAGATTTGGTGTTTGTAAAGTTCAACCTGTAAATACGTATGGGTTTTGCATGCATGAATACCTTCGTAGAGTGTCTTCCGAATCTGGCTATCTAAGACCGCCTTATAATCGACAAATAGATTATAGGTGTAGATTTGTTTTTCGTGGTTCTTCTCCAGGATTTGGTGTAGCGTGAAAATATGGTCAGTTATCGATTTGCCTGGCCTCAAGCTACACTCGTATGATCCAATAAGGTCAGCGATAAGAAGGCTAGAATGTAACCTATTAACTAAAAGAAAGAAATTGGATATCTAACGAATGAATTGAAGTGAAACTCGATGTAATATAATCCCATAAAACTAGTTTAATTCGTTTCTACGTGACGGTAAAATGATCCACCATTTATTATTATTTTAATAAAAGTATATAAATCTGATGTGATATAACCGAGAGTTTAGTAACTAATCTTAATTAATTTCAGTTCTTATTGACACTCCCTTCGAGTGAAGCTTCCGATTCAGTATTCGTTGATACAAGCCAAATCTACCTTCATTGAATCGTATTACGTTTCACAGTTAAATACACTGTAACTCTGTAATTAGTTGTTATTAAATATGAACAATTTATAATTAACCATCAGAACTTTATAATTACTACAGTAGCATATTGCTACAGTCAAGGTTCCTGCATTTCTGGAAATTACAATTTTCAAAGTAACATACAATTCTTACACTAAAAAAAAAATACAATTAAACAGAATGTTTTTGCTTGCTGGCAGCACTTCCTCAAAGGATATGAAGATTTCCAAAATAGTTGTTTACACATGCTGAAAGAAAATGTGTAAATGTGTGCCCCTGTAACATTATGCAGGAACCATGTATATGTTTGAAACATCCATATTACTTCTGTTTAAGCATTGTTTTCAAGAAACGAAGATCTGACGGTTTTTTGGTGTCTGTCACGTTATTCAGTAATTTAAAAAAAAAACACTGAAATATTTAGTCACATACATACTCATCATTAAGCGTGTTTTGGTTACACCGCTTGCTTATAAAATCGCTTGTTTTGTATGAAGCAGTTAGCGAAGACTTAGCGAAAACTTAGCGACGCGAATCATTTTCGCTAAGTTTAAGAACAAATTTTGTTCACATCTTTTACCGTTTTCAACCCTTTTTCATATTTTCGAATAAAATAACCGTTTTCTTTGCAACTTAGCAAGCGATAATCGCTTGCTTGTAACCAAAACACGACTATTGTAACTTCAACATGTAATATTGTATTGAACAGTAAATATTCTGTTCCTTCATGGGATGTAATGGGAAACCATTTATTTATTTAAACACAATGTGTTTGGACACATGTATACTAGATAGGGTCGGAAAAAAATGTTTGGCGAGTCGCACCCTAGACTTAGAGATTAAGCCATAACAAATCCGAGACCACAAAAAAAAAATGTTTCGCGCACCCTAAATACGGCCGAATTAGTTTTTTTTGTGCTGCGTCGTCATTTGAAGTCCGATTCGAACGAAATAAAAACCATTGTTTTTGTTTTCACAATAGCTACATTTTCTTCATACACAACTTTTTACTTTGACGTCAACTTCTACCTGTAACATCTTCTACAGCGTTTGCTACCACCCTAAGCGGGATAATTTTTATTATATAAATAAAGACATTTTAAAATAATGAAAGTTTCTCTTTTACTGTACCCACTTTGTATTTATTGTGAAAACAAAAACAATGGTTTTTACTTCGTTCGAATCGGACTTCAAATGACGACGCAGCACAAAAAGAACCAATTCGGCCGTATTTAGGGTGCGCGAAAAATAATAACCTTTAAGAGCATTTGTCAGTGCCTACTCTTATTCGCTGGCAATAAACGATTTTCCTTATTTCCCGCAAAAGTAAATTATGACGATTTGGAAAAACGGAAAATATGCTTGCAACAAAAGAAACGACTTTTACAATACAATTACACTGTGTGTAAGTTTTTAAGTCATGGAAATATAACCATATTCGGACACCACTACGTGATAAAAGACAAAAAAAAAAGACACGTGGCTCCCAGTTTTGCCCAAAATCATGCACTTTTTTGTTATGGGCCCCCAAAGATTTGGGGCCTCGGTGTCATTTTTGCAAAAAAGTGATCATTTTGTCAGGCTCATATCTTGCAAACCGTTCAGAATTTTGGTTTACTTTCTGAGGGAATGTTGTAGCTCTTATCACATGAAGAACAAAAATTGTGAATATATAAAATCAAAAAAACTTTATCTTCAAGGTTAAAAAATTAGATTTTTTTTTTCGCAAAAAACTTAAAAATTTTTATTTTTCTACCTTTTTCCCCTTGTTCAGGTCCATAGGTAGCAAAACCGTAAAAAATGCAAGGAAACAATCAACTAGAAAAATGTACCTAAGATCTCAATAACCAACTTTCTAAAACATATGCACTTCCTAGGAAATGTTCCCAACACTTGTGCTTCATCTATTTGTTTACTTTATCTATGGTTCAAACTACAATATGTAATAAACAGGCTCCACGAAGAAAATTTTCCATTAAACAAGAAATATGTTAGTCTGGACACAAACCAAAAGTACGAGTGTTAAAGTGCTGCCAAATATAATTCCATTTCATGAATTTGCCAGTCTTGCACTCTCGCTTTTCTAAGTTTCCTTTTTATTGGGTACAAAACTACAATATGTAATACACAGGCTCCACCTAGAAAACTTCCCTTTAAACCAAACCAAACCAAAAGTACGCAACATAGTTGATAATAATGGGTTGTAATAAAGTAGTTAAAAAAAGTTGTTTAAAATTTTTTCATTTAGCCCCCATCCCGCAACGTGCGATAAGGAACTTCGTTCCAAAAATTTTTATATCTCGGAAACGAAGCGTCCAATCGAAAAAATAACCAATCTTTGCAGAATTCTAAGGGTTTTAAATAAGCTGGTTCAATTCGTAAGGACGATTTTTTTTTGCAGAAAATCGCAAAAATAAGAAAATTTTGTAAAATAAAAAAGTGACTATAACTCGAAAACGGTGCGTCCAATCGAAAAAATAATAATAAATTTACCTCCATGAGAGGGTTTAACCAAAGCAAACTAAAATTTGTTGAATAAAAAAAATGCTAAAACGCCCTCGTCTCTATATCTCATAAACGGAGCTTCCATTCGAAAAAATAAGCAATTTTCAAAGTTTGTAAAGATTTTTTCATAAACTGGCCCAATTCTTATGGAAGAATTTTTTGTTTCAAAAAAATTGTCAAAATAAGAACATCGCTAAAATAAAAAAGTGGGTATATCTCGGAAACGGTGCGTCCAATCGAAAAAATAATAAAAATGTTACCTCGGTAGGAGGGATGTTACCAAGGGATGTCTTCAACATGACATCACTTTTTTTGTTAAATCACTGAAACTAAAATTTGTCAAATTAAGAATCACTAAAGCGTCCTCATGTCTACATCTCAGAAACGGAGCGTCCAATCGACAAGACATCCAATTTCTGCAGGTTCTTCCATAAGAATGGGGCCCTTAGAATGCCTGAAAAATGTGTTCATTTTCCGATTGGATGCTCCGTTTCCGATGCGTTTTAGCGATTTTTTTTATTCAACAAATTTTAGTTCCAGCGATGCCATATTCAAGACATCAATTGGTTAAAGCCTCTCATGTAGGTAAATTTTTTTTTATTTTTTCGATTGCACGCAACGTTTCCGAGTTATAACCACTGTTTTATTCTAGCGACTTTTTTAAAAAAAAAAAATCTTTCAAACGAATTCAACAACTTTATGAAAAACCCTCAAACCTTAATGAATTTAATTAAAACTTAATTATTTTTTCGATTGGACGCTCCGTTTCCGATATATAGAAATTTTTTCATATTTTCGATCAAACATGGGGTCGGGTTACCCTGGTAACCCATTACCCATCGTTGTGGTTATCTACCCATTATTTTCCCTATTACCCTGTGGGTAATGGGTAATCGTGATGGGTAATTACCCATCGCCGAAGGTAACTACCTAATATTTTCCCCATTATCCTGAGGGCAATGGGTAATCGTGGGTAGCTACTAGGGATGCTAAACGGGATTGATTTTAAAAAATATCGGGATTTTCAGGATTTCGGGATTTTTAAATTTTTTTGGGAACAGGTCTATTTTACGGCTAACACTCCAAAAACAACCACAAAGGGGGTAGAATACGTTATTCTAAGCAAAAAAGTAAAATATCAAAATCGGGGCAAATCCATAGTTTCGGAGTTATGGGTTCCGAAATTTCGGATATGTGAGGGTTATGGCGTTAAAGTACCGTGTAAAACCATTAATAACGTTTTTTTGTATAAGACAATTCAAAACAAAGTCATAAAATAATGTAGCACTTTTTGATCAGTCGCTTAGTTATCGAGTTATCGGATTATCAATTTTTTTTTTACTTTTCTCAAACAAAAACAAAACAAACGATTTTTCGAATATATTTGCTTTTCAAACAAAAACAAAAATTATTTGAAAAAATTTTTAAATTTTTGAGAAACGTAAACACACGATAACTCGATAACTTAGCGACTTATCGAAAAATTCGACATAAATTTTTGAGTTTGTTATGACTTGGTTTATACAAAATAGTGATATCAATGACTTTACACGGTACGTTAGTGGAAAGAGTATCCGAAATGTCTGGGTCCATAACTCCGAAACTATGCATTTACCCCGATTTTGTTGCTTTACTTTCATTGCTTAAAATAACATGTTCTACCCGACGCAATAAATTTTGTAATTTGTGGAGAGTGACCCGTATAATAGACATACATATGCCAAAATTAACTTACGTTAAGATGAGTTATTAAACCTTCTGTGGAGCCACCATTGGGTTTTAAACCCTTTTTGACCAATTTGCATTTTGCTTGAGGTGCACGTTTTGACTCTTCCAAAAAATAGCACCACACTGAACTTTTGTCATTGTTTTTAGTTTTATGTTTTTCAAAATTAGTAATAATCCCGGGATTTACTTTTTATTCATCAATCACGAAAATTCCCCACGGCAATAATAATGTGTTACTCTGGGTTGCAATTTACCCATTACCCATGAAATGCGAATCCAGTTGATAACATTCTTTGAATAGATTCATTCAAATAAAGAGTTTATAACTACTTTAGTATAATGCAAGTTATTTTCTTCAGTGTATATAACGGGCAGTCAAAACACAGGTATATTTTTAAAGCCTCTGCTAGTTTGATACTGATATATTTTTTCTATTCGAAATATTGACTATAATCAGTCAGTATTATACCTCTGCGGACCAAAATGGGTCACTTTAGGCTAGAACAACGTTGGGATATATTGAAAACTCCAATCAGACATCGAATGTGGACGAAAAATCAAATTTTCCGGCGAGGCACAATTTAATCTCGACGGCTATGTCAACAAACCAAATTGCCGCATCAGAAGATGTGAAACCCCGCACGTCATTGTCGAGAAGCCAATGGAGCCACAGAAAATCATAGTTTGGGGGTGGATTTTGGAGTGGTGGTAACTTTGGCCCATTTATTTTGGAAAATGCTACGGGAAACGCCCTTTCAATCAACGGCGAGCGCTACATAGCCATGCTTAAAGACTTTTTATGGGCTGAAACAGAAGATATGCAATTGGATAATCTTTGGTTCCAGCAGGATGGCGCACCATGTTACAAACCTCATCAAACAGTCGATGTTTTGCGTACCAAGTTCGGTAATCGTGTTATTAGCCGTGTTGCCGGAGTCAATTGGCCGCCTCGGAGCTGCGATTTGACGCTTTTAGCTGGTTTCTTGTAGGGTGCCGGTAAAGACCAATTCTGTACGAATAATCCAGAAGCCATCCACATGGGTTCAACCAAATATTGTTCGAGCCATGCGCGAGATAGAACCCGAAACCTTCCATAAAGTCTTAGACTGACAGGATGAGCTACTGCCAAGCCAGCAACGGCAACCAAATTAATGGAATCGTGTTCCATGAATAAGGGTAATATTTGTTATTTCTGATACTCGTAGACCCGTAATATACCAAAGGCAATTAAGTTTGGTTAATTTTATTTAATTTGTAAAAAGATACTTGTATTTGGACCACCCTCTATGTAACCACGGGTGGCCAAAGCTCAATTTGTGGCTAAAGATAGATAGAGCTTTGGTCACCCTTGACCACCCTTGCTTCAAGCTAAGAAAATAAATTTAATTCGTAGTCTATTGCACTACATTTTAGCATCCCAAACTGATGGGAAGGCTTTGCAGCTGGCCGCTCCCGCACAGCCACTGGACTGTCACGCCATTTTCACAACGTTAAGTTATTTTATTGAAATTCTCTCTGTGGAGCATATTCTCTCTAAAAACTATTTACTTACACACTGAATAATAACAGCCCCAGCAACATATTGTAGGAAACATATACATGTTCGCAAGCATTGTTTCCATGAATTGAAGATGTGCCGCCTTTTTGTTTCTTTGTTGTCTGTCTCGTTTTTGTTTTTAGCAGTTTTCAACACACAAAACCCCATTTTGGGTATCAAAAACACATATTATAGCCTATTAATCATTGTGTCGCAAACATGTTATATTGAATAGCAAACACAATGTGTTTGGGCACAAGTGCAGTATATTTGCGACAAGCTACAAGCACGTTATATTTGCATCCAAAATACAAAACAATGCAGATTTTTCAGCTTGTAACCAAAATAAAGGCCACCCTATTACATATGCTCATAAAGCTTTTCAGTTATTACTTTTCCCACTAAAGATCAATTCCTGGTAGTGGGAAATTAACAAAGACCGCCTACGCAACAAGAACCAAAGTGATTTTTCTCCAACTCTAAGTCCTTGAAACGTTACCGCCCATCATTCATGTATTAGAGTTATTTTCCTTGTTTGTTTTTATGCCTTTGAGCAATAATGTTGATGTGTTTGTGAAAACATGTGTATTTGTGTGCGTGTTTGGTTGTGTGTGTGTGTATTTGTGTGCGTGTTTTGTTGTTTACATAATAATAAAAATATACAACCTTAAGGTTCATTATGTTAATATCGCTGTTGGGAATAAATGTGATGCCTTCCTTGCCAGAGTGTGTGTGGTGTGAGTGAAAAAAATATATCAAGTTTAGACTTGATATGAATCGGCTGCTAACACTACGTGTGTATGGGAAGAAAATTGATGAGGACTCGATTTAAATATTTCCAAACATATTTTCCCAATTTAGCCCTCCAGCTTTTTAGAATCAAGGAGCTGTGCGGTTTTTAGTGTTAGAATGACTGAATATCTAAATAACTTTTTTTACAAACTGAGAAATACACAATCCTGAAACATACTAAGAAACTCAAAAATGTTTCCTTTTTTTTCTTGCTTGGATTCAAATATAACGCTTCTTTGGAGCTTGTCCCAAATATAGTATACTTGTGTCCAAACACATTGTGTTGGCTCTTCAATATTATACGTTTGAGATACAATAACACTGTGCAAGTAAAAAAAAAAAAAAAGAAGTGGACTCAACAGATTTACACTGATTCGGGTCCTGCGATTCGAACTGCATCATTAGTTTAAAAAAAAAAATTTACAAATTTTTATAAAAAAAATTCATACACAATTTAAATTTTTTAGGGAAAAAATTTTGATTTTTTCTTCGTAAACTTATTTATAACTGCGAAACTGTTGCTTATATTGAGAAATAGTATAGACACAGATTAAAGGTATTGTAATTTTTCAATTTTCATTTTCTAAATTTGTCTACATAAAATCGGATGAGGCGTTCTCGAGTAATAGTGACATATGCTTAAACCTGTCTAAAAAAATGAGCTCTAAATAGCAGCCTCTGCGTAAGAACTTTAAAAACAAAATCTGTATGGAACCATCATTATAGGCCAAAAAACTAATGATGCAATTCGATTCGGAGGACCCGAATTGGTGTAAATCTGTTTAAAAATTTTTTTTCAAAAACTTCCACAGTGTAATTAGTATGTGTTAGAGGACCAAAAGCAGCTTTGTTTATGATACAAATACAGCTGTGTTTGATGCACTGTTTACTTCAAAGAGACATTGTAGGCAGAATAGGTTAATGTTAATGCAAGTGTATAACTGTATTTTTGCATTGGTCTTTAAGTCAGAGATTTGTACATATTCCTGAATGCGTGTGCAAATGAATTGAGAATTTCTTATGGTGACTGGTGTATTGCATTTCAGTTTCAAGCCTTGAATCGTCAGTCGGTCGCTTGGGATGAAACACACGATTGGTTCGAAGTAAGTATATGGATGTTTGCGATGAACATCCACATAAAATAAAATTAAACATCTTTGCAAGTAAACCTTCAAATGTTTGCATTTAAAATTAAACATGTTTGCAAGTAAACCTTTAAATATTTGCATTTAAATATAAGCGAGTTTAGTGTTTGGAAATATATGAATATATGGAGTGTGTTCCAAACATATACATAGTTCCTGCAGAATGTGTTTGAGAGAGGTTGTTACAGAAACCGTTTTTTCACAGTCTATCGGATTGTTTGACAAATGTTATAATATTATGTATGAGAAGTTCATACTACAAGCTTAAAAGATCAGGAACCAACTATACGGTTATTGTTGGAAACACATACATACAATTCAGTTAAGCACACTCACTGTCCTGATGTGTTTCGAACTGCGTGACAAGTTCATCATCAGATGCCTAACTACTGTGCCTGAATTGATACCACCGGTAGATCATCAAACGTATATATACAAACTCTCCTATGCAATTTACATATGCGAATTAGTATCGATCAAAGATCCCTGCGGACAAAGACACACTGAAAAAATAGTATTCCAAAGATATAGATTTCTTTCAAACAAAAGTTACTCAGATTCAATTACAGCCTCTTTTACTTTTTATAATATCGACAGCGCGACCTAAACCTTGTGATGGCCGGGAAACATTTGCTCATATAGAGATTCAATGCCAAAATGGATCAGCAAAATCTCTCTACTAAATTTTATGCGAGAAAGGAATTTTTCCAGGGTATCACCACATGTAGGTCTAGCAGTTGATACACGCTGAAAAATTTGTCTTTTTTGTTTTTTGGATGCAAATATAACGTGTTTGTAGCTTGCCCCAACTATAATATACTTCTGGCCAAACACATTGTTTTTGCCATTCAATACAACATGTTTGGGACACAATGATTAATAGGTTATAACGTATGTAGTTGCGACATAAATGTGGCTTTTTTTGTAAACTGACGAAAACAAAAACGTTACAGACAATAGAGAAACAAAAATTATAAGATCTTCAATTCACGAAAACAATGCTTGCAATCATGTACATGGTTCCTGGAATATGTGGCTGGGATTGATATTTTTCAGCGTGTATCAAATTTCTATCCTTAGTTACGCTTCCTTTGAAACGTGAAGCTGTTCACAATCCCTGTATGGGATAAATTGGAAGCTAAGTTAGAATTTAGCCTTTATGTTAAGTACTGTTTTCAATATTGTCAAGGCAAAGAGTGGGCCACGTAAAATTTTCAATTTAATTTCGCTTTCAAAAAATACTAACAGAAATTTTTTCAAAATTATGATTTTATTGTCACTGACGTTTATGTCTGAAACACAACATCGTTCAAATGCCTTCCACGACTTCCTTTACTGTTCCTCAATCGATCTACTCAATTTTCGGTATATTTTCGATTGTGAGCGACAACGTCGACTTCAATGGACTCGGAATTATTTGCGTAACAGTTATCTTTCTCGGCGTCCCAGAGATAGTAGTCTAACGGGGCTAAATCTCAGCCGCGAGGCGGCCAATGGGTTTCCGAAATTCGGCAGATTATGCGATTTTCGAACACTGTGTACACACACCGAAAAATATCGGAACCAGCAACATATTGCAGGAAACATGTACAAGTTTGCAAGCATTGCTTTCGTCAATTGAATATCTGCTGCTTTTTGTTTCTATATGGTGGCAGACAGCAGTATTTTCAGCAGTTTTCAACAACCAACAAGATTTGGGTATATTACAACCTATTAATCATTGTGTCGCAAACACGTTATATTGAATAGCAAACACAATGTGTTTGGACGCAAGTATACTATATTTGTGACAAGCTACAAACACGTTATATTTGCATTCAAACAACAACAAAATAAAAAATTTTCAGCGTGCATAAGATCGGTAGTAACGTTGGTTATGTGGCACTTAGCAGCGTCCAGCTTAAATTGGGAACCAAAAATAGCTGATCAGTGCGTGGCAACGCTCGCCATTAACGGTGACAGAAATTCCTTGTTCATTCCCGAAGAAAAATGCGGCTTTGATACAGCCATGCCAAAAGCCGAACCAAACAGTCACTCGTTGTGGATGCATCGATTTATCCTCAACGACATGAGGATTTCCGAGCGCCAAATGCAGCTATTTGGATGGTAGCGTAGTCCTCGAGGTGAAAATGAGCTTCATCGGAAAATATCATATTTCGGTAAAAAATGTTCATCTTCAGTCCAGCGTTAGTCAGCCCATTCAGCGAAGCAAAAACACAACAGATGGTCACGACACTTCAGTTCTTCGACAAATTGGACTTCACAAATCTTCCTACCGAGATCTATATGCAAAACTCTGCGCAAAGAAGTGCGAGAAATGTTGCTGCGAACGGTTCCGAGTTGAGCGCACTTTCAGCAACGTAGATAATGTTTTCCACTGAACGCACTGGAGAAGTACATCAGGAGTTATTTTGCCCAAAAAGGACCCGCATTGACGAACTTGCTTCGCAAATTGATCCGAAAACTGCTTTGATGCAGTTCAGCCCACAACAAACAAAGCCACATTTGGGTCACAAAAACACATGTTATAACCTATTAATCCATGTGTCTCAAACATGCAATATTGAATAGCAAACACAATTTGTTTGGACACAAGAATAGTATATTGGCGACAAGCTATAAACGCGTTATATTTGCATACAAACAACAAAATAAGATAGCCTTTTCAGCGTCTATAGTTTGCGTTGAAGACTTAGAACTTTGGAAGAAAATTTTTAATATTTGCCAATTCTCTTCAAGTGTAAAGTGACCCATTTCGTTAATTTTTAACCTTTAACTAATAATCTGCCAGTTCATAACTGAAAAATTGTTAAACTGCTTCGAACTAACGGAGGGCTTAATTTGCAAAATTTACAGGATCCACCTTTTAAAATATATAATTACAATCAAAACATACAGCTACGGATACATATGAATCCGTTACGAATTCGAGACGGACCCGATTTTTCGTACCTATTATCCGAAATGGACAACCGGTACGGACTTACGAGGAATCCGTTTGCGTGTGATATTCCTCTCGGACCGTTTTTTGTTATTTTTCGGATCCGGCTCGAACTCGCAAGGGACTTCATATTCAAATACGTTTAGGGTTCGTTTTTTTGTAAATAAAATAGATTCGAGTCGGATCCACTTTTATCAATTTTAGTGGATTCGAAACAAATCCATCAAATCGCAATTACATTAATTCACTTTTCAGTATTTTTGCGGTCTTCTAATGGGTTCGAAGGGGATCTGGCAAATCACAATTTCACTTAATCGCTTTTTATGTTTTCTCCGGACTTGTAACGGGTTTGAAACGAATCCGTCGAATCGCAGTTTCATTGTTTCGCCTTTTTCATGTTTTCACGGACTTGTGATGGGTTTGAAATGAATCCGGCAATTAGCAATTTCACTTATTCGGTTTTTTTTGTTTTCACGAACTCGTAACGGGTTCAAACACTAACATTTTGCTATTTTATGCTTTTACGGACCCGTAACTGGTTCGAAAAGGTTCCTCATCCGTTTTTGTGCACCTTGGGAACCGAAAAAAATCGTAACTATAATTAATTTTGTAGTTGAAATTTGTATATTGAAAAATAACATTAATTGTTAAAATATTTGCATTTGCAAAATAAATTTAATTAAAAATTTGTTATTGAATTATAAATGTAGTTGAGCCTGTAATTGAATGTCCACAATTCAAATTAATTTATTAATATTTTGTCCAATTTTGTCCAATCCAAAAAATCCGTATTTTTGTTGTTGTTTGGATGCAAATATGATATGGTTGTAACTTGTCGCAAATATTGAATGCCTGTGTCCAAAATTATTATATTTGCTATTCAATAGCACACGCTGATAAAAATCAGCCTCTGTAACATGTTCTCTCATACCATGTAAATGTTCAGAACATACTCCAAACATTAATATATTTGCAAGTCCTAAACTCACTTATATTTAACTGCAATCATTACCATGTTTACCTGCAAAGATTCATACTTTTACATAGAGTCATATGCGTGTTTCGTCCCAAACATCCACATATTTACTCTCGTCGAATCATTTGTGTGTGTCGCGCCAAACGAACGATTTATGACTGATTGCAAGAAACTAAACCGCAATAGATTAGTCAACAGAAGAAATACTCTATTCATTGGCACACGCATTCAGGAATATTTACAAATCACTGAATACTGTAAAAATACAGTTATACACTTGTAATAACATTTTCTTGGGCTCAGAACAATCTCTCTTTGACCCTCCATTATTTTTCTCTCGACAGAGCATAGCGACAAAAAAATACTGAGGTAAACAGGGCACCAAACACAGCAGTATTTGTCTCATAAACAAAGCCGTATTTGGATTACAAACACATATATTATAACATATTAATCATTGTGTCTCAAACCTGTAATTTGGAATAGCAAACAAGTATACTATATTTGAGACAAGCTCCAAACACATGTTATAGTTTAAAAAAAATAAAAAAATAAATGGTTTCCCATTACATCCCATGAAGGGACTGGGGAGAACTTCTCACAATCACTGAGCTGTGCGCTTTCCAGTTTACACTCACTGATTGGGACCTACAGTTTTACACCGATTCCGAACGGTAATTTGAGAAGCTTTTTCATGGCTAGATACTCGATAGTGTCGCCGTCACTATGCGAGGTGACCGCCGCCGAAAGAAAATTTGAAGGTGGTCAGAGCCGGGTTCGAACCCAGGATCTCATGTACAAGAGCCGCGCACACTAACCATTGCACTACCGACGGCCACCATGTTATAGTTTATGCCGAGAAAAATCTCTCTTTGACCCTCTATTATTTTTCTCTCGACAGAGCATAGCGACAACAGAAACTACTGAGTTAAACAGGGCACCAAACACAGCAGTATTTGTCACACAAACAAAGCCGTATTTGAATTACAAACACATATATTATAACATATGAATCATTGTGTCTCAAACCAGTAATTTTGAATAGCAAACACAATCTGTTTGGAAACAAGTATACTATATTTGAGACAAGCTCCAAACACATGTTATAGTTTATGCTGAGAAAAATCTCTCTTTGACCCTCTATTATTTTTCTCTCGACAGAGCATAGCGACAAGAGAAACTACTGATGTAAACATTGCACCAAACACAGGAGTATTTGTATCACAACCAAATCCGTATTTGGATCACAAACATATTAATTATTGTGTCTCAAACATGTAATATTGAATAGGAAACACAATGTGTTTGGAAACAAGTATACTATATTTGAGACAAGCTCCAAACACATGTTATAGTTTATGCTGAGAAAATCTCTCTTTGACCCTCTATTATTTTTCTCTCGACAGAGCATAGCGACAAGAGAAACTACTGATGTAAACATTGCACCAAACACAGGAGTATTTGTATCACAACCAAATCCGTATTTGGATCACAAACATAGTAATCATTGTGTCTCAAACATGTAATATTGAATGGCAAACACAATGTGGTTGGACACAAGTATACTATATTTGCGACAAGCTCAAACCACATATTACATTTGCATCTAAATATGAAAAATACAGATTTTTCAGTGTGCACTTGTTGGAGACATAATGATTTAAATGCTATATTATATGTTTTTGTGACCCAAATAAGGCTTGGTTTGTTGAAAACTCTTGAAAACAAAAATTACATGAGGTGTCAGGGGACACCCGGTTGGAACGAAGTTCCTATCGCTATATACTATGTACTAGTTAGTTCCAACACGTCTAAGGCGCCTGTTGAAAAATACTGTAATTTAAATGGATCTTTAAGAAAATATACTTTTTGTAAAATGATAAACTTTTTTTAAGAAATTTTTTATTTAATGAATGTATTTTTTTAAAAAATCCCTTTTGTAAGAATATTTTCCCGAAAATGTCCTTTTTTTGATGAGAGGTACTTCTTTTATTAAAATAAAAAAAATAAATGGTTTCCCGTTACATCCCGAAAAAATGATTAGCGAGAGCTTCTCACAAACCAGTGAGCAGTGCGCGTTCTAGTTTCATACTCACTGATTGGGTCCTACAGTTTTTACACCGGTTCCGAACGGTATTTTGAGAAGCTTTTTCATGGCTGAATAAGCGAGGTGACCGCCGTCGAAAGAAATTTAAGGTGGGCGGAGCACGGATTGAACCCACCTTCTCATGCACAAGAGCCGCGCACACTACCGGTGCACCACCGACGACCGACTTTTATTAAAAGCTAATGTTTTTATGTAAGAAAAAGCCTAAGAGTATGCATTTTATTTTTACAAAGAAATACTTTTTTTAAGAACAGGTACTTTTTAAACAAGTGATACTCTTATCCTTATCCTAAGGTTATTTTTTTAAGAAAATTTACTTATTTTCCGGAAGGCTACTTATCTCAAGAAAACAAGAGGTATTAGTTTATTTTTCAGAAATGGTACTTTTAAGAAAAGGAATTTTTGTACGAAAATGTATTTTTTGTAAGAGATGGTATTTTTTTTTGAAGAAACGCTTTTTTTACGAAAGAACAGGTACAATTTTAAGAGTAGGTACTTATCTCAGGAAAAGTTATTTTGTTTTACAAAAAAGGTAATCATTAAAGAAAAGGTAGTTTTTTAAGAAAAGCAATTTGTTGTAAGATACTGTACTTTTTTAAAGAAGGTATTTATTTAAAAAATTACTTTTTTTAAGAAAAGGTACTTATTGGAAGAAAATTTACGTTTTTAAGTAAAGGCACTTATTTAAGATAAGGTATTTTTTTAAGGAAAGGTACTCTAGGAATATGTATAGGTATATGTGAATTTGAGAAAATTTATTTATTTTTTTTAAGAAAACGCACTTATTTAAGAAAAGTTTATTTTTTGAACTTCTTTCACTTTGGCTTTTCTAAATTTACTTTTTATTCGGTTCAAACTACAATAAATAATAAACAGGCTCCACCTAGAAAATGTCCCATTTAACAAGAAATATGTTAGTTTGGACACAAACCAAAAGTACGATTGTAAGAGTAAGTGCTGCCAAATATAATTCCATGCTCAGGGTTGTGTTTCATGGACTTGCCAGTCTTGGCTTTTCTAAATTTACTTTTTATCGGGTTCAAAACTACAATATGTAATACACAGGCTCCACCTTGAAAACTTCCCTTTAAGCCAAACCAAACCAAAAGTACCCAATATAGTTGATAATAATGGGTTGTAATAAAGTAGTTAAAGAAAGTTGTGTAAAATTTTTTCATTTAGCCCCCATCCCGCAACGTGCGATAAAGTACTTCGTTCCAAAAAATTGACAGACAACAATGAAACAAAAACGCAGCAGATCTTCAATTCAAGAAAACAATGCTTGCATATAAGTATATGGATGTCCCAAACATATACATGGTCCCCGCATAACGTTACAGGGTCCGTGTTATTTTAGGCGAATGGTATTTGTGTGTGCACTTGGTTTCAAGTGATTGATTTGCAAATTTGTTTCCCATTTCCTTGTTGGGCCTTTATATTAAACTTTTCCAGCGCCACTGGTATATCTTCCCTTTTTAACCATCAAGTTATACATGTTTTCACTCACAATACAACCGAGTATAATAAAGGCTTTCTACGCAAATTTTATTGAAACGACAAAAGAACATTTAAGTTTTCCATATCTCCTTGATTCCTTTCTGTGTTGAAAGGAACACGTTTTTCTGTTTTAGATTTTTCCTTAAATCAGCAAATATCAACTTGAATCGGAAAAAAACCCATAAAATGGAAATCGAACAAAAATTAGAAACAGTTTGAATATTTAAATAAAAATAAATAGTTTCTTGGCTGTTTACACACACAAAATTTCCATGCCTGGGTATTGAGGCTGTTACCTTAAGGGGCAGGTCCGTCGAGTACAAGGCGGAGAAGGGCCATAACACTTAGCCAACAAAGCCAAAATAACCGAATAACAAATCGAAATATGCTAAATCAAAGAAGTCATTCATTCAATCAATACACATAAACGTACATTTATCCTGGTATACTTGAACATGAAAAATATGCAAATTTCTTATGTGAAGGTACAGACGATGAGAAGAGAGCAAAAAGGACCTACAAAATATTTACATTTCAAGATTGTGAAAACCTCAAGAACATTGAATGAAAGCGCAAACAAACCGTAATTTAATACCAAAGGGGGAAAGAGTTTAAAACACGTATCTTAATTTTGAATGCAGATGTTGGGTGCAAAAGGGCTACCTTAGCTTTTCTCTTGGGTTGTTAGGGTATTGTGAATTTTAAACTCACAAATGTCAAGATACTTCATGGAGTATTTATGTCTGAATATCAATTTTGCTGTGGGGTGAATCTAGGTACTTAATCATTGCTCCTGAGAGTAATATTGATATGGGACGTTTTGTGATAAATGACCAGTAGTAAGGGCCCTTGTCGAAATTGTAAAATTATGTTAGCAGTGGTGTTCAGTATTTCACTTCCACCTAGAGTGAATCTTTACTAAGTCTTAGGGAGATATAATTTGCTGGAATTTGTAAAAAAAAAACAACAGTTATTTCGTTTTTTATTTACAATAAACATCTGAGCAAATACCGTTTAATTAAAATAAACTATTGCTGTGAATCTTAATCCATATTTTGTAAAAGCGAAACGGAGAACACCTGGGTTGAATAAGGTTTGATGAAATCAATAATTTCCTTTGAGATGAAGCTTAAAGATTATAGGAATCTTCGGGGTAGTAAAAGGGTGCATACCTTTCATCACCAGTAGATAGAGGGACAGGCCTGCCTGACAACCAGTGTGTAGTGAAAGTGGTTCGTGTATTTTCACGTAAATGGCATTTGAGGAGGTTCTTTTCAAAACTTTACTATTACACTTTCAGCAGAAATGATGTTGTACTTTTTTTTTTATTTGGCAATATTGAATTGAAAACGCAGCGAAAATAAAACGGGGTCAAAACTCTACAATTACACCACGGAAAAAATAATAAAAGTTATTCTCATCAAAAGTTGCATTCGTAAAAAACTAGTTTCTAAAATTGTGCACAAACACAAAAAGTGCAATAGGCAAGTTTTGAAACGTATCTACGCATTTTAAAGAAACTGTTCTATTTTAACATTTTAATCGGTACCGCCGATGTCAATATCAGTTTTTTTTATTGAACTATATTTGAGGCGATAAGGCAACAGTGTCAATTTATAACTCACATTTTCAGAATCACAGCATTTTGGGAAAAATCGTATCTTTACAAGAAGTAAATAACACATACATATCCACTGTTACGATTAAGTAAAAGCTTTTACTTACGCTTAATACCTAAATTAACATAATGTAAATAACAGGGCGATTAATGCTGCGCCTAAAGGTATGCCTTTGCAGCAGCAAACCAGCTCGTCAAATCAGTTTGGTGAATAAGCTGCGGTACCGATTAAATTCGAATGGGATCCCCACTATTGTAGAAATAGATGGTAATACCGTCCACGGTTTTCTGTAAGTTCGAAAAATAAGAACAAAGTTATAATGACCACGAAGAGACAAAAAATCCTCGATAATCAGAGTTGATGTTTTCGGGTTTCCGGCGACACTCTCGTTTACAGCAGCAATGTTTTCAAGAGGCCCACCGCTACTTTGACGCACAGGAGTCATACCGACTCAGTTTCTTCAAATTGTTTGACACATTAGGTGCGTTTTCTCGACTGAAATTTCTTCGAAGTGCGCGAGCGGTTCAGCATTATTTTCCAAAATTTTTGTAATAAGTTTTCACAATTAGAACGCGTTGTTCTTTCGCAAAGCGCTCCATTGTTAATAAGCGGATTAAACGTATGTGACAACTGCCAAATTTCAGAGTTGCCACTTGCACAAAAAAAGAAATGTTGCTAAATTTAAAAAGTGCAATCTTACTGAGACATTCGTTAGAAATATAATTGCATTTTCTATACAATAAAGAAAACACAAAAAATTTATTTGAACTTCTTATTGTAGCCAATTGTTTTATTTTATATTTGTTACCAAACCTTTTATTCAAACGTTATTTGGAGCAGAAAAACAAGTTTGGAGTCAAAACATTCAAAAACATAAACTATCTTTCCAAATTGTTCTATGTAGTTATTTCAGTTAAAGACACCTCCAAAACATGGTTTTTCAACGATTTAACAACTGTTTGTGGAGAAGTTCAGATGAAGTGAAGAAACCCTTGCGCCGTTTTAGAACGATTATTCCAGCCCATATCATAATACATTTTAATGCAGTGAACACCAAGAGCTTCTGATTTATCAATATCTATACCACCCTTAGTCAATTGTGCGCTCCTGCGAAAGTATGCACCACTGGCACATTAAACTCGACTTGATTTAAACTCGACTTGATTTCCTTGACCTCTCCCAGTAAGCAAAATTATGTCATGGTTGAGTGGCTCATTTGTCATGGCTCAGGACTAGATCGGCAATCAATGAATGACATAGTAGCTACTATTGACTACACCAATTGACTGACGTCCACATTTTAAAAATTTTGAGATTTCAATGATATTAGAACAAAAATATCTTAATATTGTTGATGGCAACCCTCTGTCTTGTTGTTTTATAATGACAAAAGAAAAACAAATCGTGCCTGTTTAAAACCAATGGTTTTTCGACATGATAAAAAGAGTTGTGCATGAAGGTGCTCCAATCTTCGTGCTTGGCATTCTTCAAACGTATGTATAAAGGAATTCTCATTAATATGATGAGAGTTTCCCGTTATATACTTTTGAAGAATTCACCGAAAACATACCAAAAACGTCTGCTGATGAAGATTTTTACAAGATTCGAAATAGCTATACAGACAGCCTTGGTATCATTGGAACATTTTTGTGATCGACTTTTTTGAAAATAGTATAAAAAAATAAATAAGCGTTATATTATTAAAAAGGTCTTGAGCTGGAATAAATTTAGAAAATTGTAAGTTTAAAAAACTGACCGAATAAAAACTCCCGCAAGGGAAATGATGAAATCCTCTTTTGTTTAATCCTCAAACTGAAGGAGTAATCATGAAGAATTTATAAGCCTTGCCTTAGAGTTATATACGAATACACACAAGTCGCCAACTGCTTTTCCAGCTTTATCTACTGATAATTTTGTGGATTTAGATCAATTGCCATTGGAGTATAGGGTTGCCAGTCCGACCACTTAGATTGTTGTTGAAAATTGGAAAGTGGTTACCCTGGGTAACAACCCCTTATTATTGTCGTGGGGAATGGGTAGCGATTATTGCCTTTATTCAAGTGAAGCAAAAAATATCACATTTTTGGACTTTTTTTTATAAATTGCTCAAAAAAGTTCTTTAGTTAAGAAACCACTATTGTCATGACTGTTTTTATATCTCAATATGTCTAGCTTCCAGTTCCATTTTAAAATTCTGCAATCGGTTACAAATTGCAAAAAGGTACATTCTGCTGAATATGGAATTTTTAGTGCCTTTAAATAAGTGAACCGGAGTGTATGTCTAACTGAAAAAGTTTATTAAATTTTTTTCTCATTTCACCTAAATGTAATTAATTTGTATCTATAATTTATTAATTATAGAGATCTGCTCATTAGCTCATTTCAAGAAATATCGTCCGGAACAACTTAAGCCTATAAATGGTGTACATGTGATCGTATCATTCAAAATTCATGGAAGCCGTTTCTGCGCCGCATAACATCATTCCGAATTTGCCAAACTATGACCATGGCTTTGTTAGTCAACTTTTATGCAAAGATTGTTCGGGAATTTGGAATTTCAGTTGGTATTACTTAACTCCGCTCGGCTGCATCGTGGAAGGTATGCAAGAAAAAGTTGCTGTCAAAGCGGATCAAAAAAGCAAAAGAAAAATTGAACATTAGCTCATCTGGTAGCGCATACAGATTCCTTATCGACAAAGTTTATGAAGCATGTCTACATAAAACGTGAGCAATCGCAGGCATTCAATATGCATGAACGCCCGCGCACGACTAACGCTGTTTATGTCTTTGAAGCTTTGCTACAAATCGATTTCGCCGAAAACTTGGTATGTGAATCACAAAATGAAGTCCAGAGTGCTCATTGGAATCAGCGCCATCTAACTTTATTCAGATCAGTCTTTTATCATAACCACTTTTTTCTATCCAAGGTATTCGATTCGCACAATTTGTCTCACACCAAAGAAACTGTCATACCGTATATTTACCAGCTACTGTCGAAATTACCGAGTTTAGTAAACAATTTTGAAGGTGTGGAGCGACGGTTGACATAATTAATTTTGGGAATTCGTACTAACCACGTTACTGACTTTTTGTGTGACGTTACTGACATCACTTGCATGTCTCTAAACTTTCAGAAAATACCTAATATCTGTACAACAAACAGTTGAATATCATCTTTTATCGCTAATTTTTGTAAAAATTTTGGGTAACCTCCAAATCCACTTCCAAAATGGTGTGACGTTACTGACAACTTTAAATGCTGATAACTCTGAAACCAAAAGATATAATGGAAACTTTTTTCCATGAAATGTCAGTCATGAGGAGTACTTACATATGCAACTACGAAATCGTAGAGAACATTGCTTTTCATTGAGATATTGAAAAAAATATGCGTACAAACGTGACGTTACTGACTTTAGCCGCGACCATATGTATTCATATTGTTACGAATAAGCAAATGCTTTTGCTTGCTGTTAATAACTCTACTAACAGTATGTAAATAACAGGCGGTTAGTGCTGCGCCTGGAAGTATGCATTGTAAGAACGCACCAGCTCGCTAAACCAGTAGCATGAATTCATCTCAGTAAAGATAATTCTCCTGTGTTCGAGATTGTTCTACAAAGATAAGCAACAACAACAACATCTAGAAGGTTATTGAATTCGCTAGATATACCTTCATTTGAGTATGATGAGTTGGTATAAATAGCGGAGGTCTTTGGAGTGGAGAGTTCAGTTTGTGATTAAACCCCGTAAAGTAAGCAACGCGAATTGATACAAGACTTGTGAAAGTGTGTAACGTGGTTTTGTCTAGGGCTGAGGTAAGCTCAGCCATGTCCAGAGTCTTTCGTTAGGATCCACCAAACCTTTCGAAATAAGAACAGAATAGTTTCGAATTCAGATTCTTTATTGATACTTAATTTACAAAGTAATTTGATCTACAGGAATAACATCAACTGCTTCACTTGGTGGGAACACTCGTCTTAGCCTGAAATCACTCGTCTTGATTGACAACAGTCTTCCGGGGGCACTTATGTTGGCTTAAACTCTTCTGGGGGCACTTATCTTGGCTTAACACTCTTCTGGGGGCGCTTATCTTGGCTTAGCACTCTTCTGGGGCAGGCTGGTTGATTCGGGATGATCGGACTCTTAGTCGCACCTACGACTTTTCGGTTTCGCTGCGTAGATCGGTATCTGATATGCGGGATGCTGGCTCGGTATGTGCTTTACATGTCCGGTTAGACAAGTTCGGTATCGGTTATTGTCGGGTGAGTTACATTGGAACAGTGAGCCGAAGCCCCTGTGTAGGAACAGTGAGGCGAAACTCCTGTGTAGGAACAGTGAGCCGAAGCCCCTGTGTAGGAACAGTGAGCCGAAACTCCTGTGTAGCAAATGTATTTTCACCGTCTTTACTAAAGAACGGATCCCAAAATGTGCTCCTGTCCTCTGCAGAACTAGAGCCCCAGGCAAAATGCTATAATCTTGTCTGGTTGTTCGCTCGGAGGCGACGACTTGAGTCTAGTCAACCTCAACACTAAGTACCATTGCTGTAGTGACGCAAATGAGAATTGCATCCAACCACTCATTCTCGTGTGGACATTAAAACTAGTTCGCTGCTAATATGTACACAACGTCGACAGAGCTTGTGTGTTGTCAGTGAGTGTGATTGTTCGCGGTGGTTGGTGCGACTGATGGATGTTGTGTATGCTTAGGTGACGGGTAGACCAGGGATGTATGCGGGTGGGAATGGCGGTAAGTGTTTGGTATTATGAACGGACGGATCATGACGTCACGTTACAAGTGTTATAAATAAAGTAAACTGTTGTACTATATAAGTAAAATAAAAGGAAGTGAAACCGTTGAAATTATCGTAATTTAAAACGAACCTTGTTTTATTATTGGGAATAAAACAACGCAAAAAGGACGAATACGGAAATTCGTAACAATATATATGCATGTGCCAATTTCTTATCTTAACAATATTTATTTTTGTATTTTTTTTTAAATTAGAGGTCATCCATCCCAAAAGGAAAATGGCACGACGTCACCAAATTTAGACACGTCTTTGCCAACTGACCCACTGATGAATAGTGACTTAAGAACGACGTGTGTACATTAGGGTGATAACTTTTTGATGTGTTAACATCTATAGCGGCGTATAGGGACTAAATCTATCAAAGTCAGAAAACCAGATTTTATGCAGCTGCTAAAACCAGATTTTATGCTGCTTCTAAAACCAGATTTTATGCTGCTGCTTAAACCAGATTTTCTGCGACTGCGAAAGAGAATAATGACATGCTAAACAAAAATGAGCGAGCAAGAGAGCAATGAAAGAGTGGTGTGGCAGGAGTGAGGCAAACGAAATTGTGTCTAGAGCGTATGTATTAACATAATAATGTATGTATGTACATGTGTCTGTTGCTGTTGTTGAACGGAAATATATATATAAAGCATACCCAAGGAAAACTTCATTTGCAAGGCTTGCGTAGTCGACGTCATGGTGACACACTAATACGTCAGCTACTTAGTATAAAGTATGTGTGATGTTGTGTGTTTGGCTGTTTCGTTGCTGTTGATATGGCAAACATGTGGTTATGTGACACTCGTATACGTCAGCTACTTCGGACAAAGTATGTGTGATGTTGTGTGTTTGGTTGTTTCGTTGTTGTTGCTATGACCAAACAAAGCGAGTCATTTGATGCTCAGCATTGCCCGGTGTATACAAAAACAAGTAGAAACGGTGTTAAGTTCAATTTTATCTGTGTTGAAAACTTAACATTTATAAATTATAAAAATAAAGTAATAAAATTTAATGCAATAAACTATTATTTTTTATTTTCCAATGTAACATTTACTAATGTGTTCATACAAATCGAACAGGTACCGTGTAGCAAAAAGGTGTTAACACATCATCCGTGAGTTCGAACACTCATTGATTTTTTTTTTAGACAACATTCTCCCCAGGGCTTTTCTAATGGCAAATATTGTATTAATGATAAAAAAAAACTATTTCAGTTCAATTTGGTAAAAAAAAAACCGTACGCACCGATAGCGATTTCTAAAATGCCTTTAATATATTTTTTTTAATTTATACATGCATACAAACAATTCCACTGAACACGAACGTAACAGATTTACATTTAATAGTACTTAGGATTAAAATTCTACTACAAAACCGATTTAATTTTTTGTTTTAAATTACAACCAATGTAGGAAAAAAAATAAGTTTTTTTTTAACTTTGTTTGACTCAAAACTTTAACGCGTTTGGTGCGTAACCTTTTTTAACGATTGCGATAAACTAAAAACGCAGTCCCTAATATTTGCCCATGCCATACACGATTTTGTCTGGGGAGATTTGATATTTGCAAAAAATGCAAAAAGGCATAGGGTGTCATGAAGATTGTAGTATGGGAATGGATGGGCAAATCAGCAGGGACTCTGACAAATCACTTCTTAGTCATTGATAAGGGCTTTAGGAAATTACCAACTGCTTTACTTTTTGTGGAAATCTGCTGGACATTGGCAATCTTTCAACGATATGGGAATATACCGGCACGGTATCAGATGCTGCCAAGGTTGCCCAATGGAGGTGCATGCGTCGTACATCACATTATTTAATATATGTGCTGGAATTCCTTCCGGGTCCCTTTTACTCCTGGATGCTGTTTAACTCCATGTGTTGGAAAAACTATGGGAGGCATTAAAGAAAAAGATTGCTTTCCCGCAAAGAAGTTATTTGCAATGATTTCAGCCAAGTGATTTGCTCTTTATAAACCGGATACTAAGAGTTGGTTGGTTTACAAAATGACCAAAAGCTCGTGCTCCCCTAGGAGAAAAACTAATTTCTGTTTGAACAATAATTTCAGTTCATACTTTGGCACATTTTGATTTTGCCCCCTTGAATGGCTCCTCCGTAATTGATTTTGCATTTTAAATTCCAAATTATGATAACTTCCTCTTTGATTCCGACAAGATCTTTGGCATGCCTGATTACACCAACATTTAACAGAAGATTTGATAAAATATATATTGGACGACAGGTAAAAAATACCGAAGGAAAGACAACGCAAATCCATTTTGGATGGCGTCTCAAAAAAAATTAATTAATTTAATTATAGAAAACTACACAAAACAATTTCCAAAATTAAATAAGAACAAAATTACAATTTTCCAAAAATATTTTCCGCCAATCTACCCCCCCCCCCCCGGTCCTGTTGGGGGGAACAAGTAGTTTCGATCCCATTGAAATAATATTTCCGACCATTTCTACTGCAGCATTAATATTGTCAGCGCGAAAATACAGGTTGCATTTAAACTTTTTATAGAATTCGCCCAACGAGAGTTCTCATGCAAAAATATGGATCGCTTAGCGACTGCACGCTGAAAAATCTGTCTTTTTTTGTTGTTTGGATGCAAATACAACATGTGTTTGGAGCTTGTCGCAAATATTCTATACTTGTGCTCAAACACATTGTGTTTGCTATTCAATATAAGATGTTTGAGACACAATTATTAATATGTCACAATTTATATTTTTTAGACCCAAATGAGGACTTTTTGTTGAAAGCCGCTAAAAACAAAAACGAGGCAGATAACACAGAGAGAACAAGTCTTGAATTCGGGAAAACAATGCTTACAAACATGTACATGTTTCCTGCAATATGTTGCTGGCGCAATTATTTTTCAGCGTGTGGTGTTAGGATACGAAGATGAGACAGAAATCGGACGGTGATCCGATTTAAAAAAGTTGCAACGATTAAAAAGAGGTTCATATTTCGCACGTTGTGATGCTAGGAAAAGGTCTAGAGTGTTTGAAACCTGCTCTTCAACACGCGGAATATGTATTGGTGAATTTACAAGCTCTCAGGAGTTCAGTGGCTCGTGTGGGAATGTCAGACATGATCGTGAACTTTAAAATCACCAACGATTACAATGTTGCTTTGAGCAATCCGAAGCACTGTTTTTACCTACATACATGCTGAAAACAAGGACCCTGTAAGATTATGCAGCAACCATATATATATGTTCGGAACGCCCATATATTTACGTGCAAGCATTGTTATCACGAATTAAGGATCTGCTACCTTTTTGTTCCTTTGTTTTCCGTCACGTTTTTGTTGTCAACAGTTTCAACAAACAAATTCACATTCAATCTTACTAGTAAGTAGCGACAACAATCGCCTCTGCACACAATCAATAAATGTCTTCGGTTAGTGACTTGTGTAAATACACACCGCAGTGGCTTAACGGGCTAGACGCTGCTGAAGATGATGCTTCACAAACATCGAAACTATCGTCCAGCGAATGTGAGTTCGAATCCCACCCTCGGCATTTACAGCGGAGAAAACATGATCTGTTACAGCCTTAAAGGAAATTACTACTTTATTTTACTTTTATTGACTACTTTACAACCTCATGAGGTCAGACGTCTTACACATATTAAATATACAAACAAATTTCAACATTTTCTTCCAACTGGCTCTATCCTTTGCCTTTTCTCGCCAGTTGGTAACACCAAGGATACGGAGGGATTATTCTGCCTCGTCTTTCCAGTGAGTCTCTTTTCCTTTCGACCTGGGTCATCTTCAACCATTCTGATAACATGGCCTAGCCAACGCAATTGGCCTAATTTGATTCGCCTAGCTATGTCCACGTCAGAATATCGATTATATACCACTGGGTTCCAGAGACGTCGGTACTCGCCGTTTTCTCTAACAGGACCATATATTTTACGGATAATTTTTCTCTCGAAAACTCTCAGGTGTTTTTCATCCGCTTACGGTATGACCCAAGTTTCCGAGCCATATGACAATAAAGGTAAACTGAGAGTCTGATATAGCTGGACTTTTGTCCTTCGAGAGAGGGCTTTGTCCCCAAACTGCTTGCTTAGCTCAAAACAGAATCTACTTGCAAGCACAATTCTCCTACGCATCTCCAGGCTGTTCACGGCGGATCCAAGATCCAAGATAGACAAATTCATCCAACACTTTAAGTTCAAGTGCGGACCAATTCGAGGGGTTTATCCAGTCGTTGACGCGGTCAATTTTGTCTTGCCCTCATTAACAGCAAGAAGCACCTTCGCTGATTCCTTTTCGATCCCCGAAAACACTGCTGTAACCTCTCGCAAATTTCGCCCAATGATGTCCATGTCGTCAGCATACGCCAGCATAATATGGCATTTCGTGTTAATGGTCCTGTTCGCATTTACTGCAGCCTTTCCCATTATTATCTCCATTAAGATGTTAAAGGGATTGCACGAAAGTGTGTCACCATGTCTAAGTCCTCGCTTGGTACAGAATGGTTCAGTGAGGTCTTTCCCCACTTCCACTGGTGATTTGGTGTTAGTCAGCGTCATTCTACAGAGGCGGATCAGTTTTGCCGGAATCCCAAGTTCAGATATAGCTTCGTACAGTTTTCCCCGTATGGGGCTATCGAAAGCAGCTTTGTAATCGACAGAAATGTGGTATCTACCGATTTTCTTTTCTTGGGCCTTTTCCAGGTTTTGGCGTAGTGTGAATATTTGGTCAGCCGTGGACTTGCCTGGTCTAAAAACACACTGATAAGGTCCAATCAGGTTTTCAATAATTGGCTTTAGTCTTTCACATAATACGCGTGACAAGACCTTATACGCGATGGATAAATACCGTGATAGTCGGAACAGACACACGGATCACCTTTTTAGAATACAGGACATAATGCACTGAGACTCCAATCGGCGGACATAGATTCCCCCAGCCATATACTAACAGTCCGTCTCACATTTCAATCACAAAAAAAAAAAAAATTGTGTCCCAGAACATCCCACGAAGGGATTGAGGAGAGCTCCTCACAATCAGTGGGATGTGAGCTTTCAAGTTTTAGACTCACTAATTGGGACCTACAGTTTTACACCGGTTCCGAACGGTATTTTGAGAAACATTTTTCATGGCTAAGTACTCGATAGTGTCGCCATCACTAAGCGAGGTGACCGTCGTCGACAGAAATGTAAGGTGGTCTGAGCAGGGATCGAAAGCACGATCTCATGTACAAGAGCCGCGCACACAAACCATTGTAAACAGAAACCTATATGTGACCATGCATTTGAAAACCCAGCTAGTGTGTCAAAATAAGTTCTTCAGTAAAACTCAATTAATGTTCCCCCCCTAACCCGCTAATGTTGCATTTTCATAGTTTATTGTTTTATATAATTGCATTTTTTACATTACTTGCCGATGTTTTTGAGACTTGCGAGCGGTTTCATTTGAAAATTGAAGGTTTTTTAAATACGAATGAAAAAAAAAAGTGAATTCAAGAAATTTGACACACTAAGTGGGTTTTCTTTATCTGGGTCACATACACATGTAATATTGAATAGCAACCACAATGTGGATGGACACAAGTACACTACATTTGCGACTAGCTACAAACACGTTATATTTGCATCCAAACAACAAACCAAAGCAGATTTTTCTGCGTGTATGGAACACTGTTTTCAGTAATACACACTATATTCTTTAATTTATCATACCTCACCCCGTCGTCGCAACAAGACAGCAATGAAAATATTCTGCATGCTGGAGACAAACATGTGAACATGAAAAAATCAACCATAAATTAATGATTGACAAAGTGATTTATGTCATGCTATGATGCTTCAATATCACACCATATCCAACCAACCAATGAAAACACACACACACATGCGTGCATATACACACACACAATTATACATACATATTGTATATACATGCAATGATGCATGTATGCCAATATATCGATGTATAAATAGGTACTCGTATATGTAAATAAACACCCAATACTCCCATATTTCATAGGGAAATGTGACAAGCGTGTGTGCGTGCGTGTCTGGGTCGTCTCCGGGGTTCACACTCATGCACACACACACACATACACACACCTGGGATTATTTATATTTGGATATGTGATTCGATATCTAGGGTTTCGACCCCCCACAGGCATTTTCGTTTTAACATCCATTAAAAGAGTTTACACTCAAACTCATATACACGCACGCGTTCGCAGCCGCATTCGCAATCGTTTTTGCGTGACAAACAACGAATACTACTTTAATGTTAACGTGGCTCTAATATGTTAGCTTTGCTTTTTTTTGTAGAGTTTTGTCGCTGTTTAACAGTGAATTGTATTTGTTTAAACAAATCTCGCTGTTGTCCTCGTCGCCGTTGTCGTCAGAGTATGTGTGTATATGTGTGCTTCCGTGGGTGGGCGGGTAGTTTTGTGTTTCTGTCTATACTAGGGAAATGAGGTTGTGACAGTAAGGACTTCAGTGATTATGTGCAATGAATTTTTAAATACATGAATTTATGTATACAAATATATTTAATTAAAGTCATTTGCAAATATGTGAGAAAATTTATTAAATATTTATCTACCGAATAAATAAATATATTTCGACAATAAATTAAACAACTATTTAATACAAAATGTTGCAAATTCTGTTAAAAACAAAAACAGAGGGATATTAAGGATATAAGGTTGCAATCAAATGGTGAATGCAGTGTAAATATCTATGTGGATGCAATAGCATATGTATGTTAGTAGGATAAATCCTGAGCAGATTAAAAGTAATTAATTTTTGGACAAGAACTACATTATACACGCTGAAAAATATCGGCCCAAGCAACATATTGCAGGAAGCATGTACATGTTTGCAAGCATTGTCTTCACGAATTGAAGAACTCATGCTTTTCAGTTCCTTTTTTTCCTATTTTTAGCGGTTTTCAACAAACAAACCCACATTTGGGTCTCAAAAACACATGTTATAACCTATTAATCATTGTGTCTCAAACATGTTATATTGAATAGCAAACACAATGTGTTTTGACACAAGTATAGTATATTTGGAACAAGCTACAAACACGTTGTATTTGCATCCAAACAACAAAAAAAGACAAATTTTTCAGCGTGTATGAGCAACTCATATGCCAATTAGACTAACTTCAGTTTTCGAAAATGTTGACAATGTTGATATTACAATTACAATCATACAAAATGAAAACCTGCACGTTAACATGTATAATTTTAGACGCTGAGAATAACCCGGATAAAAGTGTTACCAAGTTTGACTTTTTTGTATGAGAAATATAAAATGTATATCATTTATTTATATCAAAATTATGATGTAAATATAAGGGGTAGGTACTTTTTTCAACAAAATATTTAAAAATTTGTATAAAATATTATTGATTTGGAACGAAGTTCCTTAGCGCACATTGCGGGATGGGGGCTAAATGAAAAAATGTTAAAAAACTTTTTTTTAACTACTTTATTACAACCCATTATTATCAACTATATTGGGTACTTTTGGTTTGGTTTGTTTTAAAGGGAAGTTTTCTATAAATAATCAATATTCTTCGAGCTTGAGGTCAGATTTGCTGTAGTTATATTTATTTTCCTCGATATTTCGCTACTCCTTTGTGTAGCATTGTTGAATATTGTTTATATCTCCTGATGATGCTACACAAAGCGAAATATCGAGGAAAATAAATATAACTACAGCAAATCTGACCTCAAGCTCGAAGAATATTGATTATTTATTGATAAGGAAAAGGTCGAACAACAGAATAAAAATACTAAAATTGGAAGTTTACTAGGTGAAGCCTCTTTATTACATATTGTAGTTTTGAACCCAATAAAAAGTCAATTAAGAAAAGCCAAAGTACAAGACTGGCAAATCCATGAAGTACAACCCTGAGCATGGAATTACATTTGGCAGCACACTTACTCTTAAACTCGTACTTTTGGTTTGGTTTGTGTCTAGACTAACATATACTTTATGGGGGGATATTTCTTGTTGCATAGGAAATTTTCTATGTGGAGCCTTTTTACGAGGGTTGAATTTTGTGTTTCGGGATTTGGCAACCCTAGTGTTGCAAAAGTAGACAGTCAAAATTTCTCTTCACTCAAATGCCAACAAACAAAACGAGTGAAACCCAAGTACTTCTCTACTCTCTCTCTTACTCTCTTCATTGAATATTTCAATACACGAGCAGCTTTTTGATAGTGTTATTGTACATATATAACTATACAAATTCCAACCCTATTGAAGTAAAATTACATCAACTATGCAACAAGTATGAAATAAGCAAGATATGACGCGAGAGAGAAATGCGTTTGAGTGAACTCCTAGCACTTTTGGTTCTCTTTTACCAGGGTTGCCAAGTTGCGCACATCTTCTGGTCGTCTAATTCTAAATCGTCTTTGGGTGCAATCTGGCTACTGCCAGCTCTAACGTAAAGTTGGGCATTTTTGAGGCCATGCGTTTTCAGAACGTTTTGACATACGAGCGCTATTGTGTTGTTTACAGTAACTTAAAAGATTCATCTCGGCCCAAAAATGGAATTAAATCGTGAACATTTTCGTGCGATTATTTTTTACAACTTGCGACGTGGATTACCTCAGCAACAGTGCATGGGTGACCTTATTTCAATTTTTGGCGATGAAGCTCCATCAAGGACCAGTGTTTATCGATGGTATGGTGAATTCAATCGTGGTCGTAGTTCACACCAAGACGAATTTCGTGAAGGTCGTCCAAAATCAGCTGTGGTTCCGAAAACCATTGATACTGTGCGCGAACTGATTTTGCAAGATCGCTATGTGACCTATCGTGAGATTGAGACAACTTTAGGGATTAGTGGGACCAGCATACATTCAATATTGCATAAACATTTGACTGTCAAAAAACTTTGTTCGCGTCCCACACAATTTGTCAATCGCTCAAAAAAAGGCTCGTGTCGATTGGTCGAAAGACATGCTCCAAAAATACGATCGAGGTACATCGAAACACGTCTATGACATCGTGACAGGTGATGAATCCTGGATTTACGCGTATGAGCCCGAAAGTAAACAGCAGTCAACTGTATGAGTGTTTCAAGATGAGACAAATCCAACCAAAGTTGTTCGCGCCCGAAGCTCTTCCAAGCAAATGGTCGCCGGACATGTCGCAACCGTACTACTAGAACAACGTAGAACATTGAATTCTGAGTAGCACACAACCATTTGTTTGCCAGTTGTCTTCCAAGAAATCATGAAAACCAACCGCCGAAGACGGATCACTCTTCACCACGACAATGCGAGCTCTCACACATCGACGGAAACAACTGAATTTTTGAGTACCCAAAACATCGATTTGATGGGTCATCAGCCGTATAGTCCTGACTTGGCACCGAATGACTTGTTTTTATTCCCGTACGTAAAAAACAAACTGAGAGGTCAACGTTTTTCGACACCTGAAGAAGCGGTTGCTGCATTCAGAATGCATGTTTTGGAGATGGCAAATTGTTTCGACAATTGGTTCAAACGCATGCAAAAGTGTATAAATCTTCAAGTGATTTTCGATGACTAATATTTATTTTTGTTCTCTAATCCCGAAACATAAAATTCAACCCTCGTATAACATATTGTAGTTTGAACCGAATAAAAATTAAATTTAGAAAAGCCAAAATGAAACAAGTTTAAAAAAATCAAATTTTCTTAAATAAGTGAGCTTTCTTAAATAAAGTAAATTTTTCAAAAAAATACCTACTCATATTCTTAAACAGAGTACCTTTACTTAACAAAATACCTTATCTTAAAGAAGTACTTTTGCTTAAAAAAGTAAATTTTCTTCCACCAAGTACCTTTTCTTAAAAAAGTAAAGGGTTTTTCAGCAGAGACGCTACAAAAGTAAATCGCTAGGGACACCAAACGACGCCATATTTTTTCCCGCTCTTTTGACATTTCTCTTCAGTAAGGTTTGCCATTTCATCAAGGAAAGATATACGAGCCAACAACGAGTCGAAATAATTAAAATTTACTACCGAAATTTGGAGTCAGTGGCCTCAACTTTAAGAGCGCTACGTCCAATTTATGATCGTCATAATCGTCCTACCAGATCAACAATTGAGCGTCTAGTGGAAAAATTTGAATCCACAGGCACAGTACAAAATGTTCCCGTGCCAGTGAGACAACGAAGTGCCCGTAGTGTCGAGAATATTGCTGCCGCTGAGGCTTCAGTTCAAGAAAGCCCAAATGTGTCTCTCACACGTCGTTCTCAAGCGTTGGGCATCTCAATGACGTTGTTGTGGCGAATTTTACGAAAAGATCGTGGCCTACATCCTTACAAGATCAAATTGACGCAAGAACTGAAACCACTTGACCACCATAAGCGTCGTATGTTCGTGAATTGGGCTGAGCTACAACTTGAAAATGATTCGGATTTTCACCGGAAAATCATCTTCAGCGATGAGGCTCATTTCTGGCTGAATGGCTTCGTCAATAAGCAAAAATATGCGTTATTGGTCAAGCAGCAATCGACACGTAATCCATGAGTCATCATTGCATCCCGAAAAAATTACGGTTTGGTGCGGTTTATGGGCCGGCGGCGTCATTGGGACGTACTTCTTCCGTGATGATCAAGACCGGCACATTACTGTGAATGCGAATCCCTACCGTTCAATGATAACCGAATATTTTTGGCCCCAATTGGATAATATGGACTTGGAGGACATGTGGTTCCTACAGGACGGCGCCACAAGCCACACAGTTGAATGCCACAATCAATTTAGTGGAAACCAAGTTTGATGAATGTGTTATCTCACGAAATGGCCCAGTCGATTGGCCGCCTCTGTCGTGCGATTTGACGCCGTTAGATTATTTCCTGTGGGGTTACGTCAAGTCTATGGTCTATGCCACCAAGCCAGTGACGATTGATGAACTTCGTACGAATATCGAACGTGAAATTGCAGCACTATCGGCCGATTTGTGCTTGAAAACCGTCGAAAATTGGGTTCAGCATGTGGACTTCTGCAAGCGTGCCCGTGGTGGTCATGCAAAAGAAATCGAGTTCCATACATAATGGCATCGAACGTACTTTCACAGGAATAAAGAATTTCATTGGTATCTAAAACCGGTTTTGTTTTATTTAAAAATAGTTTTGTAGCGCTCTTATTGATAAATCCGTTACATTATCTTACAACACATTGCCTTTTCTTAAAAAACTAGCTTCTCTTTAAAGAGTACCATTTTTGTAAAACAAAATAACTTTTCTTGAGATAAGTATCTACTCTTAAAATTTTGCCTGTCCTTTCGTAAACAAAGAGATTGTCTCCAAAAAAAAAAATACATTCTCTTACAAAAAATATTTTTTCTTACAAAAATTCCTTTTCTTAAAAGTACCCATTCTTAAAAATAAAATAATATCTTTTCTTTTCTTTTCTTTTCTTGAGATAAGTAGCCTTCCTGAAAATAAGTAAATTTTCTTAAAAAACTTACCTTATCCTAAAAAGAGTAGCAACTTCTCTAAAAAGTATCTCTCCACCGTATGTTTTCTCGGGAAAAAACAAAAATATATTAACTTAAAACCAGTGTTCAAAATTGCTTGACTAGTTTGAATTCATTTTTCGTTGCTTAGTTGTAACTAACATAGTATGCAAACAAGCAAAACTGAAAAAGCAAATGCGCAATCCTACGATATCCAAAAAAGCTTTAAATATATTATTACAATTTTCCACATCTTGTTTGTGTGAATTCGGATTTTCAGCTTTAACCAACATTAAAACTAAAAAAAGATCAAGATTGTTAAATGTAGAAGACGATTTGAGAGTAGCATTGTCATTTTTACGACCAAATATAAATGAAATTATTAAAAAAAACATCAAGCTCAAATTTCACATTAAAAGTATTCATATCATTAGCTTGTAATTAATACCTTAATAAACGCACTGTTATTTTTGTAGTACATATTATTTTATTTCGGACATTTAAAATTAATATTGTAAACTATTTTACGCAGTGTGTTATAGGTAAGTAAATAATTTTTAAACTTATCTTTTTCTTTGTGTGACGCCAAATTTTTAAATCGTTAAAAGTGTGCCGCAACAAAAGAAAGGTTGAGAATCACTGTCTTAGGCTTTTTCTTATATAAAAACATTAACTTTTAATGAAAACGTACCTCTCATCAAAGAAAGGACCTTATCGGGAAAATATAATACATATTCTTACAAAAAGGACCTAAAGATATTCTTTTTTGTTTTAAAAATACATTCAATAAATAACAAATTTGTCAAAAATTTTTTTATCATTTTACAAAAAGTATCTTTTCTTAAAGATCCATTTAAATTATAGTATTTTTCAACAGGCGCCTTAGGCGTGTTGGAACTAACTTGGACATAATATATAGCGAAAGGAACCGGGTGTCCCCTGACACCTCAAGTAATTTTTTTTCTTCTTCCACAAGAAGAATTCCAAGACAATACTGGAAACAAGCAACAACTAAAGCAAACCCGAAAGGAAGCGAATTGAAGAAGAAAGCCGAGGCGTAGCTCGATTCACAAACAGATACTTTTACCGATATTATCCCGTGACTCGATTCGCAAGAACGGCGTTGGTTCTGTCTGTTTGATGATCTTTGTATGCTTTTTTGATACACTATGTAACGGTTTTAGATACCAATGAAATTTTGCATTCCTGTGAAAGTACGTTCGATGCCATTATGTATAAATCGGCCGATACTGCTGCAATTTCACGTTCGATATTCGTACGAAGTTCATCAATCGACGCTGGCTTGTTGGCATAGACCATAGACTTGACGTAGCCCCACAGGAAATAATCTAACGGCGTCAAATCGCACGACCAAGGCGGCCAATCGACTGGGCCATTTCGTGAGATTACACGTTCACCAAACTTGGT
Source organism: Phaonia tiefii (assembly GCA_963931995.1). Taxonomy (NCBI): domain Eukaryota; kingdom Metazoa; phylum Arthropoda; class Insecta; order Diptera; family Muscidae; genus Phaonia; species Phaonia tiefii. The sequence continues at coordinate 65,638,365 of OZ008369.1, forward strand.
TTCCAATAAATTGATTGTGGCATACGCTGTGTGGCTTGTGGCGCCGTCCTGTTGGAACCACATGTCCTCCAAGTCCATAGTATCCAATTGGGGCAAAAAATATTCGGTTATCATTGAACGGTAGCGATTCGCATTCACTGTAATGTGCCGGTCTTGATCATCACGGAAGAAGTACGACACAATAACGCCGCCGGCCCATAAACCGCAACAACAACAAGACTCATGGATTACGTGTGGATTGCTGTCTGACCAATAACGCATATTTTGCTTATTGACGAAGCCATTCAGCCAGAAATTAGCCTCATCGCTGAAGATGATTTTCCGATGAAAATCCGAATCATTTTCAAGTTTTTGCTCAACCCAATTCACGAACATACGACGCTTATGGTGGTCAAGCGGCTTCAGTTCTTGCGTCAATTTGATCTTGTAAGGATGTAGGCCAAGATCTTTTCGCAAAATTAGCCACAACGACGTCACAGAGATGCCCCACGCTTGAGAACGACGTGTGAGAGACACATTTGGGCTTTCTTGACCTGAAGCCTCAGCGGCAGCAATATTCTCGACACTACGGGCACTTCTTTGTCTCACTGGCACGGGAACATTTTGTACTGTGCCTGTGGATTCAAATTTTCCCACTAGACGCTCAACTGTTGATCTGGTAGGACGATTATGACGACCATAAATTGGACGTAGCGCTCTTAAAGTTGAGGCCACTGACTCCAAATGTCGGTAGTAAATTTTAATAATTTCGAGTCGTTGTTGACTCGTATATCTTTCCATGATGAAATGGCAAACTTTACTGAAGAGAAATGTCAAAAGAGCGGGAAAAAATATGGCGTCGTTTGCTGTCCCTATCGATTTACTTTTGTAGCGCCTCTGTTGCAAAACCCTTTATAACCACCTCACATATTAAATTGAATTTTTAAGAATTTTGTTTTGTGTTTGACTTTTAAATGAACGAATTGACAAATACAAAGGAAGAATTATCGGACGAAGCCAAGTTGATTATACTGAACGTCTATGCGATTTTTACGTAACAGTTGATGTTAACTTGTATAGGTTACGAAAAAACTCCCCTTATATTGAATCTAAAACATCTTAACCTTGCCACATTCGAAACTTCATTAAAATCATTATATGTATATATTTATAATCATTAAAATCAAGCAGAAAAAATAATTAACAAGACAAAAGACCTCGAGCTTCAGGCGTACAAAACTCAGTTTACTCATGAGCTCATAGCAGCAGACAATGTACAGTAGGGTGTCCCAAAAAAATTTTCTTTTTCGATTTTCATGGTTGCTCAAGCTTATAGGGTAAAGTATTTTTGAGAATTTTTTCAGATTTTTCGGAAGAGGTTTAGAGGTCGCACAAGTAGAAATTCCCCCAAAAATCAGGTACTCCGGACGATTTTTGAATTTTTGTTAAAGCTAGGTCAATAGCCACGATTTTCTTAGTTTGCAAGTCAACATCTTTAAAGCAAAACGTTCAATCTTTTATTATCTTTTTTTTTATATGCATAAACCACCAGTTTCGGCAATGATTTTGCTCAATAAGGTACCACATATTAAATTTTTTCGTAAATTTTGGATAAATTTTGTTAGTAACGGCTTATAATTTTTAAAATTCCTATGCAAATTTAAAAAAACTAATGATGCCCTTTAAAAGACGCATAAATTCCACGCAATTTTGTATAAAAATGGTTTTAAGTTGCTGTTACTGTTCCAGAGTTATACCATTTTGAAGCCTTTTACACATTGTACGAATCTAAAAATGTTATAAACTCTTTTCTATTTTTGCATCGGATTTGCTTTAAATTTCTATGAAAATTTAAAACACTAATGATGCACTTTAAAAAACGGATAAATGCCAAACAATTTTGAATACAAAATTTTGAATTTGCAGTTGCTGTTGCCGAGTTATGCCATTTTAAAACTCTTTACCCATTGTATGAAACTAATAATACTATAAACTCTTTGCCAATTTTTCACCGGATTTGCTCTAAACACTATATTCATGAAAAAATCTACATGCGCTAAGTAACGACAAAGAGATACACGCAGAAAAAAATGGCCCAGCAACATATTGCAGGAAACATATATAAGTTTGCAGGCAATCATATATATGGTTCCTGCAATATGTTGCGCGGGGCCATTTTTTGCTACGTGTAATTCTTTGTCGTTACTTAACGCATGGAGATTTTTTTTAATAATACAATGTTTAAAGCAGATCCGATGAAAAATGACAAACAGTTTATAACATTATTATGTACATAAATACAATGGGTAAAGAGTTTTAAGGCGGCATAACTCTGGAACAGTAACTGCAAATTTAAATATTTCTTCTACAAAATTTTTCTACAAAATTATTTGGAATTTATACGTCTTTTATAGCGCATCATTAGTGTTTTACATTTTCATAGGAATTTTAAAAGACATAAAGCGTTATTTACAAAATTTTCCCAAAATTTAAGAAAAAAAATAATACAAGGTACCTTATTGAGCAAAGTCATAGCCGAAACTGGTGGTTTGTGCATATACAATAAAAGTTTGGACTGTTTGCTTTAACCTTCGCCTTACCAAAGGTTTTTATGTTCATCGTTTACCAATACCCGCCGGGGTGAGCTGCACTTCTATGCATATGCGATATATAGGCGACCAAGCCTGGATAGCCACATAAAGCGAAGAATGTTACTGTTTTAAACTTATGAGAGGCTACATCTTTTCGTTAATGCAGTCGATCACAAAAAAAACAACAACTTCATGTCTTTCTCTTTTCTGCTATACCATTTACTAATGGTAATTCAGATATATGTATATGTGCATACATATGATGTGAAATGTATTCATAGCGATGCAGATTTTCGATATATGTAATTTAGAATTTAGTTGTAATGTGAGAACGTTGGCAAGTGGTCGCGTAATATTTAAACATGAGTGGTGAAAACAATTTGCAATATCTTTCTGCTAGCGCCATTTCAAGGTATGTATTTTATAAATTCTATTTTTATATTTTCAAAGTTTAAACAACTATTGTAATTTATGTTGTAAAAGGCTATCCCATGAAGATAGAGAAGCATATTTTCTTCGATTAATTGACGCTGAATCAGATTTGGATGATACTGCAAATTTGTTTGGGGATGGTGATGAAGACGAGCACTATATGCCTAGTGGCGAAGCAGAAGAATCTGACGTAGAACAGGAGCCTTGCGAAGTTGAGGTAAACGATGAAAGTGATTGTGATGATAACGATTAATCGAGTAATGAAAATCCGACGTCGTCGTGTACTAATAATTCTTATTACGAGTCTAAGGATAGTGTGAAATGGTTCAAGAAGGTGCCACATATAAATCGCCGACGTTCGACAAATATTATTCGCGAAAAACTTTATATGGGCCCTAATCCAATCACTAAAAATATGTCCAGGGTTGATATATTCAACTGCATTCTCAGTGCCGCTGTTAGAGATTTAATTTGAAGATTTTCAAACAAAAAAGCCGAAGCCGTTTACAACAAATGGAATTCTAAAAAAACCGAAAAACCTGAACGTACATGGAATCCAATTACAAACGAGGAATTATCAGCATTTTTTGGCATTTCGCTAATAATGGGCAGCCACAAGTCTTGTCCATGTCACGTAACAGATTTACGGAAATTTTGCGTTTCCTTCGATTTGACTGGCATGCTACGAGAGTAGCTCGACAACAGGAAGACAAGGCTGCAGCTATCAGAGATGTCTTCGAGATAATACATTCGAATTTAAAATCGCATTATAGACCTCACGAATCAATTACCGTGGACCAGCAATTATTCGGATTTCGGGGTCGAACACGTTTCACGCAGTACATGCCGTCCAAGCCAGCCAAAGATGGTATCAAAACCTGGTGGGCGTGTGATTCAAATACCTATTATCCACTTCAAGGGCAAATATACACTGGCAAAGTAAACAATGTAAGGGACACTAACCAAGGTGAGCGTGTTGTAAAGGATCTAGTCGGAATGTACAAAAACACTGGAAGAAATGTCACTATGGATAATTTTTTTATAACATTGCCGTTAGCCAAGGAGCTGGCCACTTGGAAATTATCCGCTGTAGTCACAATAAAAAAAAAACAAGAGGTTTGTTCCAAAAGAATTCAACCCGTCCAAACGCCGCGAAGTCCAATCAAGTCTATTCGGGTTCTCCGAAAATGTTACGTTGGTTTTCTATGTCCCAGCCAAAAACAAATCAGTTGTTTTGTTGTCCACTATGCATAATGACAAAACTATTTTTGGTCCACAAAATAAACCAGAAATAATTCTATATTACAACAAGTCTAAGGGTGGTGTGGACACCATGGACAAAATGTTGTCACAGTATTCCAATATTTTTTAATATGCAAGAGCCGCCGCTTCATTCATAATATACAATGAAAATATTGGAGAAAGATCTGTAAAGCGATCGCAGCGAAAGCAGTTCCTTGAGAGCCTTGGTGAAGACCTATGTCGTCCTCATATATTGAAGAGGTCTAAAATACCAGAAATCATTGGAAGATTTGCAATCAGATCAGCTATTGATTGCATTTTAGGTAAAAACTATGAAAAACCAAAAGAATTGATAACAAAGATTTACTTTTCAGGTGAACCAGTTACCGTTAGCTACCTGGATGATACTCTTGAAGCTGATGAAACTTCGGAAAGGGATGCAACTGGCCGCATCAAAATAAAAGGAAAATGCTATATATCCTACTCTTCTGAACAAAGAAGAAATACTCGACAAGTTTGCGTTAGGTGCAAGAAGCCCATTTGTGAAGAGCATAGTGTCAGGTAAACTAAATGTGAAAAATGCACCTAAGGCTCATCAGCATAATTGAATGAAATGTTATAATTACAAAAGTGAAATAAATTACAACTGAAATAACTGTTATAAAGTTAAATTTTTCTTAGGTTTTCCTAAACGGTAACCCGGGTGGGTATTGGTAAACCACGAAATAAAATTGAAAAAAAGTTAAAAAAATCTTTAAAAACTATAAAAATGTTATTATATTTTTGAAAAATTCTAAAGAACTCAACAATTTGTTCAGTGAGTCAAAATTTCATCTAGATCGGAGCAAAATTAATAAAGTTATTAAAGAAATAAAACCGAAATGGTCACCCGGGTGGGTATTGGTAAGGCGAAGGTTAAAAATGTTGACTTACAAACTAAGAAAATTGTGGTTATTGACCGAGTTTGAAGTAAAATTCAAAAAACGTCCGGTATACCCGATTTTTGGGAGAAAGTCGACTTGTGCGACCTTTAAACCTCTTCCGAAAAATCTGAAAAAAATCTCAAACATACTCTACCCTATAAGCCTCAAATTAAAGCTTGAGCATTTTTCTTGTCATTTTTTATTTTTGACTGCAAATATCTTTCGAATGGTAAGAAATCAATCAGATAGTTAAGGGTATTTTATATTTGCCTAACTTAGAAGATTTCTTTAAGCAAAAAATTTTAAAAATCCGCTCCAAATTGTAGAAGTTACAGGTCTTCCAATCATTAACACCACGAAAGTGGTCCACTTTGACACACTGTATTAAACTCTGCGTAACAACAGGGTATCTCCAAATACAATATCTTAAATGCCCGACTCCTTCTTTACACATATCTAGTACATTATTAAGCGATCCGACTAATAGTTAAGAAGTTCTGATATTATGACCACTTTTTTTCCAATCTTACACACAGGTCATCGGTGAGATACAGTCAGATCTCTTTGAAAAACTCAGCAAATTTCATGAAAAGATTTACGACCTGCCATCAAAGCTGTGGGGGTCATTTGACGGATACTTTATTCCATACTGAATTGGAACACGTCTTCTTTACAATTCAATAAAAAAGTCGCGACTGTCTCAAAAACTACGTGTTTTTATTTTAATATTAAAAAGTGCATTCTTACTGAGACACCCTCTATTGGGATCAACCCTTTATGTAGTCAACCGGAGGCCCTATATAGGAATAGTCTGCCGAATCCTTTGTATAGGAGTAGTTAGCTGGAGGCGCTGCACAGGAATACTGAGTCGAAGCCGCTATTTACCAATAGCCAGCCGCTATATAAAGTTATACTGCTGAGACCGAGGCTACTCAAAGTCATCTTCAGGGATTCTGGCAGCGGAGACTTTAACGAGAAACATACAGCAGCCCTCAGTTTTGTGTGGTCCTTGTCTCCACTGAGAACAACTTTGCCGCTGCTTAGTTTATTTACACATCGTCAGCAGAGTGCTCGCGTTACTGCAAATTTGTAAACGGATTGACTTCACGTTACATATTTTAAAACTAAAGATCATATAACTCTAGGCTCCTTCCGAAAGGATTTTTTAATAACACAGTGCAACACGAAAAAATATAACTATATACGGACACCACTACGTGATAAAAGACCAAAAACAAAAACCCGTGTTTCCCAGTTTTGCCAAAGTCATGCACTCTTTTTTTATGGGCCCCAAAGATTTGGGCCTCGGTGTAATTTTTTCAAAAAAGTGATCATTTTGTCAGGCTCATATCTTGCAAACTGTTCACAATTATTGGATTTGGATCCACAACTTAAGAAAGCGCGATTTGCAAGTCCATCAACATTATCAACATAATACGAATACTTTGTTTATTATTTTTGTAATAGATAGCATAGTTTATCAATGTTGAAGTCTGGAAAAAACAAATGAAATTAAACAATTTTCGGGAAATTTTTCGCTTTTGCGGCTACCTAACCGCTACATAAGCGCTACCTAAACAGTATTAAGAATCATTCCTAGGAAGTTCATATGTTCTCGAAAGTTTTTTATTGAGATCTAAGGTAGATTTTTGTAGTTGATTGTTTCCTTGCATTTTTAACGGTTTGCTACCTATGAGCCTGAACAAGGGACAAAGGTAAAAAATCGAATTTTTTTTAAAGTTTTTTTTTCGATTTTTACCTTGTGGCCGTCGGTGGTGCAATGGGTAGTGTGCGCGCCTCTTATACTTGAAATCCTGGGTTCGATCCCCGCTCTGACCAGCTTAAAATTTCTTTCGACGGCCGTCACCTCGCATAGTCACGGCGACACTATCGAGTATTTACCCATGAAAATGCTTCTCAAGAATACCGTTAGGAACCGATGTAAAACTGTAGGTCCCTATCAGTGAGTATAAAACTAGAAAGCACACAGCTCACTGGTTGTGAGAAGCTCTCCCTGATTCCTTCATGGGATGTTATGGGAAACCATTTATTTATTTATTTTTTGTTCTTTATGACAAAAGCTGCAACTTTCCCTCAGACAGTAAATCAAAATTAGCCCTTCGAGTAACACGTACGTCCATTAAACTGGTAGAGTGCCTGCGATCAATTACCAGGTGATCAATCTGGTTCTTCGTCTATTGATCAGGGGATATCCAACTATCCTTAGGGATGTCTTTATGTTGGAATCTCGTAATACTGACAACCATGGCCGCCGGTGGTGCAATGGTAAGTGCCCGCGGCTCTTGTACATGAGAACGTGGGTTCGATCGCTGCTCAGACCACCTTACATTTCTTTCAACGACGGTCACCTCGCTTAGTAATGGCAACACTATCGAGTACTGAGCCATGAAAAAGCTTATTTAAATACCGTTCCGAACCGTTGTAAAACTGTAGGTCCTAATCATTGAGTATATAAACTAGAAACCGCACAGCTCTCTGGTTGTGAAAACCTCCCCCTAATACCTTAATGGGTTGTAATGGCAAACCATTTTTTTCTGTTTATCGCCGCGGCAAAATCTAATAGCCTCATTCCGTTATGGCAAGTGATGGCGTGTAGACTGAATTTACGGTTGGTTGCTTCAAAAACATTTTCCCTGCTGACTTTAGCATTAAAATCCCCTAGAACAATCTTATGGGTCGATTATCGATAGCAACCGAACCTCAGTTGCGTTGCCAGTCGCCGAAAAGTTATTACATATAGCAACTGGCAACTGACAGCCAACAACTTCAGCTGCTTGATAAAGGTTATATTGGCAACCACGAATTTTTGGTTGCTGTATAGTTTTTAAAACAAAACAAAACGTTCAGATGAACGATAAGGAGTCAAAAGTTGTGGTTCTAAAGAAAGTCCTAATTTTTTGTTGTTAAATTGTAATGTTTATAAAAATTTGCCCATAATAAATATAATATTCGCCCATATTCCCGTTGTCGTCGTCGACGTCAATACAATATCGACACCAGTTTTAATGGCGACTTGAAGGTATTTGGAATAAAAAATGTTTGCATAATGTTTTAAGAGGTTTGTTTTTGGATCATAGAAATCAAAAACTTTTTTGTTGTCGATGTGACAATAGATTTATAACATTCTAAAGTTAAAAAATCTGATGACGACGTCGACGACGACAACGGGAATAAGGCCGATTATTTATATAAAATGGAACCTAGGAGCGGCAAAATTGTCGGAGCTCGGGCGGCCCAAAACTTATAAGAAAAATATAAGAACACGAAAAATATAGTTTTGTTGTCGGACAAACCTATGGGGCCCTTAGAGTCCAAAACACGAGTCGAGTTAGAGATTGCTGGGATTGCAATAATGGTATCTTTATTTTATGGTACGTCATCTTTGCACCTAGATAACCCCAATTTTCCATACTATAGATGTCTTGGCATTTAGTGTGGGTGTTTAAATTAAAAGGAATGATGGATCTGCTTCATTGCTAGTCATTTTAAAAACATTCGAGAACAATTTTCCAGACATTAAATAAAAGGCCCGTCCGACAAAAAATAACATATTTTTCGTTTTCTACATGTTTTTCTAATTTTGGCCTTTATTTATCAAGTTTTGAGCTGCCGCCGAACATCGGCAATTTAGCCCTCGTAGCCATGTGTTTGACTGAAATCAGCAACATGTTGCTTCAGTGGACTTTTGTTCCAAATGAGGGCATCGTGAGTAGAACCAGGATGTCTGGCGTCAACATACCCAATGCGCATTTCGTAGTCAATCATTTACAATTAGATCATTGTTAATGAAAATAATTATTATAGTATTATAACTTACCAGCAAGACATTCAAACTAAACTAGCCTTTCCTATTTATGTATAAATGGCGATCTTCTTCCTTCGCTCCAATGATACGTACGTGTGTCACATCTATACGTCCGACAACTTCGTTTTCTAGTAAAGCCGGATTTTATTTTGGGTCTTTTCTTCCTCCGTCATTTTTGAAACAATGCACATCCTACAAATGTTTTTTCAATTAAATGCACAAGATGCACCACGCCATGGTTGAAGTCGTTGCCTTTGGACTTTTGGAAACTTCCCTCCGCAAAAAACATTAAAGCTATACAAACTTTTAAGAGCGGTGGTATAGCTGTCGCCCGATGACTTGGTTTGAAGTCATTTCCCAAAATATCCACTAAATAAACTATTCCTTCTTTTGGAAGGTGAAAATATGCATTGAACCTAATACGGAATTGTTTATTAACAATTATTCTCAGCAATAACATTCACTCAGTGTATCCGGCAATTCTAAAGGATTAGAGTTGTCTCTTAAGTGTCTTCTAATAGATGCCAGGTTTTGTACTTTGTCTTCCTCGGCAAAAAATAATTCCACTGACCTTATCACTATTATTAATTAGTCTTTTCTTTTCTTCCTAAAGACACGTTTATTTCTCACACACTTTCGATTTATTGCTTGTTTACATTATTTACAGTTAGCGATATTTCAAAACTCTGTTATCGACGGGAAACACTGTTACCTACGGCAACTGGCCAAAGTTGCCATACATAATACTAATTTTTATTTCAGTGGCGTTGTCAGTTGACAAAGCAACTGAGGCAACTACTAATTTTTATATCAGTGGCGTTGTCAGTTGAAAAAGCAACTAAGGTTCGGTTGCTATGGTTAATCGACCCATTAATGTCATGGCCGCTGCAGCGGTTGTATATTTTCTTTAGGAGCTCACAGAACATGTCCATGGTGTCATCGTCTATTTTCCGTCGGGGCATTAACACCGATGCCGTGCTATAAGGCCATAGGCAATAAAGCCATATGGTCTTATTTCTCACCACTTTGAGAAATAAGACCATATGGCTTTATTACCACAGAGCAAGTGCAATAAAGCCATTATGGTATTATTTCACCTTTGATAATTTTTTATGTGCTACTTATGTAGTGTATTTGATTTCCTTTAGTGGCAAAAAAAAAATTAATTCAGTTAACAGAAAATTGAAATATTTACATACATATGTATTTTCTTTTCTACAATAATTAACAATATATAAATGTGGCATCCGTAATGATGGCACGACAAATAGGACACAATGTATGCGTTCCGTTTTTCTCAGCTTTTTCTTTTATTTGTTGGTAGCATGGCTGACAAACTTTAAAATGTTTGCATGGATCAAACAGTATTTGTCTGTCGTTTTCGCAACAAACAATACATGACAAATAATGTTGCTGTTGCATTTCTGCATCAGTGCCTTCTTCTTCGCTGCTATTTGCATCTGATTCAATGTCGTCAGCGCTGTCAATTGTGTTTATAAAATCTTCCTCAAGCATACAGTTCTTCATTTTGGAGAACTGTGCGAGTACAGTACTCAGGGTTATTTTCTTCTCCCTTAAAAGTCGACATCGATTTTGTATGAAAATACTTCGCTTTTTCCCGTAAGAACTTCTGGCAGTGTATACAGATGAGCATCCGGAAATTGCTTTAAGGAAATCACTTGATTTGGTCGCTTCTAAATGCATAAGAAATGCAGAAGAATTCCTGAAATACTTAAAAATTACCATGCTTTGGAAGCTTCCTACGGGCCGCAAGGGTAGCGCGCCGCGCGAGTTCGGGCGCCCCCCCCCCTCGCTTGATCCATATCTCTTCAGCGGTTGACTCTGACAACTCATTCTTTACGTGGACAATATGCAATTTTAACAATGGATTGTACGGGTATGGCGTTATTTCCACATCGATTGTTAAACTCATATGGTGTTAGTACACTCTCGTGTTGGTAATAAAGTCATATGATCTCATTTCTCAAAGTGATAAGAAATAAGGCCATATGGCGTTATTGCCTATGGCCTTATAGCACGGCATCATTTACACCAATTAGCGGTATAATAAAGAATTTTTTATTATGCGGATGTTGGCTATACATTCACTCACGGGGTTGAACCTTGATACCACATTTTGCAGTCTTTTTCCAACTACAAAACCGCAACAAAATTCATGGTTTATCTCGTGGCAGGCGTAGTATATGTTACTTTCCTTGTACAGCTATTACCTGTCTATTACATCTCCTGGATAGCCCTAATGTCAGCCCTATAACTCCCGGGAACATCTGCCAGTTGGATAGTGGCATGGGATCTGTAGTGTTTTAACATTCCAAATCCATATCCGTAAATCCTTGTCCTTATAATGTTTGCGGGGGTCGTCAAAAAATACGAGGATTTTAAAAAAATACTAGTAGTCAAAATATTAGTAATCTTTAAAACAGGGTAAACTAAATTGTCCTTGCACACCTTGCGAAATAGCCGCCTTAGTTTTTTTGTATGATAAATCGTCTCTCAAACCTCTCAAAACTTTTAGGAATAAGGCCGTAGTAAAACTTTAAATGTTTCGGGTAGCGTATGATTAATATTAAATGGATAATGTTTGAAAATATGTAAAGTTTCTCGGTGGATATTTCCTAGCAAATTGAACGCTATCAATGTCATTTAGGCTGATGACCATATGTCAACATTATCATTTGCAGAGAGTAAATGGAATAGTATAAACATGGTGAGAACTATTTAAGAGATCTGTTAGATTGATTTCACTTTTCTATTTTTATTATAAAAAATTGCTATTAGTGTAGTATTTAAAATGTAAGGAACAATAACAAACAGAACGGGAATACAAATTTTTATTATGGTCTCTTTATCAAATGCATCATCTGTGTTCACAATACCGCTTTATTTTTCAGAATTTTATTTATATTTTCTAATTGTTGTATTTCGTTCGCCACTTTGCAACAGATTTTTCTGAATTCTACGAAACTGATAGTGCCAATTAAAAGCAGGCTGCCAAGCGGTTTCTCTTCAGTTAAGGAGAGTTGTATTTCTATGCGCATTTCATTTCTTTATGCAATTTGTTCCATTTGACAGGATAGTATAACATTGCTAGTAATTTGATTTTTCAAAAATTCCACAAAAAAATTAATGCACAAGTTGTAAATAATTTAATTTAATACAGTAACTTAATTTATTTTGTCTCTTCACATCCTGCTATAGTTTGCTATAAGTTCCGGTTAGCGTGTTACAAATAGCATTAAGGAAGATGTTAGTCATACGTAAAACATGCCAGGCATACGGAGTCAATTTATAATTGATTTGTCCACAAAATTACCCATCATACACATACAAATTTGAGTACAAACGAACACAAATTCATTACACTTGCCCGCAACAAACCTCAAAATGAACACGTTCACGAAACATATAAATATTTAAATAGAATTCCTTCCTTCTGATATCGAAACCAAATACCCTCAAATCTTAAGACATGTGGTTTACAATTGTGGTTTTCCAGATATCATTTCAAAGTCCTAATCAACAGACCGCACAAAAATTTACAACGACAGTTGGAAGCATAAATTGACCTATAACCTGTGAGTCTTATTACAGTAAATAGTCTTCGCTTTGGTTTTGGTCAATTAAGAAACTTTTTTGTTTGTTTTTATTTTAAATTGAAAGTATTTTGGGGGAAATAATTAATGATACACAACAGACAACAAAATAAAATGGCTGAAAAAAATAATAATAAATTAAAGATGCGAAAATATGTGAAGCACCAAACAAAAAAATACATTAATAGAAATACTGTCAGGATGCTATTATGAACATTATACTTTAAGTTCCTTGTGTCTGGCAAGTAAAGTAGGTCATTAATCACATCATATGGCATTACGTGGCATGAAGCACTTGCACAACTGTACTAATGGTAATCGTACGCTCTATTATATAGATTTAATGTCAATAACGACTTAACACATTTTATTGTTATTATTATTATTCATACGCCACGTAGTGATGTTGTATTATAATTAATCATTCGCCATATGATACTGCATTTACAAGTGGATCATTTTAAATGAAATTTTGATTTAAAGTAAATTTCACAACAATTATTAGTATTTTTATCCAATTATAAAGCTTGAATATATGCGACGACGAGAGGGAGCTAAAAAACTTTCAGCTGGAAGTGCTGAATAGTCAAGTAGGATAAAGTTCCTTGTTTTATAAACATTTTTCTTCCATTCGCCCAGATAAATTTGCAATATGTAAGGCTCACGAAAATTAGACAAACACATGTATGTTTCCGTGACTGGCGCAATGGCTAGTGTGCGCGGCCCATGTGCATGAGAACGTGGGTGCGATCTCTGCACACATTACCTTACAATTCTTTCGACGACGGTCACCTCACTTAGTGATGGCGACCCTATCGAGTACTTAGCCATGAAAAATCTTCTAAAAATACCGTTTGGAATTGGTTTAATACTGTAGGTCGCCCTCAGCGAGTGTAAAAACTAGAAAGCTCACATCTCTCAGATTGTGAGAACCTGTCCTCAATTCCTTCCTAGGATGTTATGGGCCACCATTTTTTATGTGTGTAGCTGCCAAAAGACTGCGACATGTAGGCTCAAAGTTCAAGCCCATGAGTGAACATATTTTCAAAGCGAAATACTCTTACATATCGCTAATTTGTGTACATGGTCCGACGGAGGAAAAAGACGATGACACCGACGACATGTTCTTTGAGCACCTAGAGGAAACACACGATCGCAGTCCTGGTCTTGGCATTAAGATTGCTCTAGGTGATTTTAATGCAAAAGTCGGCAGGGGAACGCCTTTGCATCAACCATCGGTAAATTCGGCCTACATGTCATCACTTCTCAGAACATAAAGAGAGTGTCAGATTATCCCGCGGGAAAGAACATGCTTGTACGAGATACCAAAATAAATAAATCCACAAGGCAGCCGGGATATGCCCCGATCAACAGACGAAGAACCACAATGATCACCTGTAATTGATGGAAGGCACTCTGCTAGTGTAATGGAGGTACGAGGAGGCTAATATCGATTGGGATCACTTCCTGGTTGCAGCAACGTTTCACACAGGGTTAAGCAGAGCGACATCAGAAAGCTGCAATTGCCAATGATAGAGACGGCTATTCAGAGAAGCTCTTTCAGACACTGGTGCAGAACGCATCCCGGCATCATGATCCTGAAGCTTAGTGGATACACATTTCTTAAATAAAAGAAATAAATGGTTCCCAACTACATCACATGAAGGTATGGGGAAGAGCTTCTCACAATCAGTGAGCTGTACGCTTTCTAGTTTTATACTCATTGATTGGAACCTACAGTTTAACACCGGTTCCGAATGGTATTTTGAAAAGCCTTTTCATGGTTAAATAGTCGATAGTGTCGCCGTCACTATGCGAGGAGACCGATACTGAATGAAATGTAAGGTGGTCAGAGCACGGATCGAAACAAGGATCTCATATACAAGAGGCGCGCACTCCAACCATTGCACCACCGACAGCCAAATACATTTCCAACTCTATGAAAACTACTGCAGAACCGTCCTTTGTTATTGAAAAGTGTTTAAAGACAAACCATGGTACAAGAACAGTATCGCAGGCAAGTGATGAAAATAACGCTGCACGTATGGCAATGCTTCAGACAGTTGCAACGCAGAGCAGTATAAGAAGAAGACGGGATGGGAATCCCGTTTGATTAAGAAGAAAAAACGGTTGTAGAGAAAGCAAGAAAGTGAGGAAATTGAATCTTACAGAATAAAGAATGATGCCCGTAAATTGTACCAAAAAGTACAAAGCCAAACCAACGGATACAAATCAGAGGCCTCCTTTTGTAGAGATAAGGACGTCAATCTTGTCACAGATGTGCAGAGTATGTTGGGAATATGGAGAGATTACTTCTCTGCTTTATGTGTCCCAGGAGACTTCACTACGGATGACGGTGTGGTGGAGCACATGCAGGACGATAGCGTTGACAGCTGATGGCTGACCTTCTTACGGCTAGCGGTTATTAGTTGGAAAGGTACATGCATCAGCTCAAATGCAAAATCTGGCTAGGCGAATGCATGTCCGACGATTGGGGTCTTAGCATACTGTGTCCTGTTTTAAAAAAAAGCGACCCGAGTATGTGCACGCACTATAATGGCATAAGACTTTTATGCATCGCATACTATGTCCTCACGAGCGTAATGTGCGAAACCCTAAAGACGGTTGTTGCCGACCTGATTGTACCATATCTGTGTGGCTTTAGGACTGGAATGTCAACTATCGACCAGATATTCTCATTACGACAAATCCTGGAGAAACCCCACGAAAAACAAATCGCAACCTATCACGTTTTTGTAGATTATACGCCTCCTTTAAATAATCCGATACGGGGAACACTATACCAAGCTATGCCGGAGCTTGGTAAAGGGTTGAATTTTATGTTTCGGGATTAGAGAACAAAAATAAATATTAATCATCGAAAATCACTTTATTGTTTTTCAAAATATTCCCCATGAAGATTTATACACTTTTGCATGCGTTTCACCCAATTGTCGAAACACTTTTGCCACTCTGATTGAGGTATCTCCAAAACATGCATTCTGAATGCAGCAACCGCTTCTTCAGGTGTCGAAAAACGTTGACCTCTCAGTTTGTTTTTTACATACGGGAATAACTAGAAGTCATTCGGTGCCAAGTCAGGACTATATGGCGGATGACCCATCAAATCGATGTGTTGGGTGCTCAAAAATGCAGTTGTTTCAGCCGATGTGTGAGAGCTCGCATTGTCGTGGTGAAGTGTGATCTGTCTTCGGCGGTTGGTTTTCCTGATTTCCGAAAAAAAACAGGCGACCATTTGCTTGGAAGTGCTTCGGGCGCGAACAACTTTTGTTGGATTTGGCTCATCTTGAATTGACTGCTCTTTATTTTCGGGCTCATTAGCGTAAATCAAGAATTCGTCACATGTCACGATGTGAAAGACGTATTTCGAAGCACGGCGATCGTGTTTTTGGAGCATTTATTTCGACACGAACCTTTCTTTTGAGCGATTGACAAATTGTGTGGGATCCAACGCAAACAAATTTTTTTTTGACAGTCAACTGTTTATGCAATATTGAATGTACGCCGGTCCCACTAATGCCTAAGGTTGTCTCAATCTCACGATAGGTCACATCAAAAAAAAATAAAAATGGTTTCCCATTACATCCCATGAAGGGACCGGGGAGAACTTCTCACAAGCACTGAGCTGTGCGCTTTCCAGTTTTCACTCACTGATTGGGACCTACAGTTTTACACTGATTCCGAACGGTATTTTGAGAAGCTTTTTTCATGGCTATATACTCGATAGTGTTGCCGTCACTAAGCGAGGTGACCGTCGTCGAAAGAAATTTTAAGGTGGTTGTAGCAGGAATCGAACCAAGGATCTCCTGTACAAGAGGCGCGCACACTACCCATTGCACCACCGACGGTCACATGACGCTCTTGCAAAATCAGTTCGCGCACAGTATCAATGGTTTTCGGAACAACAGCCGATTGTGGACAACCTTCACGAAATTCGGCTTGGAGTGAACTACGACCACGATTGAATTCACCATACCATCGATAAACACTGGTCCTTGATGGAGCTTCATCGCCAAAAATTGAAATAAGGTCATCCATGCACTGTTGCTGAGTTATCCACGTCGAAAGTTGTAAAAAATAATCGCACGAAAATGTTCACGATTTAATTCCATTTTTGGGCCGAGATGAATCTTTTAAGTTACTGTAAACAACACAAATAGCGCTCGTATGTCAAAACGTTCTGAATACGCATAACCTCAAAAATATCCAACTTTACGATAGAGCTGTCAGTTGCCAGATTGCATCACTAGGGTTGCCAAATCCCGAAACATAAAATTCAACCCTCGTATTTCGCCCTGGTATATTCCCAAGTTTGCCATCCTGGATTTCAAATCAATTACGTCCCCAACACTATATTCAAAGGTTCCCGCCATATTTCCGAGTATTCCAAGCATAAATTTGCAAAGTGCACAAGCAGCAGCATTTATGGATGAGCAAATAGGTCCCAAAGAATTCCTCTCTTCATGAAATTTCGGCAAACCATACATTCTGGGGGCTGTAGATAGCACCCTGTACAATTCCCTCCCCGTAGACGCGTCAATTAACATTTCGTTGAATAATTGGAATAATTCGTTGAATAATTTGTCGTTCCCCTCCCGAAGACTTGACGTCGGATCACTCCCGAGTCGTCTATACGTGCATATACCGCCCAGAATATTTCCCATCATTTTATTTTCGTCCCTTGATAACGCAACTGTCGTTCCTCCTATGTCAGCGCTCATGATGAGAATGTCACCGACCCCCCCCCCCCCCCCCGCAAATTGCCCAGTGCGACCCACTGTGCCTAAAATAATATCATTCTCCATGTCCAATTTCGGTTTTTAGAGGTGGTCATCGATCAAACCAACGAACTTCGCCCCTGAAATCTCCTTATCTTCTTCGTCACTACCGTATGCACTCTTCCCGTTCGGCTATGTTTTCGAATAAAGGGAATGTCGCCACCGTGCATACTTGGGTCCGAGAGACAGTAACCATTGAGTGTCCGATGGAATAACGTTGCCCGTCGTATTCACAAATCCATACGAACTGAATTAAGTTATCAAAAATCGTTGAAATCCTTCCACGGTGCGCAACATACATTAAATTAATATTAATTATACGAGACGTGGGGTTGTTTTTATAATATCAATTATACGTCCTGTTCAGTTTTAATACATAATTGATAAATCTATAGTTAATATAATTTAATATACTATAATCTAATTTAAGCAATTATTTATATAATTATTTTAGTATAAAACGATAATTTCAGGAATTTAATATTTAAATATGTATTCTACTTAAAAAATATTGCATCGTTTAACATTTTCAACCACATAAATTAGTTATATGTCGCCATAGAAAATTCCACAAAAATTAAATTAGAGACAAATGAAATTATAGAAATTGTACACATTGAATGAAGACATCTAAGCGAACACACAACTTTATGACTTAAGTTAATGGTAAAGCTAATCTAAATTCCAAATGTATTCCAATGTGGTTAAATTTTTAAAAGACCATAATTTATATAAAATTTCTGAGGAGATGTTACAACATTAAATTACTAATGTGACAAATTTACATTTGTTTAAGATATTTGGGCTACTATTAAATTCAAGATTAAAATAATTTATAAACTCATGTAAAATACTGTTAAACAAACTAAAGCAGACTTTAATTTCCTGAAGACACAAAAATAAATTACACGGATTTATTTTTAAAAGCAATACCAATTCTTTATACAAGGTGTTGATCCCGGGACTAGTTCTGAATTTAAGGTGCGATAACTTTTACCACTTCAATATCTTTTCTATATAATTTCTGATTATTATCTTCTTCTATTTATAATGAAATCTTCGGACGAATATTGTTTAAAATGCTGAAAATTATTGGAAGGCAAACCAAACCAACCACAAAATGTCGTTTAAATTAAAAATGAAATCAATAGAAATGATTGTCATCACAAACTTTTGTTTTTTATTGTTTAACCAATCGTTTCCCTTTGCTGCTATTGTCAAACCATTGATGATTGTTAATTGGCTGTTTCACGGTAGGCCGTTTTTTGATAACGGTCAAAACAAATTAAATTGTCAGAACAGAGAGAAGAAGAAGACGAACCTGAATAATTGAAATGATTCGAAATCGAAAGATATGTGTAAAATTGGGTCTTATACTCAGTCAGTTATATTTGGAATCAGTAATAACATTTCAAATAAATTGCTGGTAGCATAGAGAGCTTCCGACAGTCTGTTAGTCGTGGGCCCATTTTGTCCCGTTTCATTTTCCAAGCACTACTTTCAACTACTTGCTTAAAATGTTAAGAATATCTACATTATTATACTAGGTGGACTTGGTTTTTCTAAAGTGAACTAAGGAAACCAATTTTTGGGCATATGTGTCATAATGATAGTAGAGAAATTGTTGAAAAGCGTAAATTAATGGAGGAGATTTGTTGAATGTGATTCTAACTCGCATCAACTTCCTCATTTTTGACATTTTTGATTATGTTTGTAATTTCAAGATCTTTAATATAATTAATTAAAATAAAAGATAAATTCATTCGGTATTTGAAAATATATTCATACGCCGGATTACACAGATTTAATGGTCGTAACGGCTAATTACTTCTTATTATTATTAATCATACGCTAAGTACTAATTTTGAATTTTAATTAATCATTCGCCACATGATGCTACTAATGTGATTACAAGTGGATACATTTCAAGACAAATGTAGCTTTGGTGAAATTAATTAGCAGCTGCTGATAGTGTTTCTTCATTTTCAGCAGTTTTATATAATTTTTAGAAAATTTTTAAATTTTTCAAAATATTGACTATTTCGGACAGAGCCATTCATTTTCGATTCGATCGGAAAATTTAAAGCGGTAAGCTAGTTTAATTTGTAATTCTTCGAAGATTTAAATCTTTCAAGTGTATTCAAAACCGAAACCGGTTAACCGCATCCCGGCCGATTAACTGTACGTCGTTTTTTTAAAAATTGCTACCTTCGAAGAACCGGTTTCACCGGGTATTTCAGTTAACCTGGTTTTTCGGTTTCTACACAACTGATATAATAATGCAGACTTGCAAAACTAAATCTTTTTTCATAGCTCAGTATGGTTAGTGACTCCATCAAACAGACACAATAGACTTGGCCAACGAATTAGTTTTCTGTTATCCAAGGCAATAGTAGTCATATCTTCCAACTCCGATACAGAGGATAGTTCCGGCACTAACGACAACACAGGTAGAAATGCATAAAATAATTAACAGTATTCACAATCCCAAAAGAATTACAAAATGTCCAAAGGAATATTTCTTCAACGATGATTTTGACTAATTGGGGAAGTCAAATATTAGAACAGATTGGTTGAATATAATAAATAAATAAAGGGTGGGCCAGGTAAAGTTTGAACCAATTTGAAATGTGGGATTTATGAAGAGAGTTAAATAAATAAAAATAAATGGTTTCCCGTTACATCCCACGAGGGGATTAGTTTCCCACAACCAGCGTGCTGTGAGCGTTCAAGTTTTACACTCACTGATTGGGACCTACAGTTTTACACCGGTTCCGAACGGTATTTTGTGAAGTTTTTTCATGGCTAAAAACTCGATAGTATCGCTGTCACTAAGCGAGGTGACCGCCGTCGAAAGAAATTTAAGGTGGTCAGAGTAGGGATTGAACCCACGTCCTCACGCACAAGAGCCGCGCACACTACCATTGCATCACCGAGAGAGTTAGAGGTTAGAAATTTACGAAAAGGGTCACTTTACGCTTGAAGAAAATTAGAATATTAAAAACAACGAGTCGAAATTCTTAAAATTTACTACCGAAATTTGGAGTCAGTGGCCTCAACTTTAAGAGCGCTACGTCCAATTTATGGTCGTCATAATCGTCCAACCAGATCAACAATTGAGCGTCTAGTGGAAAAATTGGAATCCACAGGCACAGTACAAAATGTTCCCGTGCCAGTGAGACAAAGAAGTGCCCGTAGTGTCGAGAATATTGCTGCCGCTGAGGCTTCAGTTCAAGAAAGCCCAAATGTGTCTCCCACACATCGTTCTCAAGCGTTGGGCATCTCTGTGACGTCGTTGTGGCGAATTTTGCGAAAAGATCTTTACATACATCCTTACAAGATCAAATTGACGCAAGAACTGAAGCCGCTTGACCACCATAAGCGTCGTATGTTCGTGAATTGGGCTGAGCAACAACTTGAAAATGATTCGGATTTTCATCGGCTTCGTCATGAATGGCTTCGCCAATAAGCAAAATATGCGTTTTTGGTCAGACAGCAATCCACACGTAATCCATGAGTCATCATTGCATCCCGAAAAAATTACGGTTTGGTGCGGTTAATGGGCCGGCGGGGTCATTGGGCCGTACTTCTTCCTTGGTGATCAAAACCGGCACATTACTGTGAATGCGAATCGCTACCGTTCAATGATAACCGAATATTTTTGGCCCCAATTGGATAATATGGACTTGGAGGACATGTGGTTCCAACAGGACGGCGCCACAAGCCACACAGCGAATGCCACAATCAATTTATTGGAAACCAAGTTTGGTGAACGTGTAATCTCACGAAATGGCCCAGTCGATTGGCCGCCTTGGTCGTGCGATTTGACGCCGTTAGATTATTTCCTGTGGGGCTACGTCAAGTCTATGGTCTATGCCAACAAGCCAGTGAAGATTGATGAACTTCGTACGAATATCAAACGTGAAATTGCAGCACTATCGGCCGATTTATGCTTGAAAACCGTCGAAAATTGGGTTCAGCATGTGGACTTCTGCAAGCGTGCCCGTGGGGGCCATGCAAAAGAAATCGAGTTTCATACATAATGGCATCGAACGTACTTTCACAGGAATAAAGAATTTCATTGGTATCTAAGTCTGGTTTGTTTTATTTAAAAAATATTTTGTAGCGCTCTTATTGAAAAAGCCGTTATTAGGGATTCGTGCCAAATTGTATTACCCTAGGACGACTCCTTCTATTTTTGTCCCTTCGATATACTGGGACAAAGCACTGGCGTCGTGGAAGAGAAGCCAATACATCCACAATGTGTGACTGTTGGGTGCGGTTTTTGGCATTTCGGCATGATGAGCAAGGGCCATTGTTACCGTGCCATGCGCACCAGGTTTTTATTCCAAAGAGTTGAAGAGGATGACATGGACGAAGAATGGTTTCAGCAGGACGGATCTACGTGCCACATATCCAACGTTACAATCGATATTTTGCGTACTGTGTTGGAAAACCGCATAGTCATCCGAAACTCGGAGTCCGAGCCATCCGAAACTCGGAGTCCCGTTATATTATTATCTCTGGAGCGCCGTGAAAGATAAGTGTTATGCAAACAATCCCGACTCCCATGGGGTCTTACAACACGGAATAGAGGCCAAAACAATCAACAATATACTGAACAATTGGGTTGGTCGAATGAGGTATTGAGTCTATATTAGGATTTTATTAAAGCGAAAATAAATTCCAAATTTTACATTGCCAACACTTTAGTTTCCCGCATTTTCATCCCGCCTTGGATTTCAATACCGCTTTTTGCAAAGAATTCCCGCTTTATAACGTTTCTGTCTTTTCGACAAGTAAAGTATTATTTAGCTTGGAAGTTATATTTTTCTTATATAAAATTGTCAGACGAAAGACTCGAAGTTTTGTGAACTTCGTCATGAGAAGCTTTGTTGTAGGCTACTGACATCTATTCAAATGTGTCACTAAATGAAATATTTAAATATATGTCTGATGTATCCAAATATTTTATTTACCGTCGGATGGGTCACAAACGTGGCGAAATCAGATGCTGGTTATGGGCAAAATATTTAAACAGATCTCAAAATAAACTAATTTCAAATTATGCTGGAGTCGTTGACTTCAAGTTCCGGTTAAGTGGAAAATATTTCTTAAATTATTCCGCTTGTTGAGTCAAAATCCCGCTTTTCGTTGGTCAGGTTAGGTATGACTCTAAAAATCGTATCGAATGATTACACTATGCAACAGAATTTAGGTTTTTCCTTTCGGGGTGGACGATTCTCATTTCTCGTTTCTCACTGCTTTTATTTAAGTCTATGGAATTATATCCTTACAGACCAGCAAATATCTTACATAACTATTTAACAAGAATAACAAAATAAAACTTAACTAATTAATTAAATTACATAGCAGTTGTCTAAAATTATTTTGAGGCAGACAAAAGTCAATGTTATTACAAAATGAATTAAATAATATCATAGATCTATTAATAGGCTCATTGGAAGCAGAATCTGTCGAATGCAATTCTATATTAAATGTATACATTAGGGTGGACCTTGTGTCGATATTTTGGTAGATGAGGGCTCTATTCCGTGCCTTTTTGAAAAAAAATGACAATGCCGAAAAAAAAAATTAAAAAAAAAAAACATTAGGGGTTGCGCACGAGCCGAGAAAAAGGTCCACTTTGCCAAAATTAGGGGGGAAATTGCCATAGGTCATCAGGGGTCACCCGTAGGGGGGAAGAATGTATGGCCAACCCCCATTAACTTTTTACCGCCAACATTTTCCCCCAAGACACCCACCCCCTGGGGGTCACCATACAAAAATGGAGGTTGCTCAGTATTTTCGAAAAACACCATAGGTCATCAAAAATATATGACCGACCCCCATTAACTTTTCATCCCCAACATCTTTCCCGAACAAACTTACCCTCTATCTCCACTCCTTGAGGGACTCCCCATACAAAAATAAAAGAAGCTGTAATTGAGTAGTACTACTAAGCACTCTTAATATAATATAGTCAAATTAACATATTTTTGTTCGCTGATGGGTATTTCTTGCGGTAAGAATCGATAACATGTAGTAAATACTGTTTCTCTTCTTCGCCTTGACACAGTATTCTATTATAATCTTGTATCATTTTTACTCCTCTTTCGGCAGTGTCGTTCACAACGCGCAAGTTATTTACAATTCTACGACCTTCTTGATAGTCTGCGCGAGATTTCCAGGTTGCTGGATTTGCAAGAATGAAATCTTGCGATATTCCAAATCGTACAAATAAATTTTTGGTATTATGAGAGACGAAGTTGCTCAAGTCTTTAGCCAAGAATTCCTCATTCACATCTTTGAATTTCACCTCGATTTTTTTAACGCTGGTGCTTTTGATTACGACGCGAGGAGCTGGGGAAACCGGGTCGTCTTCTTCATCTTCTTCACCTTCTTCGTCTTCTTCATCTTCTTCACCTTCTTCGTCTTCTTCATCTTCTTCACCTTTTTCGTCTTCTTCATCTTCTTCACCTTCGTCATTCTCATTTTCTAGCAATGCTTGGGCCATTTTGGCCTTCAACTCATTTGAAACCTTGTCATCGAAAAAGGCAAGGGCTATGTGCTCATCGGCGAGATACCATAGGTGACCGATAAATTTCTTTATCATTACCCGAGATAAATCCTGGTCAACGGACTTGTACTCGACGATGTCCTTCAAAAACTTCCAATCTTGATTCGGCGCCTCAGTTGCTCGAGAAGAACCAAACCATGCCTTGACGTAAAGTCGCACCACCAAAATACAAACGTGTCGAATACCATTCAATTCACATACAGATAAGTGAAAAGTTCTCCGAAACAAAAACATCTTGAGGCTGTAAATGGCTTTTGCCATCCATCGAGCATGGGAAACGGGTCCTGGAGGTCGGAAATGGTAATTCTCAAGTTTTTCACCCAGAAACAAAAGAATTAATTGTAGCATTTCTTTGTAGTCATCGCGAGGGTGTTTCTCCTTCAATTGATCTAAGCAAAACTTCTTTATGCCGACTTGCATTGCCACAGGAATTTTTCTGACGACTTGATCGTCTATCAAGCCAGAATGGAATGGTTTAACCTTTACAGCGTCCCATTCCTGTTTGAAACGGTCAAAGCAAGGAACGCCTGGTGCACTGGTCTTCCCATTTTTGTCTCAAAAACTTCCCTCAGCACCAGTTCGTATACGTGGTGTCTGCAAGGTAAATATAAGATTTCTCTCTCCAACAGCCGCTCAAGAGCAACTGCGGCTCCGGAGAATGGGCCACTGTTCGTTGATGTCGTGTCGAAAGAAAGTCCTTGTATTCGATGTGTCATATGCCAAGATGCCAACAGTTGATAAACGGCATGTGCTATTCTCCGGCCTTTTCCTTTCCCATCTTCTACTTTGGGAACTCCAAGAAGTTGTTCTTTTTCTCCGTACGAGACAATTACCGGTAGACGGTCCACCTTCTTTGTACCCACAAAATCCAAAAGCATTTTGCCATCCCAATGGACTACGAAGGATTTAGCTGCGACAAGCTGGAGATGAATGAAACGCGTTGAAGAATAAGAATTCTGAATGAGAGCAAATAAATCTATGCGATCTTACTTCTGGATTGTCTTTCACATAACTCAGCATGTTCTCTCGATTTGAACGCCGACATCTCCGAAGCGACGTACGGTTTATTGTGTATTGTTGAGGATCGCATCCAAATGCTTCTGCCGCCGCTATCATAATGCCGACCGCGTCTCGGTCAGTCACTTTGCACTTGTCCAAAGCTGATAGGACTCGTTCAGTAAAACATTGTTTGTAACCTCTTCTGTCACCAACATTTGACGGGCCAGCTTCTGCCGGGAAGTTTTCGTCCTGTCTCCCATTATCATCGCTTGAATCACTGCTTGAAAATTTAACCACTGCAATTGAACGAATTTCATTTGAATATAAACATTGGACGAACACACAAAGCGCGAAATAGCTTACCGCCTTTAGCGAACCGATCTCTACTAGATTCCGTTGCTCTTCGCGCTCAGCTTTTCTTTTCCTCGTTCGAGTATCAGTAGCGTGCACACCTCCCATAGTTCCTGGCCGGCCATCTTCTCTTTGCTTTAGCAGAAACTCAATGTCTTCGGTATTTGTCATTTTCTCAAGGGCGTTGGCGTGTGCGATGTCGAAAAGATTATCCAAGCTATCAGAAAACGTATTCTCTTTTTCTCTAGTGGACTCAGTCTTTCTGTGAGATGACTTTCTTAAAGCATCCCACTCATCGTGCAGCGCAGCTATTTTTCTTGTAACATCTCCTCTGGCTTTCGTCGGAATAGCTGCTTGGCGCCAAAAAATCTTCACTGCGTCCGCGACTATAACCGCACTATTTTTCTTCGACATGTTTCGTTTGCGAATGTTGAAGAAATGCATTCTTAGCACTTGCTTCTTCGACGGTAATTTGTTCCCCGTAATATGCATGCTTGGATAACCAATCAAAAAAATATCATCGCGCGATCTAAGTCGTGTTGTCATCTTAACTTTTAAAAAACGGGGGAAAAATCAATTTACTTTTCGCGGTCGTCGGCACTTGTTGAATGACAACAATCGATGAATGAACTGCTATTTATAACTACTACGTATTTTGCAATATTTTACTGCCAGGTACTGATGAATGGGGGCATCTGCTAAGGGTGCCTATGTACCTGATTCAGCACGTGTGCGTTTCAAATTTTTCAAGACTTTCCAAACAATGACCACTCTTGAATATTGGTGGAATTTCTGTAAAAAAATCCAAAAAAATCAAAAAAATATCGATATTGTGCAACTGTAAATACATAGATTTTCAGTATTTTTGTATGGGGAGTCCCTCAAGGAGTGGAGATAGAGGGTAAGTTTGTTCGGAAAAGATGTTGGGGATGAAAAGTTAATGGGGGTCGGTCATATACTTTGCCCCCCTAGGGGTGACCCCTGATGACCTATGGTGTTTTTCGAAAATACTGAGCAACCTCCATTTTTGTATGGTGACCCCCCTAAGGGGAGGAGATAGGGGGTGGGTGTCTTGGGGGAAATGTTGGCGGTAAAAAGTTAATGGGGGTCGGCCATACATTCTTCCCCCCTACGGGTGACCCCTGATGACCTATGGCAATTTCCCCCCTAATTTTGGCAAAGTGGACCTTTTTCTCGGCTCGTGCGCAACCCCTAATGTTTTTTTTTTTTAATTTTTTTTTTCGGCATTGTCATTTTTTTTCAAAAAGGCACGGAATAGAGCCCTCATCTACCAAAATATCGCAAAAATGTCATTTCAAGGTCCACCTTAGTATACATATGACGGAAAGAGCGAGATGGAGAACATTCGACAATCAATAGATCCTGAAACAATGGCATGGAGAAATATAATAGAGGCTATTTTCCTTCTGGCATCTAAAGTTTTCAACGAAATAAGTGCAAAGTAAAATTGAAGAAAACTTTCTGTACTTTTTCAATCCGCAAGGAGTGAATTGCTGCAACTGAATTCCTGAGCCAAATCATCACACTAGGTGAATATAGTCAAATTTAGACCGCTGTGCAGCTACACTCTTTTTATAGGCGTGGAAGTTTGAATTTACTGTCCGAAATACAAATCAAATCGGGTAGAAATATTGAATTGAGCGAATTCTTCTGATAACATGTTTTGACAGGGATTATTTTCGTAGAATATTCAAATGCTCTATTTCAAAGTTTAGAGATTTCTTTTCGTCCTTTGTTCAATAAGTACCAACATGTACACTAAAATGACCAGCTACGGGTCCAGAATGTTATTCCTCATTCAAGTTCATTATAGATCGGCATAGGCCAAAATTCTCTACCTTTATTTTCAGTTGGCATTTTTATCCTTTTTTGAAAAAACTGCAACAGATTTCCAGATTCAATTTTAAAACTTCAAGATTTAAAGTTTTAAAAAATGACATATGCAAATTCATATGAATTCCTCTAGAGAAATCTCTTCAGCCATAAACTGGTAGAAAATTTTGACATTTTGCCGGTCATTTTGATGCAGTTTTCTTGACCTTGTTTCAAAACAAGACAAAAACGACGTCTGATAATCAAGATAGAGAATTTTGGTCTTTGACAACTCATAATGGAGAAAATAGAATAAGAAATAAATTCGTAAAACATTTTGAATCCCTAGCTGGACACTTAAGTGTAAATTTTTTGGTACTTTTTGAACAAACGACGAAAAGGACCTTTTAATCTTTGAAATAGAGCATTTAAATATTCTACGAAAATAATGCTTGTCATATTTCACTGCAGACATGTTACCACAAGAAATCGCTTAATTCAATATTTATGCTCGATTTTTCAATTTATTTTGAACAGTATCGAATAAGAAAATTCAAACATGCCACCCCCATAAAAAGAAAATTAGCTACACAGCGGTCTAAAGTTTTGGGGTTTGACTATACTCACCTAGTGTGATCATTTGGTGCAGGAAGCGTCCACTTCCAAAATTTGTGTTGCACTGTGCTATGAACGCAAATCTTCAAAATGTGGAAAAAAAGGGGGCGAAAGGGTAAATGTTCAAAATGTGAGAATATTGTTAAGAAATGATCGGAAGTATAAATTTCTTTGAAAATTTAAAAAAAATCCTTTTTTTTAAAAACGGTCCAGCTCACTGGATCGTATCATAGACACGAAACGTTTTGGGAATCATCAAATAACAAGCCAAGGTGCATTTTGAGGGTGGACAAAAAACACTTTAAAATGTGAGTCGGTCTAAGTCGGTCTAAACAATTTTTTGTTTCTTTCTTTAATATTCTAGATATAATTTTTTTCCACATACGAAAATCAATCCTTACTATTATTCGTTTCCTTCAGCAAACACCGGTTCAAGCTCTGTACTTTTTGCTTGATTTGTACTTTATGTTAAGTCACCAATTCAAGTTTCACCAATTCAAAGAAAAGCGAACGAAAGAAAATATGATACGATCGTATAATATGAATTAAAGTATAAATAAGCTGCCCTGCTGGACTTTAATCAAGCTTGTATTACATCTTATTTTTGGGTTTGTACTGGACTGGATATAATTATAAAATGTTTGTAGCTTGTGACAAATAAGCATGTTTGTGTCCAAACACATGGTGGTTTCCATGCAATAGTACATGTTGAAGACACAATGATTAATATTTTATAATATATGTTTTTGTGGCCCACATATGGTTTTGAAAACAAAAAAGTGTCAGACAAGAAAGAAACACTTGCTTACGTGTAAGTTTGCGGATGTTCCAATCATATACATGGTTCCTACATACTGTTAAAAGGGCCGTTTTTAAGCATGTATCATTGAATTCATCTTTAGCCGATTTTCATCATCTACATCATTTTCAATGTTTTCAACTAAAGCATGTATTTTATCCAAAAAAAGAAGATTTCGTTTAACAGTCTCATGTGCCAACAACGTTTGTCCCAAATAAATAAATACCACCTCACGTAAATGTAAAAAACCGCCACACATACGTTCAGCATTCCGCAATTACAACCCTAAACAACGCACATAGAGACAACAATTACCCACCAATACACTCATACATAATAGTCCTTCGAACCAAGTTGAAACTATGCAAGGTATAGGAAATGTAGAAAACATAATACAATTCATAGCATAACTTAAGGCCAAAGAAAAGAACAAATGTTCGCCAAGACAAGCTAAAGATGAATGGATGAAGGAGACAAGGCGGCAGGTCGGTTGGGCGGAAAGCCAGATAGAGAATAATAGGGAAAATAAAACGACTCGACTTTGAAAGAAAAATGACAGCCACAAATGACAACGACAATCGACAGTCGACACTGGTATGTGCGTTAATTAATTTTTCTCATTTTTTTTTTAAGTTGTTCGTTCGAGTTGTTTGTGGTGGCCGTTTTCGTATTCCTTTTGTTGCTGATGGCTTTTTTGTTGTTGTTATTTTTTGTTATTACTACAACTGTCATTTTGTTCAACAAATTAGAGAGAAAACATTTAACGCACGAAAGGGTCTGCTAGGAGTGCGTCCAATGTATTAAATTATAGCACAATCAAAATGTGATTAAGGAAAATATTTCAGTGCCAAATACACAAGAGGCGGTGTTGATTAATTACTGCAAAGACACACCTCACTAGGAGCTTTTTAAGATGTTCGATACCTTAGGGGTTTGAAACAGAACGCTATGGGTTGAACTACCAATTAACAGGGTTGTGGTTTAAGTAAATGGGTGTCATAGGTTATTTAAAAATACATGCTGGATACCAGACGTCTTCTTATCAGCCAATGGCGTCTATGCAGCAGATTGTGATATTGTGGTGAAAAAATATGAAATACTCGATCAGAACAGGAGGAAGTTTTGACATAATAAATAGAAGTACGCTAGCTAACAATGGGGAAAAATATAAATGTTTTTGTGAACTACCAGATTTAGATAGATACAGTTAGTAGGATTAGATACAGTTCCTACCTACTTACTTGCATAGGTGGCTTCAAACAACCCAGAAGGATCAAGGACCTTACAAAATGAGGATAACATGTTTCTCCAACCGGCTCGATCTTCAGCTTTTGTCGTCCAGTTGGTTACACCAAGCTTTCGCAGGCAATCTTCCACCTGGTCTTTTCAGCGAAGTCTTGGTCGCCCTATTTGTCGATGTCCTTCGAGTACGTCTTGGAATACCTTTCGCACTAGTTCATACTAATCCATTCTACTGGCATATTATTTTGATACGCATAACTACATCGATGTGGGGAAACCGACTAGACAGCTCGTTTATAGGACCATATATTTTTCGGAGCATTTTTCTCTCGAAGACTCCCAGTGTTGTTTCATCAGCATACAATAGGATTCAGGATTCTGTGTCATAAAACAATTTGTTGGAAGAATACACAAAGTAGATACCAAGGCGAGTATAGCCCAACTGATTGTTCTATGAGTATACAGAGTGTGTCCACGTGTTCGGCACACGAAGGAACAGGTCCAAACAAAGGACCTACTCCTTCAGTACAACTTGCTCCACCACAAGCGAGATCCGCTGAAGAATAAGGGCCGCAATTACCTTCCCTATGCAATGTACTACCTCATCCGAAAGTCTAGGTTGTGTCGTAAATAATTTACACCTCACTCCACTTGTTGATCCGGTGATGATATCTCCGTGCCATCATTAGCTTTAACGATGCATTACTCCTGATGTTGTTGCCGCTCAGCTTTTGTATTAGGGAGTAAACGATACGGAGGTTGTGGCCGCCGGTGGTGCAATGGTAGTGTACGCGGCTCTTGTGCATGAGGACGTGGGTTCGATCCCTACTCGAACCACCTTAAATTTCTTTCGACGGCGGTCACCTCGCTTAGTGACGGCGACACTATCGAGTATTTAGCTGTGAAAAAAGCTTCTCAAAATACCGTTCGGAACCGGAGTAAAACTGTAGGTCCCAATCAGTGAGTATAAAACTAGAAAGCGCACAGATCACTGGTTGTGAGAAGCTCTCCCCGATTCCTTCATGGGATGTAATGGGAAACCATTTATTTTTATTTTTAAACAATACGCAGGTTACCTGAATTTTCAGCTTTTTTGGTTTCCTTGCCTATATTATTTGGCCTATATTTCCTTGCCTATATAAGTCGGGCATAAGTTGACGCATGTCTGAGGAACACATACCGTGGAAGTATCGATAGAACAGCGACACGCAACCCACATTTCGACGATGCTCAAGGGAGGCAATAGAGTTGGATACCCTACAGTCCCCTATCAACTCCGTCGCTCTCCTCTGGACAAGATCGAGAAGCTCCCATGATGTACTAGGAGCACCTGCCCATAAGAACCCTGTATTAGGGATTTAGTTTTTTTTATAGATTTGTCAGTCGACACCATTTAAAATTTAAATTTGAAAAATATCAATTTAATTTTGAAAAATATCAATTGAAATTTGAAAATTATATTTGAAATACATCAATTAATATTAAAAAATTCTATCTGAAATTTGAAATACATTAATTGAAATTTAAAAAACATTAATTGAAATTTGAAAGACATCAATTGAAATTTAAAATACATCAATTGGAATTTGAAACTCTTCAATTGAAATTTGAAACACATCAATTGAAATTTGAAAGACATCAATTGAAATTTGTAAGGCATCAATTTAAATTTAAAACTCGTCGCTTGAAATTTAAAAATTATTAACCGATTTTATGTATTGGATTTTTAAAATTTCAATTGGTGTCTTTTAAATTTCAATTGATGTATTCCAAATTTCAATTGATGTGTTTCAAATTTCAATTGATGTTTTTCAAATTTCAATTGGTGTATTTCAAATTTCAAATAGATTTTTTTAAATTTCAATTGATTTTTTTAAAATTTTAATTAGTAATGGTGTATATCAGTAGTGTATAGTAAACAGTAGGGGCACCTCGCAAAGGAGGTGGCTCTTCACCTCGCACTACGGACTTGGCAGTAACTTTTCCTGTTCCTGTGCACTATCAACTTCGAACTCGCCCCTTCGCAGTAATCCATTTTGAGTCGACTAAATTAGCGCCGGCGTGGATTGTTACAAAATAGTCGCCATCGAGCACTGCTCTTCCACTCAATTTGGTCGACTTGTTTCTTTGCTCGATACGCAAACAGAATTTCGGTGAAGTATTAAGTCTTTAATTTTAAATTGTTGTTTAAATGTTTGCTACACGCTGACAAACTGATGTTTGCTGTTGGGGTGCAAATATATTGTGTTTGTAGCTTGTCGCCAATATATTCTATGCTTGTGTCCAAACACAATGTGTTTTCTGTTCACTATTACATGTTATAGACACAATGATCAATATGTGTTTTTGTGAGCCAAATATGGATTTGTTTGTTGAAAACAAAAACGTGGCAGAAAACAAAAAAACATAAAAAGCAGCAGATCTTCAATACATGAAAACAATGCTTGCACGTATGTAAATGGATGTGCCAAGCATATACATGGTCCCTGAATAACATTACAGTGACCGTTTTTGTTTTCAGTGTATAATAAACGAAACTACAACAAATTTATTTAATTTTTCCCAAATCCATTCATACCTTCTTACAAACCCTTTGCACATGCGAAAATTTAGAGTCTGCCCAAACATTTTTACATCAAAACGAATTATTTTTAGTTCTAACAATTGCTATAACGCTATAACGACTGCAAACCGCCGCCGTACCCTCTCCAAGTCCTGCCAAGCAATTGCAGTTTAGGAATTTACTCAATTTCATTTTTCCCAACTGGCTTCTTCTTAAGTACAACTTGTGTTAAGACCACCAAATGTTTCCAATAATTATATTGCAACTACGAGTACTTTATTTTTTGTTTGGTTACTACTCGTAGTCGTGGAGCGTTAAGCTCCTTTCTTGGCGAACAACAATCATCCAGTCAGTCAGTGAGTGCCACAATATTGTGGCTTAAATTATTTGAAACCAATGTTAGACATCGGTGATGTAGCTATTATTCTTTGTGGTGGCACAACTCAAGATACGGTTAAACCGTATAGAATGGTACCCAGAACTTTTTTATTGTCGGATGTGTCAATGTGTCTGTCCGTCTGCGTGCCGTGCCTGTCGTTTCAAATGCCTTTCGTTTGGATAGAGTATGAAATTATTTTTCACTTCGTTTTTATTTGAGATTAATGGTTTTATTGTTATATGTAGTTTAGGAAACAAAGCTGAAATTGAAGGAAATGTAGAGAGTGGTTGGGCGGTGGTGGTGTTGGTGGCAGTGGTGTGGAACAGACCTCCGCCGTCATTGGCACCACCAAAGTCATTTTCAATTCATATCATTCAATTCATTCATTGTTCACTGTCGTCTAGCGACATTGCACAGTGTAGGAAATGGAAGGTCATATAAATATGTCTATAATGGAATAAGAAAATTGGAATTAAAATCTCACACAACTATTTACTTGAGAAGTTGTCAAATTTTATTGTCTCTGATAAGAGTTATTTTTAGAATGTTGAAATTCCTTTTAGGCATTTTTCCGGTTAGTGAAAAGAAAAAAAAATAAATGCTGCTGGTGGGATTCGAACTAACATCCGCTGGACGATCATTTGTAACAACTGAATTGTTATTGCCGAACTTGACGCAGTTGTTATTGCTTTTATTGTAACACCAGTATGTTTCATTATTTCGAATTTGGTTGTGATTCAGTTGCAACAACCGCATGTATGAAAAATGTGGTCGCTGCAATGGATTTCGTCATAAATTCTGTGTTGGCAAGCAACATTTCTATAATTCGGTTACAAAATTCTTCTTTTTCTGTGCGATTCCTTTTTTGTGATGCGATTGCTACCAACGAACTATTCCAATTCATTTGCCACCAAAAAAAATGGATTCCCAATACATCCCGTGCAGGCATTGAAGAGAGCTTCTTGCAACCAGTGACCTGTGCGCTTTCTAGTTTTACACGCACTGATTGGGACCTACATTTGTATACCGATTCCAAGCAGTATTTTGAGAAGTTTTTTGCACCAACCAATTCTATATTCCAATACAGGGCTGTGGAGTTTGGCCAAAATTGGACAACACCATCTACAACATAACTCCACTCCGACTCCAGTACCCTGAAACGGCACAACTCCACACCGACTCCGACGTCATCATTTGGCATCCTTGATTTGTGCAAATTTGTACGACTCTAACTCCTCCACACCACTGTTCAAGTGTAATTTGAATTTCATTCGTGTTTTTGAAAATAATTTTAATTCTAAACTTAAGCCCACAATAAATATATGACAAAAAATCACATGAGGTGTCAGGAGACACCAGGTTGGAACAAAGTTCCTTTCGCTTTATATAATGTACTAGCAGAGTTCGTATGCACCCCCCATGAGTAACCCATACACATCGTCGTGGGGAATGTGTAATGAACGTTTACCCATTACCCACAGGGTATGGGGATAATAATGGGTAGCTACCCACGACAATGGCGAATTACTCACCACTATTACTCATTACCCTCAGGGAAATGGGGAAAATAATGGGTAGCTACCCATGACGAACCCATCCCCATTTTTGATCGAAAATATCAAAAGATTAGGAAAAATCTCTATATCTCGGAAACGGAGCGTCCAATCGGAAAAAGTATCCAGTTTTTGCGAGTTTCTAAGGGATATTCATAGTGGTCCAATTCGTTTAATCGCCAAAATACCAAAATCACTAAAATAAAAAGGTGGATATAAATCGAAATATTGGAGACACCCATTGGCTAAAGCCTCCTTTGAAGGTAAAATTGTTACTATTTTGTCGATTGGTCGCACCGTTTTCGAGTTATAGCCACTATTTTATTTTAGCGATTTTCTTATTTTGGCGATTTTTCGAACAAAAATTCTTCCATACGAATTGGATCACTTTATGAAAACCCCTTAGAAACGAGCAAAAATTCGTTATTTTTTCGATTGGACGCTCCGTTTCCGAGATATAGAGATTTTTCCTAATTTTTTCATATTTTCGATCAAAAAATGTTGACGGATTACCCATTATTTTCCCCATTGCCCTGAGGGTAATGAGTAATCGTGATGAGTAATTCCCCATTATTGTGGGTAGCTACCCATTAATTTCCCCATACCCTGTGGGTAATGAGTAAACGGTAGCTACCAATTCCCCACGGCAATAATAATGGGTTACACTGGGTAACCCAGGATAACCCCGGATAACTAATTACCCACGAAATACGAGCCCTGTTTACTAGTTAGTTCCAACACGCCTAAAGGTGCCCGTTGAAAAACACGATAATTTAAATGGATCTTTAAGAAAAGATACTTTTTGTAAAATGATAAATTTTTTTTAGAATTTTTTTTTTATTGAATGTATTTTTTTCCAAAAAGTATATTTTTATGTCCTTTTTTAAGAATATATGTATATGTTATATTTTCCCGAAAAGGTAATTTTTTAAAGAGAGGACTTCTTTTATTAAAAGCTAATGTTTTTTTAAGTAAAGGTACTATTTTTAAGAAATCGAACTTTCTGAAGGAAAAAGCCATAAGAGTATGAATTTTGTTACAAAGAAATACTTTTTGTAAAAATAGGTACTTTTTAATGAAGTTGTACTCATGTTAGGAAAAACGTTATTTTTTAAGAAAATTACGAAATATTTTTAAAAAGAAGTACTTTCTTGAAGAAAAAATCATAAGAGTATCAATTTTTTTAACACAGAAGTACTTTTTTAAGAACAGGTACTTTTTAAAGAAGTTGGTCCCTTTTTAGGAAAAGGTATTTTTTTTAAGAGATTGTATTTTTTTTGAAGAATTTTTTTTTAAGAAAGGGAAATTTTTTCATAATTGGTACTTTTTCAAGAATAAGTAAATTTTTAAGAGTAGGTACTTATGTCAAGAAAGGTATTTTGTTTCACAAAAAACGGTACTCTTTAAAGAAAATTTAGTTTTTTAAGAAAATTTACTTTTTGTAAGACAATTTATTTTTTTTAAAGAAAAGGTACCTATTTTAAAAAAAATAATTTTTTTAGGAAAAGATACTTTATGTAAGAAAATTTACTTTTTTTAAGCAAATGTACTTCTTTAATATAAGGTATTTTTTTTTAATAAAAGGTACTTTGTTTAAGAATATGAATAGGTATTTTTTTTGAGAAAATTTTTGTTTTTTTAAGAAAAGGCACTTATTTAAGAAAATGTTCTTTTTTCACACTTTTTTCAAATACCCCTCAGGCAGGGAATCTCTGGATGGAACCAGGGGAATTAAAAGACAATACGGGAACAGGTGGCAGGTAATCTCTGGCTTGAACTAGCGGAAGGCCTAAGCAACAAGGTCGAGACCCCACAGGCAGGGAATCTCTGGCTTGCACCAGGGGAACAAAGACAACACGGGAACAGGCGGATACCAAGTTCAAGACCCAACAGGCAGGGAATCTTGGGCTTGAACGACAGGCAGGGAATCTCTGGCTTGCACGAGGGGAACAAAGACAACACGGGAACAGGCGGGTACCAAGTTCAAGACCCCACAGGCAGGACAATCACCGAGAGAGGTAGGCAACAAGTTCGAGACCCCACAGGAAGGGAATCCCTGGCTTGAACCAGCGGGAGCGGTAGACAACAATGCTGAGACCCCACAGGCAGGAAATCTCTGGCTTGCACCAGACGAACAAAGACAATACGGGAACAGGAGGGGTATCAAGTTCAAGACCCCACAGAAAGGGAATCTCTGGCTTGAACCAGCGGGAGGAACACTAGCAAGGGATTACTATACTATCTACGCTTGAACCAGTGTGTCTAATTATGTTGGCGTCTGCAGACCAGATGGTATTCGTCATAACTGCGATTGTCAGTTTTACTACCAGCTGTGTGGTCAGCTGTTGATGTGTGGTCAGCTTTTGATAAATTCGTGTTGCTGCTAGTCCCCTCCAGATGGCGCTGCGCCTTTAATTGTTTATCGTTATTGTTAATTTTATTTATTAAATTCAATTCATTTACTTTACTAAATAATTCATTTACCAATACCTAACTAATACTTTAGTACTTCAAATATATTTAACAATAGTCACTTCAAAAGTTCATATAACAATAATAACAATTCAAACGTATTAATACGAGTAAAATACAGATCACCATACAACAATCCCGAGTGCATTGGTGTGGTTTAAACGAGAGGGCGACTTCCGCCTTCACAAGCTACAGCGGCAATATTTTCCACTGAACGCAATGGATGAGCACGTACACGACTTCTTTTGTTCATTAAAGACCTGGATTGACGAAGTCGATTCATAAATTGATTAACAAACTTGCGCTGATTTCACTCTATTTCTATCGAATTTATTTCATATATTTCTTACAGTTGGAGTTGAAGACCCAGAACATTGGGGGAACGTTCTTCATGTCTCTCAATAATCTTCAAGCGTAAAGCGACCCATTTCCCAAATATCTAACCTCTACCTAATAATACGTCACGTGATAAATATCAAATTGGCCATCTGCTTCAAAATAACGAGGGGTTCAAATTCCAATTTGTAAATCAAATAAAAAAATAGTTTCCCATTATATCCCATGAATGAATTGGGAAGAGCTTCTTACAATCCGTGATATGTGCGCCTTCTAGCTTTTAATGGCTAAATAAATGTCTCCGTCACTATACGAGGTGACCGGCGATGAACGAAATTTAAGGTGGTCAGAGCAGGGATCGAACCCAGAATCTCATGTACAAGAGGCGCGCACTCTACGGCCAAATAGTCAGCTATAGAGACAGTTAGATAGTTATATAAAAACTTCTTAAACATTTAACACAGTCATTCTTTTAATTTAGCACATTTCCCCCCACTGTGCAATGCCACTGTCACATTTTCTCAACACGCGCATTTAACGTACTTTTATTTTTTAATGGAGGACAAGTCGTGAAATATGTTTTACAGTCAAACCGCAGCACTAGCAGCGGCAACAGCACAATAGTGGCAGCACAAATTTCCACCAACAACATGAAAGTACAGCTGATGCAGTAACAGCAACAGCCGACGTAGTCCTGCGTTGAATGTGAAATGGCACAGTTTTCATGGGTGTTGGTTTAATCAAAGGCAAAAGGATGGCCGGGTGTCCCGAATACTGTGGGTGTTTAAAAACAAAACTTTTTTAATCGCTTTTGAAATGACGGAACAGCTTGAAAGGATTTTATTATTACTTGGGATTTCTGTTAAGGATTAAAAGATATTCCTGCGCGAAAATAAAAGCCTACACACAAGAACATTTGTTAATAAATTGAAAACATTTCAGTTTCACTTAAACAATGGGAAGATTTTAAATCTGGAAAATAAAAGCGTAGTAGGGATTATTGAGCAAATGTTCGGTAGATACAACAGGCTTTTCAGGAACTACTTTAGATAGGTAAGAAGATTTAGAAGAGAATAACAAAAAAAAAACACAAATATCTCAGAGTTACTAAATATAGTTTACTACACGCAAAGAAAAAAAACTTTAGAGCTCGTTTGGGGTAAAGATAGTTATTTTACCCCAAGACTATATCGGTTGCTAGCTAGTTTGTCTCATCGTACACCGCTAAAGTTGAATCTTATTCCTGCAAATAAAAAAACTTTTATCGTAAAAGTCGACTTTTGCTGTAAACGAATTTTCTATTACCCCAAAAATTGTCATAAGATACTTGTGCGACAAATAGAGGAACGGGTTTATTTATTACACCCATGCATACACACAAATATTATCACTCCCATGACCCACTGTGAACAAAATCGGATCCGTTTCAAACTCGTTACGAATCCGTAACGACATATAAAAGTGAATCACTGAAACTGCAATTTAGCGGATCCGCTTCGAACCCGTTACGAGTCCGTAAAAACATAACAAATTCCTATTAATACAATCAGAAAACTCCGCCCTTTTTTGTTGTTTGAATGCAAATATAAAGTGTTTGTATGCCCAAACACATTGTGTTTGCTATTCCATATAACATGTTTGAGGCACAATGACTAATAGGCTATAACATACCCAAATGTGTCGTTATTTGTTGAAAACTGCTAAAACAAAAACGACACAGACAACTAAGGAACAAAAAAGCAACAGATCTTCAATTCATGAAAACGATGCTTGCAAATATATTCATGTTTCCTGCAATATGTTTTTGGGCCGATATTTTTCAGCGTGTACAAATGCGAACTCAGAACGAATACGTTTCGCATCCGCAATAATTGAAAAAACACAATCCGTCTCGAAAATCCATTCTATTTCAGAAATAACCGACCCGAAACGACTTCGCATATGAAGTCCGTTGCGAGATGGATCTGATCAATCCGCAAATATTGATAAAAGTGGATGCGTCTCGAATTCATTTTATTTACAAAAAACTAACCCGAAACGGATTCGAATAGAAAAAAGTAGAAAAATACGATCGGCGTTTTCGAGAGGAATGTCATACGGAAACAAATACGTTATGTGTCCGTAACTGATGTCTGAAGAAGCGAATCCGTAACGGATTCATATGGCACACTGAGGAATTGCTGATGTATACTTGTTCGAGAAAACTAGTTTACACTAGCGTCCAGAAACAATGCATAATATGCCAACAAAAAAATGTCATCCCAGGAAGCAACAGATCAACAAGTCATCGGAGGTAGAAACAGTGAATTACTGCGTAATCAGTGCTGCAATTAATATGGGTTGTCGCAGAAAAGAACAATTTGTTTGTGTTGCTTAATCAACATATTTTCATATGGACGAATGACGCAGTGAAAAGCATTCCAAGTGATACACTTTTTAATATTGATGTTGAAAGTATCTAATGTATTCATTGCTCAGGAGGTGGCGCACCAATTGTGCTACAATAAGAAATTCAAATAAAATTTTTTTTAATCCATGTATTTAATTTTTTTTTATTGTGTAGAAAATTAAATTTTATTTTATTTAACTTATTGGATTTGAAGATGATAGACTGTAAATGACGTCCATGCTCATCCACGCATTTGCCACACCTGGTCAGAAAATTACTCATTGCGGCCTGAAGGGTTGAAATCGGGATCACCTCAGTTACTGTTTTAATGGACTGCTTCAATTTAGGCAAAATCCTTGGTTTCGTTTTGTACAACTCTTGCTTGACATAATAACCCCATAAAAAAGAGGCTGGTCAAGTCAGGTCAGGTGACTTTGGGGGCCATCGCAAAATGGAGTTTCTGGATATTCATTAATTTGTTAATTTTCGTTGAAGGTCCGCCATAGCCTGTCTGGCTATGTGTGCAGTTGCTCCATCTTGCTGAAACCAAATGCTGTTGAAACGGTTACGTCTTCGGCGCAGTTCTATGTACAAAAAAACTCCTTCAAAATCCTTAAATAACGCTTCCCATTGACAGTTACTGTTACACCGTATGTAACAAAGAAGTATGGCCAAAGTAGAAAGTATGGCCCCACAATGCATCTTGATGAAACTGCGTACCACACAATGACTCATTCTGGGTGCACTTCCATCTCATACAGTATTTCTGGATTAGACTTAATCCTTATACTACAATTTTGCTTGTTTACGTTGCCGTGTAGAGCAAAATGGGCCTCATCCAACATAAACAACTTGTTACGGACATTAGTCGTGTTTTGGTTACAAGCAAGTGATCATCGCTTGCTAAGATGCAAAGAAAACGGCAATTTAGCGATAAGTCATTTCACTTAAAAACATGAATAAGGGGGGGGGGGGGTTGAAAACGTTAAAAGATGTAAAAAAAAAATTTTGTTTAAATTTAGCGAAAACAATTCGGGTCGCTAAGTCTCCGCTAAGTGCTTCATACAAAACAAGCGAATATATAAGCAAGCGGTGTAACCAAAACACGCTTATTATGTATATTCTCTAAAAAATTGAATGTCAGCTCATTGTGGTGCTGTTCCGCATATTGAGAACCACATATTTAGTTGCTTCTTACGCAATCGGTTTATAATAGAACTAGTTCTATGGAAGCGGCTAATTTGCATTTTATGCGTTTTTTGAATTATAAGTACTCTAAAAACGCTTCCCTAGACACGCTTCCTTTTTTTTGTTGGGATTCCAACATCAGTCTGTATTCAAAAAGTAACAATCAAGTCCAAATATTAAGGTTTAGTTAGTGATTTGACGCACAGACGTGCATTTGACGCAGAATTTTACAATCCAAGAAAATTAAAATATCAACATATATTTGTAATTAAAATACAATTAAATACATTTATCGTAAAGGGTTTTCCAATTTGAGTGATATGATTTCTAAGTGACGATTCGGCCATTTGTAGTATGTCATGATCAGTCACTTCTTTTTTCATTGTATTCAATAAGATCTACTACAATTTCATTGTGGAGAGATACACGTAAGAACGATGTTTGCAAATTATTAAATTTTTTTATCCTTCTCCAATTGTAACTTTTCGTGCCCTTTTTGGCATTTTATGGACGTAATAAATGTCCACCTGTGCTCGCTATTCGTCGAACTGGTGCAAATGACGAACGTACATTTTCTTTACATGATGTTCAAGTATCAATACGACAAAGAACCGCTCGAAATAATGAAAATATTGCTGCCGTTCAGGCAAGTGTTGCTCAAGACCGCAATTTATCGATTCCAAGACGTTGTTAACAATTGGGACTGTCTCAAACCACAACCTGGCGGAATTTGTGAAAGGAATTGGGGTTGCATCGGTATAAACTTGTTACCACTCAAGAACTGCCGCCGTTGGAATAACCTAAACGTCACGAACTTGCTGAGTTTGTGTTGGAAAAACTTGAAAATGATAACGATTTTTTTAGGAAAATCATCTTCTCCGATGAGACTCACTTTCATCTGAGTGGTGCGGTAAATAAACAAAACTGTCGATTCTAGTGCGAAGAAAACCCATAAATTAGTCATGAACAACCATTACATTCACCTAAATTGAAAGTTTGGTGTGGTTTTTGGTCTGGTGGAATCAACGGACCGTACTTCTTTCGAAATGAAGCTGGTAACACCGTTACTGTCAATGGTGAGAGGTATAGATTGATGATATCCAATTTGTTATGACCGAAGCAGTTGATCTTGACAACATCTGGTCCAACAAGATGGAGCTACGTACTACAGTGCACGTGCAACAACCGAATTATTGCGAGAAAAAATTGGAGATTCGATTATAATTGAATTGAATGGCCTCCAAGAAGTTGTGATTTAACACCATTAGACAATTTCTTGTGGGGTTATTTGAAGTCATTGGTCTTTTGCAATAAACCAGACTCTCTTCAAGCTTTACAAGTCAATATTGAACGTGCTATTCATGACATACGACTTGATTTAGTGGAAAAAGTGCTCGAAAATTGGGTTCATCGAATTCGTTCATGCAAAAGAAGATGTGAACGAGAAGATTGAAACACGTTTTGTTCAGAACTTAATTGTATCGATTGTACTTTAAACTAAATAAAAAACATTTGAATTTCCTTAACATTTAGTGCTTAATCTTAACATAATTCATATGAATGCACAAAGTATAGTTCCCAATGCCAACTCAGCAAAGCTGGATGAAATTCGTGACCTGTTTGCAAATAGGGATTTTGATATAATTGGAGTATCAGAGACTTGGCTCAAGAGTAACATTCTGGATGTGGCTGTAGCCATAGATGGATATAGGATACATAGAAATGACAGATCTATTTCTAGAGGTGGGGGTGTTTGTATGTATGTGAGTAATAGGCTGAAATCTAGAGTAGTGTACGAAGTAATGACCGAGGGAATTGCAGAGGGAATTTTTGTTGCAGTAGATTTAAATAGAGGTGAAAAAATATTGATTGGAGTTTTGTATATGCCGCATGGTGGAATTTCAAGTTGTGAGAATGTTATTGCAGACTGTGCTTCTAGGTATGACAAAGTAGTTTTAATGGGCGATTATAATATAGATTTGTTCCTACATGGAAACTGCCGGCCCACACATTTCAGCTTAATATCCCCGCGGTGTTCATTACTTGATTACTACCTGGTGTCTAACTCCAGATTAGTTGTGAATAGTGAGCAATTTCAGTTTCCGGCACTGAACTCTCACCATGCCTTAATTTCGCTCTCCCTTGATGTTGAGACTAAAATGGAATCTGAAGTAAAGTATATTAGGGATTACAGTACGTTTAGTTTGGAGGCTTGTGCTAATTATATCGATGGAATTGATTTCAGTACGGTATACAATATCCCTG
This sequence comes from Phaonia tiefii, assembly GCA_963931995.1. Lineage (NCBI taxonomy): Eukaryota > Metazoa > Arthropoda > Insecta > Diptera > Muscidae > Phaonia > Phaonia tiefii. The sequence continues at coordinate 65,681,335 of OZ008369.1, forward strand.
ATGTTAATAGCAAGGTGGAGTTCTTAAATACATTAGTAGTAAATTTGTATGATAGACATGTCCCGTTGAGGGTCAGTACTTATCGCAGGAATACTGATTGGATGAAAACCCTTATTATACAACGTGTTAGGGAACAGAGAGATATGGCTTATAGGACTTTCTTGGAAAATAGATCTGATGCGCGGTGGCGTGTTTTTTTGCAAATATAGGAATAAAGTAAAATCGATGATTAGAAGTAGTAGGAACTCATTTTTTTAGAAATGTATATTACTTATCCACTCCAACTCAAATTTGGAACGAAACTAGGCATTTGGGGGACCTGGGAAAGGATATTGCATCGGTTCAAGTATTGGATGTTGATCAGTGTAACAATCATTTCCTGCTACCTGCTGTTGAAGAGGCACCAAATTTGTTGTATCTGGATCATGGGGAGAACAGATGTCTTGATTGTTTTCACATTCAAGCAGTTGATGAGATAGATATATGGAATGCATTGATGAAGATAAGATCTAAATTGTGGCCAGTCCGAATTTCATACAAAATCTGTCTGAGTTTCAGTCAGGATTTAGAAAGCACCATAACACTACAACACTTATGTCAAAGTTAGTTGATGACGTCAGAATGAACATGGACAGAAAATGTGTTTCGATATTGTTCAGTCTAGATTTGAGTAGAGCGTTTGAATCTGTCTGTCATGAAGTGTTGTTGAACAAGTTGTTTTCGCTCTTTTCTTTTTCAAGATCAGCTTGTGCATTAGTTGCATCATTTTTATTAGGTAGAAAACAATTTGTGCAATGTGGTAGTAACATTTCGACGATTAGTTAGTGACTTGTGTAAATACACACCGCAGTGACTTAACAGGCTGAAAGCTTCTGCTGATGATGCTTCACAAACATCGAAACGATCGTCCAGCGAATGTGAGTTCGAATCCCACCCGCGACATTTACATTTTTTTCACTAACCGGAGAAAACTGATCTCTTATAGCCTTAAAGGAAATTACAACTTTAAACATAACGAGGATCTAAGACAACTAAATTTAATCCCATTTCAATTCTCGCAAACACTTTGCTTTTGAGTTTAGAGTTACAATATCGTCAGCTCAGTGTTGGAGTGATATATATTCAATTAAAATCATATGCTTTTAAGTCACTCCAATACTGAGGTGACACTATAGCGTTTGACGTAAACTTTTTTGAATTGAACAATTTAAACGACGTTAATTATTAATTACAAAGTAAATGATGTGTTTCATGCAACAAACATTAGTTCATAACAATTGCATTCAAGAAACGAATTCCTTTTATTTTAGATTTCGTTTCAGCGTTATGAAATATTTCTTTACGTGTAGTGTGCATTTTTGGTCGGAAATCATACAATATTAGCTACTGCACAGTAGATATTTTAAATTTAATATAATCGATTATCACAACCATAGTTTTTGCAGCAAATGCTGCTGCTGTCTTCCATGTTTTTTAATCGCAGCCTTCGCCATGTCAGGGGTATTGCTAAATTGAATTTATGTGCCAACACATGAGAGCAATAAAAATGAATAATGATTTTTTCGCTTCTAAAATATATACGAGAGAGAGAGAGTATTACATAGAAATGCTACATATATATCTATATTATGCGGTATGTTCTGTTTTTAGTAGTAAGTGGTGATCCTTGTGATCCCTTACAGTTCCTTAATATCTTGCAGACGGACTTGTGTTAGAGCAAATATGTGTAACATTTGCAACTTCGTGTACTACACGATTTAGTTTCGACACGGACTTGCTTTTTCATACATTTTGTTCGAAACGGAAGTCAAGTACGGATTCATCATGAATCATGAATCCGTTTGCTTATGAAATTTCTCTCGAAACGAGAATAGTTTTTTTCAACATTCGGATCCCTCTCGAACTCGTAACGAACTTTGTATTCGAATCAGTTTCGGGTTTGTTTAGTTTTTTTCAACTTTCGGATCCGTCTCGAACTCGTAACGAACTTTGCATTCGAATCAGTTTCGGGTTTATTTTGTTTAAATAAAATGAATTCGAAAAGAATGCGTTTTGTATCAATTTGTGTGGATTACAAACGGATTCATTCAGAATTCACACTCATCTCGAAAATGCGAATCGGTTGTCCTACTTTTTCGTATCCGTCTTTATTTCAGTTTTTGTGTTTTAGCAACATACACTCCGGTTCACTTATTTAAAGGCACAACAAATTCCATATTCAGCAGCCTGTATCTTTTACAATTTGTTACCGATTGCAGAATCTTAAAACGCAACTGGAAGCTAGACATATTGAGATATAAAAAAAATCATGACAATAGTGGTTTCTTAACTGAAGAACTTGTTTTGAGCAATTTACAAAAAGAGTCAAAAAATGTGGTATTATTTTTGGTTATTTTTTTTATTATTTTTAAAGTAAGCGATGATTTTTTGTAGGGAACGTTTGTTTATTACAATTTAGCACATCTTCGTCATTTTACGAGTCAAAATGGCAAAACAAAAAATGTTAAATCTATCCGAAAAAAATAAAATCGATGTTTACCGTTCTGAAGGATATTCTAACAGCGCAATAGCTAAAAAATTAGACCGAGCCCAACAGTTGTCGACAATTACATCAAGGACCCCGAGGGGTATGGAAAAAATGTTAAAGGAAGGGGTTCGTTGCCTTTATCTACCTATGAGAAAAACAAAATCACCAGAATTGCTTATAATTCTGCCATATCCTTGTGAAAAATAAGAGCTCAAGCTGGAGTGGATGCGAGCAAGTCATCAGTACGCAGAGTAATAAGAGCGTCTTAAATACCTGAAATTACAACAAACGACGCCACTTAATGCTCCTCGTAAGGAAAAGCGGCTTCAAATCGCAAGAAACTACAGTCGCAAGAGACTATGTGCAGTAGGTCATGTAAATGACTGGCGAACCGTTGTATTTACGTACGAGAAGAAGTTTAATTTGGATGGGCCTGATGGCAACAACTATTATTTCCATGATCAGCGCAAAGAACAGTTTGATTTTCAAACTGCAAAAATGACTGGTGCAAGCTGTAAAACGTTATTGGAATCGTCTTTTCCGAAGTTCAGTGAACTATTTGGTCCCATATCTTGGATATTGCAACAGGATAATGCACCTATACACAACGCCAGAGTAGTACATGAGTTCATTGCAAGCCAAAATGTTAACATTCTTGACTGGCCACCTTTTCGCCAGATCTAAACATTCTCGAAAATGTCTGGGGTTGGTTATGTCGTAAGATCTATGAAGGAGGTAGACAATTTGATGACAAGCAGTCAGTAATTCAGGCCATTAAGGACGCCTGGAATCAAATTTCGTTGGATTACATAAATTCTCTTTATCTCTTAATGAAACCCCGTATATTAGAAGTTATTAAAAACAAAGGGGGTTGTACCCATAACTAACAGTTCTTAAGTAAAGTAAAATAAATTTAAAAAATACGAAAACCTGTTTTTCAGTAAAATTTGTTAAAGTGCCTTTAGTCAAGTGAACCAAAAAAATAGCAAATTTTTGGCCTTTTTTATAAATTTCTCAAAAAAAGTTCTTTAGTTAAGAAATCACTATTGCCATGTTTTTTTTTTATATCTCACGATGTCTACCTTCAATTTCCATTCTAAAATTCTGCAATCGGTTACAAATTGCAAAAGATACTGGCTGCTGAATATGGAATTTTTAGTGCCTTTATATAAGTGCAACGCAGTGTAGATACGACATGAATCTGTAACATTAAATTGTTTCCGCAAAATTATTTGAAGCCAACAGATGAGGGGATGAGAATTCCTTGTCCGTGGGTCGGGCATTCCTTGTCCGAAATATGAGCTTCGTTCTCTCATGAGAGGATTGGAATTTTAAATTTGGTTCGCCAAACTCGCCGCCGGTGCTGCTGCGTCTAGTGTGCGCGGCTTTTGTGCATGAGAACGTGGGTTCGATACCACCTTTGTTTCCTTCGCCGGCGGCCACTTCGCTTGGTGGCGTCGACACTATCGAGTACTTAGCCCTGAAACAGCTCTCAATATACCATTCGGGACCGGTGTAAAACAGTAGGTCCCAATCAGTGAGTGAAAAATTAGAAAGCGCACAGCTCACTGGTTGTGAGAAGCTCTCCCCAATCCCATTATGGGATGTTCTTTTTATATTCTTTATTATATTTTAGTCTCATTTCGCTTTTTTATGATTTTACGGACACATAACGCGATCGAAACGGGTCCGCTAAAATGTCATTTCACTGACTCATTTTCTTACCTTTTTATATATTTTACGAACTCGTCACGGGTTCGAAACGGATCTGCTAAATCTCAATTTCATCGATTGGCTTTTTTACGTTTTTACGGAGTCGTAGCGGGGTCGTAACGAAGCCTGCTAAGCTAACACGCCTTTGTAGAATCCCCAGTATAGTTTGGTACAGCTCTCACCGAACCATTTAGTACGAGGCTAGGCCTCAGGCAGGAGAACAGCCTATTATGCGATCTCTTCCAAATATTAATTGAGATCATCGTGAGACACGCTTACACATTTATCAATCTATCAGCAGCAAAAGTCGACAGCTGCTCGTGTATGCTGATAATTTAGACATCATTGGGAGAAATCTGCGAGAAGTTACTGAAGTATTTTCGAGATTTGAAAAGGAATCAGCAAAACTGAGTTTGGCAGAAAATGAGGACAAGACAAAATTAATAGTTTGGACAAGCAGATCATCAACCTGATGGGATTGAGGTATTAGATTGATTTTGATGTAGTGGAAGAATTTATTCTCCTCGGATAGGCCGTGAACAGAAGCAATAACGTCAGCCTGAACATCAAACGTAGAATTATGTTTTCCACCAGGTGTTATTTTGGGCTAAGCCAAGCACTTTAGACATATCGTAAGACCCTGTCTCGAGAAACGAAAGATCCAACTATATCAGCCTCTCATACAGGCTATTTTGCTGAATGGCGCAGAAAACTGGGTCATGTCGCACGCTGATGAAACATCACTGAGGGATACTTTGAGAGAAAAATGCTCCGAAAAATATAAGATCCCATAATAGAAAACGGCGAGCATCGGCGACGGATGAATCACGACCTGTATAATCCCGACATCACCGTAGTTAAAAACAAAAAACTGGTTTCCCATTACATCCCGTTAAGGGATTGGAGAGAGCTCCTCACAATCAGTGAGCTGTGCGCATTCTAGTTTTACACTCACTGATTGGGTCCTACATTTTTTCACCGGTTCCTAATGGTATTTTGCGAAGCTTTTTCATGGCCAAGTACTCGATAGTGTCGCCGTCAGTAAGCGAAGTGACCGTCGTTGTAAGAAATGTACGGTGGTCAGAGCAGGGATCGTACCCACGCTATCATTGCACCGCCGACGTCGGATATAACGGGTTTTTCAACAGAGACGCTACAAAAGTAAATCGATAGGGACAGCATATTTTTTTCCCGCTCTTTTGACATTTCTCTTCAGTAAGGTTTGCCATTTCATCATGGAAAGATATACTAGCCAACAACGAGTCGAAATTTTTAAAATTTACTACCGAAATTTGGAGTCAGTTGCCTCAACTTTAAGAGCGCTACGTCCAATTTATGGTCGTCATAATCGTCCTACCAGATCAACAATTGAGCGTCTAGTGGAAAAATTTGAATCCACAGGCACAGTACAAAATGTTCCCGTGCCAGTGAGACAGAGAGGTGCCCGTAGTGTCCAGAATATTGCTGCCGCTGAGGCTTCAGTTCAAGAAAGCCCAAATGTGTCTCTCACACGTCGTTCTCAGGCGTTGGGCATCTCTGTGACGTCGTTGTGGCGAATTTTGCGAAAAGATCTTGGCCTACATCCTTACAAGATCAAATTGACGCCAGAACTGAAGCCGCTTGACCACCATAAGCATCGTATGTTCGTGAATTGGGCTGAGCAACAACTTTAAAATGATTCGGATTTTCATCGGAAAATCATCTTCAGCGATGAGGCTCATTTCTGGCTGAATGGCTTCGTCAATAAGCAAAATATGAGTTATTGGTCAGACAGCAATCCACACGTAATCCATGAGTCATCATTGCATCCCGAAAAAAATTACGGTTTGGTGCGGTTTATGGGCCGGCGGCGTCATTGGGCCGTACTTCTTCCGTGATGATCAAGACCGGCACATTACTGTGAATGCAAATCGCTACCGTTCAATAATAACCGAATATTTTTGGCCCCAATTGGATAATATGGACTTGGAGGACATGTGGTTCCAACAGGACGGCGCCACAAGTCACACAGCGAATGCCACAATCAATTTATTGGAAACCAAGTTTGGTGAACGTTACGTGTTATCTCACGAAATGGCCCAGTCGATTGGCCGCCTCGGTCGTGCGATTTGACGCCGTTAGATTATTTCCTGTGGGGCTACATCAAGTCTATGGTCTATGCCAACAAGCCAGCGACGATTGATGAACTTCGTTCGAACATCGAACGTGAAATTGCAGCAGTATCGGCTGATTTATGCTTGAAACGCGTCGAAAATTGGATTCAGCGTCTGGACTTCTGCAAGCGTGCCCGTGGTAGCCATGCAAAAGAAATCGAGTTCCATACATAATGGCATCGAACGTACTTTCACAGGAATAAAGAATTTCATTGGTATCTAAAACCGGTTTTGTTTTATTTAAAAAAAACTTTTGTAGCGCTCTTATTGAAAACCCCGTTAGTTATGCCTAAAAAAAGAGCGCATTTAGGCTGGCTAGACCATGTCAGTAGAATGGATCAGAATGCACCAGTGTGAAAGGTATTCGAAGACGTACCCCAAGGACATCGAAAAATAGGACGATGAAGTCTTCGCTGGAAAGACAAGGTGTAATATTGCCCGGGTGAGTTTAGTGTTACCAACTGGAGGAGGAAAGGTGAATATCGAGCCGGTTGGAGAAACATGCTATCCTCATTTTGTAAGGCCCTTGAGTCCTCTGGGTTGTCTGAGGTCGCCTAGGCAAGTAAGGAAGTGCTCCGGGAATTTCGAAGTAGTTGTAAACGATGCCGAACTGATGTTTCCGTCTTTTCGGCCTCACACTCGTGCGAAAAGTATTCGAAGACTTCGAGTACGTCTTCGAAATATAGGACGATGAAGACTTCACTGAAAACATCCAGGTGTAATATTGCCTGCGAGAGCTCGGTGTTACCAACTAAAGAAGGACAACTGAAGATCGAAACGGTTGGAGAAACATGTTACCCTCATTTTGTAAGGCCCTTGAGTCCTCTGGGTTGTTTGAGGTCGCCCAAGCAAGTAAGCAAGTGCTCCGGGAAATTCAAGAGTAGTAAACGATGCCGAATTGATGTCCCCAGGTTTTCGGTCACACTCTCATGCGAAATGTGCGAAAGGTATTTGAAGACGTACTAGAAGGACGCTGAAAAAGAGGACGACCAAGACCTTGCTGGAAAAATCCAGGTGTAATATTGCCTGCGAGAGCTCGGTGTTACCAACTGAACAAGGACAACTGAAGATCGAAACGGTTGGAGAAACATGTTACCCTCATTTTGTAAGGCCCTTGAGTCCTCTGGGTTGTTTGAGGTCGCCAAAGCAAGTAAGCAAGTGCTCCGGGAAGTTCAAGAGTAGTAAACGATGCCGAATTGATGTACCCAGCTTTTCGGTCACACTCTCATTTACAGCAGCAATGTTTTTGAAAGACATACATACATACTTCTCATAATCGACACGATTTCTTAAAACTTGTGGATCATTCTTCGAATTGTTGAACATTAGGTTTAGGGGTTTGCTAGGGGTTTCATAAAGATACGGGTTCCTCGTTTGTGTAGCGCTCCATTTTTAATATTCAGGACAATCGTAGATGATGGAGTTCCAGTTAGAGAGTTGTCATATCAACAGGGGAAAAAAATGCTACAAAATTTAAATCGCGCACTTTTATTGCGACACCCGTTAGATTTCATGTAACGAAATCCAACGCGTTCATAGGACAAAGCACATTTCTATTGTAACGGGTCCGCCAAATAATTTTTTTTTTTTGAAAATGCTATAAAAAAAACTACTGAATATTTTGTCAAATTTCTGTTTTTATTTGAAAGCTCAATCCTTCCGGTTAATAATAGAAAATAATTTCATTCAAATGGCTGCCTCGGCTGGCCATGCAGTAGCCTAGACGATCGGTCCAATTTTTAAGCACATTATCGATTGAGTGCAGCTGTATTTCACCAATGGCTTCACGAATATTGTCCTTTAAAGCGTCAATTGTCTCTGGTTTGTCGACGTAACACTTATCTTTGAGGGCACCCCACCAATAATAGTCCAACGGTGTCAAATCGCAGCTCCGGGGTGGCCAAACAACATCAGCTCTGCGGCTGATAATGCGATCTTCAAAAACAGGGCGCAAAACATCGAGTGTAGCTTCGGCTGTGTGTTACGTAGCGCCGTCCTATTGAAACCAAATGTTGCCAATATCGTCCACTTCAATTTATGTGAACAAAAATTCGTTCAACATGGCCCGATAACGATCGCCATTGACTGTAACGGCCACTTCTTGCTCATTTTCGAAGAAAAATTGCCCAACTATGCCTCTGGACCAAACAGTGACTCGTTTTGGGTGCATCGGCTTTTCAATGTATGCGTGCGGGTTTTCTGTGCCCCAAATGCGACAATTTTGCTTGTTTACATACCCGCCAAGATCAAAATGAGCTTCATCTGAAAAGATGATTTTTTGGCAAAATCGGCATCTTCCGTAAGTCGATCGCAGGCCCACTTAGCGAAGAGAAAACGTATTGGATGGTCAGTTGGCTTCAACTCCTGAACCAATTGCACTTTGTATGGCGTCATACCAAGGTCTTTATGCAAAATTCGTATCAGCGATGTCTCCGAAATGTTCAATTGTTGAGAACGACGGTGAATTGATGTTGATGGCGCTTCACGCACACTTTCTGTCACAACACCAATATTCTCGGGTGTACGCACTATTTTTGGCTTTTCACCCTTTGGTTCATCGATGAGGATGCCAGTTTCTTTCACTATTTTCACAAGATAACGAACATACGGAGCTGACGGTGCTTCTCTTCTTCCAAAATCCGTACGCAATTTTCGCACACATTCTGCAACATTACCATGATTTTCAAAGTAATGTCGCAATATTTCCCAGCGTTGTTCAATCGTATACACAACCATATTCGTTCAGCGGAAGGATAAAACTAATTATCTGTCAAATCAGACATGAGCTAAGTGTTACCATTCACGAAATAAGCACTAGTTGAAAAAAAAAACGTTAGATGGCGGACCTTTTATAAGTACTAACAAGTCCATCATTAGAAATGAATCCAAAATTTGTTAGTAGGGTACTCGTGTTCCATATTTATCCTATTTCCATTGTATTAGTTGATACATACACATGTGCGTTCAAACATACATGCATGCAAACATATTTAAAATATATGATGTAGTATAAATACTTTGGTGGTCAGCGTTTTATTACGTTTTATCTCTGAAGGTTTGTTTGTGTCTCACCGCGCGTTCTTACACACAAATATCGATGCATGAACATTTGCAACATTTATTCCGAACACATTTAATAATGTGTAAATTGCGGTCAATACTCTTAGTATCTACATAGATGTGTTGCAATATAATTGTATTCAATGAACCAGAATCCTTTTTTTTAACTCCCTCTCTATGAGCCCCATTCCAAATCCTAAGCCAGCCGTTTACTGGTACAAAAATACGTTTGAAGCCAAAAAATAATAAAAATGTCGATACCGAGAACTCAGAACTGAGAAAATAAATTTCATATTTGCTCTCACACATATCCTAAATTTGTAGAAGGCATCTCAATACAAATGTGTTTGTATAGGACGATAAGTGTATTAGTGTGTCGTACATATATATTTGATACCGTAAATTCTGCAGTTAATGAAGATTTGTTGATTATTGATATTTTGGTAATAAATACTTTAATATACTCCTAATGCAGACAGTGCTGCCCAAGATAACATCGATGCTAAGTCATTTCCTTTGACACACGTTACATAAATAATCATTTGTATTTGACGCATTCACATGTGAGAGGGAGGTGGCGAAAATTTAGGGAAAATATTACTTAAAATTTAACTGAAATTCAACCAAAAACTATAGAAGCAAACATTCAAATTCTCAGAGATTCGTTAATTAAAAAAATACTTACAGAATTGTGATTGTAGTGGTTTGAAGAAATACTTCGAAAAATCTGTTCATTAAAAAAAAATTAACTAAAAATGGTAATAGAACAAACACATTACACACGTTTCGCCAGAGGAAAAACCACAAAGGCGGCGGCAAGCTGAAGCAATAATGACCGCAATTTCGATGCCACAAAAATCGCGGCCTTATTTCCCGATATGGTTCCTATGGAATAGCATATTTTTAAAATTGGCCGAAAGCATTCACTAGATAGATCATTTAACATCACTATGAATATGAAGCAACATTTGAGTTGAATTATACTGCGTACACACGCTAAAAAAAACAACCCCAACAACATATTGCAGGAAACATGTATATGCTTGCAAGCATTGTTTTCATGAATGGCAGATCTGCTGCTAATTTGTTCCTCTTTTGTCTGTCACGTTTTTGCTTTCAGTAGTTTTCAACGTTGGTGGTGCAATGGTTAGTGTGTGCGCATTTTGTACATGAGATTCTGGGTTCGATCCGACCACCTTAAATTTCTTTAGGTGGCGGTCACCACGCATAGTGACGGCGACACCTTCTAGTGGTTGGCAAGGAAAATCTTCTCCAAATACCATTCGGAACCGGTGTACAACTGTAGATCCCAATCACTCAGTATAAAACTAGAAAGCACACAGAACACTGGTTGTGAGAAGCTCTCCCCAATACCTTCATGGGCTGTAATGGGAAACCATTCACGTTTTATTTAGTTTTCAACACACAAAGCCACAGTTGGGTCACAAAAACATATATTAGAACCTACTAATCATTGGGTCTCCTATATATAATATTGAACAGCAAACACAATGTGTTTGGAGACAATTATACTATATTGGCGATAAGCTACAAGCACATTATATGTGCATCCAAACAACAAAGAAAATAGAGATACTTCCGTGTACATGCTTGCAAGCATTGTTTTCATAAATTACAGATCTGCTGCTTTTTTGTTCCTATTTTATCCGTCACGTTTTGCTTGCAGTGGTTTTCTGCAAACAAAGCCACATTTGGGTCACAAAAACGAATATTTATTATACAATAATAAACATTGTGTCTCCAACATGTAATATATCAGTAATTTTTCAACAAACAAAGCCACAGTTGGGTCACAAAAGCATATATTATAACCTATTAATAATTGTGTGTAATATTGAATAGCAAACACAATGTGTTTGGACACAAGCTTACTCTATTTGCGTCAAGCTACAAACACGTTATATTTGAATCGAAACAACAACAAAAAGACAGATTTTTCAGCGTGCAGGTTAGAGCTCGACCGTAGGTAGTTTTTTGGCCCGAGAAAGAGGCCGAACTTCGGCAAACAGCTTAAACTTCATCCAAAGCCGAAGGTGATTGTGGTGCAATTCGAAATAAATAGTTCATACAAATAAATTGTTGAATATTATCAAAGAATGTAGTTTTGATTACAGATCATTAAAGATGTTTTAATCAAATGTATTGGATAAAAAAAATCATGAAAACAGAATAAACAATTCATTGACAAATCTAATATGTACATTAGGGTGTCCTGAATTTTGAATCGTGGGGTTGGATCTCACACGATGCGTATGGAAGAGGTGATTGCGGGAACATCAAACTTCAGGTTAAACGAGGGTACTTATAGTCCCCTAACTTCCGTTAAAGTTTCGATTCCTAGTGTATTTGGGTAAAGCAAAAGCTTTTTATTTTTCTGCTCGATATAGAGCACAAACGACGTGCCCTGATGAGCATAATTAGAAAACTATATTTTCAAATTTTTGAGTTCTTTTTTTTTGTCAGAATGTATTAAAAAAATTTTTTTTAAGGTAGTATTATTTTTAAAAAAAAGAGTATATTTTTAGGTCCTTTTTGTAAGAATATGTATTATATTTTCCCGAAAAGGTCATTTTTAAAAGAGAGGTACTTCTTTTATGAAATGCTAATGTTGTTTTAAGAAAATGTACTATTTTTGTGAAGAAGTACTTTCGGTAAGAAAAAGCCATAAGAGTATGAATTTTTTTACAGAGAAGTAATTTTTTTTTAAGAGCAGGTACTTTTTTTAAGAATTATTACTCTTTTTAGAAAACCGTTATTTTTTTAAGAAAATTTACTTCTTTTCAGAACGCTACTTACCTCAAGAAAAGGCAACAAGGTGTTATTTTATTTTTAAGAAAGGGTACTAAGAGTATGATTTTTTTTACAAAGAAGTACTTTTTAAGAACAGGTACTTTCTAAAGAGGTGGTAGTCTTATTAGGAAAAGGTTATTTGTTCAAGAAAATGTACATATTTTCAGAAAGGCAACTTATCTCAAGAAAAGAAGAGAAACGGTATTATTTTAATTTTAAGAAAATTAGCTTTTAAGGTAAGTAATTTTTCTAAGAAAACATAATTTTATAATAAATAAGAGAAGGTATTTTTTTAAAGAAAAGGTTTTTTTATTAAGAAATGAGAATTTTTTCAGAATTGTTCCTTTTTTCAAGAATTGGTACATTAGAGTACATTAGAGTATTAGAGTGTGTACTTATCGCAAGAAACGTTATTTTGTATCACAAAAAAAAATAATCTTTAAAGAAACGGTAGTTTTTTAAGAACAGGCAATTTGTTGTAAGAATATGCAGTGTTTTAAGCAAAGGTACTTCTATAAGATAAGGTTTTTTTTTTTGAGAAAATTTCCTTTTTGTAAGAAACGGCACTTACTTAAAAAAAATTCCTTGATTTAAACTTCTTTCACTTTGGCTTTTCTAAATTTACTTTTCATTGGGTTCAATACTACAATATATACTAAAAGTGGTTAAAGACTCCACCCAGCAAACTTCCCATTAAACAATAAATTTACTAACATATAATAGTGTCGACACAAAACCAAAGCAAAAGTACCCAATATAGTTGATAATACTGGGTTGTAGCATAATTGTGTTAAAAAACTTTGTTTAATTTTTTTTTCACTTAGCTGCCATCCCACAACGTGCGATAAGGAACTTCGTTCCAAAAGTCTGTCGAAATTTTCAAACTATTTTTTGGTATACGATATGTGTTCAACAGGGTAGGACGATTCTATTCCTCTATATATGTATATTGAACATATAACGGGTCGCCATTTAACGTTTTTTTTTCAACTAGTGCTTATTTCGTGAATGGTCACACTTAGCTCATGTCTGATTTGACAGATAATTAGTTTTATCCTTCCGCTGAACGAATATGGTTGTGTATACGCTTGAACAACGCTGGGAAATATGGGAAAAATGGGCCTGCGATCGACTTACAGAAAATGACGATTTTTCCAAAAAAAATCATCTTTTCAGATGAAGCTCATTTTGATCTTGGCGGGTATGTAAACAAGCAAAATTGTCGCATTTGGGGCACAGAAAACCCGCACGCATACATTGAAAAGCCGATGCACCCAAAACGAGTCACTGTTTGGTGCGGATTTTGGTCCAGAGGCATAATTGGGCCATTTTTCTTCGAAAATGAGCAAGGAGTGACCGTTACAGTCAATGGCGATCGTTATCGGGCCATGTTGAACGAATTTTTGTTCACAAAAATTGAAGAGGAGGATATTGGCAACACTTGGTTTCAACAGGACGGCGCTACGTGCCACACAGCCGAAGCTACACTCGATGTTTTGCGCCCTCTTTTGAAGATCGCATTATCAGCCGCAGAGCTGATGTCGTTGGACCACCTCGGAGCTGCGATTTGACACCGTTGGACTATTATTTGAGGGGTGCCCTCAAAGATAAGTATTTGGCCTACAAGCCAAAGACAATTGACGCTTTAAAGGACAATATTCGTGAAGCCATTGGTGAAATACAGCTGCACACAATCGATAATGTGCTTCAAAATTGGACCTATAGTGTAGGCTACTGCATGGCCAGGCGAGGCAGCCATTTGAATGAAATTATTTTCCATTATTAACCGGAAGGATTGTACTGTCAAATAGAAAAAGAAATTTGAGAAAATATTCAGTAGTTCTTTTTATAGCATTTTCAAAAAAAAAGTTATTTGGCGGACCTCTTATATAGATAGACTATAGCGGTTTCGGCTGAATATTCGATTATAGCGGCTTCGGCTGATTATTTAATTATAGCGGCTTCGGCTGACTATTCGACCATAGCCGCTTCGGCTGACTATTCAATTATAGCAGCTCCAGCTAACTATTTGACTATAGCGGCTTCGGCTAACTATTTGACTATAGCGGTTTCGGCTGACTATTCTATTATAGCGGCTTCGACTGACTATTCGATCATAGCGACTTCGGCTGACTATTCCCCACAGTGGGTTTCTTACCGTCTTTTCCCCTGTATTGTTTGCTACACAGTCAATTCAATGATGACCGATCCCGAACCGGGTATGTAGATCAGATACAGAGTCAATAACCCGTATATCCGATCTACACAGCGAATCTAACCAGTCCACAACCTGCCCCAGTAGAGTATTGTCAAGCCAAGACTAGTGCTCCCGGAAGAGTGTTGTCAATCCAGACGAGTGCATCAGTTGATGATATTTCTGTAAATGAAATTACTTTGTAAATTAAGGACTAATAAAGAATCTGAATGTGAACCCCCGAAAAGAGTAACCTATTCTGTGTTTATTTTGAAAGGTTTGGTGGATCCTAACGAAAGACTTTGGGCATGACTGAGCTTACCTCAGCCGTCGACAAGACCACGTTACACAGTGTTAATATTTTACATGTTAACAACCAAAGAAACTTTGTTGTTCTTCTTATTCTCTTCGTTTCTTGTCAAAATTAGTTGGTCACTTGATAATAGTTGCAATGTCCCAATGTGGCAAACAGCAATGTGGCAAACAGCAAACAACTATTAACCTACAATATTATTTCAGAGTTTAAATTATATTTGATTGTTGACTCAAAAATGAGGCCATAATCTCCAGATTGTCCTACACTCAAAAAATAAAGTATGCTATTAATAGCAAACAATGTATGCTACTTATCAGCAGGCAATTTGTTTGTTATTACAGCAAATGAACTGCCAAAACAACAAACTTTTTGCAGAGTTGATAAAATTGATGACACACTGTTTGCTGAAACAACAAACTAATGTTTGCTGTAATAGCAAATATATTTGTTTTCCCCTTTTCAGCAGTCCTTTCTGCTATGTTTACCAACATATGTTTTTGAGTGTAGTCAGTAAATTTCATTCGAGGTATCGCTTATGTAAATAGAGCTATGATCTGGTCTGCTATTAGCGGCTGATTGCATGTTTTTGTCACAGAGAACCCTTATGTAATCTGGGAGTTTGGCCCGTGGATCCAAATCATATTTTCAAATATTATCCTAAATGAAGAGTATTCTAGAACGGATACGTTGTTAATAAAAATATACTTAGGATACAATTCTTTAAGACTTTCCCCCACTATCGACAGCCCTTAATCTTTGCAAACTCTTTCCACTTTTAAACTTTCCTCGCCACCAATTTAGTTTTGCAGTTCAGTCATCGTTTTACACCTTACAGTACGTTTATTGTTATTATAGAGTTAGCACCTTTTACTATTCATTCTGCTTTTTGATGAGAGTCTTGCACATTTGCTCAACACCTTTGGATGCACTTAAAGCATAAAACTTTTATCGTTAGAAAACATTTAATACGATGTTTTGCTCTTCCCCGGCCGGCTTCTTTTTCTCCCACGAAAAATACAAACTCCTCTTATTTTTCGACATTAACTCCATTAAAGGCTATGACGAGAAGACGTTGCGACCTTTTTCTACAAAATATTACAATCTGTTTTTTTTTGTTGCTCTTTGACAATTTGTAATTTTTATCATAATCATTAAAAACACGACACGTACAAAATTTGCAAAGGCATTAAAAATTGTGTCCCCTTGTTGCTCCTGTTGGCGACGAGACGACGTTCGTCGCTGGATTGATATACAAAGGATGCAGATGCAGCATCTGCTGACGGTGCATGCCGCTGTAGATGCTTGCATGTCTATGGTGGGGGGAAAGACACCAGTAGGTGTGCAGGGTCTATAGCAGCTTCCAAAGCTATCAACTTCTTTCTAAGACTTATAAAGCAAATACTTTGAATAACAAAATGAACAGTTTAATAGCATATATGAGCAGAGTTTAGATGACATAAATAATGATGAAGATAAATGAAAAGGAAGATGATGATGATGATGATGATGATGACCAACACGTCAACCAAATACTTTGAAAAAGGAGATAGTAATACCTAATGTGGGAAGGAAACTAACAGAAGAAAATTACTAGGTAAGTCTGGAGCTGGAGCTAAAATGTGGATGCACCACTGGATATTGCGTCTAACAATTGCGTCCCTTCGCGCACAAGTATCAGGGCTCTACCCACGACTTGCAGTTCTAACTACAAGGAAACATCTTGCTGTTGTAGATAAAAAGTTTATTTGTATTTTTGGGATATATTTTAAATTTTAAATAAAACTTTAACACGATATGTGTATTTTATATTAATATATTCGTCCGTTAACTTAAATGATTCTTTACCATCAATCAAAACAAATCTCTTCTTTACGTCTACCAAGTTTGAACTTTATACCCTTCAGCACACACATATGTTTCTTCATGGTATCCGTCCCCTTCTTCCGTCCGTCGTCCTTAACATTAAATGCATAAATATCCAATATGAACAAAAAAAAAAGAATAGGAGCTAAAAAAAAGTATCAGACTCCACCTGCTAACTTCTTCATTTTCGAAAATGGGGCCATAACAATGCAGTTACTAATAGTCGGCTAACACTTACAACCCAACGAGCTTAACAAACATCAGGCCAAGCACAGTGGAGTCAGGGAATATTCAACAAACACACAAACACGTACACAGATGTGCAAAAGTGCACATACCGTGATCAAAATAGTTGTTAGGAACGAAAAAACAGCAAATTTCCATTAAGCAGCATGAAGAGAGATATAGAAAACAACCATGAATCAGTGATATATAACAACCATAGACAGGGAGCTACTATTTTACACCGGTTCCCAAGAATAAGTTATTTTTAGAAACTGTTAATTTTTGCCCAAGATGAGCTTTGTCCTTCACAAATAATCGCGCAGACCGGTCCACGGAGGGTCAGATCATTGACTACATAGTGGCATTATCCGAACAAATAACAATTCTTCGCAAGAATATAAAAATCACCCTAGTTCAGTACACCTCAGTTAAATTATAGCTTGGAGTCTTACAGGTTGCATGCATAAAGGTTATTGATATTAACCAGATGTTTCCTTTGCCCATTTTCTCGTAGCCGGCGACCAAGTCCAAATATTTTCTTTATATACATACGTTACACAGCTTCATCGGAGCGTGGCAACTCTTCGCATTTTGTACCACCAAATATTAGGTATTTAACATGGCTGACATCATTGCTTGTGATCCCTTCAGAGATAAAAAATAGAAGGTCGTAAAAACTATAATCAGTCTTCCAATCAATAAGACTATCTACCATAAAAACCTCAACGATCCATAATATAGTGCGATAGTTCCAACATAAAAAATAACCACAATTGAGTCAAACTGAGGTCCATATTAAAGAGGCGCAGAGTCTCTCTCAAAGTAACCTCATATTGCAACGACCAAGGCGAGCCATTATATACCAACTGTTGTCTGAGGCAGTGAGACATCCCTGCGTGTGATATCTTGGAAACTTAATTGAAGATAACAATGAAAAGAAGCTAACAATCAAACAATCAAATTATCTTGCCAGGCAAGGTGACCATTAGTACTAACTTAAATCTTAAACAAAAGGATTGTCTTATAGTGCGATCTCTTTAACATCGCCATGGAGTTCAAGATGAGTAATCGTGTAGTATCTATAACTAGATTCATTTTATACGGCAGGACTACTGCAAAGAATCCTAAAGACTATACCCAGCCTTTTTATAACAACAAAGGCAGTAGACAAAGCGACGGAATTCCGTGCTATCCCTTCACCATCTTTGTAGATATCAAAAAAAGTTTGTCGTCAGTATGACTGTAATTTTCTTATCAGGCACGATAGCAACTACCTGCCCTTAAATTGCCTACAAAACCATTTGACTCTAACTGAGATCTTAGGAAAATCTACTGTCTTATCGCACGATCTCTTTAACATCTTCATGGAGTTTAAAGTGAGAAAGCGAGCAGTCACTATAACTAGAATCATTTTCTCAGGCAGGACTACGACAAACTACTCTAAAGATTATACAGAAACCTATTCTATCAACTGATGCTCAGACACAGTGATTGCCTATGCTATCCCTTCAACATCTTAATGGATACCAAAAATAGGCAGTCAATATCTTCTCAGGCAATATAACAACTATGATACCTACCATTAATACACTATCAAACCATTTGATACTAACTGAAATCTTAGGCAAAATTTGTCTTATATTGTGCTCTCTTTAACATCTTCATGGAGTTCAAAACGAGGAAGCATGCAGTCACTATGACTATAATCTTTTTGTCAGGCAGGACTACTACAAATATCACTAAAGACAATGCGGGTTCTGTTTATACCAATTGAGGCCTCATACAAGGCACTTGCTATCCCTTCAGCATCATTTTTGATATCAAAAAATCTGCCGTCCATATACCTTGGAGAATATTCTTAGGCAAGGCGACAATGCCCTGCCCCAAGAACAATAAAGACATAACGCAGCCTTTTTATACCTACTGAGGCCGTAGACAAAGCGATTGCATTACGAGGTATCCCTTCAACATCTTTATAAATATCAAAAAAAGTTTGTCGTCAGTATGACTGGGATTATCTTATCAGGCACATTAGCAACTACCTACGCTTAAATAGCCTATCAAACCGATTGATACTAACTGAAATCTTAAGCAACACGATTTCAAAATGAGAAAGCATGCAGTCAATATTACTAGAATCACTTTCTCTGGCAAGACTATGGCAAACTACCCCAAAGATTACTCCCAACCCCTGTACACCAACTTAGACCTCGAGCAAAGCGCTTGCTTTGCGTGTTATCCTCTCAACCGTCAATATGAGTAGAATCATTTTCTCAGACAGGACGATGACCGCGCACACTCAAATGTGGAACCTTTTGATATAAACTGAAATCGTATACAAAACGATTGTCTTATAGTGCGATCACTTTAACATCTTCATGCAGTTCAAAATAAGAAATTGTGCAGTCAACATGATTAGAATCATCCTGTCGGAAACGCCGGCGACTACCTACTCTAAAGACTAATTCAAACCCCTTTATACCAACTAAGGCCTTTGACACAGCGATTGCCTTGCGTAATATCCTTTCAATGTCCTTATAGTTTTCACAAAATCTGCAGACAACATGACTGGAACAATTTTTTCAGGCAAGACGACGACATCCGATCTGAAAGACCTTGTTGGGCCGTTTCAAGTTACTTCAGATCTAAGGCAAAATTATTGTTTAATAGAGAGATCTCTTCAACATCTTCATGGAGTTCAGAATGAGAAAGAGATTTGTCAATATGCCTAGAATCATCTTCTCAGGCTGAATGACGACAAAATACCCAGAAGATTATACCCAACCCTTTTATACGAATACTAACTTAGGACTCAGAGAAAGCGATATTGTTGTGTGCTATCCTTTCAACTTCTTTATGGATTTAAGAAAAATTTGCAGTCGACATGACAGGAATTATATTCTTAGGCAAGTAAAGATATTGTCGAACCTGTCGATAAAAATAAAAATAAATAGTTTCCCATTACAGCCCATGAAGGAATCGGGGATAGCTTCTCACAACCAGTGAGCTGTTTTTATACTCACTGATTGGGACCTACAGTTTTACGCCGGTTCCGAACGGTATTTTTAAGAAGCATTTTCATGGCTAAATACTCGATAGTGTCACCGTCACTATGCGAGGTGACCGCCGTCGAAAGAAATTTCAAGGTGGTCAGAGCAGGGATCGAACCCAGGACCTCAGGTACAAGAGGCGTGCACACTACCCATTACACCACCGATGGCCACTACTAACTGATATCTCAAACTAAGCGACTGTCTTATCTCGCGATCTCTCTAACATCTAAATGGAGATGAAAAAATAAAGACTGCAGTCAACATAATTGAATTCATATTCTTTGGTTAGATGACGGTTGCCTATCTTGAAAGCTGCAAACAAACGAAGCGACTGTCCTGTCACGCGATCTCTTTAACATCCAAATGAAGATAAAAAAAAAAGAAATACTGCAGTCAATATAACTGAATTAATCTTCTTAGGTACGATGGCGGCTGCCTATCTTGAAAACTGGAAACAAGCATGAGGACGACTGGAGTACACGTAACTGAAATCATTATCTTCGGCTTCCTAAATGAAAGACTGTCGAACAATTTAAAGCCAACATAGGGAAAGTTAGGCGACTGCGTAACGTTCAATCACTTCAACATCCTAATGCAGCTAATATTGCAGTCATTATGAGTTAAATCGTGTATTCAGATCAAACCACAACCGCCCGTCTTTGAAGCCAGACAATGGTAACTGGATTCCCAGGCAAAGTGATAGTGGGATCCCTTCAACATCTACAAGCAGTTTAAAATAAGAAGGTCCACTTAAGTGCAATCATTATCTCATTTCCCTCGATTTAGGCAGCCGTCGTCTTGTCTACAAAAGTCATTTCAGTCATGTTGACAGCCGACTTACTTTTTTTATCTCCATTAAGATTTTTAAGAGATCGCATGATAGACAATCGTTTTGTCCGAGTCCTTACTTGGTATCAAGTAAAAAATTCGTAAAATATCCTATCGCATGTTTGCATTTGTACATCTGTGTGGGAACATAGTACATTTCGGCTCCTATACAACTCCAAAAGACATCGTCTTACATCAAACTGACGTACGGTGAAGTAAGCACGTGCTGTATTGGGTTTTTCTCCAAACATTATTGCAACTCTTGTTGCCGTGCAAAAAGTTTGGCGTTTTGGTCGGTTTAACACCAAAAAATGAGACAAAAAAACTTTAAAGCTCCCAGTTTTCCTTTCCTTTTTTCTTCTTCCAAAATAGAAGCAAAACACCTCTGGCAGCTCATCATAGAGAGCGAGCTGAGTGAAAGAAAGCGAAACAGAAGGAGCGATTGGGGAGCCATTTCCTGTTGTTGTACGTAACATAACTGGCCCCTACTCTTGTGTACTATTGTGTGTATGGTACCACATTAAGTACTTAAAACGTGCTTGGAATTTTCACAATTACCCTAAAAAAAAAGACGAGGAAATGTAAACTTCCTCTATTCATAGCGACAGCAGCATCTGGAGAAACGAGTGGAGGCAAAAGGGCAAAGCATCGAGCATCAGGGCAGACGTGTTTTGGTAGAGGGATGAAATTTTGGAATGTATGAGATTTCTATATTATTATTTTGTATTTTAAAACATCAATTGCAAAAATGGTATTGGAACAAGGCATAAAGTGTAGTGGGGAAATGGGGAAAATTGGAACAAGCATTTGCTGTATTTACATACATGTCTGGCTGTGTGTGGAACATTAACTACAATCGTGGTACATGCGGCATGTGCCCTACAAGATATGGGAACGTGTACTCACTTCGATATGATATATAGTAAATAACAGGTGTGCCTGGATTTAAGCAACTTTAAGTGTACTGTCGAGGGTAGTTTATTACAAAAGAATTGCACTTATGTACATTAAGGTTTCGTAGTTGATGTTTGATATAAATGATATGTGGGCAAAAAAAAAATCCTTTTTTATTTTGGAAAAAACAATTTTATATGTTTCAAAGATTTTTATAATACCTAATTTGAATTTTTTTTAATTTTATAGTTTATAATTTAGTAATTGACAAAAAACAAATTTTTCAGATAAAAAATTTTAGTAAAAAAAATAATATATTATATTTATTTTTATAATTATTTTTTAATTTTAAAATAAAAACACGTATTTTTTGTGATAAATCGTTGTGATTTGGCAACCCTATGCCTGAGTAGACGTGTGTTTATACTGCAGCTGATCGCGCCCTTATTTTTTTGTCAATTTCTTTGCCTGCAAGCCTGGTTCCTCTTTGAGATTGTTGTTTTTTAATTAAATAAACATCAGTTTATTGGAATTTTATTAAATTCCGTGGATAATTTACCTATAATCAATTAAACTTTAATTGCTGTTTGACGTGATTGCATAATCATCTTGTTGCTGTTGTAAACGGTTGCTCGTGCCATTTTATTGTTGTTCCTGCTGTTGGCTGCCGCTGTCGGTGCAAATATAATATGCCGGGTTCTAAGACTCCTAAATGTTCCCTTTGTAAGCTAAATATTACCAAGACCCAAGGATGTATTGTGTGCAATGTGTGTTCCAAGTGGATACATGGTTCTTGTGCTAAATTGTCAGATAGTGAGCTGTTGGCGCTAAAAGGGATTAAAGCGAGCGCACATATCATCTGTCCATTGTCTGAGCATAACCTCACAAATAGTTCTGGGAATGGTGGTGGTGCTTCTGACGGCATTCGCAACATTAGTAAGAAGTTGTAATCGTTACTGTTGAGCTACCAGTTACTGTTGAGGCGACTTCAATTGCAATTTATTTAATCCGTCTAGGGCAAATGCTTTCCGTTCTATGTGTACTAGGTATAATCTATCTATTGTCCATAATACTAAACCAACTCATTTTGACTTAGGAAGACGAACTACATCGCTGATTGATTTTATGCTGGTAAGTGACATGTCAATTGCGAGCTTTACTGATCAGGTACAATGTCGGTCGGTTTCTGATTATGCGCTCATTTTTGCATCTCTCTCTTTGAGCTATCATGGTCGTCCGAGTTTTTTTGGAGTATCGGGACTACAATATCATTGATTGGGATGGATTGTTCCTTTATTTACGATTGTTTGATTCCAATATTGTTCTGAATGCTACTGATGTTGACACTAAATGTTCTTATGTATGCTCTTTACTTAGTGATTTATTTTCTTATGTTCCTGTTATCAGGAAAAAAAATTCGTGTCTCCGAAGATGATTGGTTGGATACTAATGACATACGATTGGGCTAGATCTCTCAGAGATCTTGCTTTTTGGCTGTGTTTCAATGTGACCGTTCTAATGAAAACTGGAGGACTTTTTGTAAATACCGAAATAGAGCTAAAAACGTCATTCGTAAAGCAAAAAGAAAATATTTTTCTGCCCTCTTTTGGGGTTTTGATTCTGCTGGCTTGTGGAATGTACCTGAGAACTTTTGGCTGTGCTGGGAGTGATGATGTCCGTTTTGACATTGAAGTTAATAACATTAATAACTTCTTTCCAGGTTTTGCGTCTCAGGATAATGCTGATTATGATATTGACTTTGAACACTTTGGTGATTCTGATGGCTCTTTTTATTTTCGGTGTGTAGACGAGTTGGAAGTTATTACGGCTTTGAGTAACGTTAAATCGAAATCAGTGGGGGTGGACCGAATTCCGACTAATTTTGTTAGATCTATTTTTTCTTATGTCTCCTGTGTTCTTGTTGACCTAATAAATTCTATCTTAATTACTTCAACTTTTCCCCTTGTATGGAAAAAGGCTCGCGTTGTTCCTATACCTAAGTCTAAAATAGTTCATGAACCTGATGACGTCAGACCTATCTCAATACTTCCTGCTTTGGCCAAAGGACCAAATATTGCAAAACTGTTTAAATTATATAAATGACTCGCAATATTCATTTCGCCAGGGTCATAATACAACTCATTTGCTCCTTAAACTGACTGATTCAATAAGAGAACAGATAAATGATGGCAAATTTAGTGTCCTTATTTCTCTTGACCTTTCCAAAGCTTTTAACTCTATTGACTTTGTTCGTCTTATCAATAAACTCCGAGATGAGTTAAATTTTTCAAAATCTGCTTTTAAGCTAGTGTTTTGTATTCTAGATCACAATTCGTTGTGTTAAAAGGTGCCGAATCTGCCACGCTTCCTCTACGTTCTGATGTACCCCAAGGTTACGTCTTGGGTCCTCTCTTATTCATTCTCTACGTTAATGACCTATGGCGTTACACTGACTCTAGGAATTGCGTAACCTTGTTATTTGGTGATGACATATTTTTGCTTTTGAATGGTTATCATGCTTCACCTGATATCTGTGAAGGAGTCATAAATGGTTGCCTGGTTAATGTTGTTCATTGGGCATCTATAAACAACCTAACTAAAGGGTTTTTCAATAAGAGCGCTACAAAAGTTTATTTAAATAAAACAAAACCGGTTTTAGATACGAATGAAATTCTTTATTCCTGTGAAAGTACCTTCGATGCTATTATGTATGGAACTTGATTTCTTTTGCATGGCCACCACGGGCACGCTTGCAGAAGTCCAGACGCTGAACCCAATTTTCGACTATTTTCAAGCATAAATCGGCCGATACTGCTGCAATTTCACGTTCGATATTCGTACGAAGTTCATCAATCGTCGCTGGCTTGTTGGCATAGACCATAGACTTGACGTAACCCCACAGGAAATAATCTAACGGCGTCAAATCGCACGACCGAGGCGGCCAATCGACTGGGCCATTTCGTGAGATAACACGTAACGTTCACCAAACTTGGTTTCCAATAAATTGATTGTGGCATTCGCTGTGTGACTTGTGGCGCCGTCCTGTTGGAACCACATGTCCTCCAAGTCCATATTATCCAATTGGGGCCAAAAATATTCGGTTATCATTGAACGGTAGGGATTCGCATTCACAGTAATGTGCCAGTCTTGATCATCACAGAAGAAGTATGGCGCAATGACGCCGCCGGCCCATAAACCGCACCAAACCGTAATTTTTTCGGGATGCAATGATGACTCATGGATTTCGTGTGGATTGCTGTCTGACCAATAACGCATATTTTGCTTATTGACGAAGCCATTCAGCCAGAAATGAACCTCATCGCTGATTGTTGAGGCCTCTTAAAGTTGAGACCACTGACTCCAAATTTCGGTAGTAAATTTTAATAATTTCGACTCGTTCTTGGCCCGTATATCTTTCCATGATGAAATGGCAAACCTTACTGAAGAGAAATGTCAAAAGAGTCCCTATCGATTTACTTTTGTAGCGTCTCTGTTGAAGAACCCTTTATTCTTTGCGGGATACTCCTTACTGGGACATGTTTTCTTCTTTTTTGGTTTCGTTTTTTTTCTGATTAGTTCTTTGATCATTTCTGATCACTTTTTTATTTTATGGCTGGGGTTAAGTTTTTTTCAAACCGCATTTTCTTTTGAACTTATTTAAAAGTTCACTTAGTTTTAAGTTAACATTTTTTACTCAGGTGTAATATGAAATATATTTTATTGGCCGTTTTGCCTTTGTACTACTTGAATGGAAATAAATAAATAAAATAAATAAATAAATAAAGAAGACCTGTTCCGATTAAGTACGGAATAAAATATCGGTCAAATGGCTCTAATGACAAGTCATTACTCTTTTCATGAAATTTTCCATGACGTTTTCCCAGAGATCTGTCTGTATCTCACCGCTAAAGCGTTGGATCTCGGACTTCAGCTAAGGAATTGTTTCTGGTTTATTCGCGTAAAACCGAGACGTCACAAAACTCCAAAGAAAGAAATCTCACGGCGTTGAATCGCATGATTGAATTTATTGACCACTCTTCGAATGGTTGATACATTAGGTGCACTTTCTCGACTGAAAATTTTTCGAAGTTTGCGAGCGGTCTCAGCATAACTTTCCAAATTTTTGTAATAAGTTTTCACAATTGTTGCTGTTCTTTCGTAAAGCACTCCACTTTTAAAAACCGGAATAAACATATGTGACAGCTGCCAAATTTCAGAGATGCCACCAGCACCAAAAAAATGACACTAAATTTAAAAAGTGCAATCTAACTGAGACAACCTTTATAATATATTTTCCTTTATATAGAAAAGCTAGAAATAATTTTTCATTTACGGATTTGCTATTACACATATTAGCTACGGCCATAAAGTAACAGTTACTTATACGGAATCATTTCCAAGAGGCGAAAAACTTATGGCTCACAGTGGTTCAGACTCGATTGCCATCGGTCAAAATTCAATATCTTTGAATGTAGTAAACATTTTTAAGTTGTGTGAAGAAAGCGATTGCACGCAAAGAGTCAAGGATAATTAATAAATAAATGATTTCCCTTTACATCCAATGAAGGGATTATAGAGAGGTTCCCACAACCAGTGAGCTGTGCGCTTTCTAGATTTACACTCACTGATTGGGACCTACAGTTTTATACCGGTTCCGAATGGTATTTTGAGAAACTTTTTCATGGCTAAATAATCGATAGTGTCGCCATCACTAATCGAAGTGACCGCCGCCGTTAAGGCGGTCAGAGTAGGGATCGAATCCATGTCCTCATGCACAAGGGCCGGGCACACCACCATTGCACCACCGACGGCCATTGTCAAGAATAATTACGATATGATATATTAACATTGAAAATTGCACAGTGTGGTATATTTCACCAAAATTTCGGAAGGTGAAAACATTTTGTTTTTTCTTTTTAGGGTTTCAAAAAAACAAAAATTTTGGGTTTTTGTTTCAGTTTATGTCTATAAAAATATTTCGACATAATTGTTCATAATCCGCACAAAAAATCAAAAAATGTTCTTATTTCAAATATACACTCTTATCGAATTTTGAAAATCAATATTTTTTTAAATTTTTGGTACAACCGAGTTGTATTTGGTATAAACAAACTTAGCTGCCATATTCAATAGAGAATATATCTCTAAAACTGAATGAGATACAGTTCAAGAAATTCGAAAAAAGATATAAAAATATTTCGATTTTCAAAATTCGAAAAAGCGAACCTCTTTGATAAGAAAAAAAAACTCTGAACCACTGTGCGTCGGACTAAAGTTAAAAATTTAAAAAACGAAACTATATATTTTGTTGGATCTTAATTAAATTTTATTATTTTAACATTTATTATGTTAAAATATTTATTACCTTATTTATATATACTGAGATATACTGAAAGAAATATTTTGAAAAATATATGTTCCTCTTTTTGTAAACCATAAAAGACACAAGATTGAAAACAAAAATAGAAAAAAATGTGCATATATAACTCAGAAAACTTGACATTTTCTGTAGAAAAAATTAATTTCAACGTTTTAAAAGTTACGCTCAGTTAAATATTGGAAACCGTAACATATGTTTCTTATTTCAATGTTTTCAAAGCGGTATCATTACCCATTTTATGGACCACACTTCGATTAGCGGAATTGATTTTATGGAAAATTGGTTTCAATTCTTGAAAACTCAAATAGTGCACTCACAAATTTGGTGGGAACAAAAATTTTAGTGATGATCACAAAAAAACCGGGGTACGATGTAGAGTGTCGCATTGCAAACGACGAAAAGAACGCTGCACGTATGGTAATGCTTCAGTCAATTGCAACGCGAGATGCAACTGAGCGGTATAGGGAGAAGAGAAAGGAGGTAAACCGTCTCTTTAGGCGTAAGAAACGGCAGTGCAGAAAGCGCGAGAGTGAGAAAATTGAGACATACAGAAGGAAGAACGAAGCCCGAAAATTTTACCGAAAAGTTAAAAACGGAACTAATGGACATGGTTCCGGGCCCCCCTTCTGTAAAGACAAGGACGGAAATCTCGTCACAGATGTGCATAGCATGTTGGGAACATTTCTCCGCGCTACTAGTACCTGAGATATCCAATGACGATGGGACAATCGATCACAATATGGACGACGACGTCGATTGCCCCCCTCCTAACCAAGACGAGGTCAGAACAGCTATTGCCCAGCTTAAGAACAACAAAGCCGCAGGAGCCGATGGATTACCGGCGGAGCTGTTTAAGGCTGGCGGCGATGAGCTGATAAGGTGCATGCATCAGCTCATTAGCAAAATTTGGTTAGATGAATGCATGCCCGGCGATTGGAGTCTCAGTGTACTATGTCCCATATTTAAAAAAGGTGACCCGAGTATTTGTGCCAACTACCGTGGAATAAGCCTTTTATCCATAGCATATAAGGTTCTATCAAGTATAATGTGCGAAAGACTAAAACCAATTATCGCTGACCTGATTGGACCATACCAGTGTGGCTTTAGGCCTGGAAAATCGACAACCGACCAGATTTTCACGCTACGCGAAATCCTGGAGAAGACACACGAAAAACAAATCGATACCTATCATCTATTTATCGATTATAAAGCGGCCTTCGATAGACCGATACGGGAGAAACTCTACGAAGCAATGTTTGAGCTTGATATTCCTGCAAAACTCATACGCCTTTGCAGGATGACCTTGACGTACACCAAATCCGCAGTGAAAGTTGGTAAGGATCTTACCGAACCTTTCGAAACTAAGCGAGGCCTTAGGCAAGTCGACACCCTATCGTGCGATCTCTTTAACATCTTAATGGAGATCATTATGAGAAAAGCTGCAGTCAACATGAATAAAACCATCAGCAGCAAAAGTCACATGCTGCTCGCGTATGCTGATGATATAGATATCATTGGGCGCACTATTAGAGAAGTTACTGCGGTTTTTTCGAGAATTGAGAAGGAGTCAGCAAAAGTGGGTCTGACGGTAAATGAGGACAAGACAAAATTAGTGGTTGCAACGAACAGGGCCTCCACGCGATTAGACCAAAGCGTGAACGTTGATAGCTGTTATAACTTCCAGGTAGTGGACGAATTAATATACCTCGGATCTGCCGTAAACAAAAACAACAACGTGAGCCTTGAGATGAAGCGGAGAATTGTGCTTGCGAATAGATGATATTTTGGGCTAAGCAAGCACTTTCGAAACAAAGTCCTCTCTCGAATGACGAAACCCCAGCTATACCAGACTCTAATACAACCTGTCTTGCTTTATGGTGCAGAATCCTGGGTCTTATCGCAACCAGATGAAACATCTGTGGGAGTTTTCGAGAGAAAAATACTCCGGAAGATTTATGGCCCTATAGTGCACAATGACGAGTATCGGCGACGCATGAATCATGAGCTGTATGAGCTTTATCCTGACATTGACATAGTAAAGCAGATCAAGATAACGCGATTGTGCTGGTTAGGCCATGTCAGTAGAATGGATGAAGATGAACCAGCGCGAAGGGTTTTCGTAACCGAACTCGAAGGAAGACGAAAAATAGGAAGACCAAGACTCCGCTGGAGGGATCAGGTTGACGAATCCCTGCGTACACTTGGTATTGCCAACTGGAGAATTAAAGCAAAAGATCGCACTGGTTGGCGAAATATGTTATCTTCGTTTTGTAAGGGTTGTCCGAGACCGGATAAGTTAGTAAGTAAGACCACAAATGAAAGGCTTCAGTTGAAATAATCGGCTGCTTCAAACTAATCAGCGGGCAAACGAAAAACTCGTTTTTCACCACGGAATTGTGTTTCGGATATGACAGTTATCTTTGTTCGTCGATATGGCCGAATGGTTTATAAACAAGGTTGCTGTAAGAATCTTAATCATATATTTTTTGCCAATGATCCATACAAGAATGAATTTGCGTATGACTCCTGTGAAGATACATGTATTCCTATTGGACGTGTCATATTTGTAGTCATTGGTGGTGGATTAGCAGTGGGCGAGGCTCTTGTACATGAGTACGTGGGTTCGATAGCTGCTCAGACGGCCTTACATTCCTTTCGACGGCGGTCACCTCGCTTAGTGACGGCGATACTATCGAGTATTTAACCATGAACAAGCTTCTCCAAAGTACTGTTCGGTAACGGTGTAAAACTGAAGGTCCCAATAACTGAGAGTCAAACTAGAACGACCACAGCTCACTTGTTATGAGAACCTCTCCCCAATCCCTTCATAAAATGCAATGGGAAACCATTTGTTTCTTACTTGTGAAGAATGTTTAATTTAATTATATATTTGGTCATACAGATATGATCCTATTTCATATTAAGTAAAATTTTCTTACCATATAACTTCTAAACCACTATTTTTGACCGATGATACACCAATCAATTTGTACATGTCACCCAAGGAGATCTACGTACTCAGATTGGACATGCAATATTGCGTTTCGTATTGGCGAATGAAAATGTGAGAGTATATTTAGGGCATACAGATATGAAGATATTTCCCATATAGTAAAATTTTAATATTATGTAACTCGTATAACCCTATTTGTTGACCAATGGATCATAAGCCAAGAGATTTGATTGTGTCTCCAGAGGAGAAGCTTGCGTTCCAATAGAATGCACACACGCTGCAAAACCGGCCACATGACAATTTTGCAGAACCATGTATATGTTTGCAAGTATTGTTTTCAAGAATTGAAGAACTGCTGCTTTTGTTTTCAGCCATTATCAACAATCAGCGCCACATCTTGGCCACAAAACTACATATTATAACCTATTAATCATTGTGTCTCAAATATGTAATGTTTCATAGCAAACACAATGTGTTTGGACACAAGTATACTGTATTTGCAACTAGCTACATATACGATATGTTTGCATCCAAAGATAGATTTTTTAGCGTGCATGTAATGTAATTGTACATTTTTGGACAAGCAGATATGACACTGTTTCGCATTTTGTCAAATTTTGACGATATATAACTTCCATAACTCTACGTTTTGACCAATGACCATACGATTTGTACAATCTACATGTCTCCAGAAGAGATTGGATGCATATTATTGCGTAAAGTTTTGGTGAATGTAACTAATTGTAAGTGCATATTATGGCCCTCAACATATGAAGCTATTTCACATTTTGTCAAGTTTTGCCACCCTATAACACCTAAAACCGTAATTTTTGACCAATGACCTATACGCCTAACGATTTGTTAATATCTCCTGAGGAGTTTCATGTAATACGATTGAACGCACAATAATGCCTTTCGTGTTCGTACATGAACAAATAATGTAATTCCTTTTACAATTCCAGCCAGAATTCGAAAATATATGTCCAAATAGATTAAGTTATCCCTTGGTTTTATAAAATGGAAAAATACCCAAGTCTTGTATGGGAGGTGCCACGCCCCTTTATCCAATTGGACCGAATAGTAAATCTAAACCACCCAGAGCGCATACAAAAAAATTTATTCAAATCGGTCCAGAAGTTTAGGAGGAGTTCAGTCACAAACACACGTGCAGTAAAATTATATATATAAAGATAAAGGTACGGACACCACTACGTGATAAAAGACCAAAAAAAGACCCGTGTCTCCCAGTTTTGACCAAAGTCATGCACTTTTTTTTATGAGCCCCCAAAGATTTGGGGCCTCGGTGGCATTTTTGCAAAAAAGTGATCATTTTGTCAGGCTCATATCTTGCAAACCATTTGGAACTTTCTCTATAACTTTCACTCTCGTTGCCGTTGCGCTCCCGTTGACGTTGGGGCTGTGTAATGCCTCGATGTAAGCGCCGTGTCGCTTTTATATTGTGAGCTGCGTCCCTTGTTGCGTGTGCTGACCTTATTGCTTGCCTGTTCTGCTGCCGTCGGCGAGATAGCATAGTATCTCAATGTTGAAGTAAACTGTATTAAGAATCATTCCTACGAAGTTTATATGTTCTAGAAATTTGTTTATTGAGATCTTAGGTACATTTTTGTAGTTGATAGTTTCGTTGAATTTTGAACGGTTTGCTACCATGGACCTGAACAGGGAAAAAGGTAAAAAAAATTTTTGATCTTGAAGATGAAGTTTTATGATTTTATATGTTCACGACTTTTGTTGTCTATGACAAGAGCTACAACTTTCCCTCAGAGAGTAAATCAAATTTCCGAACGATTTGCAAGATATGTGCCTTACAAAATGATCACTTTTTTGCAAGAATAACACCGAGTCCCCAAAAAAAGTGAATGACTTTGGGCAAAACTGGGAGACACGGTTTTTTTTTAGTCTTTTATCACGTAGTGGTGCCCGTATATGGTCATATTTCCATGACTTAAAAAATTACACACAGTGTTATTAATCCTTTAATTAAGTTTTATTTACTTAAAATGATTTGCATTTAACAATCACAGCCAAATGTCATAAAATAAAACAGCTGATTTCGAAAATACGTAATTCTCTCTCACTTATTATTCTTTTCCACGTCTGTGTCATACATTAATTTATATACAGACTTGTGAACTCGCTCATGGGTTTAATGATTGAAGAGAAGCGGACTTGTGTTTCAGCGTCAAGAGATGCATTCTGTCGCGGACGTTTGACAAACACAGCTCAAATTGTTATTGTGAATGTTCAAAATATGTAAAAATATGAACATCGTGAATGAACAAAACTAAAAATGGAGGATGTTGTTCGACAGCAGTTCGCTTCCTCATTAAAGAAGCGCAATAAAAAAAATAAAATAAATGGTTTCCCATTACATCCCATGGAGGGACCGGGGAGAACTTCTCACAATCATTGAGCTGTGCGCTTTCCAGTTTTCACTTACTGATTGGGACCTACAGTTTTACACCGATTCCGAACGGTATTTTGAGAAGCTTTTTCATGGCTATATACTCGATAGTGTCGCAGTCACTATGCGAAATGACCGCCGCCGAAAAAAATTTATAGGTGGTCAGAGCGGGGTTCGAACCCAGGATCTCATGTACAAGAGCCGCGCACTCTAACCATTGCACCACCGACGGCCACAATAAGAAACAATAAGAAACGTTAAGTGAGACGGATAACAAATCTATGTATAAATTAATCTATTGTCTGTTTGAAATACGACGATTTTTTCCTCGAGAAAATAAAATCGGCAGGTAGAAAATTCAGAGGCAATATTTAGAATCGGGCTGATAATCTTTTTTTAAGTTTTAAATTATAAATTTTGAGGTGTGTTTTGAATTTGATTTTAGGATTTTTTGTTTTAGATTCAATTAATTTCTTACAATTCATGTGACCAACACCAGTGGGCGTGGCAAGACTTTAAGCTGTCATAAGGGGACATTGTAACAGCTATTAAGTGCAATTGAATTCTCAAATATTACCTTAATATGTATGAGCCTTATATGAGCTACAAAGTATATTTTCATAGCTCATAACCATTTAATTCCCTGTGCCCGGTGTTAGTATCCGACTGCGTAATATACTGTTTTCCTTCATGCAGTGTAGTTAATCACAGCTATCGCAGTTACCCCAACACAAGAAAATGCCTATCACTCGTATCCACCACCACAACACATCTACGAGTACCGCCCGTACTATCTATACCATCTAAACCTCCCATTAAAATGTCCAGTCGCAATAATAGTTAAGGATTCCATTTCCATTCGTGCCAACATTATCCTGTTACATTTAAACGCTTGTTCGCCGCATCATTCCCGTCACGCTGCTGCATGGTAGCCATGGTTATTTCCTTAGGAATTCGAGCAGCACGCAGGACTCCAACCACTCCAATTGGTGGATGGTCGGTCGGTGATGCCACGTTTCGGTTGTATTGTTTTATTTTATTGTGTTTTATCCTTGATTGTTATGTTGCTGCTGTTGCCGTTGCCGTTGCTTGCAGCACTCAAAGTTGCTTGCTTGCTTGCTATCAAGAAAATGCTAACGAGGGTAATATTTGTGGTCAAATATTTGGGTGTCGTTCGGTTCTTTTTTTTTTAATAGTCTACTCGGACTCCGGTGACTGTGGTTGTATCTGTGGTTGTAGCTGTGGATGTGTTTCAACTTGACGCTAAGGATGTGTACCAACCAGTGTGTCCGTGTGGATTGTCAAAAGTTGAAACGTCATTTTTTTTTCGACATTCTTTATAATGTCTTTATAGAGTTTAGTGTCTATTTCCCTTACCATTCGACTGTCTCTCTGATCATCTTACTCTGTTTTTTTTTTATTGGCAATACATTTGTTGGTTGATACACTCAAAGTAAAAGGTTTACATGAAAATGTTATTTCTACTGACCAAAAGGTTTCTCCAAAATATCTGAACGATATGTGATTTATGAGGGGTAATGATAATTTGGTTTTTGTAGTTGATTGTTTCCTTGAATTTTGAACGGTTTGCTACCTATGGGCCTGAACACGGGAAAAAAGGTAAAAAAAATCGAATTTTTTTTAAGTTTTTTGCGATTTTGATCTGGAAGGTGAAGTTTTTTTGATTTTATATGTTCGCAATTTTTATGACAAGAGCTACAACTTTGCCTCAGAGAGTAAATCGAAATTCTGAACGGTTTGCAAGATATGAG
Organism: Phaonia tiefii; assembly: GCA_963931995.1. Lineage (NCBI taxonomy): Eukaryota > Metazoa > Arthropoda > Insecta > Diptera > Muscidae > Phaonia > Phaonia tiefii. Next base: position 65,715,499 of record OZ008369.1, read on the forward strand.
CCTGAGAAAATGATCACATTTGTACGAAAATGATACCGAGGCCCCAAATCTTTGGCGGCCCATAAAAAAAAAGTGCATGACTTTGGGAAAAATTGGGAGACACGGGTCTTTTTTTTTTTAGTCTTTTATCACGTAGTGGTGTCCGTATATGGTTATTTTTTTTTTCGTGTTGCACTGTTTATAATAATGTGTACACGCTGAACAATCTGTCGTGTTTGTTGTTTGGATGCAAATATAACGTGCGTTTGGAGCTTGTTGCAAATACAACATACTTGTGTGCAAACACATTGTGTTTGCTATTCAATATCACATGTTTGAGACACAATGATTAATATGTTATAATATATGTATTTGGGACCAAAATAAATCTGTGTTTGTGATAATAATAAATCTGATGTTATGATCTCTCGACAGCAAGAGCAAAAAAGAGAGACAACGAGACAGTCTATCTTGTAAGGTCACAGCTGTCTTCAAGTGGTCTAAGGTATAAAAAAACTGCCGCTAAAAACGGGCGAATAGAATTTTTTATGCTCGGCGATACCTTTAAAACGCACTTTTGCGCGAAATCCTACCTGATCATGTATGAAAATGGTGATATTTTTTATATTTTCGATTTGAAGAAAAAAATGTTTTTTCAAATTTTGCTGTATTCTACTGTCTACAATCTAATTAGACAATGTTATTAGACCCAGGTCAACTATACTTTGACTATTCTGTCATCCTTGCTCTACTCATAGGAAGTACTCGAAAATTTGTCATTGTAATCAGTTATCGGCAAGACTTTGTAATCACCAGTTGATTGTGTGTTAAAAAATTTTTAGTTGAAGTCAACTAATATTTTCTACTATGGCTGACCACAAGTGTTCGCACGACGAGAACAGAAAAAAAGTGTGTGCCCCTTGTGGGAAAAAGATTACTTGTGGGAAAAAAAAATTAGAATACTTTTTGATAAGCGAGCGACATTTAAATTTGATAAAAAAATATTCAAATCCAGATTATAATCTTTGTAATTCAAACTTCCCTGTGAGCATTTGTGACAGCTGCAGAAGAACTCTCAACAGCTATGACAATAATGATACTACGAGACCACTCCCAAAAATGCCAAATTATGAGGATGTTTTATTACCAAAAGCAACTAGAAGTACTCAAGACACATGTAATTGCTACATCTGTCTCACGGGGAGATTCAAGGGCCACGCAAAAACTATAACGGGTAGAGGTGCCATTCGGAGTTTAGAGACGGTAATAGATAACAGTACTGGACTAAATGGTGCATCTAAAATTGACAAACTGCCGTGCAAATTGAAAATTGAACAAGAAAAGAGCATCATGAATGTCTGCAAAATATGTTTCCAAGAAGTTAGGCGGGGAAAGGTACATCCCTGTGGTTCTGCATCAGCTGCTCGTGATAATTGTCAACAAATAGTGGTCAGTAAGCTGCCTCAGAAACAGCAAGAACAAGTCGCAACGTATATTATAAACCGGAAAATAGAACCAAGAGCTAATAGCAGAACAAATGTTGAGTTGGAATTGAGTACGTTGGGGTTAAAATCCAGAATTATCATCAATCCAGCCACGAGTTCACAGGTAACCTTCAGTTCTGATATGTTACACAATTTCCAAGACAATATTGGGGCCTCACAGAAGCAAATGAAACAGGTCACCAACCTCCTGCGATCGTCTGCTGGAAAAAAATCTGTGCCAGCATATTTTTCTAAACACACGTCAGACAGTTCAAAGCTATTAGAGGATGTCTACTACAATTCTATGCTCAATTTCGATATTGAAGGTTCCAAGCCGAAGGAGCAAAGACCTGTCATTTGGGCGAATGCATCAGAATTATTGGATGGCGTTGTTGAAAGCGGAATATTATTGGCAATGTCGTAGTGAAAATTATGGCCGACGGAGGTCAAGGGTTTTTCAAGATCTGTATGACCATATTGCCTGAAGGTACTTTTGTGATGAAAATTATGAAGTGTTGGAGAAAAAACGAAAACTCTACGCAGAAGGGGGTAGTGTGGGTGTGAAACCAAAACTGGGCAGTGTGAATAGATTGCTGATGCTATGCACTGTGCCAGACATCAAGGAATCATACGATAATGTCTAACTTTTATTTGATTTGGTTAAAATCAATGACATCTCTTTCAAATTTGTATGTGACTTCAAGCTGTCATTAATAATTAACGGGCAGCAGACAGCTACATCGTCTCATCCCTGCCCATTTTGTTTTGTCAGTCTAAAAACCTTGCGAAATTGTCAACAACTTGATGATATGCAACACGCCTCGGACTGGAACGAACAAGATTCCAATTCTGAGATAGATAATGGTGATCATCCCTTGAGATTGAAAACTTATGGAGATTTAAAAATAGATTATAGTAGGTTCCTTTCTGCTGGAAACACCAAACAATTTGCCAAAGAATACCACAGCGTAATAAATCCCCCACTTTTTAGTGAGAATGACGAGCGGTTAGTCATTGAAAAATGTATAATCCCAGAACTTCACATTCTGCAGGGCTTTACAAATCACCTTTTTTGGAAAGGATTAGTGCCTTTGCTTGGTAGAGAGAAGGCACTCGTGTGGCCACTAAAACTCAAAGTGATATCTAAGAATTACCATGGCGAAGTGTTTGAAGGTAATGCTTGTCGGAAATTAATAAAAAATGCTGATAAACTCAACGATAAAGCTATCTTCGGCCATGTTGGGTATTTCAAAATTGTGCCCTTTATCCATGCTTTTAAGGAGATGAATAAACTTGTGGAGTACTGTTTTTCCAGAGGCCCAGTTCATTCAGACGTAGAAAAAAGAGTAAGTGAAGTGCGCAAAGCATTTTTGGCGACTGGAGTTTCGGAAACATTAAAAATGCATGTACTTACAAGACATCTAACCGATTGTCTAAAATTTTTATCTGGCTTTGGACTAGGAGATTGGTCAGAGCAAGCTGGCGAATCCGTACACCGTGAATTTTTGAAATTTTGGAACAGATATAAAATAAATATTGTTAAAGATTCTGCTTACCCAGACAAGTTAAAAAAGGCAGTTGTCGCATTTTCTTCTCAACATATTTGATCAATTTATGTTACAAATAAACTTTATTTATTTCAAGTACACATCGTTTGTGAAAATTATCAATTTTTTAAATGTGAAAAATACAGAAAAAATATTCACAGTTCCAACTGTAGTTATGAGTTTTTTTTGTAGAACCATCCTCCCCCCATTTACCATTCGTACTTAAATGTGCTCTAATATCTACAAAAGAAGTTTCCGAAGTATAAACTATCTTATTTCAACCTAAATTAGATTGTAGACAGTAGAAGACAGAAAAATTTGAAAAAACATTTTTTTCTTCAAATTTCAAAAATGTCACCATTTTCATACATGATCAGGTAGGATTTCGCGCAAAAGTGCGTTTTAAAGGTATCGCCGAGCATAAAAAATTCCATTCGGCCGTTTTTAGCGGCAGTTTTTTTATACCTTAGACCACTTGAAGACAGCTGTGAGGTGTGTGTTTGGTTTTTTGCATTATTGTCTCAGTTAGTGATTCATAAACATTCCTGAATGTGGATGTAAATTGCAGATGAAGTATAATAAATAATATATAGATGTATGTATATTGAATTCAAAGACTAATTCGTTACTAAATATTATCATTTCTGGGAGGACTTAAGCATATGTTTCCCCGGAAGAATACGGAGGTTTGAGGGAAACACGAGAATGCTTCCACATAAGTGTATCAGGGCGGGTCGAATTGAAGGGTGTCGAAAAAATGTAAAAATGCTCATCTCGATTCTTGTTCTATGAGTCATTTGAAGAAAGTTTGCTGAAGAAACCATAGTTATAAAAGGTTACTTTGAGCTCCCGGAGTTTTCGAAATAGTTTTTTTTTTAAATATTCAATAATCGAGTTAGATATGGTACTAAAAAGGAAAAAGGAAATTGTATTTCGTCTACACTAACGGTAAAAGCATCGTCACACGGATGAAAACGTTCATCACCCCAACAACTTGTGTCATCGAAAGTGAGCTAACCTAACGTTTCATTCCCGCTATGAAAATGTATTTATCAACTGCAATTTGTTCGTTACTATGGTGAAAGTATGGTTGTCGCTGCCACGAATTTGCTTCATTATTGCAACGAATTTGTTTCGTTGCCATCATGAATTTGTTTCATTGTTGCAATGAGTTTGTTTCATTGTTGCAATGAATAAGTATCGTTCTTACAAGGAATTTGCTTCATTTCTGCAATGAATTTGTTCATTGCTGCTATGAATTTGTTTCATTGGTGCAACGAATTTGAATCATGGTTGCAATGAATTTGTTTTATTACTTCAATGATTTTGTTTCATTGCCGCAATACATGTTTTGAAGTTTGAAATTATATATTGAAAACTGTTTTTTGAATCTTTGTTTTGAAAGCAAGCATTTTTTTCAGATGCTCTTTTATTTATTGACGTGACAACGTCTTAAATTAGGTTGCGGCTGGGAGTCACTTATGAAAAAGTGTAACGCCCGGTAACGTTACGATGAGTCACCGAACACAAGTAAACGCAATGTGTTTACTTGTGTGCCAGAAACGATTTGCTTTGCTGGCTTCTAGTGGCTGTTGGTCGGTGGTGTGAGTGTTTTTGTTTTTTGGCACATCATATATATGACGACTGAGCAAGTATGTATGTGCGTATATATGTGCGTGTGTATGAATATTGATTTAGATCAGTCTGCATTGGATAAGGTATTATTTTTTGTTTTTTTTTGTTTTTTGTTTTTTGGCTTTATGATATGTGTAGTGTATGTTTGTGTGTAGAAATTTTCATATGAATTAGGTAGCCAAAACGAAACAGAGAGCTGCGGTCGGCTTTAAAAACGATATGCGAATATGATGAATTGAAATACTTTTTGGTTAGTAAATTATTTTCTTTTGTTTTTAATAAAAGAAATGTTTATTTTTTATAATAAAAGAAATGTTTATATTTTATAATAAAGGATATGTTTATTGTTTATAATGTCACATTTGATAATGTGTTCATAGAAATCGCACAGGTACCTAGATGGTGTTGAAATTACTTCTATTTTCCTAAACCATAAGTTTCAATAAATGTTAAAACATCGCCCGTGAGTTCTAACACTCATTGGGCAAGTGAGTTCATTGCACTCCTATTGTGCAATTTAATTATATTCATATCAATAAATATTCTACCGAGAAAAAGACGTTGTCACGTAAAATCTTCGCCCGTAAAACCGACTTTACAGGCAACAATTTTTTTTAACCACATTTGTTAAAATTTCGATTGGATTCATTTCATTGTAGGTTAAGTTGTTATTTTTATTTTTTATGTTCGTCGTACTTGAAACACTTAGATTCTTTGACTTTTTCGTCTTCATTGACTTCGACTGCCCCCACAAATAAATGTATGCACTTAGGTCTTTCGTTTTTTTCTGAATCCAAATACCAACTCAACGAAACAGACGCGACCGAACCCAGTGGACCAAAACTTCGTATACGATATCGCATGCGAGAGTTACGCGAAACACTTGCGGGTAAAACTCTCGAAAACAGATCAGAAAACGATTGGAAAATGAATCATCAGTCGCTCAGTTTGTGGCAGTAAAAGTTTCGTTTACGATGTCTTGCAAGAGATTCGTTTGCGAGACTTTTGCAATATCTTTTGCGAGAACAACACGAAAAACAAAACAAAATGCAATTGCCAAAACTTTGTTGTTGTGTCGTGTGCCTGCATGTGTGTGCCTCTGTTTGCCACACGACAAAACGACAACAATGTTTCTCTTTTTTCTTCCGTTTAGCACCCGTTTTTAAACCAGTTTGCGAACATTTTGGGCGAGTTTAATTTCTCCCCCGGTTTTGGTCCCGTAAATACCCGTTTCTGAGCCCGTTTGCGAGCATTTAGCGTAACACTCGCTAAGGCTCGGTTTTTTGCCCGCTGGGAATTATGATTAAAACACAAAGGCACGAACATTTTGTTGCGACTTGTACCGTCACGCGCATACACACACACAAAAGTTCAGTTACATATTTCGGGATAGTTTTATCAATGCGTCCCTTTCTTTAATCAATACGTCACTTTCTTTGTTGTCGTGTTGCTCCGTGCATTCTATTTGTTTATATATTTTATTTATAGATACACAATTTACACAAACGATCACAGCAAACACATAAATTCACACAATTTAGTTTTCACAATAAAAGAATATTACTTAATAGTTATAACTAATTAGTCTGTTTTAACAAATTTATTTAAATTATTCCGGCGGAGTATTATGTCTACCATTTTCGATTATTGCAATGGAACTGATGTCAGATGTGTACGTGACCCACCACTCACTCTCACCATTTTATCTTGCTGGTCTCTTTTTACGGTCGCTCATTTTTTCGACTGCTTCTCTCTCTCTATACCATCATAAAAATTAGTTTCGTTACAATAACGAAATTGTTTCGTCAACTAAAATTGTTGACAAACCTCCAAAATAAATAAATAATAAATATAAACTATAAAAAGTAAGAGATAAACCAAATATCAATAGTTTAAAACTCATGCCTTTACTTTTTTTTTTAATGTTCAAACCATTTTTCTACAAAATTCAAATTAAATAAAATTGTTGCAAGAACCACAAGTAAGTTGTTTGCAGCAACGAATTGAAAAATTGTCAAAGAAGTTAAGTAAAAAATTTTTCGTTGCAACTACTACCAAATTGTCGGATATACGACACTTTTCACTATAACAACGTAAAAACATTAACGAAAATGTTTCATCCATGCGACGAAGCATTTTTCTTTCAGTGTAGCGATCATTTACCCATTACCCACAGAGCATGGGGAAAATAATGAGCGATGGGGAATTACCCATCACGACTACCCATTACCCACACGGTAACGGGGAAAATAACGGGTAGTTACCTACGACGATGGGGAATTACCCATCACGATTACCCATTACACATGGGGAACGAGTTGGCGGCCTTGCATAAAGTTGGCAAATTCGTAAAGAAGTTTTTGTTTCTCAAAAAATTTAAAAATAAGAAAATCGCCAAATTAAAAATAGCTATAACTTGGAAGCGGTGTAGCCAAATGCAAAAATATTACATTATTACTTATTATCATATTATGTTGTTACCTCCATAGGAGGCTATATACCCAATGGATGATGGATGTCTTTAATAAACAATTTTTTTTTTTTAAATCGCTAACAAATATGGGCGTTTAGTAAATCTGAACTCTGATTCAAAGACATGACGCCAAAAAGATGGATATGATAAAAGATGTATAAATAAGATAGCAACATATGGGCTATAGTTCAGGAAGACATACATATATGTTTCTCTAACTTGTACAATATTAATAAATATCCATTAGTTAATTTTGTAGGAAGATAAGTCTCTCGATTTAAAACTGCACAGTGGAGAGATTATATTCAAAATTAGAGTGGCTCAAAATTGACATGTTTTTATTGACAACATAACAAAACCAATACCACTACGTATAATAGTACTATACCAGACTTAATTAAAATTAATTTGTCCGAAACCAGACGACTCAAAACGACTCAAAGAACTAGAGTCAAGTTGATTTATTAACTCTCCCTTGCGTCGCTGGCTAAAAGTGGTATTGAGAGGAGTCGAGCGTTCCACGCTAATCAATGTCTACGAGAGCTCTGACACCAATAATTTCAAACAGTTCGCATCTTCGCTTTACTCTTATACTCCTTCATCTGCTCTCATTTTGATGATTCTCAAAATTGTATAAGCACTCAGTCGTAGTCGGCTGAAAAACTCGACTGCAACTCCTAGTCCGACTACAGCCAAGTTACATAAACTCTGACTCTTAAACTCCACCCTTGATTCCACACCCCCAGCAAATAGGATCCACTATGCGATAGTTACTAAGAATGTGTGAGTTGGCAAAAACGGTTAACTTACTTAGAGACGAACCACACAGAAGTTGTAGATGGTTTTTAAAATTCCAAATGAATTTTATGTATTATTTTTCTATACGCAAATATAAATTACGTTACTCACAAACAGAGTTTCGTTTGAGAAATTTATTTGCTACAAACGAAAATGTTTTGTTTATGAGAAACGAAGAACGTCCTATGGTCATAGAATATCCGACTATAAAATGGGAGTTGTTGAGTAGCCGAAGTTCAAATCTTAAATCTCCAAACTTAAACCTTTTTATTTATTTTGTTTATATATGGTTTTGACCATGACCATATTTTTGATACGGTTTAGAAAATACGTATGAAAATTAACGGGAATGGGATAAATTTTGAATGAACGCGTGTCCTTAAACAATGAGATTATTAAATGTTAAACGCTAATTGATTTTAGTATTTGCATTCTCTTTGAAATTAAGATGAAACCAGACACCGTGATTGCAAGTCGGCGCGTCTATTCACCGAGTTATCACAGGCGTTGCACAAAGACGATCTATTAAAGTTGTGAAGTTCACGAACGAACTAGTTCAATGGAACGATTCAGATGAACTAGTTCACAATGTTCTGCTCTTTTGATTCAGTTGTTCACTTGTTTCTTTTGATGAAACATTTAAACATTTTAAAACCTACGTCATATTTCATTGAATTGATGAAGAACATTTCTTCAACCTTTCATCCATATTTCATCAATAGTTTATATTGATTTAACGACAACGTTACACCAAGTTGAAAAAAATATTTCACTATTTTGATGTAAATTTGATGTAATAAGTTCGTCGTCAATTTGATGTAAGGTTGTCATCAATTTGATATAAATTGGTTATAATTTTGATGTAAATTGGTTGTTAATATGTAGCCAAAAGTTTTTGGACTATTTTTCATTGTAAAAAATTCACAAGAACAGGGTATACGACAAAAATGCTTATAGCGTGGATATTGTTTTCTGCCCATTGCACTATTTTATATTATGTATTATTTTCAATTTTCTAAATTTTTTTTTTTAATTTTTCTCTTTATTTTTTCCATAAAAGGTTCATATTTTGAATCGATGCCACTAACTATTTCTAAAATCCAATGATGAAGGTTGGTGTTAAAAGTATCATCAATTGAAGCGGAATGAATGAAGCTGAAAATGGCGAGAAGCTGAAAATTCCTGTCCTTCAACAATCTTCAAACTGAAAAACCTTTTCATTAAGTTGATGAAATATGTTATCAACTCAATGACGTACAGTTAATGATCATTTATCGTCGATTTGATGTAACATTTTTTCAGTGTACCAACTTTTTCATTCAGTGTACCAACTAAGCGCCCACATTGAATATGTTTATCTCTGTTACTAGGCGTCCTTAAGTGGAACATCTTTTTTGGAGCCTGTGGGCCCCATGGTTCTGACATGTATTTTTTCCTCGTGTTATCATCTTTTGGCCCAATTTTCGTATTAGAAAACAACATTCTAAACACAAGAAAGATTATAAAAATCCCAACAAGTTGGGATTGTTTTCGGACATCTGAAGCACACGTACATATACGTACCACTACCTCGTACCCAGTGTACGAGCTCCCCATGGTATCTCGCGCAAAATTTGTACGAAAACACGCCCAATGTGCTGCCGGCCCAATCCTCCTCGGATTTTGTACGGAAAAATGCATCAAGCTATATACAACGTAAACTTTACACGTATTGAGAATTATTCAGTACGTAAGCGCCGAAAAATATTGCTAGCACCCAATCACAAGATATCAGTAATGCAAATTTATCAATCAATCAATGAAGAAGAATATTTTATGAAATTTTTTACATTTTCTTAGACACTGATAGGGTGCAGCAATTATAGTATATGTTTGTATACAGTGCAGAGAACAGCTGACATTGCCGCGACGGAGTCAGTCCCTCTGCTGGTCTCAATACGATGATGAGTTTGCTTCCGATTCAATAGTTTGCTGAGAGTGCAGCAGCATAGACTGCTTTGCGACTTAGAAAGATGGAATGTTGGCCCCAACGAAGCTACGGGCATAGTAGGATTCTGTGCAGTTTGCCTAGTGGGGTCATACCTGAAAGAAGGGCTATGCTAGTCTAGAGCTGAACTTCGGCAAAAACTTCAGAACAATCATACGGCATAAAGAAGAGTGGAAGAACCACACACCATTACAGGATGTTGGCATAAACAGGTTTACGGACGGATCTAAGGCGGATAGTGGAATGAGTGCTGCGGTTTACTCAACGTCACTGGGTATAACGCCATCAATAGGTTTCCTGGTTTTTAACAGTAACTTTCCAGCAAAACTGTGCCCGTCGGTGGCTTCAAACAGGTAGTGGCTTCAAAACTGTTGTGCGAGAGAACGTGGGGTCAATCCCTGTTCTGATCTGTTCACTGCTTTCGACGACGACCACCTCGCTTAGTTACGGCGACACTATCGAGTATTAAGCCATGGAAGAACTTCTCGAAAATACCGTTTGGAAAATCAGAAAATCCCTGTTCTGATCTGTTCACTGCTTTCGACGACGACCACCTCGCTTAGTTACGGCGACACTATCGAGTATTAAGCCATGGAAGAACTTCTCGAAAATACCGTTCGGAACCAGTGTAGAACTGTAGGTCCGAATCAGTGAGTGAAAATTGGAAAGCGCACAGCTCTGTGAATGTGAGAAGCTCTCTCCCCTATCTTTTCATGGGATGTATTGGGAAAATGTTTTTTTTTCAGCAAAAGTAGTGGCAATATTGGAGGCGTATCATCAGATGTGAAATCAAGTTATAGTAGGGAAGAGTGAGAAAATCTTCTCAGATATTAAGGCGCCGATAAGCGCTCTATCCTCAGAGGAGAATAGATTGATACTGGTTGGTGAGTGCAGGAGTCTGCTAGAAGAAACCGGTGGCACGACAACAATTTTCCTAGTGTGGGTTCCGGGTCATACGAATATTACTGGAAACGAAGCCGCGGATGAACTAGCCAGGAAAGGTTCAAGTAGAAATGAGGATGGACGCAACGTGATTGGAAGCCGCCTAAGAGGGGTGTTATTGATAACCGCTTCCACCAGGCGGCACACAGAAATTGGAGAAAGCTCAAAACTTCTCGCATATCGCGGGGTATTTGACCAAGATGTGATGGGGGGAGAACCAAGTTCCTGGTGGCTCTAAACAGGAACACAATAGTCAAAATGAGAGCAGTCATAACAGGGTCAATGGAGGATAGGTACACATTCTGGTGACATTGGGAAGTCGTAGTTGCGACAACGAACTTATGGCGCAAACCCCTGAAAACTATCTCCCACAGTGCCCGGCATTGGCAAATACAAAGGTGACATCTTTGGGAAAGCCGCTTTTTGGTAGAACACAGGAACTTGGGAGTATTGAACTCAGTCTACTTCTAAAATACATTAACAGTACTAATTGGGTGTGACCGTCGGTGGTGCAATGGGTAGTGTGCGCGCGTCTTGTACAGGAGATCCTGGGTTCGATCCCTGCTCCAATCACCTTAAAATTTCTTTCGACGACGGTCACCTCGCTTAGTGACGGCGACACTATCGAGTATATAGCCATGAAAAAGCTTCTCAAAATACCGTTCGGAATCGGTGTAAAACTGTAGGTCCCAATCAGTGAGTGAAAACTGGAAAGCGCACAGCTCAGTGATTGTGAGAAGTTCTCCCCGGTCCCTTCAGGGGATGTAATGGGAAACCATTTATTTATTTAATTGGGTGTAAGTGGGTAACCTGAATCAATTGCTGGCTCATAATTTTCTTTATTTCCTATTAAGGCCATCGTGGCTATTCAAAACGGCATCACTGTTACTCGGGTGAGCTTCCTTGGGTGGAACTCACAGTGACTCTAATCTAACCTAACCTAGGAATATTGTGATATCACATGACATCATGATCCGTCCGCGTTGTTGACTCTGTACTCTGACCTAGGGTGGTTAACGGGCATTCAATCCATACACACAGAGAATAGATTCGTTGTCCCAACTATATTTACAGCCAACTAAAATTTGGCAGTTCCTTGGACTATCTTCTTTATCACCAAATGTTGTGCCTATCAATTGATTTGCAATTCAGTTTTGGTTGCAAGAACTGAAATATTTAGTCGACGCCACAGCAACAAGAAATAAATGTGATCTGTCAATCGAGTTTTAACTCTAGCAATCAAATTATCCTGTAGTGGTGAATATTCTGATAGTTGGAAGAACGAAAAATGTAAAAACTAATTCGTTTGTACCAAATAATATATTGGTATTCTCAACTAATTATGTACTTGAATTTAATGGCTGTCACAACCATTTCGTGATGCTTGAACCCATTATGAATTTTATAGAAAAAGAACTAAAAAAAATATTTTTCGTATTCAAATTGTGTATTTTATATTTAAATATGTACATGCCGAAAAATCCGTCTTTTGTAGTTGTTGTAGTTGCAAATATAAAGTATGTTTGGAGCTTGTCGCAAATATAATATACTTGTGTTTAAACATATTGTGTTTGCTATTCAATATTACATGTTTGAGACACAATAATTAATATTTTAGAATATATGTGTTTGCGACCCACATATATTTCTGATTGTGATACAAATACAGCTGTCTTTGATTGCACTATGCTCTCGAGAGCAAGACAATAAAAGAGGGACAACAAGAGAGTCTATCTTGTAGGTATATTTCTGTGTTTTTGCATTATTCTCTCAGTCAGTGAGTCATAAATATTCCTGAATGTGCGTCCAAATTGCAGATGAAGCGTTTCTTATTTTGCCTGATGTATTGGGTTTTAGTTTCATGTATTCAGTCGTCAATGCTAATATCAAAAGCGCTTGATCAGTGAAAAAAGAATAAACGAAGGCTCGGACACTTAAATGGATTGTGATGATACTTTGGTTTTTGTGCATATGTTTCGTATATACACTCCGGTTCACTTATTTAAAGGCACTAAAAATTCCATATTCAGCAGCCTGTATCTTTTGCAATTTGTAACCGATTGCAGAATTTTAAAATGGAAACGGAAGCTAGACATCTTCAGATATAAAAAAAAAATCATGACAATAGTGGTTTCTTAACTGAAGAACTTTTTTTGAGCAATTTATAAAAAAAGTCCAAAAATGTGCTATTTTTTTGGTTCACTTGAATAAAGGCAAACTGAAAAACAGTTTTTCTTGATTTTTAATTTATTTTACTTTATTTTAAAAGAATTTATGTAATCCAACGAAATTTGATTCCAAGCATCCATAATGGCCTGAATTAGTGACTGCTTGTCATCAAATTGTCTACCTCCTTCATAGACCTTACGATATAACCAACCGCAGACATTTTCGATAATGTTTAGATCTGGCGAATAGGGTGGCCAGTCAAGTATATTAACATTTTGGCTTGCAATGAACTCCTTTACTACTCTGGCGTTGTGTGTAGGGCCATAATCCTGTTGCAATATCTAAGATATGGGGCCAAATAGTTCACTGAACTTCGGAAAAACTGATTCCAATAACGTTTTATAGCTCGCACCAGTCATTTTTGCACTTTGAAATTCAAGATCGATGGTGCCATAGTATGTAATAGCACCCCACACCGTAACGCCGCATTCACAATGCAAGCGACAGTTTCGTTTCTCATGCCAACTCGTTCTCACACACAGAATTTCACATAATGTCTTTTCGTTTTTTTGTACAAAAATGTAACCCAATTTTGTCGCCGAAGTTGATCCATTTCTACTCCAGCAACATATTTGTTGGAATAAATAATATACTATTAAGCGGTAGATGGCGCTGTACTTCGAATTTCATTTTCAAAGTTAAAAACATCAATAAAAATTGAAACCATTTGTGTTAAACGATGCATTATAAAATGTAATTTTATCCGTAGAATCTTTTAATAGTAAATATGTTTCAACACATTAAAATTTTTTAATATTCAAAATACAAACCTGGATGTGACACTTGAATCTTGATGCAACTAATAGAGGTTATGTTATAAGAACAATTTAAATTATTTGCTTTCCTTCTGTTCATTACATGAAGAATCAAATTCAAATGTACATGGTTTTTGTAATTTCTGGCTTAGTTTTATTCTTGACATACATTTGTGTTAACTTTGACACAAAACCAAAATATATTTTATTGTTGCATTGACATATTGGTCGTACTACTGGTATCACCTGTTCGGAGAAAAATTTGGATTCGAAGTAAACTGTTGCTTACATTGCGAACACCTATTGAAAATGTTGTTTCCATTGTGATTCTGGCTTAACGCCGCCCTCTCGGCTGTGATGCCGGTTCAAAAAATGCAAAAAACGCTGTGATGTCGGTTCAAAAAACCCTGTATGCGCAGATCATGGTAACAATAGTTGTAGCCATCAGGCCCATTCAAATTAAACTTCTTCTCATCCGTAAATACAACGGTTCTCCAGTCCTTTACATGACCTCTCGGCTTTTATTTTTGACAAGGATAAGGCAGAATTAGAAGCAATTCTGATGATTTTTCTTTTCTCATACGTAGATAAAAACAATGAAACCCTTCCTTTAACATTTTTTCTATACCCCTCGGGGTCCTTGATGTAATTGTCGACAACTGTTGGGCTCCGTCCAATCTTTTTAGCTATTGCGCGGATAGAATATCCTTCAGAACGGTAAACATCGATTTTAGTTTTTTCCGATATATTTAAAATTTTTTGTTTTGCCATTTTGACTCGTAACATGATTAAGATGTAATAAACAAACACTCCCTACAAAAAAATCAAACCAAAAACCCAAAAAATAGCACATTTTTTGACTTTTTTTTATAAATTGCTCTAAAAAAGTTATTCAGTTAAGAAACCACTATTGTCATGATTTTTTTATATGGGTGATTGTTCGGAAATTGTCATTTTCTCTTCCTTTGAATTTTCCCACCCTAAAATGGTCGAATGATGATTAAATTGCGACATGTTCCCGAAGCTACGATGGTACTCTATTATTTCCATGAAACACATTCCATTCTTAACCGTGTAAGTCGGTTTTAGGGAGAAAAAACTGTTCAAAATGTCACAACCATGGCCTGTCCTCCGTATCGAATTCAGGACTTCAGCAGTAATATCCGTCAAGGACGTGGCTTGAAAGAAGTTACCTGCATATATGTTCTAAGGGACATTTAGATTTACAATTCTACGCAAAAAAATTGGAGGAATATGCACGCCATGGTTATTGAACGGTCCACGAAGTCTGTCCAACAGTTTTGTCAGAATTTTGTACAATTTGAATTCGACTGTGGTGGCGCCATCTCCGGGGTTTCAATATGACCCACTTGCTGGCAGTTTGGAGTGGAGGGGGTAGTGGCAGTATTTACACCGGCAGAAGTCAACACATGCACATGTATACGAAGGGGAATTCAATTCGAAAAATTGAAAAGCTAAGTCACAAAATAATACGTCACAACCGTTCTCTTATGATTCACATATGCCGTACGATATTTATGCTTGATTCCCGGTTATGAAAGTAATATTTCATTGCCTGAACTTCATTGTCTTTGGAACTTGTCGAATTCCAAACCGGTCTGCAGCACGGTTAGGTTAAACACTGAAAGTCACAACCGTGGCTGTCACAACCGTGTCATATAGTTTCCAATAGTGACTAAAATTGATAAATAATGGTTTCTTGACACTGAATGATTAATGTGGAGTAGGCTGTTGCAAAGACCTGACAACACAGTAGGCTTTTGCGAAGACCTGGCAACACAGTAGGCTTTTGCGAAGACCTGGCAAAACGAGAGTGAAGTATTTGACATATCTTGTGGCAATCGTCAGTCGTGTGTAGGTCGTGTAAGGTATTAGTCTATTGGCGAAGTTACCTAAATAAATTAGTTAAAACATTAAAATAGTGCGTTTTATTCAATTGATATATATTAGCGGTCATTACAATTAAGTTTCGTTCAGGCAGTCAGTACCGTGGCATCGGAATACCATCAATGCTCCATAACTTCGATTGCTTTGGTGTTGAAGTATAGTGATCTTCAGATCATACTTGTGGACCATGATAACATTCAGAAACGTAAAAAAAATGGTACTGCCGACATATCGAGGTTTGGAAAAATTGCTATCTGAAAAATAACAATTTCCGAACAATCACCCATATCTCATTTCCATTTTAAAATTCTGCAATCGGTTACAAACTGCAAAAGATACAGACTGCTGAATATGGAATTTTTAGTGCCTTTAAATAAGTGAACTGGAGTGTATGAACTATATACAATAACTAATTAATAACAACTAATTAAGATGTATTATTTTACAATTATAATAATATTAGTAGTAGTTATTGTTGTTGCTATTTTTTTTATTCGAAGACGGATTTAGTTTAATTTTTGTAATTCCAACTTCAAAAATTATAAATGTGTTGTTCATGTTTAGTTGATTTGGCTTTGGATTCATAATAGCATTATGCTTTAGACATGATGTTGTCTGATTAGGTTATTACCAGATTTTACGAAATTAAAATTTTACGAAATCTTTCCTATTACATCATAAACTGTTCAAATTGTTGGCCCATAAACCAGGGCTTTTGGAGGAGTTTCTAGAACAGCTTAAATAAACAACAAAAGAAAATTTGGATATCATTTTAGAACCAACACAAATTTAAATCGGGGGTGGTGACGACCAAAATCAATTTTTGCGATGCACTCTAATATACACGCTCGAACGAATAACCCAAACATTGTGATAAGAATGGGAATAAAAAATCGGGAAATTCCATCAAACGTTTCACATTGACAACAGCACAAAATTACAGGCAATTTTTCGGAACGATATCAGTATCAAACAAACCACTGATGCAGAAAGACAGTTTACACATTTAAAATGAAATTTTTAAAAGTTTTTATAATTTTATTTACTACAACAACAGTGATTAAGGCTCAACAAAGAGCAGCATCTGCTGGCGATAGTGAAGTAGATATAACATTTTTATATTTGAATTCAATAATTAATTTAAGGAAATCTTTACTCCAGACTGCAACGGAAGATTTGGAAATTATTGTGACCACTGCCTTATTTACGAAACTCAATTGGATCCTGACTGAAATACAACAATTAAACCGAAATGTGGATGAAATTAACAAGAGGTAAGTAAGAACAATGAAAATATGGCAAAGGAAAGCGACCAGCTTTATCAGTAGTCTCCAAAGCGAAATGCGTACTGACGCCTCCCGAATATGTTTATGGTGTTGGTTTGGATTTTTAAAATCCAGACGATATGAGCGTAGACACAATAGCGGTGTTGTGGTTACAAGCAGGCGATTAGCACTTGCGAAGTTGCAAAGGTAACGTATATTTAGTGGTAAGTCATATTAATCAAAAATATGGTAACACTTTAAAAAAAATGTATGTGTGACCCTGCTTATGAAAACGCACATAGTGTGTCAAATTTCATTAATTCCTTTTTTTTGGATTTGTATGTAAAAAACCTTCAATTTTCATTTCAAACCGCTCGCAGGTCTCTAAAACATCAGAAAGTATTGTAAAAATGCAATTATATAGTATGAAACATTAAACTATAAAAATGCAACACAGAGTGGGAACTTTAATTGCGTTTTACTCAAAAACTTGATGTAACACACTAGGTGGGTTTTCGAATACAGGGTCACATATACTTAAAGGAAATATTTGTCTCGCTCAGTTTACGTTAAGTGCTTCATACAAAACAAGCGATAATCTACGCAGGCGGTGTAACCAAAACACGCCTAATATTAACCAGTCTAAAGGCATAAAAACCCGACAGTTTTACACTGGATCCAAGTCATAAAAAGAAATCGGTCTATGTCTAGAATCCTCGATCTCATGGTCGATAATTATCGGACACAGAGTGTCAATCAGAAATGAGTGTTTACTCGTCACACTAGACATCACGCATGCGCTTTGTCATTTCCCCACATCCGAGATTCACACCATTCTGTGGTGGCAACTTTAGTGCTGGGAATTTCCCCCATAATTGGTCATAAAGTTGACATGTTATTTTTCCAAAACTGTAAACTTGAACTCCTTCTTTACAGACTAACAAACCAAGAGCAACTTTTGAGGACGTCCACTAGAAATCTTAATCGTTTTGAAGTAGATCTTAAGCAAGCAACACAAGCCCAGACATTTACTCTACAAAATCTGATACTAGAGACTCAAAACGAGTTTAGCCAAAGGTAAAAAACAACAAACAAAAATCTAAAATTTCGCCACAAACTTTGATAGCAATTAAATTATTCTCATTTCAGACTCGACAAAGTTCCTCCATTTACTGACCAACCCGATAGCACAGAAACAACAATATCCTATAATCTCGAAAATCTTAAACAACATCGAAATTGGACAGTT
Organism: Phaonia tiefii; assembly: GCA_963931995.1. Classification (NCBI taxonomy): domain Eukaryota; kingdom Metazoa; phylum Arthropoda; class Insecta; order Diptera; family Muscidae; genus Phaonia; species Phaonia tiefii. The sequence continues at coordinate 65,733,750 of OZ008369.1, forward strand.
ATCCTGAGGCGTCAAGATGGTTCGGAGAATTTCAACCGCACCTGGTCTGATTATCGCCAGGGTTTTGGTAATTCTAGTGGCGAATTCTTTATTGGCCTTGAAAAACTTTATGGTTTGACAACATTGGGATTGGACCAACAGGAACTTTTAATAGTTTTGGAAGATTTTGAAAATAACACACGTTACGCCTACTATGAAGAATTTGCTGTAGCGAGTGTACAGCAAAAATATAAATTGAGCAAATTAGGGAGGTATCACGGCGATGCGGGTGATGCTCTCTTGGGGCATGTCAATGCAATGTTTAGCACTAAGGATCAAGATAATGATAGTTGGGATCTTAATTGTGCAGAGATGTTTAAAGGAGGCTGGTGGTTTGTGAAGTGTTTTAATTGGTAAGTGGCTGTATTGGTTGATAATTTCAATATATGAACTATGTATGTTATGATACACAATTATTAATACAGAACTATTACTACACCCAACGAACTAATTGTTTGAAAGAGGTTGTGACAACCGAAAATTCGGTTGTTGCCTCATTGAGGTTGACACCGAACTGCTGTTGCCACAACCTCATTGAGGTTACCACGACCAAATTCAGTCCCCACAACTGAAATTCGGTTGAAGCAACGTCCATTAGGTTCCGCATTAGAAGCAGTCACAACCTCTAATATGGTTGTGACAACCTCTAAATTTGGTTTCGGCTAATTGGGTTATATTTCTGTGGGTGTAGATGGGTAGTAGAAATATGAATTTTTAAATTTTTTAAAAAGATATAAAAATACCCCGCCATACTTTATGAGAAATGCTACCACAATAAATAGAAAAGTATTCTCAGTTAATTTGTTGACAAACACGCTCCCCATGAAATCGATCAAAGTTTACGAAATTTGGAATTTTAAATTTTCAATGTTGATTATTTAATTCGCCAAGGAAGTCAATTCTCAATATTTCTTAAAATCCTGATCATTTTCTTGAAATCGCTTAAATGTAATCAAACAAAATATAATTCTTAGCTACAACAGTCGTTTAGCTGAAGTATGTACTCTTTTAATAAAATAAAACATGCTACACTTTCTTACCGACTTCATATGGAGATGGTGAGCCAAAGTTGGGTACCTAGCGGAATAAAAATAAAGAGGGCCTAAGATGGGTGCTATTTACGAGGGCGGATCAATAAGTCCCTGACTTTTTGAATGAAACGTAGTTTTCTTTTCTGCAAACAAAAAATTATTTTTCAACATAATCTCCTTTTAGCTCAATACACTTAGTCCTACGTTTGTCCAATTTTTGTTTCCCTTCCAAAAAATAGGATTTTTCGAGGTTCATACAATAGGCATTTGTTTGGCCAATAATTTTATCGTTGGAGCTAAATCTCTTTCCACCGAGCCATTTCTTTAGGTTTGGAAATAGGAAAAACTTACTGGGAGCTAAATCCGGAGAATATGGCGGATGAGGTACCAATTCGTAGCCCATTCATGGAATTTTGCCATTGAGACTACATACGAGTACGTGTGCACCCATACGGTTATGGTCAATTGAGAGCAAACGTGGCACCCATCTTGCAGACAGCTTTCTTAAACCCAACTGATCATTTCAAATCGAAACCACTCTGCCATATGAAATGCCTGAGGCATCAACAATCTCAGGCACTTTTACTCTTTGATCGGCCAACACCATGTCGTGGATTTTTCCCACCCTTTCGGGTGTATTGACCTCAATTGGCCGCCCAGAACGTTCAGCGTCATTTGTACTTGTGCGACCACAACGAACGTAAGTAAACCACTTTTTTACCTTTGGAATTGATGGTGCCAGAGTGCCCATAGTATTTATCAAACGTTTCCTTGGTTTGATTGACTGTTTGCTCAAAACTTGACAATAGTCTATTAACAGGTAGTACTTGATGGGTGCAGTGTTGCATTTCATATAACTACGAGGGAAGTTTGAAAAGTCAAGGACTTATTGATCCGCCCTCGTAGTGTCAAAAAAACTGGATTTTTTTTTAAATACGGGTTTCGGTTTGTTCGAAAAATTTGTTTTCATTAAATCGGTTTTCGGATATAAATATTTTCGGTTTCTGATTTAAATTAAATTGCACGTTGCCTTTCAATACATTTGTTTAGCAACTATGTCATACAAAGATACAATAACCGGTTTTAAGGCAGGGTTTTCGAAACCAGTTTCGATATTTGAAAGCATGTTTAAACCTGTTTATAAAACCGGCTATTGACGTTTTAAACCGTGTTGATTAATACTGGTTCTAATTATTTACATTTTAGATTTTATTATTCGATCTTTAAGATGTTATTTTCTTTAGTAATTTTTCCGGTTCAAGATCGAATTATTTTAATTTGAAAACGGGTTCTAAGACACTTTATTGTATCCACTCGTCAAACCTGACTTTTTTAGGACGGGTTGGATTACATGAGATTTAGTTAATGTATGAGAAGTTCATACTACAAGCTTACAAGGTCAGAATAATTTTCTAAATGAAAAGTGGTTAGTTTTTGGTGGAATAATATAAAATTTTTATTTTATTGTAATTATTTTTAATTGTACGTCCTAAATTTCCTTAAAAAGATTATTCGAATCATGGAAGGAATTCCAACAAAAATATGGTAAATACTCGCAAGCAATATGCCTGGAAAGATTTTGCCGCAAAAAATACTTATTTTGTCGCAAAAAATATTTCTTTTATCGCAAAGAATATTTCTTTTGCCGCAAAAAATATTTATTGTGCCACTTACACTCAACGTTGATTGCAAAAGTAGAAAGGTTACCCCGAAATAAAAGTGTTTATCGAAAAAGACGATTGTGTTGTTGGAAAAGAAGTGGTATTTACTCTAAAATTATTGTAATTATCTTTTACGGCAAACATAGAAAACGTGTGTGAACATCTGTAAAACGAACAAGTCTATGCACACAGACAGGCATACTCTTATTTTTAGACAAAATTTCTAAAAGGAAAATAAAAAAAAATTAATAAGTGTTCGAACCCACAGGAGTTGTATTAACACATTTTTGTTACACAGTACCTGTTCGATTTCTATGAACACATTAGTAAATGTTACATTGAAAAATAAAAAAATAATAGTTTTTGTGCTGAAGGCTCTTTTGCTATTGCACTTTCTTTCACATTAGATGTAATATTGTTAAAATAAATAAAGTAATATTTAGCTCACTGAAATAATTGTTTTTGTTTTGTCATAAACAGAGCTACGACAAAAAGTATTGAATAGTATAGAGAACTTAGTGCACTCTTTTTCCGCTTTCCTGTAGCGAGCCGGAGTAAAAGAGCATAAAAGTGTCTTATACTCTTTACAGAATATTTCAATACAAATGCACCATTTCGACAATGTTATTATATAAAACAATACAAAAAGCATAAATGCTTCTAAAGGCATCAATGTTTCACATCAAAATTATGAATGGACCACGTTATGACAAAAAGAGATTAATACGGTTTGAATCATTCGCCAGATGTCGCCAGTGCTTTGAGTCATACAATTCGTTCCATGAGTTCTCTATACTATTCAATACTCTTCGGCGACGACGACCTGCTTGTTTGTTCGCTGCCGCTACATCAATACCATCATACTTATTTTCAGGCAGAAACTAGTGTTGTACACCAACCACGTATGTGATGCTAACGCTGTGTGTTGTTTGCTTGTGTTCACGTTGATAGATTGCCATACCCTATAGATGTTAAAAAAAATACAAATAGAAACATTTTCCCATTACATCCCATGAAGGTATAGGGGAGAGCTCTCACAATCGCTGAGCTGTGCGCTTTCCTGTTTTCACTAACTGATTGGGACCCACAGATTTACACCGGTTGCGAACGGTTTTTTGGGAAACGTAATCATGGCTTAAGACTAGATAGTGTCGCCGTCACTAAGCGAGGTGGCCGTCGTCGAATGAAATGTAAGGTGGTCAGAGCAGGGATCGAACCCACGCTCTCTCACACAACAGCCGCGCTCACTAACCGTTGCACCACCGAAGGCCACATAGACGGCCTATAGATGTAAACACATCAAAAATTTAATAAAGTCTAATGTTTACCTAAATAGAAATACGACGGCGGTCCCACAACTAACCGACGTGACGTATAGATGGTGCCAGTAATTTAAAAAAATATTTTGGTGAAGAGTGGTAACCTTAAAAAAATATGTTTTAAGTTTCGAGGCGCCACGTTGTTTAGAATTTTTATTTTAGCCATCAAAACTAAGCGATCTCAGAAAATTTGTAAACATGGAAAAATTGGTCACGGTTCTGTAATTCAAAAATTTCCATTTGAAAGGTCACAGCCCAAGCAATATTAAAGCCGAATTAGATTCTATTCTGGGGACTGTAAAATTCGTTTAGCACTGTAAAATATTGCTTCAATGAGGCCGTACGGTCTGCTAAGACGAACAGCGTAGTTATCGACCAATTAAGGCATCCACGCCAGATACGGTTTAGACAATACACAAAATGGTAATGGATGATCGTCGGCTGAAGGTGCGTGAGCTAGCTGAAATGATAGGCATTTCAAAGTGTGCTATGCATCGTATATTGACCGAAAATTGGAAGATGACAAAGCTGTGCGCAAGATGGGTGCCGCGCTTGCTTTCAATAGAGCAAAATCATTGTGGTGAAGATGTTTCAGTAGAGTGTTTGGCGATGTTTCACAGCAATAAAACCGAATTTTTGCACCGATTTATAACCATGGATGAGACGTGGGTCCATCACTTCACAGCTGAGACAAAGGAACAGTCATAGCAGTGGACTGGAATAGGAGAATCATGCCCAGAGAAGGCGAATATGGTTCCATATGCAGGCACGGTCATGGCGTCTGTTTTTTTGGATTCAGAAAAGAAAAACCAACAACGGCGAATATTATGATAATGTATTGCAGCGTTTAAGTGACGAAATTGTGGCGAAAAAGAAAATGTTGCCCCAGTTGACATATCCACTATTGCGATGATCAAAATTAATGAATTAAAGTTCGAATTGCTGCATCACGCACCATATTCGCCAGATTTAGCTCCCTGGGACTATTTTGTATTTCCAAACTTGAAAAAATGGCTCGGTGGTAAAAGACTTGCACAACAATGAAGAGGTGGAGTCTGCGGTTGATGGATATTTTAAGGAGTTTGACAGTTCTTACTATAAGCAGGGTATCGATGCTCTTGAAACCCGCTGGAAAAAGTGTATCGAGCTAAAAGGAGATTATGTTGAAAAATAAAAAAATATTCAAAACTTTTGTGTCTTATTGGTTAGGTCGGATGGTCGACCTAAACGGAGCTTATGTTGAAAAATAACGAAAATTTTTTCAAACTTTTTTGTATCTTCTTTGTTATGTCGGCCAGTTTTGGGACCGCCCCACAGTGGTTCAGAATACATTTTTAACGCGAATTAATTCCTAATTGTGTTGAAACTTCACAAAATTATACAAACCTTATTGCTTAAAGTAGTTTTTGCTAAAATGAAACCATATTTGTCCTTTACAATAAGCTGTTAGTTAAATTAACAAATAATATTTCAATAAAAAGTAAAGAGTAAAGTTAATATTAAAAAATAAGGAAAATTATATTTATGTTACATACTTATATTTAATTCTACTTGCGGCGCTTTAAGGAGACTCATAGCCTCCGACTCTAATTTTTTATTTCTACGACATTTACCCTGCATGCTTAATTCAGATATGATCGGATCGGATGATAACAAAAAATAATTAAAAAGATCGATATTAGTGTGTTCTGCTTTGTCTTTTCTGCTTCTGTGTTCTCGTATGAATTTAAAATCTTTATTTTTTGCCTCTTGTGCCTCCTCTCCCAACTGTCCAATAGGCAAAATTGCTTGGTTAATAACTGCTGATCCGTGAATTAGCACTTTATGAACACTTGTTGGCATATTGTACCAAAGATATAAAGACACATACTTTCTTGCAGTTTCCATAGTATACTCATGAAATTTATTGACATCTATTTCGTATCCAGATGAAATGGTTTGCAAAATTATATAGAATCGGTGTATGAGATTCTCATCTAAACCCGTCACTTCAGCCGATTTTTTATGATTTTCAAAAAAAATTCTTGCGGTATTACCCGTATTTGTAGATCCATATCCAGGTTTTGGCTGATCAACTAATATACCTAGTTCTTGTCTCAATTTATGAACGATTTCAGTTTTCCTTGACTCCACTAAGTTTTTATTCTCTCCTCCGACCTGCCATGTTTTGACTTCTAATCTATATGATATGTGCAGGCAACATTCAAAGAACCTGATCCACGAATGTAACGAGGACAGTCCAAAGTTTTGATTTTCAATCTTAGGCAATTACATTTTGCAAATCGTTCATTTCTGAAGGCTTAGCGGAACATATGTAACAACTTTGTGTAGATCTTGTTTCAGTCAATGTATTACAAACTTTGCGATCAACCATTGTTAGCACAAGATTGAAATCGATATTCTTATCCTGATATTTAAATCTCTGCAAACTCGTAATTTGTTGTGTAATATTATCGACCTCAGCTCGGGTAAGTTCCGGCGTTTCCTTAGCAAAAATAAATTTAATTGCTCTGCAAAACCGTGTGGATGATGGAACCCGATTTTGCCATATGATATTGGTGTCATCTTGGCTATCTCGTAGCTGTAAAGGTACTAGTGATATAATTAAGACAGATGAGTCTTTTTCTTTTGAGGTGGTATGTTGTCTATAGTTACTTTGACCGGAGCTACCGTCTATACCCCATTTGCAAATCAATGTAAATGTTTTGCTTGTACAGGTCAGAAATACTTCTTCTTGAAGTTTACATATTCGGCTTATTGTTAAATTGAGTAAAGCTTGTAGATTTATCTCCACACTTATGTTAGTCACTATAATGCTATTTTCATCAGGATAGAAACTTTTTTTAGCAGATAATATCTTATGCCACGATGGATAAATATTAGCATTGCAGTTCTTTGCAGCACGTCTATATGATAGGTAAATTGATTTACTTGATTTGGTGTTTATTATAAGTGCCAATGCTTCGTCTGGAGACATTGGTACAGCCATATTTTTTTCTGAGATTTTGCTGGTCATACGTCTTTTGACAGAAGCTGATCGTCCCTCTGTTGCATCTTTAACCATATGTGCGGCATCTCTCTTACCATTCTTCCACAAAGCACATTGAGTTGCACGAGAAAGTTGATCTAATGAATTACCTTTAACCATATTCAACACTTTTTTTTGCTGACTCCTGGTACCAGATTCGCTGAAATGTTTTGAGGGCCTACCAGGTTTCGATATACGAGTTGTTGTATCCTCAGTCTCATTGATTGAAAAAGTCATAATTGATTCAAGCCATGTTTTATTCACTTCCAAAAATCTTGTCCTGTAATTATTTGGTCTCTTCCAGCGACATTCAACATTTTTCACAAAATTTTCTAATTGGCCTTGTATATCCTGGTTTTCTATATGAATAATGTTATATATATGCATTCCCAGCGATTTGACACATTCAACCCTAGTTAAATTTTTGAACTTAAACCATTCTTGAAATAGCTCCAAGTACGTTATTGCAGCAACATTTTCTGAAAAAAATAATATATCAAATGTTGGGGTAACGCGGGGATTCGGTTTTCTTTTTATTATAAAATACCAGTATATGAACTAATTAACACAATAGTATTTTAAGCTTGCAATCATCTGCAATTTTTTGTAGGCCCCGTTATTTTTACGTTTCTCAACAAAACACTATGAATTTTAAGTGCGGTCCTATCTAGTAATATACAACATCTACTTACCGTTTTCTTCGGCGGACATAATAAATAAAGTACACAGAATTCAATGAACAATGGAAAAAATAAATTACATTTCAATAAGTCAAAGAAAACTGTCAAGTAATGTAACTGTTTATTTTGGTTATAAAATACACTTGTGTACATTGTTGAATTTGGTGTTACCAGACCACTAAAATACTTATTTAAATGACAAATTTTACACGGTGTAGTATAGTTTGTTTACTAAATATTGCATTCAAACGATATTTAACAAAATTCTTAGAAGTAAGAAATTTTAATAAATTCGCGATAAATGTGAACTTTGAACCACTGTGCGCCCTCGTGTATAAATTATGACACTTTATTAGGATAAACCCAACTCAATATATCAAACCTAATTTGAAACAATTGTATTGAAATGACACGTTTTTCTTTTCGGATAAACATAAATGATAGTCTACCGCAAAAAACATCCAAACATATTTGACTGAAATTTCGTTTGTGGGGAAAGAAGTTTTTATTTGTAGGTCCGTACTATGAAAATTTAAATGTCTTCTTAATCGTAAAGACTGAACGAAATAAATTGTATGTGAGACAAAAGGTATTTAGGAAATTTAAACAAAAAAATATATAAAATTTGGAAATTAAATTAAATTCTTGCTACATTCAAATATATTCAAATTATTACACCTGAAATGTAAATTGCAAAAGAAAATTCAATACTTTTATTTATTTTGTAGTCACTTAAGTGGTCCCTATATAAATCATACATCATCGTCGAGGAACCCCAACGAAAGAGGTATCATTTGGAAAAATTTTCATGGCGCTGACTATTCACTGAAATTCGTGGAAATGATGATAAGGCCCAAAGTTTTGTAATATTACGAAATATGTAAATAAATATTGTATGTATTCGAAAAAAAAGGATTAAAGACAAATAAAGGGAAGCCCTTCTTGTGTTTTATATTGTTATGACGAAAATATTTGCGTTAAGTTTTTAAATTGGTTATTTTCCATTATAAGGATAAGAAGCGTGTTGATTGTCCTTTATTCCATCTTCCTGTTGTTTCCCAGAATTTTAGGTTAAGTGCAACCACCTACATCACCTTTTGCCAGCCCATATCCTTAAAAATAGTATAATCTCATTATGTATATTTTTGCTTCAAGTTTAATTACTTCAACAAAAAGTTTTTGACAACAATAATTAAATTGTATTCCACTTTGGATCCATTCAAAATGCTCTTCGGTAATTATTCAAAATAGCAATTGATAAAAGTTTTCCCTTTTGAATACCTACTATTTGCTGGATGGGCTTGTAGTTTTTATTGTTGTCAACAAGTTACTGTAGTTTCTGGAGAGGCTGCGGCAACATCAGCACGAACGACGAGGACGAGTCCAACAACAACAACAACAACGACAACGATGGTAATGATAATGATGATGACAACCCAAAGTTTAAGTAGGAAAAAGTTTTATTTGTAAGTATTTCATTTTTGAAATTAACACAAAACAACTCAACTCAATGGCAATTGCCCTCATAAAATCATTGTATTTCTACAATAAAATCGCATTAAACATTATTATCATCAAAGTGTCACACAACAGCTACAGCAGCAATACGAGCAACAGCAATTGGGCTCGAGCGACCTAAACCTCCTGACACAAGCAACCACATTGTCAACGGCAACATCAGCATTGATATCTTAGCAACAGCGGTGACAAATAATATGACTTCGTGTGCTACCAAAATATTACTTCTACTTACAACCAGGATCAAACCAGGACTCCGCCCAGAGTACGTAGAACCAACACTTATCTAAAGTTTTACAAAGACTACCATGAAATAATTACCAGAACCACAGACGTATCTAAGGAGAATCTAAAACTAAGACAGGATAACATGGTTTGAACTACTACGTGCCATGTAAGCAGTGGAATCTGCAATAGAGGACATACGTCATTCTCATAAAAAAGAAAGAAATACCCAATTTCACACACCCGATACAATGCATTGCATTTATAGGAGGCATCTGCCGAGTGTTGGTCAAAATTATAACAAAAGGACTCACGTGCCGTCCAATGTACTCCTGAGGAAGAGGCAAAGCCTCATTACATCGACGTATACTTTAATGAAAAGTGAGCTAAGGTATAAATTAATCGCCACAACGTACAATTTCATTGCAGCAACGAGAAAATTTTTAATTATATAAAGCTTTCCAGTATTTTGCAGTATCGTACGCAGGATTTTCTTTTCCACTTAAAATTTGGGCTGAAAAATACCACTACATTCGCAGCCCTCTGAAGCGCAGTGGAAATACATCTTCCACTTTATGAAAATTGCTGCATAGACCGTACCTAGTTATGATAAAGACAAACCGCGGTACGCAGAAGAATGCCACATGGCAAGCGATGAAAAGAACGCTGCACGTATGGTAATGCTTCAATCAGTTGCAACGTGAGCCGCGTCAGAACATTAGAAGGAGAAGAGAAGAGAGGAAACCTGTTTGTTTAAAAAGAAGAAAAAACGATTGTGGAGAGAGCACGTGACTGAGAAAATTGAATCTTACAGAAGGAAGAATGAGGCCCGTAAATTCTATCGAAAAGTACAAAGTCAAACCAACAGAAATAGGATCGGGGTCCCCCTTTTGTCAAGATAAGGACGAGAATATTGCCGCAGATATGCAGAGTATGTTGGGAATATAGAGAGATCACTTCTCTGAATTACAGGGTCCAGGTGACTTCAATATTGAATAGCGTGTTAAGCACATACAGAACGATGGCGTCGACTCTCCGCCACCTAGCCAAAGCGAAGTTAATATACCGGTTTAAGAACAGCAAAACCGTTGGTGCTGATGGACGACCGGCTGAACTGTTTAAGGCTGGCGGCAATGACTTGGAAAGGTGCATGCATCAACTGATATGCAAAATCTGGCTAGACGAATGCGTGGCCGACAATTGGAGCCTTAGAATACTGTGTCCTGTTTTCAAAAAAATCAACCCGACTATGCCGACCCAACTGCCGTGGAACAAGCCTTTTATCCATCGCATATAAGGTCCTGTTTATCCATCGCATATAAAGCTGTTTATTGCAGAGCTGATCGTACCTTATCAGTGTGGCTTGAGGCCTGGAAAGTCAACTATCGACCAGATATTCACATTACGACAATTCCTGGAAAAACAAATCGACACCTACCACCTTTTTGTAGATTATAAGGCTGCCTGGTACGAAGAAAACTGTACCGAGCTATGTCGGAGCACGCCTCTGTAGAACGACACTGATCGATACGAAATCGTCAGTAAAGATTGGTAAAGATCTCACCGAACCTACCATGCGATCTCTGCAACATTTTAATTGAGATAACCGTGAGAAACTCTGCAGTCAACAGGAAAAAAATATCAGCAGCACAAGTCATATGCTGGCCGCGTATACTGATGATTTAAACACCATTTGGGCGGAATATGCGAGAAGTTACTGCAGCATTTTCGAGAATATAAAAGGATTAAGCAAAATCGGGTTGGGTAGTAAACAAGGACAAGACAAAGTTAATGATTTCAACAAGCAGGACATCCATGGGTGCAATGGTGAACTTTGATAGCCGTTATAGTTTCGAGGTAGTGGTCAAATGCATTTACCTCGGATGTGCAGCGAACAAAAGCAATAACGTCAGCCTATACTGAAATAAAATCTTTACATCAAATCCATGATAAATATTTATCAATTGATTTTGATTGAATTGATGACAAATGTGATCAATTCAATACAAAAGGTCTTCAATTTGAAAATTGTGTGGTTTTCACAATTTTCAGCTTAATAATCAGTGCGATCGATTCTAAATATAAACGTAGTATTGAATAAAATAAATAAATAATATAAAATATATAAATGGACAGAAAACTTTATTCACGCTATGACCATTTTTCATGTGGTCTTATATCATGTTCTTGTGGATTTTGTACGATGATAAGAGGCCAAAGAGTTTGGCTTCGCATTCACAAACAATTTGCATCAAAATGATGGCCAATTTACTTACATTAAGTTAATGATAAACTGACTTCAAATTAATGACAACATTCCAACTAATTGAAAAAATATTTACAGCAAATTAATGAACAATTTACATCAAAATGCTGAAAAATTTACTACAACTTGATGACAAACATACATCAAATTGATGTAACATTGTCATTGAATCAAGGTACACTATTGGTGATGTAAGGATGAGAGATTGTTGAAATGTTCTACATCAATTCAATGAAATGTGTAGAAGGTTGAAAAGTGAGGATATGTTTTATCAAATTGATGAATAAATTCATAAATGTGATGAAGCTGTTTCTTTCAGTGTAGAAATCAAATGAAAAATTGTGATTGCAAACAGGTGTTATTTCGTGCTAAGCCAGGCACTTTATAGATAAGCACCTCTCTCGATAAACGAAGATCCAACTATATCAGACTCTCATGCAACCTGTCTCGCTTTATGGCGCAGAATCCTGGTTCATATCGCATGCTGATGACACATCACTGGGAGATTTCAAGAGCAAAATGATCCGAAAAATATATGGTCCTCTAATATAGACCGGCGAGTAACGACGACAGATGAACCACGAGCTGTATATAATCTGTATCCCGACGTAGTTACACGTATAAAAGCTGTCAGTAGAATACATCATAATGATCAGTGCGAAAGGTATCTGAAGACGTACTCGAAGGACATGCAAAAATAGGACGACCCAGACTTCGCTGGAAAACCCAGGTGGAATTTGTCCGTTTTTCAAGAATAGGTAAATATTTAAGAGTAGGTACTTATCTCAAGAAAAGTTATTTTGTTTCACAAAAAAGGTACTCTTTAAAGAAAAGGTAGTTTTTTAAGAAAAATGGAAATTTTTAAGAAAAGGTACTTATTTTTAAAATAGTTACTTTTTTTAAGAAAATTTACTTTTTTTGTAAGAAAATTTAGTTTTTTTAAGGTAAAGTATTTTTTAAGAAAAGGTAGTTCTATTTTTTTCTTTGAGAAAATTTACCTTTTTTGAGAAGGTTCTGTTTTAACCTTCTTTCACTTTGACTTTTCTAAATTTACTTTTTATTTGGTTCAAAACTACAATATATGTATACTAAATTTTAATTACAGGCTCCACCTAGAAAACTTCCCATTAAACAAGAAATTTCCCGACATATGTTAGCCTAGACACAAGCCGAAGCAAAAGTACCCAATACAGTTGATAATACTGGGTTATAGCATAATAGTGTTAAAAAAGTTGTTTAATTTTTTTTTCATTTTGCCCCCATCCCGCAATGTGCGATAAGGAACTTCGTTCCAATATGGCAGGAGGTTGAATGTGGTAAAAGATATAAAAAAAAAACAGAACTAACAAAAAATAATTCGTGTATCTAAGTTTTCGCTAAAACCTTATTATATAAGCAAGCGGTTTAATGACTGTCAATCAAAACTAAATGAAGCACCTGTATTACACAATTTTACGAATCTCATATAATATATATTTTTCCAAAGGCTTTTGTTACCATAAAAAACCGATTCGCTTTTCGTGCCTGTCAATCACAAAATGAACGAATCAGTTGGTCACATCGCCCAACCCACGTAAATAAAAATCCACTTAAAATACAATAAAACCATTCTTATACATGTCATGTCTGCGAAGAACCATGTGGCAAAATGTCATATTCAAAAAAATAGTAAAATGCCATACATACCCTAGAAAATTGAAGTGATAATGTCATCCACGTACCTGAAAATAAAAAATTAAAATTATATTAATGATAAAATTGAGAAAGTAGTTATGTTGTGCTATTTTACATCTGTTAGTAGAATATAATTAATTCTATGATAATTCAAGAGCGATTACCTTCCGATCATCGAACACAAATCATCAACCTAATAGGTACACGAATCTATGAACTATTGAAATTTTACCACATATGAAAGGTGTTTTTTTCTGCTTAGATAGAACTTTGGAAAGGGTTAGCTGTCAAACGAACTGATGGACGAACTGGCGCACATAATCGTCCATCTGAGCAAACCATCCGTCGAACTGTGGATAGATTCCATACCACATACCCACTAAAAGATGCAATAAGACCATCATGTGGAAAGAGTGTGTGTAGTGAAGAGAATATTGCCGCTGTACAGTGTGCACGCTGAAAAGTATGCCTTTTTTATTCTTTGGATGCAAATATAACTTGTTTGTAACTTGTCGCAAATTTAGTATACTTGTGTCCAAACACATTGTGTTTGTTATTCAATATAACATGTTCCGGATACAATGATTAATACGTTATAATACATGTATTTGTGACCCAAATGTGGATTTGTTTCTCGCAAACTGTTGAAAACACTGCTGTCTGTCACAATAAACAAACAAAATGCAGCAGATCTTCAATTCACGAACACAATGCTTGTAAACATGTACATGCTATCTGCAATATATTGCTGGTCCGTCATTTTTCAGCGTGTGCAAGACGATCCAAATTTTGTCGGTTCGTCGTCGGTCGTAGGAATTGGGGCCATGTCCGTCTACTACGTCGAAAATTTTGCGCAAAGATCTTGACCTACACCGATATAATATCTTGATTGTTTCAGTAATTAAAGCCACGAAGCCATCATATGCGTCATTTACACGCTGAAAATAAAAGGTCCTAACAACATATTCTAGGAAACATGTATATGTTTACAAACATGGTTTTCATGAATTGAAGATATGCTGATTTTTGTTCCGTTGTTGTCTGTCACGTTCTAGTTTTCAGAAGTTTTCAAAATAACAAAGCCTAATTTGGATCAGAGAAACATATATTAAAACCTATTAGTTATTGTGTCTCAAACAGGTAATATTGAATAGCAAACACAATGTGTTTGGGCACAAGTATACTACATTTGTGATAAACTGCAAACAGGTTAAATTTTCATCCAAACAACAGAAATATACAGATCTTTTAGCATGCAGTGCAATTGGAAACTGCCCCTATGTTTTATACAAAATTGTGTGCAACGATTAGGCTAATTTTTGGCATAAAGGGGTTTGTAAATAATCAACTTTGCCGCATATGGATCGAGACCAATCCACAACAGACCCTACATAAAGCCATTAAAATAAATAAATGGTTTCCCATTACATCCCATGAAGGGACCGGGGAGAACTTCTCACAATCACTGATTGGGACCTACAGTTTATACCGATTCCGAACGGTATTTTGAGAAGCTTTTTCATGGCTATATACTCGATAGTGTTGCCGTCACTATGCGAGGTGACCGCCGCCGAAAGAAATTTTGAAGGTGCTCAGAGCAGGGTTCGAACCCACGATCTCATGTACAAGAACCGCGCACACTAACCATTGCACCACCGACGACATAAATCCATTACATATATAAAAATGGAGTGATTTACACGCTGGTGGAATAATCGGACCCCATTTCTTCTGAAGCCGGAGCTCGAGTTACGGTCAATGGAGATCTTTACTGCACCATGATCAATGATTTTCGGTTTGAAAATATGTATGACAGTGCTCCGGGCGAGATGTGGTTTCAACAGGATGGCGCTACGTGCCATACGGCGGCCACAACTATCAGTTTATTGAAATAAAAGTTTGGCCATAAGTTGATTGCGGGAAGTGGACCTGTCAAGTGGCCTCCAAGGTCGTGCGGTTTGATAACTCTCGATTATTTTCTGTAGGGCTGCGTGAAGTCATTGGTTTATGCTGCACGATGAAATTTTTCTCTTTTTTTGTTGTTTTGATGCAAATACAACGTGGTTGTAGCTTGTCGCAAATATAATATACTTGTGTCCAAACACATTGTGTTTCTATTCAATATACCACGTTTGGAACGCAATGATTAATAGGTTATAATATATGTATTTGTGACCCAAATGTAGTTTTGTTTCTTGAAAACTGCTGAAAACACTGCTGCCTGTTATCATAAAGAAACAAAAAGCAGCAGATCTTCAACTTACGAAAGCAATGTTTGCAAACATGTACCTGTATGTTGATGGGGCTGATATTGTTTAGCGTGTGACAACTGAGATTATTTGTAACGGAGATTTTGTGGTATAGTTGTTAAAAATTATACAGTATTTAGTTCATGTACCTAGTGAAGTATTTTCACTACTTATAAGTACCTCCCATTTGGGCGAATATGAAATATAATCTTCTTCAACAGTTGTTTAATCCTACTTCGTACAAATGTAACAAGAACTTCCATAACTTGTATTGCACTCCTCGCATCTACTTGACACCAGCAGCTACATGGTAACAACTTAACATTCTTTTAAAGAACTAAAACATATTTTCACTCCAGTCGCCAGAAAACACAAACAGCAACAACAAACGCAATAGCAACAAGAAACGTGTGGCAGCAACAACATCATCCATGTGGCAGACAGCACGTAAAATATTTCTTCTAATACTCACTCGTACAGACGCCGCTTCTTCTTGCGGTCGACATAAACACAAAATTAACAAAACTATACCAAAGTGGTCTTAAAGTAGTACACGCAAAGAAAACGGTTGAGGGTTTGTTTGGCTCAAAATTATGTAGTTTTCCCAAACAAATATTTCGTTTGCTACCTACTCTCACTGATTACAAGAAGTTCTCCCATATCCCTTCATTTGCCAAGTATTCAGCTTTCCGATATTTTCTTTACCATAAAAAGTGTGTGAATAAAAAATAACAAAAATTTCGCTCATTTTTCATTTGCTTGGTAATTAATCAACTCTTTGAGAAAATTTCGTAGGCTAAATCAATTACAGGGTAAGAAAACGATTGCTTGATAATATTCTTTACAGAAATTTGACAATTGTTTTAACTTAATTGAACTGAGTTGAATTGAATAAAATTGAGTTGAATTGAATTGAATTGAACTGAATTAAGTTGAATTGAATTGAATTGAATTGAATTGAATTGAATTGAATTGAATTGAATTGAATTGAATTGAATTGAAATGAATTGGATTGAATTGAACTGAATTGAATTGAATTGAATTGAATTGAATTGAATTGAATTGAATTGAATTGAATTGAATTGAATTGAATTGAATTGAATTGAATTGAATTGAATTGAATTGAATTGAATTGAATTGAATTGAATTGAATTGAATTGAATTGAATTGAATTGAATTGAATTGAATTGAATTGAATTGAATTGAATTGAATTGAATTGAATTGAATTGAATTGAATTGAATTGAATTGAATTGAATTGAATTGAATTGAATTGAATTGAATTGAATTGAATTGAATTGAATTGAATTGAATTGAATTGAATTGAATTGAATTGAATTGAATTGAATTGAATTGAATTGAATTGAATTGAATTGAATTGAATTGAATTGAATTGAATTGAATTGAATTGAATTGAATTGAATTGAATTGAATTGAATTGAATTGAATTGAATTGAATTGAATTGAATTGAATTGAATTGAATTGAATTGAATTGAATTGAATTGAATTGAATTGAATTGAATTGAATTGAATTGAATTGAATTGAATTGAATTGAATTGAATTGAATTGAATTGAATTGAATTGAATTGAATTGAATTGAATTGAATTGAATTGAATTGAATCGAACCGAATTGAATTGAAATGAAAGGAGATGAATTGAATTGAGTTGAATGGGAGATTAAATAGAATTGAATTGAATTGAAATATAAGGAGATGAGGTGAATTGAGTTGAATTGTATTAAATTGACGTGAATTGATTTGAATTGAAATGAATTGAATTGGATGGGATTGGATTGGATTGGATTGAACTGAATTGAATTGAATTGAATTGAATTGAATATTCTTATTGATGTTTCAATCTCAAAATTTCATAGCTGTATTTGAACTTAAATATAAAATCATAAGACTGCATTGTGCAAAACTACTTTAAAAAAAATTATATTTCTATTAATAGAAATATAGAATGGTCTGGAGCTTCAATATTAAAATAAAAATATACATATTATAAGTTTAGTTCAAATTCACATTAAACTCATTTAAATTTGAGATTCATATTCGAATTTGAAATAAATTTTTATGTGCTTTTATGTAAATTTTATAAAGTATAGAAAATAATTAATATAAAATTTAAATTATTGAACTGTCATTCAAATTAATTGGAATTAAAAAACAATTGTTTAAAATCTTGTGTAAAAATTGTTCAATTATTATTATAAAATTATATTTGAAAACAGATATCGTGTTACTTATTTTAAAGAATTCAATTAAAATATTTTTTTTTAATATTTAAATTTACCACAAATTGAAAAAAACTTGATTGACCAACGTCAAATAATCGGTATTCGCTTTTATTTAAAAATTATGTTTTTAAAAAATGGCTACACGGTTAATTGCAAAAAACCGTTTAACCGGGTTTGAATACTGCAGTAAACACACATGCATACACTCAAAGGTGACCACTCTCATGAATTACTTCTCTTTTCTTTCGCAGAAAACAAGTTTATACAAACACAGGAATACACTACACTATCTCTTGTAGCAAAAAAAAACTATCTTTGGACGCAAAACAAATTGTTCAGAATTCTTTAAGAAATCTGTTCGAATGTTGGGAAAAAGCACCGATTTCGCCTGAGAATTCGGAATGATTACGTACCGAAAAACGTATGAAAGGGTTGACAAGAACTCTGAACGATAGATACATCGAAGGATGTTCGCTAGTTTTTGTCGAAATTTAGTACCGATTTCTAATCGTTTTATGCAACAGTTATCGTGCGAATCTGTAAAGGGAAGTGTGTTGTGCCGTGAACTGAGTTCAATTGAATTGAATTGAACTGAAATGAATTGAGTTGAATTGGATTAAATACAATTGAAATGAATTGAACTGCTCTGAATTAAATTGAATTGAATTGAAAAAGAATTTAATTGAATTGAAATGAAATGAAATGAAATGAAATGAATTAAATTGAATTGAATTGCATTGAAAGGAAGAATTGCATTGAATTGAACTGAATTAAATTGAATTGAGTTGAGTTGACTTGAGTTGAGTTGAGATGAGTTGAGTTGAATTGAATTGAAAACGAATTGAATTGAGTTGAATGGAAACGAATCGAATTTAATTTAATTGAATTGTATTGAAGTACATTGAATCGAATTGCATTGAATGGAGCTGAATTAAATTGAATTGAATTGAGCAGAATTGAATTGAATTCAAAAAGGATTGAATTAAATTGAAATGAATTGAATTGAAATGAACTGAAATGAATTGAAATGAATGGGAATGAATTGAATTGAATTGATTTGAAAGGAATTAAACTGAATTGAACTGAACTAAATTAATTTGATTTAAATTAAATTAAATTGAATTGAATTGAATTGAGTTCAGTTAAGTTAAGCTAAGTTGAGTTGGGTTTAGTTGAGTTGAGTTGGGTTGGGTTGGGTTGGGTTGAGTTGAGGTGAATTGAGTTGAGTTGAGTTGAGGTGAGTTCAGTTGAATCGAATTGAAAACGAATTGTGTTAAATTGAATTTGATTAAATACAATCGAAATGAATTGAATTGAACTGGACGGAATTGAATTGAATTGAGCTCTACTGAATTGAGTTGAATTGAATTGAATGTAATGGAATTAATTTGAATTGAAATTAGTTGAATAGAATTGAATTGAAAAAGAAGTGAATTGAATTGAATTGAACTGAATTGAATTGAATTGAATTGAATTGAATTGAATTGAATTGAATTGAATTGAATTGAATTGAATTGAATTGAATTGAATTGAATTGAATTGAATTGAATTGAATTGAATTGAATTGAATTGAATTGAATTGAATTGAATTGAATTGAATTGAATTGAATTGAATTGAATTGAATTGAATTGAATTGAATTGAATTGAATTGAATTGAATTGAATTGAATTGAATTGAATTGAATTGAATTGAATTGAATTGAATTGAATTGAATTGAATTGAATTGAATTGAATTGAATTGAATTGAATTGAATTGAATTGAATTGAATTGAATTGAATTGAATTGAATTGAATTGAATTGAATTGAATTGAATTGAATTGAATTGAATTGAATTGAATTGAATTGAATTGAATTGAATTGAATTGAATTGAATTGAATTGAATTGAATTGAATTGAATTGAATTGAATTGAATTGAATTGAATTGAATTGAATTGAATTGAATTGAATTGAATTGAATTGAATTGAATTGAATTGAATTGAATTGAATTGAATTGAATTGAATTGAATTGAATTGAATTGAATTGAATTGAATTGAATTGAATTGAATTGAATTGAATTGAATTGAATTGAATTGAATTGAATTGAATTGAATTGAATTGAATTGAATCGAACCGAATTGAATTGAATTGAAATGAAAGGAGATGAATTGAATTGAGTTGAATGGGAGATTAAATAGAATTGAATTGAATTGAAATATAAGGAGATGAGGTGAATTGAGTTGAATTGGATTAAATTGACGTGAATTGATTTGAATTGAAATGAATTGAATTGGATGGGATTGGATTGGATTGAACTGAATTGAATTGAATTGAATTGAATATTCTTATTGATGTTTCAATCTCAAAATTTCATAGCTGTATTTGAACTTAAATATAAAATCATAAGACTGCATTGTGCAAAACTACTTTAAAAAAAATTATATTTCTATTAATAGAAATATAGAATGGTCTGGAGCTTCAATATTAAAATAAAAATATACATATTATAAGTTTAGTTCAAATTCACATTAAACTCATTTAAATTTGAGATTCATATTCGAATTTGAAATAAATTTTTATGTGCTTTTATGTAAATTTTATAAAGTATAGAAAATAATTAATATAAAATTTAAATTATTGAACTGTCATTCAAATTAATTGGAATTAAAAAACAATTGTTTAAAATCTTGTGTAAAAATTGTTCAATTATTATTATAAAATTATATTTGAAAACAGATATCGTGTTACTTATTTTAAAGAATTCAATTAAAATATTTTTTTTTAATATTTAAATTTACCACAAATTGAAAAAAACTTGATTGACCAACGTCAAATAATCGGTTTTCGCTTTATTTAAAAATTATGTTTTTAAAAAATGGCTACACGGTTAATTGCAAAAAACCGTTTAACCGGGTTTGAATACTGCAGTAAACACACATGCATACACTCAAAGGTGACCACTCTCATGAATTACTTCTCTTTTCTTTCGCAGAAAACAAGTTTATACAAACACAGGAATACACTACACTATCTCTTGTAGCAAAAAAAAAACTATCTTTGGACGCAAAACAAATTGTTCAGAATTCTTTAAGAAATCTGTTCGAATGTTGGGAAAAAGCACCGATTTCGCCTGAGAATTCGGAATGATTACGTACCGAAAAACGTATGAAAGGGTTGACAAGAACTCTGAACGATAGATACATCGAAGGATGTTCGCTAGTTTTTGTCGAAATTTAGTACCGATTTCTAATCGTTTTATGCAACAGTTATCGTGCGAATCTGTAAAGGGAAGTGTGTTGTGCCGTACCGAATTCGGACCCCAATATACACACTCCCCTTTACGTTAAACGAAAAAAACAGTTTGTCGTAAAAGTATTCACTACTACATTCGAGTTACCATATAGCGTTTGCTGCCAACATTTTTCGGTTTTCGAAAAGGACTTTATTTATTATTAATGATTTTATTTATCTAACGATTCAACAAATTTTCATTTCAATTACATTCTTCAAACTAAGTTCATGTAGCTGAGAATTCATTTGGGCGTAACGAAATTCTTTTCTTTGCGTGTACATGCACGCCGGTATGTAGAACTGCCACAACTTTGGGGATATTTGAATTTGAACATTAGCAGGTGCATTTTGAAGGGTAGGAGCTGTAGGGATATGTAGATATTGCCGAAGCTGTTATTGTCTTCATCATCATCGAAGTTGTTTTTTGTTATATTTTAGAAATTTTAATAATTATAAATGAGGAAAACTTTTTCGTAGAGACTTTTTCGACTTTTGCAGGTTTTGTTTTTTCTACAAGCACAGAGGAAAAACTTATGCCACGGTGGAATTGGGTGGAGTCAGAAACACACTGATAGCTACGCCTAACATGCACTGTCACATGTCTATATAAATGTACAGTGTATGCAAAAAATAAGTCTCTACATTACAACTCAATAGCTCAAGGTTAGCGGACGCTTGCTTAAAAAAAAGAAGAATATGGTTTCCCCTTTCATCCCAATCAGGGATGTGGGAGAGGTTTCCACAGGCAGTGAGCTGTACGTTTTCCAGTTGTAGTTTGTGCAGCGCCGTCGAATTTCATTGATATCAATAGAGGTCCGTCATTCTCAGTATATTTTCGCACTCATTCTGATTAATCAATTACTATTAATTTAATCAATTTGTAACTCGGACTGTGATGGAGCGTTATAAGGAACACAGTCCGAAAGTTTTATCATAAGTTAACATCCAAACCAACGGCCATGGAACGCGCTTCCTTGCTGTACGGCAAGGATGGAAATTTTTTTGAAAAAACTATGCTAAAATGTTGTTTAAAATTTAGCGACAACAATCGCTCTACACACAATCAATTAATGTCTGCGGTTAGTGACTTGTGTAAATGCACACCGCAGTGGCTTAACGGGCTAGACGCTGCTGAAGATGATGCTTCACAAACATCGAAACGATCGTCCAGCGAATGTGAGTTCGTATCCCACCCGCGGTATTTACATTTTTTTCACTAACCGGAGAAAACATGATCTCTTACAGCCTTAAAGGAAATTACAAAACCTAATATTGTTTAGCATACCAGAGAATAGCTGAGTTTGAAGTCCTGATATATCCTTTAACAAGTCCTTGCTATAAAATGTATAACGTTTAGTTATAAATAGTTGTCGAAGAAAAACGGAAATTTATATAACCTTTCCAAAATGTAGCTATGTTATTTAGTACCGTTCATGTAACTACAGAGTTCGGCTAATATGATTGGCTTGTGTCTCTGCTGGTTAAATTGGAATTTATCCTCACACATAGTCCACAATTCACACCCAACTGTCACTCTCTGTGGGTGAACTGCCTCTCTGCAATGACGTTCGGGTTTTCCGATCCCCAGATGTGGCAGTTTTGTTTGTTGACATGGCCGCCGAGACGAAAATGCGCCTCGTCACATGCTGAAAAATCTGTATTTGGATGTTGTTTGGTTGCAAATATAAAGTCTGTTTGGAGCTTCTCACAAATATAATATACTTGTGTAAAAACAAATTGTGAAATTGTATGTGCTATTCTATATAACATGTTTGAGACACAATGATTAATAAGTTATAATATATGTGTTTGCGATCCAAATATATTTATGTTTGTGCTACAAATCCAGCTGTGTTTGTTGCACTGTCTATGCTCTCTCGCGGGCAAGAGAATAAAGTCAGTCAGTGATTCATAAATATTCCTGAATGAGCGTGTAAATTCCAGATGAAGTCAGTGTTTTTGACGTAGAATACGTCTTACCTTACGGTATGAGGAGTCATGTCAGGTTTTTATTGTTGTAATCTTTATTTCATTGAATTTGAGGAAACGGCTAGATGAATTTTTTTAAAATTTTTTTTGTAGGTAAATGAAGATGTTGTCTTTCGTTTGATATACATTTCATATTGGTTGATATATTTCTAGTATTTTAATTTCTCAAATGAAAATTGTTTAAACACATACACTCAAACATATGTGTGGTGTTTGGTTGAGTGTTTTTGGTTGCTCAACATTGCTTAGGAACATGTATCTAGTAAAAAGTGAAACGAACAGCAAGCTAATGTTGCTTGGCAACATGTATCTAGTAAAAAGTGAAACAAACAGTAAGCTAACGTAATAAAGCTTTTTTGCGAAAGCTTCAATAAAGCTGTTGTAACATTAATTTTGAATTGCAAAGCGTAAAGCTTTCACACAACGCTCGAATGCTAATGCGAAGACTCGATAAGGTAAACCTTTTTTAATATTAGGGCGGCCCTCTCAACATTCGCAGAACTTATTTCAATAAAAATATTAATTAAAATACATAAATTAAATTAAGTTTAAAAAAATTGAACATAATATTTTTTTTTTAAACGGACTTGAATCAAATGCCGTTGGTAAATATAAAAATTACAGCCGACAGTTGTCCGAGGCCTTCGGTCACGGACTGTCCCTGCAGGCTGTGTCAGAGACACGGCCATTAAGTTTAACGTAGATTTTCTGTCCGATAAGACAGAAAACATATATAACAATAAATGATAAATAATATAAGCAAATGAATTTATTGTTATATATGTTTTCTGTCTTATCGGATGGCGTATTCTACGTTAAACTTAATGGCCGTGTCTCTGACACAGCCTGCAGGGACCGAGGCCTCGGACAACTGTCTGCTGTAATTTTTTTATGTTGACTGATGTATTGCGTTTTAGTTTCATGTATTCAGTCTTCAATGGTTCATCGGACAGAGGATATCAAAAGCGCTTGATCAGTGAAAAAAGAATAAACAAAGGCTCGAACGGTTAAATGGTTTGTGATGTTACTTTGGTATTTGTGTATGTGTTTCGTATATATGTATGTGTGCTACCAAAGTGAGAAACGATTTTGAGGAACTAGACTGGAAAGGGCAATAACTTGAAGCCCTTTGTCTGTCCGAGCCCTTACTGAGACAACCGGTACGGCGGATCATTTGTGAAATAAACGCTTGGCTTGCATGAACTAGATTTGTATATAAATAGATTGTTTGTGTACCAACGCTTAGTGGTAACCGAAGCATACCTGAAACCTTCCGAAAATAAAAACGTGAGAGACAACAAAGAAAGGAGAAACAAAAGAGCAGCAGATTCTCATTTCATGAAACAAAATATAATGCATTAAATGCAAATAAATGTAAAAACGGCCGTTTTAAATTTAATAGTTTTTGTATTAATTATTTATAAATGGGGATTTATATTGTTAAAATTATTTATAATAAATAATACATATATATTGAAATCGAAGAATAATTCGTTTATAAGTATTATTATATTTGGGAGGAAATTCGCATATGTTTCCACATAAGTATATGTAGGTTTGGGAGAAACACCCGAATGCTTCCACGTAAGTATATGGATGTTTGTGATGAAGAACGCATAAATTTCCACGTAAAAGCATACATGTTGGTCAGTAAACATGATACTGTTTGCATTTAAACACAAGTAAGCAAACGTATGAATGTTTGAAGTGAGTTCCAAACACATACATAGTTCCTGCGGAATATGTTTGGGAAAATATGTTAGAGAGGCCGTTATATTTCAGGGTGCAGAAAAGATGATTTTTCGGCTAAATTCGAATACCATGAGTGTTGTCCACTAGCAAGCCAGTCTCACGAACTTTTTGGCACAAGCTAGCGCACAGCACGCGCAGTGGTTGCTTCATTTCGGTCAAAACTTATTTTCAACAAACGCACAGTTTGATCAACGCAGCGCTAACTTTGGAAATAAGTTTGGAATATTTCCCAACGTTGTGCAAGCTTAGAGCGACTAACAGTCAATATTTCGAATATTAGAGTCAAAAAAACATATGATTGAAAAAGATACGTGGATTTGGACCACCAGCTAGATTTACATCTCCGCCCCCTTACTTTCTGCAGTCTCTGTACAGCTACTGCCACAGTGTATGTAAATTGCATAAACAACACCTCTTCAGAATTTGATGATGACGATGATGACGATTGTATGCATGGTGTTCATACCATCCCTAAGCTAGAGGTAGAATATGTTATGGTTAGATATGGGTTCGTTCATATGCATGGGAATGTATCTGAAGGATACGCGAGATGCACAAATTTTTCGTTTTGTCTATCTATCGTTCATGGCTGTCGGCCGGAAGAGTTTTGCAACGAACAACATTTAAATAACAATAATTATAATGAGGCTAATGAAAATTTATAACGTACATTAAAATGTTTAGGAGCTTTTTTTTTTTTTTGTTTTTGTTTTTGATGTTGTTTGTGTCTTCTTCAAATTTAGATGCTGTGAAATTTCAATTAATTTTTTAATTATTTGCAAAAAAAATCCTTAGGTAAAGGAGTAAAGTTTATCGAGGACCTGAAAGCACCAGGTGCTTAAAATGTGTTTATATTTGCAGGACTTGAGGGCGTTGTAGGTAGCTGAACTTATAATTGGGACAATGGGATATAAACTTCAATGTTTTTTTTTGTGTATTAGGACCTTTTCCTGTAAGAATGGAAATTCTGCAGAATCATTGGTTATCACTTAATGGCATAGAAGCTTTCAAGAGGAACATCGCATAAACTCAACGTTCATCAAAAAAGATGGAAGAGATAGAAATTTATCTGCACAAAACAACGAAAACTAATTTGAAAGAAGTGTGGCAAAAGAGGATGGATAACATTCAGATTTCAAGATAATTTTAGTGTTAATAATTCCTAAAGCATTAACCCGCGGTCAAGCCAAAACCTGCAATGTGTTAGGGTTTTATCCCATAAAACGTTTCATATTACTGTAACGAGTTTCGCATTTAATTCGTATTTTTTAGATTTTGATTGCATTATGGTTGTTGTTTTAACGCATTTCTGAGCCCCAGCACTGTATTGATAGATCAGAATTCAAGTTCAAAGATTCTTGGATGTACGCTGACGCTTGTGCCTCAAATCGTTGTTGAGAGGCTTAATTAATTTCCATTGGTTTACCCTTTTAACACATATTAGATTATTGCCATGATTTTGTTAGGACCACACCCCCACCTAGGAATATTTTCTTAGCTATCAATACGAATATGACTGCAGAAACCTTCGGTTTGGACTCGCATGTATTTTAATTGATCGATGATTCGTCTGTGGCGGGCACAATGGCACGCACTTCATCGTAGTAGTCACTATAGTATCCAATCGATTGAACCTTTTTCGAATAATCGAAGAAATTGTGTCAAACATTGTTCGAACATTGGCCGTCGGTGGTGCAATGGGTAGTGTGCGCGCCTCTTGTACATGATATCCTGGGTTCGATCCCTGCTCTGACCACCTTAAAATTTCTTTCGACGGCGGCTCACCTCGCATAGTGACGGCGACACTATCGAGTATTTAGCCATGAAAATGCTTCTCAAAAATACCGTCCGTAACCGGTGTAAAACTGTAGGTCCCAATCAGTGAGTGAAAACTGCAAAGCGCACAGCTCACTGGTTGTGAGAAACTCTACCCGATTCCTTCATGGGATGTAATGGGAAACCATTTATTTTATTTTTTATTGTTCGATGAATTTTGAATAAGTAAATACATTAATAAAGTAATTAATAACAATTAACCGAAAAACTTGAGTAAACAATTACTTTTTGTATAACATTGTCACGAAAAATCCTTTACTTTTTGACAGAACTAACATTTGACTGTTAATTGAAAGTGTGACATATGTTAAGTTAACATTTGTATCCCAACCAACAAATTCCGTCTGTTAAACCAACATTTGAGTGTTAATGTGTGACTGTGCGTTGAAAGCTATCGTTTATGATCTCACCACGAGCGGTTGATGAATTCGCTAAAGAACTTTCTAAAAGGGACTAGTCACAACTAGATGGCGCGAGGAAGAGGCGGAGATTACTGCGACTAAAGTTGCTATAAATAAGCGACATACTTCGACTCAGTGCCACTTTAAACGCGCAGAAGTATACCTCTTTGAGAGATAGCCAAAGTGTTGGTAACATTTAAGCGTTGCTACTGCGTGTACTATAAATGGTAAACGAAGTTTTGTTATGGGTGAGCCAAATACAGGTATCATTTTAATTCATACGCTATTTTGACACTGATAGATTTTTTTTGTTGGAAATATTGACTATCATTCATTATAATACCTACGAGGACCCAAATGAGTCGCTTTTCGCTTAAACAGCGTTGGAAAATATTCCAAGCTTATTTCAAAACTGAGTGGTGTGTTGCCAACTTTTCAGTTTGTTGATATTAACTTTTGGTCGAAATGAAGAACAGCACGTGATATACGCAGCTTTGTGAAAAACTTTCGTGAGCCTAGATTGCTAGTGGACAACACTCATTGTCCCCGTAGTCGTACGGTACACGTACGGACGATAATGTGGCGGCTGTGATCGAAAGTCTGTAATTCAAACCAAGAACATCGAATTGCCATCGAATTCAACAACAAGACATTTCACGCACCATCATGATGCGAATTTTGCACAAAGATCTCGGATTATTCGCTAACAATGTCCAATAGACTCAGCAATTGACTCGGCTTCTGTGTCTGGGCCTTACAGAAGCTCCAATCGGACATTGAATTTTGTCGAAAAATCATCTTTTCTGACGAGGCGCATTTTTATCCCGGCGCACAGAGGGTTCAAATGTACCAAAAGTGAGGATTAATTCAAAAGCTGAAGTTTATCTTGCACAGACATATTTGGTATTGGGTGAAAGTGAATAAAATTCTACATCACTAATTGCTAAAATTACTGCTCTAAGTAACTTACTTTATTGGCAGTGAGCGGTCAAAGTTAAACAATTTTTAAAATTTTGCGTGAAGTGGCTAAAATAGAAAATTGAGATATTTCGACTTATAATTTTTATTAAGTCTTCTAAAGTAAAAATATTACAATGGAACCATCAACTTCAGGTATTTGGGTATATAATTAAATATATTTTGTTTAGAAAAATGTTTTGCAAATATTTTTAATATTTTTTTTATTTTCGATATATACATTGAGTTTTAACAAGTTTCTGGGCGAGATCAAGCAAATTTTATTAAATGCTCTTATAATATGATATATCAGCTTATATATCCAAAAAAAAAATCTTGCGAGTTTACTGCGTTTTTTTACTTATTTAAGTTATTGTGAATGAACTCCAGTTGCTAAAAACAAACAAAAATTCAACTTGTTTGTTTCTTACTCTCTTTTGTCTTTATTTTCGGTATTAAAGTTATTGTTGTTAATGAGTTTGGTTTCTATTAGAGATGGGTGCGTGAGTTAGTTTTGACTCACGGCCACTTACGATAAAAAAAGTGTTGTGTTATTGTGAAGTACATATTCGTTTTTGAAAAGTACAGAATCTCTACATATATAAAAATTACGTGTATGTTCGTGATCGCTAAACTCAAAAACTACTGGACCGATTTTGACCAAATTTTATATGCATGCTCTATGAGCTGTGAGTAGTGTTTCTGTGTAGTTTGAAGTTCGTCCGACAGATGGCGCAGTATTTAGTTTTTTTGGGTTTTTGCACCGTGATACAATAGATGGCGCCCACGTCGAGATATTAATCATTCTTTACCATCTGATGCTATAAATACTTTTGAAGGCAGGACGAAGCCTGCCGGGTCAGCTAGTGTACTATATATAATTTGATAAAAGCACCGTACTACATAGATGATAAATATATTTAATAAATACACTAAAATCTGGTTATGTTCCTCCTGAGCCCTTTCTGTATATGGATAAAAATGGGTATATTCAGAATGATCTTGGTATACCGATTTTTTAGCATTTATATAGAAAGGCAAATAATAAAACATTTAGTGAGACCCTAATGTCCGACAATGTGATAAGATTTGATACCTGACATAGACTGGTGGTGGTTTTCTAACTAACCTTTCTTTTAATCTCCTTAACAATTCTTTTATATAAATTTAAAAAAACCATAATTAAGTGATGTTTTTCTCTGTACTTTTTCATCATTTCATTTTTATTGACTATTTTACAAGCTCATGAGGCCAGATGTCGTACCCATATTAATATATAAAGGGGTTTTCAACAGGGACGCTACAAAAGTAAATCGATAGGGACAGCAAACGACGCCATATTTTTTCCCGCGCTTTTGACATTTCTCTTCAGTAAGGTTTGCCATTTCATCATGGAAAGATATACGAGCCAACAACGAGTCGAAATTATTAAAATTTACTACCGAAATTTGGAGTCAGTGGCCTCAACTTTAAGAGCGCTACGTCCAATTTTATGGTCGTCATAATCGTCCTACCAGATCAACAATTGAGCGTCTAGTAGAAAAATTTGAATCCACAGGCACAGTACAAAATGTTCCCGTGCCAGTGAGACAAAGAAGTGCCCGTAGTGTCGAGAATATTGCTGCCGCTGAGGCTTCAGTTCAAGGAAGCCCACACATGTCTCTCACACGTCGTTCTCAAGCGTTGGGCATCTGTGTGACGTCGTTGTGGCGAATTTTGCGAAAAGATCTTGGCCTACATCCTTACAAGATCTAATTGACGCAAGAACTGAAGCCGCTTGACCACCATAAGCGTCGTATGTTCGTGATTTGGGCTGAGCAACAACTTGAAAATTATTCGGATTTTCATCGGAAAATCATCTTCAGCGATGAGGCTCATTTCTGGCTGAATGGCTTCAACAATAAGCAAAATATGCGTTATTGGTCAGACGGCAATCCACACGTAATCCATGAGTCATCATTGCATCCCGAAAAAATTACGGTTTGGTGCGGTTTATGGGCCGGCGGCGTCATTGGGCCGTACTTCTTTCGTGATGATCAAGACCGGCACATTACTTTGAATGCGAATCGCTACCGTTCAATGATAACCGAATATTTTTGGCCCCAATTGGATAATATGGACTTGGAGGACATGTGGTTCCAATAGGACGGCGCCACAAGCCAAACAGCGAATGCCACAATCAATTTATTGGAAACCAAGTTTGGTGAACGTGTTATCTCACGAAATGGCCCAGTCGATTGGCCGCCTCGGTCGTGCGATTTGACGCCGTTAGATTATTTCCTGTGGGGCTACGTCAAGTCTATGGTCTATGCCAACAAGCCAGTGACGATTGATGAACTTCGTACGAATATCGAATGTGAAATTGCAGCAGTATCGGCCGATTTATGCTTGAAAACCGTCGAAAATTGGGTTCAGCGTCTGGACTTCTGCAAGCGTCCCCGTGGTGGCCATGCAAAAGAAATCGAGTCCCATACTTAATGGCATCGAACGTACTTTCACAGGAATAAAGAATTTCATTGGTATCTAAGACCGGTTTTGTTTTATTGAAAAAGGCTTTTGTAGCGCTCTTATTGAAAACCCCTTTAGAACTACCACTTTTAAAATTGGTAACAGAACCTAGTATATTCCACACTCACAGAAAAACAGAAAAATTCGGTTGAAGGAGCCGAATTTACCGTTACCGAGTTCAGAGGTTGTCACAACCCCACTAGAGGTCATCAGAGCCGAATTGGATTCCGTCACAACCACATTAGAGGTTGTCAGAACCGAATTAGAGCTTATCAGAGCCGACTTAGAGGTTATTACAGGCGAATTAGAGTTTGTCACAACCGCATTAGAGGCTATCGCAAACGAATTTGGATAGTGTAACATCTGAATTTTTGAAAATTTGTATATTGATTTAGTATCAAATTATTTTCCTGTATACTCAAAAATAATTACAAAGCGGGGAAATAATTTATATTGGCTAATATTTATGGTAACAAATACATTTTACACCCACGTCCGATCAGGTTTGAAGTTCCAGCCTTTAGAATGACCGCACCAATTCAGCCGTGTTGGGTCTATCGCATTAAATTCCTTTCTATAAAAACACGATGGTAGACATCTATAGACATCTATCCTTTCTATAAAAACACGATGGTAGACATCTCAAACGACCGACCTTGAAGACTTGAACTCTCAACATATACTAATACTTCGCGATGATAATACAGAAAAAAAGAAACGATAGTTAAAATAGTTTATTAAAATATATATCAATTTTTATATTATCAAATATATATTTTACTTTTTTCCTAACAACAACAAAAAAATACTGATATCACCGGTGCCGCTACAATTGTATTTTAAATAAATAAATAAATGGTTTCCCATTACATCCCATGAAGGGACCGGGGAGAACTTCTCACAATCACTGAGCTGTGCGCTTTCCAGTTTTCACTCACTGATTGGGACCTACAGTTTTACACCGATTCCGAACGGTATTTTGAGAAGCTTTTTCATGGCTATATACTCGATAGTGTCGCCGTCACTAAGCGAGGTGACCGTCGTCGAAAGAAATTTTTTTTTTTTTTTTTTTAAGGTGGTTGGAGCAGGGATCGAACCCAGGATCTCCTGTACAAGAGGCGCGCACACTACCCATTCCACCACCGACGGTCACACACAATTGTATTTTACTTAGCTTTTTTTTAATACAATACTTGGTTTTTGAATGTTAAGCGTCAGGTGAGAAATGTATAGAATTATGTTTTGGTAATCGAACTGAAAATTAATTTGGTTGTCTTAACAGAATTCATGAGAAATTCGGTTACAGCAACCGAATTGATGCCAAATTCGGTTGTTGCAAAGGACATAATGCCAAGTTCCGTAATTACAATAGAATTGGTACAAATTTCGATAGTTGCAGCCTAATTGAAGCTAAATGCGGTTGTTCCACCCGTATTGACGCCACATGCGGTTGCTGCAACCAATTTCGGTTGTTGCATCCGACTTACATTCAAATTCGGTTGTTCCAAACGAAATTACTGAAAATTTTGTTGGGGCAACTAATATAATTAAAGATGCAAATGTGTCAAAATCGAATCAATGATGAAACGAGGTTGCTTCAACCGAATTGCAGTTGTTGGGACCAAATGAAGTCGTGTTAACCTCAATTCGTTTGTGGCAACCACCATTTTAGTGTCAACAGTCGAATTTATGATTGCTACAACGTCTTTTCAAACAATTAGTTCTCTGAATGCATTACACTGGTTTACACCCAAAAAATATCAAGAACGCCACATGCCTAGATAAGTTAATTGAGACCTCCTGAACACGAAAAACGCTGTAATTTTTTTTTCTAAGTACGGTTTTTTAGGTAACGGTACTTTTGAGTTTTTCGGTGAATGGTCCCACTCAAACCCTTGTGGAGCCCAATAAATGGCATATCGTTGGAAAGGTAATTGAATGCCCTTTCCCACGATATGCTGCAAATTTCTATCTGATACGAAATGGTTGAGTTATGGCACCTCAAAGTTCAAAAGTTGCTTTGTTAACTTTTTTCTCAAAATTTTGCATTTTTATTTCCCTTTTTTTTTCCTACGTTATAGTAAAGATCTGGAATTTTTTAATGAATGACATATAGTTTATGTAATGAAAACATATAGTTTATTTCATTACCAAAATTTTAAGCATAATTATAACAAAATCGGATGAAAAATAAAGTTTTTATTAAGGATTGTGTGGAACGACAATATTTTCATTTTCATTGGACACACACTATATTCGGCGTTAATTCAAAAAATGTCAATTAAAATGACGAGCGACTTGAACTTTTGCGTTTCTTTTTTTTTGAACTTTGAGGTGCCATAACACTGCCATTTCTTATCAGATAGAAATTTACAGCACATCATATTTACAGCATTCAATTACCTTTCCAACGATATGCCATTTATCTCGATCGGACTTTTCGGTTGGGCTCCACAAGGGGTTGAGTGGAACCATACACCGAAGAACACAAAAGTACCGTTATCTAATAAATGAAAATAGGATTTGCATAGTGCAGCCGTACCATGCTTTGCAGTCCTTCATTTTAGTCCAAATCATATTTAGGTGGGAGTTTGGCGGCACTCCTCCGAGTAGATGGACCATTAAACCATGGGAAAACATATTTACCGAATCTGGAAGCAACGCACGAAGACCATACCATGTTCGAGTTCAAGACACAATCGCGGCTGTAGCATCGTCAATTCAGGCAAATCCCAGCGTTTCGACTCGAAACTTATCGGCGCAAATTGTTGGTGGCAGACGGTCATTACAACGATATATTCATGATGACATAAACTTGTTCCCGTACAGAGACTAAATTACAAGCGAGTTAAACTCTCTGGAATTGCCAAAGAAAATGATTGAAATGGCCGAGGAAGGCAACAACTTGATAAATTACTTGTTTACAATTACAATTCCGGACTCCGGATTTTTAATCGGCATGAGGTTTCAGCCAGACGGCGACACTTGCCACACCGCGCATGAAACAATCGATTGATTGCAGCAACGATTTCCAGAAAAATTCTATCAAAAAATGATGATGTCAACTGGCCACCAAGACCATGCGATATCACGCCCAGCGATTTCTATCTTTGGGGTTTTGTGAAATTTCGGATTTATTGGAATAAACCAGAAAAAATTCTGAAGCTGGAATCCGAGATCCAACGCGTCCTCGGAGAGATATAGCCACATCTCTGTGAAAAGGTCATGGAAAATTGCAAGTAAAGAGTACTGGCCTGCCATCAGAGCCATGGGGTCCATTTGACGGATATTTTATTCCATACTTAATCGGAACATATCTTCTGTAACATCCTACAAAAAAATTACAACTATCTCAAAAGTACGTGTTTTAATTTCAAAATAAAAAAGAGCATTCCCACTGAGACACCCTCTATTAGGAACCCATTTACAAACTAAATCTCTGTTACATGACTATTTTTCATTCCTTAATTGTTACAATAAAAAATTAAATCATGACAAACAAACATTTTCGGTTTGCGAAATTGTCGATACTCTTTATACACTTACTGCTGCTTATGGCAACGGAAATTCGGAAGAACTGAATACAGGGGTTAACCTATAAAAAAAAAATGGTTTCCGTTACATCCCATGTAGGTATTAGGGAGAGCTTCTCACAACCAGTGAGCATTGCGAGTTTAATTCTACACTAACTGATTGAGTCCTAGAGTTTTACACCGATTCCGACCGGTATTTTGAGAAGTTATTTTATGGCTAAATACTCGATGCTGTCGCCATCACTAAAGAAAATTACCGCCGTCGAAAGAAATTTGAGGTACTCAGAGCAGGGATCGAACCCACGTTCTCATGCACAAGAGCCGCGCATACTACCATTGCACCACCCACGGCTTTAGCCATAACCCAAATGTAATCTCAGGTGCCAAAACACTCTGAAAAACGTCTTCTGTATCATTATACAGGAACCAGGTATATGTTTGGAATATTCAAACATGGCACTGTTTTCATGGATTGAAGATCTGCTGCTTTTTTGTGTCTTTGTTTTGTTTCCAATTATTTTCAATAAACAAAACAAGTTTGGGTCGCAATAACACATATACATATGGCAACATATTAATCTTTGTGTCTGCAACATACAGCAAACACAATGTGTTTGGACACAAGTATACTATATTTGCGAGAAGCCACAAAGACATTAAAAAACAAACATCAGAAAGATACGGATTTTTCAGCATGAAGCCATGCAAAGAAATAAAATATAAATAACAAATAAATAATAAAAAAGTAAAAACAGAAAAACTAACGAAAAACAACTAACAAAATGTTTGAAAGAACAGATGTTTGAAGAATGTATGAAAGAAATTTGTCCTCATATTAACCAAAAAACGTATACCACTTTTTTGAATAATACATTTTTAAACGCCTGCCGCACTCTTGGTTACTAAGGTAAAAGGAGTAAGTGTCAATTATTAACATGACCTACAGCCAACTCCCTTACAAGTTCAATAGCAAAGCAAACCTAACAAATGTGACGTGAAAAAAAAATACATCGTGGCAAGCCTTTGAATAGACGAATGGTGATTTAAATTTAAGGCTGCAAAAGACACCAGGGGGTGGATTCTGGTTATGTGAAAAGTTTTCGGTGATAATCCTTGTACATAAAATAAAACTGAAGATTTTATTCATTTCACAGTTTCACAGAAACAGATTTGACCACCAGGACTAGTTACTCAGTTAGTTTGAAAAGAGGGGTGCGGATGTTGAGTGTTCAAAAGGAGAACTCTAAACCTTCCCATGTCAGTAGACATACACTTAAGCCGCTGATTCAACCTGTTGGGCGCTCTTCCTCTTCTACGAGGACTATATCCTTAGAGATAAACGCCACCCAACCAAAGTGCAACATTTGCATCAAGAAATAAAAGGTTCATAAATCTGTACATCATCTGGACTAAATTTAAGAGGCAAGTTTTCGTATTTCTTCAATTCTTGGTTCAGAACTGCGATGTATTTGAGGCAATAAAACAATTTTTTGACGAAGAGTAAAACTATGTGCCAGCTTTCCTGCATGTACTTTATATAGGATTAGATTGGTTGAGTCCGGTTTTTTTCGTTACACTTTTGTGTTTAAATTTAATTTCAAATCCTTAAAAAAAAAAATACAGCAGACAGTTGTCCGAGGCCTTCGGCCACGGACTGTCCCTGCAGGCTGTGTCAGAGACACGGCCATTAAGTTTAACGTAGAATACGCCAACCGATGAGACAGAAAACATATATAACAATAAATGATAAATAATATAAGCAAATGAATTTATTTATTTGATAGTTACTTTTGATAATATACATAAGCTTATGGTAGGAAAAATAGGATAAATATGTTTTTAAATTAAAAGAGTAAGGATAAATGATAAATAACAGACGCAAATCAATTTGATTTATATTTTTTATATTTATATATCCATGTTAAATTCAAATTCACATTTAACATTTTGTTTCACTTAAATATATAAGTAAATATACGAAATTTCAATATTTCATCAATCAAAACAACAGCCGAACCCAGCGGGCAAAAAACCGAGTCTTAGCGAGTGTTACGCTAAATGCTCGCAAACGGGCTCAGAAGCGAGTATTTACCAGACCAAAACCGGGGGAGAAATTAAACTCGCCCAAATATTCGCAAACTGGTTTAAAACGGGTGCTAAACGGACGAAAAGAGAGAAACATTGTTGTCGTGTCGTGCGCCAAACAGAGGCACACACGTGCAGGCACACGACACAACAACAAAGTTTTGGCTATTGCATTTTGTTTTATTTTTCGTGTTGTTCTCGCAAAAGATATTGCAAAAGTCTCGCAAACGAATCTCTTGCAAGACATCGTAAACGAAACTGTTACTGCCACAAACTGAGCGACTGATGATTCATTTTCCGATCGATTTCGGATCTGTTTTCGAGAGTTTTACCCGCAAAAGTTTCGCGTAACTCTCGTATGCGATATCGTATACGAAGTTTTGGTCCGCTGGGAAGGTTTGTGTCCACACTGAAACAGCAGCATAGTTTGCGTTCACGCTACTCAAACACTCAACCAAACACAACACATATGTTTCAGTGTATGTGTTTAAACAATTTTCATTTGAGAAATTTAAATATTAGGAAGATATCAACCAATATGAAATGTATATCAAACGAAAGATAACACCTTCATTTACCTACAAAAAAATTTTTAAAAAAAGTTATCTCGCCGTTTCCTCATAATCAATGAAATAAAGATTACAACAATAACAATCTGACATGACTCCCTATACCGTAAGGTAAGACGTATTCTACGCCAAAACCTGGTTAGTTTTATTTCCTTCCCTGCACCGTATACAAACGGAAGGAAGCTTTCAATTGTACTAACATTGACCGTCGGGGGTGCAATGGGTAGTGTGCGCGCCTCTTGTACAGGAGATCCTGGGTTCGATCCCTGCTCCAACCACCTTAAAATTTCTTTCGACGACGGTCACCTCGCTTAGTGACGGCGACACTATCGAGTATATAGCCATGAAAAAGCTTCTCAAAATACCGTTCGGAATCGGTGTAAAACTGTAGGTCCCAATCAGTGAGTGAAAACTGGAAAGCGCACAGCTCAGTGATTGTGAGAAGTTCTCCCCGGTCCCTTCATGGGATGTAATGGGAAACCATTTATTTTATTTTAAACATTGTACTAGTGCACCATACACTCATAGAAAAATTCGGTTGAGACAGTCGAATTAGCAGTAAACGAATTAAGAGGTTGTGTCAACCTCTAGTTAACCTCAATAGAGGTTCGCACAACCTCATTAGAGGTTGCCACAATCTCATTGGATGTTGACACAACCTCATTGGAGGTTGACACAACCTCATTAGAGGTTGACACAACCGCATTAGAAGTTGACATAACCTAATTAGAGGCTGACACAACCGCATTAGAGGTTGACACAACCGCCATAGAGGTTGACACAACCTGATTAGAGGTTGACAC
Source organism: Phaonia tiefii (assembly GCA_963931995.1). Taxonomy (NCBI): domain Eukaryota; kingdom Metazoa; phylum Arthropoda; class Insecta; order Diptera; family Muscidae; genus Phaonia; species Phaonia tiefii. Next base: position 65,771,386 of record OZ008369.1, read on the forward strand.
AACCGCATTAGAGATTGACACAACCGCATTAGAGGATGACGCAACCTCATTAGCGGTTGGAACATCCGAATTAGAAGTTGGCACAACCGAATTAGAGGTTGTTACAACCGAATTTAGATAGTGTCACAGATGAATTACTAAAGTTTTTTTTTATTATTAAGTGATGATTTATTTTCTTGTATTCTTATAAAAAATTAAAAAGCGAGAAAATAAAGTCACATACAGGGTGATTCAGGAAGTTCCGGACAAATATCTCCAGCGTATTCCTTGGCTTATTTCATGAAGAAAAGTCCACTAGGACCATGTCCGAAAATGCAAGGGTGCAAAATGGCAGTGGGTTAAAAATTTTCGGATTGGTGGTCGGAGGGTAGTAGGGTAAAGTGGCTAACTTCTGAGGCAGTGGTCGGATTTTTTTGTTTTTGGGCTTGTTGGAAAGGTCTTTAAGAGAGAGAGAATTTGAATAAAATAAAATCTTAAACGTGTTAATTTACAAAAACAAATAAATGTGTGCTGTTATTTCGCTTCCAAAAACAAAAACGAACATTTTTGCATTTCAGTAAAATGGTCTTGGGCATCGTTTAGGTCATTTTGGAAAGGCATGGCTATCTATCAACAGAAAAAAAACATAAGTTACCTGCCATCTGGCTGAGTAAATTGAGGTTATGTGATTCTTTCCGAAAGCTCTGTATCTCGGCCATTTGACTTTTTTCTACTCTTAAGGCCTCTTAAAGGCCTTTCCAACAAGCCCAAAAACAAAAAAATCCGACCACTGACTCAGAAGTTAGCAACTTTACCCTACTACCCTCCCACCGCCAATCAGAAAATTTTGAACCCGCTGCCAATTCGCACCCTTTCATTTTCAGACATGGTCCTAGTGGACTTTTCTTCATGAAAATGAGCCAAGGCATACGCTGGAGAAATTTGTCCGGAACTTCCTGAATCTATAGGGTAAAAAATTTGTTTTACATGCCTCTTTCGACATTTTTTAAGTTACAACTGAATTGATGCCAAATTCGGTTACTACAACCAAATTAATGTCAGATTCAGTTACTCCAACTGAATTTGGTACCAATTTCGGTTGTTGCAACCGAATTAATTTTAAATGCGATTGTTCCAAACGAAATTTTAGAAATTGTATTTAACTGAACGAATATAATTGAAGATTCAGTTGTCACAACCGAATCAATTATGAAACGAGGTTGCTGCAACTGAATTTCCGTTGTGTGGACTAAATTCGGTCGTAACAACCTCAATTCGGTTGTGGCAACCTCAATTCGGTGGTAACAGTCGAATTTAATGTTGCTACAGCCTCTTTTTAAACAATTAGTTCTCTGGGTATACACTGTGTGGCAAATAAGTCTCGTCCTAAATTATTGTCTACATTAATTTGGTAACAACAATTAAATATTAAACATTTCTGTTAGTTTATCTCATATACCTTAGCAAATTTTAATTAACTCGTGTGTAATTTTTAGTAAAATATATAAAACTGTAACAATTTTCATCACAATTTTATGAGAGTTACTCTCCAAACACAAACACGTACAACCAACCACTCATATATGTGCTTTAATGCAAAAATCTAATTTTAAATATTTATGAATTAAGACCTTTTTGCTAGAAAATTGTTCTAATTAAAAACAATTTCATGACTTTATACGGCATTAAAGGGGTAACGAAGTCTGTCTCTTCATATGCAGACAACAACAAACTGCATAAAGACAGCGTTTACTGCCATGAAATGAAAACAAAACGAAATCATCCAAAAAGAAGAAACAAATTACCCAAAATAAAACCAACTGGAATTAAAAATAAAAATAAAACACTTTGATATTATCCAGGAAAGCACTAGGAGAGAGATTGAAGGATACAACTGCCCAGTAGTTCCCAATTCCTCCCAATGTTGTACTGTTCAAAAATGGTTCAGAACTTAGCTGAACTGAAGTGAAATGAAATCAGCAAAAGTTCATCCTTAAAGGATTCAGCAATTTTCGGTTTTTACAATTTGAACGATAATGACGATGAGGATGGGAGCGAGAGAGCAATGCTGAACTAAAAACCCCGAAAACTAACAATTCAACAAACAAAAAAGCAACGAAAATAAGGAAAATATATTTAAACTGTTAAAACTATTATTGCTTTAACACAACCATATGAAAGGATATTCACACAAACAGGCACACATACAAATGCACATTCGTTATTTACATGTTTCTGTATGTGTGCAAGTGATGGCATCAACAAAGTGCTAAACACAATTTGCTCCAAAATATAAAGTTGTTGCATAAAGTTGACAATGTGCTGCACAGTGCTTAGAAATGGATAATTTCAATGTGAATTATAATAATAATTAATAAAAAAAAAACCGTTTCCCATTACATCCCATGAAGGGATTGGGGAGAGCTTCTCACAATCAGTGAGCTGTGCGCTTTCTAATTTTTCACTCACTGATTGGGACCTACAGTTTTTACACCGATTCCGAACGGTATTTTGAGAAGCCTTTTTCATGGCTAAATACTCGATAGTGTCGCCGTCACTATGCGACGGCCACTAATTAATAGAAATTCACAAAATTCAGCTTGAACATGACATCTATTTAAATTTAAGATACATAAATTGTACTTAAAAAGATAATAACTTCAATTTAAACTTGATCTACACCCAGCGAAATAAATATAAAGGCAACAGCATTTTTTGTTTTTTCCAAATGTTGAGATCAATTTTCAAGTTGTTATTTTATATTGTATTAGGCCTTTCAAAATAAAATACTTTTCACCAAAAATATTTTGACAAGGTGAATCAACAAAAATACACTAATTACTAGTGCGAAATATTTATAAAGGCAAATGGATTATTTAAATATTTTAAAAAGTTTCGTAAAGCGTATGATCTCCATTAACGCTGATAACTTCTACTAAGCGTCTTGGCATTGAGATTATCAACGAACGAATATGCGCGGGATCAGTTATCTCCCATTTTCTTGAATTGCTATTCTTCGATCCTTGACAGACTTCAATTGTCGCCCGGAGTGGTAAACTTGGGTAGGTAAAATAGACCAGAGGTTCTCGATCGGATAAAGGCCAGAACTAAGTGCACGCCAGTCAAGAATTGGTAATATTTCTGGACTCCAGAAACTTTGGAGTTTTCTTAGACCGATGTACTGCTGCGTTGGCTGCTAGATGATCACTTCTGGGACACCAATTTCCTCTTCAGAATTAACTAAGACGACATCCAATAGAGGAATATAATAAACGGCATCCATTTTTGTGAAAATTAGACATATTGGAGTGGTTCCTCTATAACTCATACCTACCCAAGCCGTTAGGGACCCACACCCCAAAATTTCGCCGCTGACGCATAATTTAGGGAAAAATCTCTGGAGCGCCAATATTTGTCCGAGCCATCAGGTCCATCCAAATTTATTTTTTTCCATCGGCAATTATTACTCCTCATCCAAAACTCTGTACATTTCAGCAAATTTAAATCTGGCTAATTCGTGTATTGGTTTGAGACCACGTTTTGCATACTTTTTCCCATATGACAGTTTCAAGTCGCGTTTCATTACTTGTTGAACACGACCCAACCCTGCTCCCAAGCTCAATTCAGCAATAATTTCCTTATCACCAAAGTTTTCTTTAACAGCAACCCTTTTGATGTCTATTTTGGCGCTTTAACTGATCAGCGGTGTCCTTACTGGTCGTTTTGTGGTTCCATATTGACCACCCTATTTTATAAAATTGTCAATGACACAGCTAGATCTTTTTAATCGCCTCGAAATTTCCCGATTGGAGAGCCCTTCATCATGATAATCTTAAAATTTCTCCTTTTTTCTTTACTTATCTACTTTCCACCAGGTATTCTATATAAATTGATATTTTTTTTTAATTTGACCTACGTTAATTTTAAAACAATAAAATAACAACCAATGAAAACTCATTTCAGTTTAAATTCCTATTTACTACTGTTAGAATACGGGCTCTTTTTCATGTTGCCTTTATACCTATATATTTCGCACTAGAAATAGAAAAAACAACGTCCCTTCTCAGTTAACTTGTAAAAGAGATCGAATGTTTACATTCTCTGACATAATATACCTAGTGACTCATATATTTATTAAAATTCTACACCAAAAACGCAATGCATTGAGAATACCGAGAGAAAATATATTGCCTTTATAATTATTTCGAAGTTCAACAGCCATCTCTATTGAAGCTTAAATGTGAAAAGCAAGGAATAACAATTGAAATTTAAAAATTTCATTAAAAAGTCAAATAACTTCAATAAATGCCACCTTCATGTTGAAAAACTTCAAAACTTCAGAAATACATAAAAACAAAACCCGTAAAAAACGGCGAAAATTATATTTTTTACATTTTAAAATTTTTGATCATGAAGGTGGAATTTTTTGAATAAACGTTTTTGTAGGGCAATTCACGAGCTACAACTTTGCCGAAGACACCCAAGAAAAATCTTGAACAGTTTTCGAGATGTAGGCATTACCAAAAGTGTTCTCTTATCAAAAATTCATTTCTAAGCCTAAAACTTCAAACGCCAATTAAAAAAAAACCTTAGTCAATCAGAACAAACCCAGCTATGGTTTTTCTTCTCTCATCAGTAGCTTTCAGATTTTTTTGGTCTAAAGCGTATCAAATTTTGAGTGTCTCACTGTGTTATAGCCAGCTCAAGTTACGAGGGTGGTCCCAAAACTAGCCGACCTAACAATGAACTTGGGAAATATGTCTTTTTTATTTTTTAACATAATCTCCTTTCACCTCGATACACTTTTTCCAGCGGTTTTCAAGAGCTTCGATACCCTGTCTATAGTAAGAACTGTCAAACTCCTTAAAATAGTTATCAACCCCAGACTCCACCTCTTCATTGTTGGCAAATCGTTTACCACCGTGCCATTTTTTAAATTTTGTAAATAGAAAACGGAGAACGGACGTAGCTAAATCTGGCGACTAACGTGAGGGATGAAGCAATTCGAACTTTAATTCATTAATAATTAATAATGTGTGAACTGTAGCATTGTCTTGATGAACAATTTATTTTTCCACAATGTCGTTACTTAAACGCTGCAACAAATTAGCATAAGATAATTAAAAATAATTAAAAAAAAAAAAAAAAAATGGTTTCCCATTACATCCCATGAAGGGACTGGGGAGAACTTCTCACAATCACTGAGCTGTGCGCTTTCCAGTTTTCACTCACTGATTGGGACCTAACGGTAATTTGAGAAGCTTTTTCATGGCTAGATACTCGATAGTGTCGCCGTCACTATGCGAGGTGACCGCCGCCGAAAGAAAATTTGAAGGTGGTCAGAGCCGGGTTCGAACCCAGGATCTCATGTACAAGAGCCGCGCACACTAACCATTGCACCACCGACGGCCACAATTAAAAATAATTAATAATAATAATTAATAATAATAAAAAAAATTATATTTTGTATTTCTTTATACGGCTTTACTATTACTAAATGAGAAGTTAGAAATAAAAATGCAAGGACTATGAAACAAGATCAAACACATACATATTCAGAAACTTTCGCACAAACACATCCCGCTTGTTCGGCAAAACTACAATTGATGTCTGTTCTGTAATCATTTCGTCGATTACATATCCCAGTACTTACTCGTGTATACATTTGTATAGTATAAATGAGACTATTGATACCTTTCATAGTATACCTCATTACGGATTTCATTAGTCAGCGTATGTACGTACTTATTTCTTTATTCCAAAGTAAACGAGTGGTGTGTTGATTGTCGCCCCTGTGCATTACTAGGGGATAGTAAAATAAGTATGGATACATTATTTTGATATTTTTTTATTGTCTTTTTAAGTGCCGTTATTTTCTGTTGTGTTCGTTGGAAAAACAAATTGACAACATATTTCTAGCAGTGATGAGAAATGAGATGAGGTGCTTTGTAGAGCGCTCAGAAATTGTACAAAAAATTCCAATCGTACCTTTTTAAAACAAAATAGTAAAAGTATGCTATAAAAAGTTAATAAAAGATTTGTACATTTCGCAAGCTTGTATTTTGTGATAGGGTTTTTACCATTCGATAACTCGATAATTATGGCAGTAATCGAAAAATATTATTTAATTTTGTCCTCTTATTTTTAACAGTTCTCGGAGAAAATATCGTAAAATGTAAATTCCTGACGTTTTTATTTTTCACAGGTTTTTAAACATTCGATAACTCGATAATTAAAAAAGTTATCGAAAAAAATTATTTAAGTTTTTCCTCTTATTTTAAAGATTTGTATCCAAAAATGTTCTTTATTTTTCAAAAACTGGTTGCATACTTGTATTGCATCATTGTAAAAAGAATGATCGTGCCAAAAGACATTTAGTACTAAAACATAAATTGTACAAAAGTTTCACATTTCCCATATCTGATCTGTAGTCGATAAACATTTCATTTGGTGTTTGATCTAGTCATAGACTAATACATACCTAGATAAACTTATTCTCTCATCTGACGTTTCATTTCACACTCTCATCGTAGGTTTGTGGAAATGAGAGCAATTAAATTTAAAATTATCTTACACCAGGTGGAGTTACAAAATATGTTCACTTAACTTTTTCCTGTCGTTTTGGTGTAGAACTGAAAAATTTAAATATATTTTGCACTTTTTATTGACTTTTATCGTTGGTATACATTTGTATTGTATTTAACACAACTAGTTTGCCACAAAAACACGAAATTCGGTTGCTGTTCCTATGTTGATCGCTGTATACTATTGCCACCATCTGGTATTATTGAACCCATATTTCTACCATCCAATGTTTACTTTCCATCGTACCTATGACGTTTAATTTATTGAGCGATTAAAACCTTCTATGGTATGTGTTATTCTATGGATCTAGTAGTGAGCAGTCAAAAATTGTTACAATTTTTCGTATTTCAAAGCAAAGTTCTACAGGAGTTTTGAAGGAATGAAAATAATAATTTATGTTTTAATCGTTTTTGTGGCTTAAAGGTAATAAAAATTATTAGCAAGCGACATTTAAAAAGAATAATAAAGACTGAAAAGGAAATATATGTGGACAAAATCATGAATGTTGATTTACAAAATGTAGACTAAAAGTGGCAATGATTGTGAAAGTGAAGATGGTAACAATATAATGGAAAATGAAACAGAAGCAGAGGAAGAATCAACTCCTAACAGTGAATATAAAACACAGCCCATCAAGAAGTTGTGTAAAGGAATTAATTCAAATTCTAAGAGAAGAAAATTTTGTTGTAACTCCATTCTATAAGTTGCATTGCCCAAATAGACCGATAGTGGAAAATATTGATGATGGATCATACCTGCACATCAATACATATTACGATAATAAGTATTAAAAATTAATTTGCGGAAAAAGGCTGATATAGTTTTAAACTTTTAAATAAATGAATTTGTTTTCTGTTATTAATTGCAAATGTACATACATTGAAAGGAAGGAATAAAAATATCATAAAATGAATAATTAAATCAATATTTTTTATTTCAAAAATTAAAGAAGGGGATTTTAAGATTTCTTTACTAACATTCCCAGTACCTAATTCGTTCATTATTTATCTTTAACGAAGTAGTTCATTATTAATCATTAACGAAGTAGTAATTATTCGGCATTAACGATCTCAGTAATTAATTGGTATCAATGACGGAATGAACGAATTATCATTACTGTTTTCGTTAATGGACGGTAAACGAGAGGGTGACAATTATATACCTCCAATGACATCCCAACATTAAATTCGTCACTCAAACGCATTACGAGTGTATTGCCGAGTAAGTACTGGTACTTTCTTAGTGCATGATGGTATAAGTATTTATGTAATACTTACTGGCACAAGCGGGATATGCCTGGCCAGACCCCTATACGTTTTTATGCATTTGTATGGCAAAAAGGGTACCGTAACTTCGAATTTCTAAGGGGGAGTTGTACACTCTTCATTTAAAACCTCAATTTCAAAGCTCACAGAAAATGTTCATATTAAATGACATTTAAATGACAAGCATCGGGCTTTTAAAGTACATTTAAATGGAGAATTTTCAACTGTGAAATTGGCCATAAGTATGCTCGTTCATTATTTTTGTCTGTAGACTTTTTTTTTTTGGTTTATTTATATATGTAGCTACCTAAATGTAAAAAAATTGTTATTCATTTTGTGGAATGCATGAAAAACAAGTATAATCAACTTTAGAATGTTGTTGGCACACAGGATTAGTGCATTTGGTGCAGTAAAAACGTGTCTTCCTACTCAGCTTTTCGTCTTGCGTGGCACAAATTCTGCAATCTTTTCTGGGATTTAGTGTACTAGGACCGCTTTGTTGGTTAGGCAGCATGTTGCTGGGAATATTCAACGACCTTCCAAAGAAAGATTCTATGGCCAAACGGGTTGAATGTTGTCCCAAATTAAGGTTGTTGTTCATGCGATTTTCACTATTAGCAAGCACCAATTGTTTACCCAGCATGTTCAAGAACATTCGTCGCTTCTCTTGACTGGTTCCTTCTGTATTTTCATTGCATCTGATGTAAGCGGCTAATCCCATGACATCTATCATGTTGCAAAAAAATGCTAATGGCCAACGTCTGATTGACCGTTTTGTGGAGTAATGCGTTACCATTTGGTCCATTGTATCAATGCCGGCCTTTGTTGAATTGTAAAATTATATATAGCTTCCGGTATTTTTTGCTACGACTTCAACTTTCTCGGTGTAGTGCACAGTGGATAGTAGATTTACTGTTTTGTTCTTCTTTGGAACGTAGCTGCACAGTGATACAAGGTTATCATAGAAACCGAACACAGATGAAAGCACTGGCCGTTTGCGGTTTTTTTTACTTCTTGTGGAAGACACCTTTTGTTGGATCTAATGGTGCCAACGTATGCTAGTCCAATCGACGAAAGGCGTTTAGATGCGTCTAATGTTGTAAAGAAGTTATCAGCAATAATAGTTCTGCCGCTGTTGGTGTATCGATTAGCCAAACTCATGAGCACATTTTCGCCTTGGTTTGTCTCTCCTTGTTCTTCCTCGTTACCAGTGTACAGTTTTCCTTGCAACGGATATTTGGTTTTCGCATCGCATGCCCACCATACTTTGCGGGCTTTGATGTGGTGTATTGCGTGAACTTTGTGCGCACACGGTATGGAAATAGCTGCTCATCGATGGTTACTCTATCATATGGTTCAAAATTACCGGCAACATTGTTATTCAAGACGTTCCATATGTCGCGAATGGGAGCAGCTTTGTCGGTTTGTTGACGAAATGCACGCGTACGACTATCGTCAATTCGAATACAGCGCATCAAGGTAACACATCGTGTATATGACATGGCTGCACGGAATATTGGAAGTGCATCAGTTTGCCACATAAATCTTGAGACTTGCATACTATTATGACTGACACCAAAAGCCAATATTATCCCAATAAAAGTGTCAAGCTCAACACTAGGCATATCAACCCACACTCGTGGTGTGCAGTTTGCATGTTCTGCGTTCCATTTGCGTGTAACCTTTTCTCCATATAGATTTGTTTGTGTTACGATGAAGAACGTAATATTCGGTGAAAAGAAAAGCTTGAACACCTCATTGTTTTTGGTCCACCTCTGAAACGGATGATGTTGTGCTGGCAGAATCTCACTGTAGCGGGTACAACTGTACTCCAATTGGTACCATCTTTTCCAACCAAAAAAACCGTCTGCGGCTTGAGTTGGTGTATTCTCACTTTCTTCTTCGGATTCTTCATCGCTGTCGAATATTTCATTTGCTTCAATCTCCAATTCATATTCAATGTCCGAGGCGTAATCTTCGGGCACAAAATCTGTGTTTTCACCGCTTTGGTCTTCAAATAAATCTAGTCCTTCGTCTGCTGCTGTGTGTAGTGCAAAATCACGCTGTAACGCTGATGATAGTTGTTGTTGGAAAGTATCAGTAAGGCTGCCTGTACGCAAGCGCGTATTGTACACAAATTCTAAATCCTCTGCCATAATAATACTAATAATTTCACTTTAGTTTCCGCACAAAAAATTTATATTTCGGACTGTCGATGTTATATGTTCAGCATTCAATAATAAACTAACTGAACTCAAAACCAAAATCACAAACGAAAGAAATAAATAAGAGAAAAATTAACACAAAAACTACCTGGAAGCTAACATCTGCATTGAATTCACATAAAAACAACCCAAAATATAAAAAAAAAAATACCTGGAAACAACAATCTGCATTGTATTTGCAGAAAAAATGTGTATAAATGTGTATAATAATAATATATTTCATACAAATTGTATAGGGGTCTGGCCAGGCATATTTGTTTATTCGAGGGGGGACTTTTTCTGCAGTTTTCGTCGTGTTGGAACCATATTTTTGAATTTTTTTTTTAAATAGAAAGCCCACAATATTTTAGGCGGCTACCGGGAAATACAGGTATCTACCTAAACTTGAAGTATGTTTAATTAACGCTCAAAAATTAAATGTGCCTGGTCAGAACCATATGTTTGTCCAAGGGTTAAAATCCGTGAAAACAAATAGGCGCTTTATATATGAAAATTTTTCAGAAAATTAAAAAAAGTTTGGGAAATATTCACACTTTAATATTCACACGTGTTGGTGCAAATACTAAGGAGAAATTTTAGAAAAAATTTCAAGGACATTGAAACAGGAATAGGGTCCTTAAATTCGATGAAAACAAATATCCGCCATATATATATGTATGGAAACTTCTCAGAAAATTAAAAAAAGTGCGGAAAAGTTCTACACTTTAATCTTCACACATATTGTTGAAAATCCTAAGGATAACATTTATAATAAATTTCAGTGACATTGAAAAAAGACTAGGTCCTTAAACTTGACGAATACCAATTCCCGCCATATATATGAAAATTTCTCAGAAAATCAAAAAACGTTTGGAAAATTTTCACACTTTAATATTAACATATGTTGTTGGAAATACTAAGCAGAAATTGTATAAAAAAATGCCAAGGACATTGAAACAGAACTAGGTCCTTAGAATCGATGAAAACCAATATCCGCCATATACATGTAAACTTTTTAGAAAATTAAAAAAAGTTTGGAAAATTAAAAAATGATGTGCAAGCGTTTTGCGTTTGTAAGTCAATTCATGATAAAATGGTAAGGCAAACTGAAAATTTTTGACTTTGACAGATGTCAGTCACGAATCACGCGTGAACTGGCAAAACCTTAACAATGAAAACTTAAATATCAAAAAACCCACCTATTATTTTTAAATTTCAATTGATCTTTATTTTAATTTAAATTAAAATTTCAGTGTTCTGGATTTATATTTATGCATTTTGAAATTTGTTTGTTAGCCTTTGATTAACTATTAAAACTCTTACTTATTGCGATTAACGTATTTTAATTTCACGTCAATGATTTCTGAATATCAATTGATGTTTTCGGAATTTTAAACAGAATTCGAAAATTGCAATAGCTGTAGATTTCCCTCCAAAACACTGTGAAACGCTATCGACAATAACAAAAGAAAAACAGTAATAAAGTTGTCAACCGAATTTTTTGCGTTCGCTTTCCCCCCAGAGTCTTAAGCAGATTTTTGATGTTTTTTGAAGCATTTTCGAAAATTTCCACCACCACCACCACCACTAATCCCCTAACAGTTTTCCCAAATATTTATCAGCAAAGCATCGACAAGTTTGTTTTTTTTTTCTTCTCGACTTTGAGCTGTAATGCATGCGAAAGTTTAAACAACTTGTGATGTTTTTCCCTTTTCGTGTTCAGCACTATTTTCTACTATCGTGTGCAGTTCAGCTGAGTTCAGTTTGTGTTCAGTTATTAATATGAAGTTTAACCATCCTTAGCAAAAAGTCACAACATCAACTCGATTCAATAATGGCTGAGTTTGTGTTTTTTTTTTCGCTCCTCTTCCCTGTGTTGCTTCTCCTGTTTGACGTTCTGTGTAAATGACATTTTGCACTCATTTTAATAAGGATCTGTTGCTGTTAGTCTTTTTGTTCGTCTATAATATGCCCTTCATCCCTTGCGTCTTCCTATAAACGCTTAGATATCGATGCGAGGAGGATGAGTCGATTTTCATTCGTTTGTAAACCTAATTTTTGTAATTTTGTTTATATGTGAGTGTTTCGTCATTGATAACATTGAAAACTATCCAAGCAGGAAATATCGATAGAAATGAGAGGAAGAACAAGTTTCCCTTTGCAACTCAAAAGGATGATATGTATGAGTGTGTGGGCAGAAAGGATGTCGCAAATTTTATATAGCAAACAAAATTCAATGCAAAATAATTCTACAGTGAATTGTGTTAAATTTTGGTGAAAGGGGAAATTTTAACGATGCTTACAATTGTATTTGTATAGCAATAAAATCTAATCAAATAGTGGAAGAATCAGTCGATCAATAAATAAGATCAGAAAACTATCAAGTTATTTAAAAATCAGGGTGTTAATAAATCTGATAATCGGGAGGTCCCTAATTGTTTTATTTTACACAACAAATTACCAAGTCATAGAAAAATCATGGAATCAATGAATCACATGATCAGGTGATCGTTAATAATAATAAGTAAACAACTATTACCGTCTGTGGTGAAATGTCAAAAGTCTTCGTCGATAACCCAGATACGATTTAAGGCTTGGAGGCCAACATTACTTCGCTGGAGACATGAACGAAAATTGAACCTTCCGAAAATGCCGCACCTATAGTGTAATCGCGGACAACGTTTGAATTAAATTCTCTTTAAAAAGTAAATGTCACACACTGTTCATTCGGGTCGAAATAAAGATTAGGACATCCAATTCAATTTTAAATGTTTTATTTAAAATTCTAAAAAAAAGTCTAAATGAATCACACTTTATGTTAAAAAATGTGGTTACATACAAAATGAAAAAAATTCTGAAAAGAAAATTTAATTTACTTCCAAGAAACCTCACAACTATCAAATTCCATAGCTCAAACCGCAACTTATTACTTCATAATTCTCTATCCATTTTTTCTTATTAGTTTCGTCTTCAATTAAATTTAACCTAACCTCAGTTATTCAAAGGAGAACGAAGGAACTATTTCCATGATACCTTTCTTACACGAGTAGTCTCATTTCAAATTCTGGCATTGAAATTTATTCGCAGATGCTGGAATTAAACCTTTAAGCAACATCCGGTACAAATTAAAAACAGTGCACATTTTTATAATTCCAAGTCAGGAGAGAAGGTTGAGTACTGGAATTGCAAGCAAAAGGGGGTAGGGGTAAGGTTGAAAAAACGTCAGCAGAGTAGAACTTTTGCCAACTATTAGTTCATTTTCTTTGTTTTTAATGAAGTTCCCCTGAAGACGTAAATGAGAAAATTAAGACGAGGTGGTGGAAAAATGAAGAGATGGCCATGTTGCACGGCGCATCATTAAAATGGAACCTACTTGAAATTAAATTCAAACTCTCGCACACAAACGCACTCTCTCACACACATTCACATTCTGGCACTGGCACTGGCATTTGCACATCCAAAAAGTCTGCGAACATAATTTGAAATGCAAACCGTACCTTCTGGTTACAAAGTTCTTAAAAACACTGCTACCACTCGTACTACCTACTACTTTATGAACTCTGCCCTGAGAATAGATAAACTGGCTAAAGTCGAATAGAAGACACCTTTTTCCGTAGCTGTACAGATAGAAATTGTTAGAGAGAAAGGATAAGTATATATTAGTTTCAGTTTTATTTCTTTAGCAATAGAAAGGACGTGGTTGAGTGAAAACATAACACGCTCAAGACAGGTTGCTTTAATGTCTTTCGAGTTAAAGCAAATGTAGAAGTAATTTGGGATTTACATATTGGGTGTATTAACGGAAGACTGTCAAGAAATTCAATCGAATTGGACGAAAGCGGCAATTTTCAAATGTTAGGCAACAAGAGAAACATTTGGAATTTACCTTGTAAGTTGAAAAATATTTTAAATTAACTCTTTGACGACCACAGGCAAATATGCTTGCCCAAGGACACCTATTAGGAGATAGACCAAATTTGTCACAAGGTAACTTGTTGAAGTGGGTTGGGACAGCAGCACAACCCACATTTGCAAATCAACTTTAAACAAAATAGGACTATATCGAACCTGTACTATTTGCCGTCAAAGTCTCAAATAGCCAAACTTGAGTGGCGTTAAAGGGGAAGCTAAATATCTATAGAAAATTACAGATTTATAGGGTTCTCTTACCTCTTCGAGTTGAAAAGGCATGTGGAGTTTAATCAATAATACTGTCTGGTTTAATGCGAAGTAAATATAAGTAGATATTCGTTGAAAATTCCGGCCCCAGCAACATATTGCAGGAAACATGTAAATGTTTGCAAGCATTGTTTTCATAATTTGCAGATCTGCTGCTTTGTTGTCTGTCTCGTATTTGCTTTTAGCGGTTTTCACCAAAAAAGCCTGATTTGGGACTCAAAAACATATAATATAGCCTATTGATTATTGTGTCTCAAATATGTTATATTGAGTAGCAAACACAATGTGTTTCGACACAAGTATACTATGTTTGGTACAAGCTATATTTGCATCCAAACCACAACAAAAAACACATTTTTCAGCGTGTATTCAACTATTTGAATTATAACGGGCAACAATACATATTTATAGGTTCATTTTTCACAACTCAAAAAGTACAAATTGCATAGGGTAATCCTTTGTATCCCACAAACGAATCATTGTTTACATTTATCTTTTAAAGATTAACTCTTTCAAATATTTGGAGTACATACGGCTCAACCTCTCCTTCTGAGGTTCTAATTTTCGAAGACACGTTGGAGCATTTCGCAAGGTACTTGACGAACGATGTTGGCTTCCAATTCCATAGCCGTAGCTGGCTTAGCAATATAAACTTACGACTTATATCCATACACCCAGACAATCAATAGTTTGAAAAGATGTTGCACCTACTGTAAATTCGGTTATTGCCCCCAAATTTCAGTTGCCACAACCGAATTAATGTTTTCACGACTGAATTTAGTACCCACAACTGATATTCAGTTCAAGCAACCACGTTCCATAGCACTGTAGAACAAAATGAAACATTTTCGAAAATGACAAGGTTCTGACAACGGATTCTGGTAGAGGGGATAAAAAAAAGGTTTACGTGTATCGGCGTTTTGAAAGTTTATATAAGGGGGTAATTACACGGTGGGTTAAAGTTTTCCCCATCTTGTAAATTCTTATGATAAATCGACAGAGGAAACCATGTGATCCTTACACTTTGGGTCTAGGAAGCGTTCAGCAATTTTATGTAAAATTTTGCGAGAAACATTTTTCAGGAACATTTTAAGCCTCTAGCTCCTCAATATATGGGTCTTTTAGGTCCGTTTTGCGAAAAAGGGTAAAACCACCCCTAAAACAGGAGCGTAACGGGTTAAAATGTACAAAAAAATAGTTCCCGTAAAATTCTACTATAAGTCCCTGAATACACCAGAGCTGAAAACTCAACTTAAATGTCAAAAATGAAAATCCATTTAATTGTTAATTTCGTACTTATTCCTAGTTGGTGCTAAAATGTCCCACAAAACTGTACTCTAGGGGGTTGGTGTGTATTGGCAAAATATTCTACTTAAAATTGCACTATAAGTCGCCGAGCAAAACAAAGCTTTAGATTAATATCTATAAATAAAAAAATACATGAGGTGTCTGGGCACACTCGGTTTATATATTATGTATTAGTTAGTTCCAACACGCATAAGACGCCCGTTGAAAAATACGATAATTTAAATGCATCTTTAAGAAAAGATACTTTTTGTAAAATGATAAACTTTTTTACGAACAATTTTATTTTGTCGAATTTTTATTTTTTAAGTATATTTTTAGGTTTTTTATAAGAATATGTCTTATATTTTCCCGAAAAAGCCCTTTTTTACAGTTAGGTACTTCTTTTATTAAAAGCTAATGTTTTTTTAAGAAATGGTACTACTGTTAAGAAGAAGTACTTTCTGTAAGAAAACGCCATAACAGTATGAATTTTTGTTTAAAAAGAAGTACTTTTTTTTACGAACAGGTAACTTTTAAAGAAGTGGTATTCTTTTTAGGAAAAGGTTATTGTTTTTAAGAAAATGTAATTATTTTTAGAAAGGCTACTTATCTCAAGAATAGGCAAGGTATTATTTTATTTCTAAGAAAAGGTACTTTTAAAAAATGGATTTTTTGTAAGAAAATTAATTTTTTAAGGCGGGTATTTTTTTAGAAAATGTTTTTTTTTTTTTTAAATGGGAATTTTTTTTAGAACTTGTCCATTTTTATTTTATTTTGTTTAACAAAAAAAGTTTACTCTTCAAAGAAAAGGTAGTTTTTTAAGAAGTTAGTAGAACACGATTCCAGCATAAGGACATTCATAATTCGACCTGGATATCTCCTTATCAACGGACGAAGAACCAGATTGATCACTTGGTAATAGATGGCAGGCACTCTTCTAGTGAAATGGATGTACGTGTGATTCGAGGTGCCAATATCCACTCGGATCATTACCTGGTGGCTGCGAAAGTTCGCACGAGATTGAGCAAGACGAAAAACGTACGAAGCCGAACACAGGAAAAGCTGGATATTGACAAGCTACAAATACCGGCGATATCAATGTCTCCCATTCTCCCATATCTCCCATTCTTTGGAAATCGCTGCAATGACTGAACTTGACTATCAAAAACCGCAGAAGGATAAGCCACGGTACGACGAAGAATGTCGCATTGCAACTGATTAAAAAGACGCTGCACGTATGGCAACGAAACAGTCAGTTACAATGCGTGCTGCGAGTGAGCCCTACAAGAAGCTGAGAAGGGAGGAAAACCAACTACTTAGGCAAAAAAAAAATGGCAGTGGGAGCAGAGAGAGAGTGAAAGAACCGAAATGTACAGGATGAATGGTGAATCCCGAAAGTTTTTCCAGAGGGTAAGAAGATCGACCAACGGGCCTAATAATGGGCTGCCCTCCTGCAAGGACAAGAATGGAAATCTGGTGACTGAGAAGCAGTGTGTGCTCAAAATGTGGAGAGACCACTTTTCAGCACTACTCCATTCAGATTCTTCCACTGAAGATCAGGAGGTAATGATAGTGTTAGATAGTATAGATTTGTCGATTACAAAGCTGTACGAAGCTATGTCTGAACTTGGTATTTCGGCAAAACTGATTCGCCTCTGTAGAATGACGCTGACCAACACCAAATCAGCAGTGAAAGACCTCACTGAACCATTCTGTACCAAGCGAGGACTTAGCCAAGGCGACACACTTTCGTGCAATCTCTTCAACATCTTAATGGAGATAATAATGAGAAAGGCTGCAGTAAATACGAACAAGACCATTAACACGAAAAGCCATATGTTGCTGGCGTATGCTGACGACATAGACATCATTGGGCAAAATTTTCGAGAGGTTACTGCAGTATTTTCAAGAATCGAAAAGGAATCAGCGAAGGTGGGTCTTGCTGTTAATGAGGGTGGTGTCAACGACTAGGGAAACCTCTCGACTTGGTCCACACGTGAACGTTGACAACCGATTTAATTTTGAAGTGGTAGATGAATTTGTCTACCTTGGATCCGCCGTGAACAAGGACAACAACGTCAGCCTGGAGATAGATAGGAGAATTGTGCTTGCAAATAGATGTTATTTTGGGCTCAGCAAGCAGTTTAGGAACAAAGCCCTCTCTCGACGCACAAAAGTCCACCTATATCAGACTCTCATTTTACCTGTCTTGACATATGGCTCCGAAACTTGGGTCATATCGCAAGCAGATGAAAAACACCTGGGAGTTGTCGTGAGAAAAATTCTCTGTAAAATATATGGTCCTGTTAGAAAAAACGTCGAGTACCGACGTCGCTGATATGGATGATTTGGTCAACTGGAATAGGGATGAAGTTGAGATATCCTCCCCCGATGAATATGAAGATAACGACGAAAATGTTCATATATGTACAGAGCTGATGAAAACGCAGCAATTGAAGTAAAGAAAAAGCACTATGATCCTATCAAATGCTTGGAAACATGCATAAAATGGAGCCAACAAAACAATATTGAATTGTCGAAATCATTAGTTTTAAGAGAACTACAAGAAGAAGCAGCTCAAAAAAGTTTAGAAATTAATGTGAAACAAACATCTAAGTGGCCGTCGGTGGTGCAATGGTAGAGTGCGCGGCTCTTGTCCATGAGAACGTGGGTTCGATCCCTGCTCCGACCACCTTAAAATTTCTTTCGACGGCGGTCAGCTCGCTTAGTGACGGCGACACTATCGAGTATTAAGCCATGAAAAAGCTTCTCAAAATACCGTTCGGAACCGCTGTTAAAACTGTAGCTCCCAATCAGTGGGTGTAACACTAGAACGCGCACAGCTCACTGATTGTGAGAATCTCTCCCTAATCCCTTCATGGGATGTAACGGGAAACTACTTATTTATTTTAAACATATATAAATGATTTTTCAAATAATCAAAATGAATTAGAAATGAATTATGCATAAAAATGTTTTTTTTTAATTAACGCTGAACATATTTATTTAATAATAATATACATTAATTCCTTCGTGTCTAAATTCAATAAAAAAATTCTGTGGTATAACGAATGTGCCTGACATTGAGCCTGTTTTTTTATTCCCTGCTAAACTAATTTTTCGACGACTTTGTATGGGGCGCCGCTTAAAATCGCTTAATATCGCTTAGCTCCCCATACAAAGTAGTCGAAAAATTAGTTTAGTAGGGAATAAAAAAACAGGCTTATTATATCGTTCGTTGTACCGGCATTTGCCTGTATATACTAAATATTGGTTACACGTTTCACCTCGAAAACTTCCCATTAACACGTTAACTGCCACGGCAATTTTCAGAACACCGGCCTAAAAACACAATTTCATTTAATCATATTATTCTATTAAAAACTCTAATTGAATCGCTAACTGCAGAAAGGGCCGTCGGTGGTGCAATGGTTAGTGTGCGCGCCTCTTGTATGTGAGATGCTGGGTTCGATCCCTGTTCAGACCACCTTAAATTTCTTTCGGCGGCGGTCACCTCGCATAGTGAAGGCAACACTATCGAGTATTTAGCCATGAAAAGGCTTCTCAAAATACCGTTCGGAATCGGTGTAAAAACTGTAGGTCCCAATCAGTGATCATAAAAACTAGAAAGCGCACAGCTCACTGGTTGCGAGAAGCTCTCCCCAATTCCTTCAAGGGATGTAATGGAAAACACCATTTTTTTTTTTTTTTTTTACTGCAGAAAGGGTACTACTTTTGAGATAATACATTCATTTTCAGATAATCAATTAAAACACTGTAGTTAATTGTGGCTAATAATAAATGGAAGTTTTATATTCTTAGCTCGAAGAAGGGACAACAGAATTTGATTTGAAATTGTCTCAGATGACACTTTTTGCACTGGTTTCTTAGCAATGCTCAAATATGATACATGAAGTAAATCCCATTCAACACTTAATACCAATAAAATTCAAAGAACACGTTATATAAATACAAAATTCGTTTATTAGATTAACAAAATGACATTTTTGTTATTCTTAAGCATTTTATTAATAATAATAATCATAAAATATTATTATTAATGGTTTAAATATTAAACTATTTAAAATAATCATCCCCTACTGCTTCTGTCGTAGGCTATTCGAGCAGTTCCTTATAAACGGAATCATATTCATCGGGAATAACGGGTTTTTCAATAAGACCTCTACAAAAGTTTTTTTAAATAAAACAAAACCGGTTTTAGATACCAATGAAATTCTTTATTCCTGTAAAAGTACGTTCGATGCCATTATGTATGGCCACCACGTGTACGCTTGCAGAAGTCCTGACGCTGAACCCAATTTTCGACGATTTTCAAGCATAAATCGGCCGATACTGCTGCAATTTCACGTTCGATATTCGTACGAAGTTCATCTATCGTCGCTGACTTGTTGGCATAGACTTGACGTAGCCCCACAGGAAATAATCTAACGGCGTCAAATCGCACGACCGCGGCGGCCTATCGACTGCGCCATTTCGTGAGATAACACGTTCACCAAACTTGGTTTCCAATAAATTGATTGTGGCATTCGCTGTGTGGCTTGTGGGGCCGTCCTGTTGGAACCACATGTGCTAAAAAGTTCGTATTATCCAATTGGGGCCAACAATATTCGGTTATCTTTGAACGGTAGCGATTCGCATTCACAGTAATGTACCGGTCTTGATCATCACGGAAGAAGTACGGCCCAATGACGCCGCCGGCCCATAAACCGCATCAAACCGTAATTTTTTCGGGATGCAATGATGACTCATGGATTACTTGTGGATTGCTGTCTGACCAATAACGCATATTTTGCTTATTGACGAAGCCATTCAGCCAGAAATGAGCGTCATCGCTGAAGATGATTGAGGCCACTGAAGTTGAGGCCACTGACTCCAAATTTCGGTACTAAATTTTAATAATTTCGATTCGTTGTTGGCTCGTATGTCTTTCCATGATGAAATGGCAAACCTTACTGAAGAGAAATGTCAAAAGAGCGGGAAAAAATATGGCGTCGTATGCTGTCCCTATCGATTTACTTTTGTAGCGTCCCTGTTGAAAAACCCTTTATATTGTTTAACTTTATTGACATCTTTGATTTTCGTTTCGTTAATAGCTATTTTATCCGTATAAGCTTCTAGTGTAGTAATAGAGACTGGTATATTTTCTCTTTCAAAATAAAGGTGTGTTTCCCTGTGTCATCAATAGAAGGGCGGGTAATGATTTCACCAGGACTATTGCTATCATATTCAAAGTAAAAAAGTTTAGAAATTGTAAAATCTTGCTTCTGCCATTTTTGAAACCAAATACAACCGATTCTTTGAAAGAAATGATACCTTGTAGAAAGATATCTCGCTCATTTGTATACCCGCACCCATAGGGATGGGGGTATATATCATTAAATACGTAAAAAAAAGTAACACATAGAAGGAGCCATATTAGACCCTTAGTATCTTTGGACGAAATTCGTTTTAGGACTTTTTAAGATGTTTGAGCCATGTCCGCTGGTCAACACGATAACTGCCGTAAATCGTTACAGATGACAATGAAACTTTGTCAGTGACTATTATTTTCCAATATTGAGTTTGGGATTGAAAATGGGCGTTTTGACCACGCCCCTTGTGGTACCTCTCATACAAATCGACACATTTAGCACAAAATCATATTTCTTTCAAACCTTTCCTCTGGTAGATGTGATTAGCTTCAACTCTCACACCGGTTAATAATCTGTAAACGTCTACTTAACTGGAGGAAATGGGCGAGATTATCACGCCCATTCCGGTACCTCCCATACAAAACATGGTGTTTGTCCGGATTTGCAATCCGAAAAATCGCGTGAAACACTTTCGACCTTAATGAAATTAGATATAAGGATTCACATTATCAGACGCCAATCACCGATTAAAACAAAGGCGATTTTGCAACGCCCATTGTGGTACCTACCATACAAAAGTTGTTGGGCCGTCTGGGTGTTCGGCACGAGAAGTCCCGCAAAATCTAACCAATCTGTCTGAAAGTTGGTACTAGTCAATGTTTAGTCAAACAAATCTGTCCTATAGAAAATGAGCTGTTTTACCACACCCATTCTGGTACCTCCCATATAAAAGTTGGGCGGATGACCGGTTGATCGACACGATAACTCACGCAACCTACAACCGATCTTAATAAAATTCGGTACTAGGCAATATTTTGCCAAAAGCTACTGTGTAATTCATAGCTGACTATTGTGCCACGCCCAGTTTTGTACCGCCCATACAAAAGTTGGGCGTATTTGCGGTTTGCCAACTCGATATCTCCAATAAATCATAACGATGTTAATAAAATTTGGAACTGATGTAAATTTTGGCAACAACTTGCCATGCCCATTTTTGTACCTGGCATATAAATATTGAGAGGAAGCTAACTAATTTGGGAATTCAATAATAATATCTAGCGCAATATCAATCTGCTATTGAATAGTCACTTTGGAGTATGGGCGTCTTTTAACAGAACTCCCACGCAATTGATGACTTAGGGTGATGGTGTGATTAAGTCGGTTCACCCGACTCCTATCAGAAAATGCTATAAATTTTGCGATTGGCCCCTAATGTCAGTTCTGTTTTGACATTTGTGTAGTAAACACATGCGAAATACACGTTAATAAACAATGTTACGCTACACTGCTCCGGAACGCGGAATATTGCTGACTATTTATTTGACCAATACTCGGTCGGTGACTTTGGCACAACGTGAATTTCGTCGCAGATTTCCTGGCCGTCCAACGCCTACTGGTGAAACACTGCGACGTTTAGCCGCTCGCCTCGAAGAGACTGGCACAACACAAGATGCTGCCAGGCGTGGCAGACCCCGGAGTAGCCGTTCTGCAGAGAATATTGCTGCTGTAGCCGAGGATGTCATGGAAGCGCCGTCGACATCGACCAGACGACGTGCCACGCTACAGAGCAATGATCAACGAGTTCTTTTTGCCGCAACTTGATGAATTGGGATTGGAAAACATGTGGTTCCAACAGGACGGTGCAACGGCACACACTGCACGTGCCACAACCGATATGCTGAAGGATGCATTTCCCGGGCGCCTAATCTCCCGTTTTGGCGATTTGCACTAGCCAGCAAGATCGCCTGATTTGACCGCTCCAGACTTCTTTTTGTGGGGCTTTTTGAAGTCGCGGGTTTATGTCAACAAGCCTCAGACTCTTGCAGTTCTTAAAGACAATATCCGTCAAGAATGTGAGGACCTATCGCCGGAAGTGTTGGCCAAAGTGATGGAAAATGCCATAAAAAGGGCTCAAATGACAATCAACTGTGGCGGCGGCCATTTACATGACATCATATTCTCGACTTGATGTAAAAAAAATTAAAAGACCAAATAAAAATAATCCACAAGAAGAATCAAAGTTTTTCATTTTTTTTTTTTAAATTACAGCCAAAAAACATCGGAAGTTTACTTTTGCGCCACCTTGTACTGGTTTTTATTTTTGTGTTTTTATTGACGTGTTTTGTCAACCCAATGTCCACAAAAACGGATGCGGATCCGTTCATAAAATTATAAAACAATATAAATATAGTTTTTTGAAACCGATTCGAACCCGTTACGAGTCCGTAAAGACATGAGCAGTAGTGAGGCATCTGATGATGAACTTGTCACGGAGTTCGAAATTAGTCATGCCAGTGAGTGTACTTAACTGAATTGTCTATTATTCCAACAAAAACCAACCTGACCTTGTAAATTTGTAGCATGACAAAATCGAAAACTAACCAAATCGGTCATTAATTTCAAATTCAAAAAAACGTAACTGACAGTAGCTGGGTCACCAAAAAATCTATACCACAGAAAAATGCAACTCTGTGATATAGTATCGTAAAAATTCACCTCAAAGTACTGCTACAATGCGAGTATGCAAGAGGAAAAGAAAAACATGGAGGAAAAAAGCCGTCTTATCTTGTGTTGGAATTATGGAACTTTCAGTGTGTGTTGATACTTAGGTATCTTCGAGCGATACTAATTCGTATATGTAAATTGCATAATTCAGTTTGTACGAGTATATATACGTTTGATGATCAACCGATGGTATCAATTCAGACACTGTAGTTAGGCATCTGATGATGAACTTGTCACGGAGTTCGAAACTAGTCATGCCAGTGAGTGTACTTAACTGAATTGTCTATTATTCCAGCAAACCCCAACCTGACCTTGCAAGCTTGTAAAAATCAAATTCAAAAAAAGCAGATATTTTTGCCAAAAAAATGTTTATGTTACAGATTCACATCTGAGTTGCTAAAACGAAACAAAAATTGGCTGACAACGAAAATTAGAACAAATACCTCTCGAATCCGCAAAAATTGACAAAAGTGTATCCGTCTCGAAGCCCTTTTGTTTAAAACCCAAAACGGATTCGAATATGAAGTCCGTTGCGAGTTCGAGACGGATCCGAAAAAGTGGAAAAAAAACGTACGCTTTTTCGAGAGGAATTTCATTATGTTTCGTTATGTTTCCGCAACTGATTTCCCTTTCGGGAAAAGTGTACGAAGAAACGAGTCCATTTCGAATTCGAAACAGATTCTTATGGCACACTGGAAACCTTTTTCGTTGACGAATTGAGTGTGTTGCTGCAACAAAACAGCCGTTTATGCAACGAAACTGATTTTGTGGAATTATAACATGAAATTGTCGTACGTGTATGCAACAAAATTAAAGAACAAAACAAACTGTATGACAACTTTTCCATCATAGAAATTAAATAGCAATTAACAATATTAATTGTTCATGCAAATGGCAACTTAACTAGCTAACGTTCGATCACAAGTTTAGTTGATGCGACGAACATCGTTAGTGGCGTTTTATAAAGTTTTTTCTTCTGTGTATATGTACAAAGAATTCCATAGAATAAGGCAAACTATGAACCAAATATGTCGCATTTGGTTCCCTATTTTTCGCGATTATATACATGTCACCAAATCGATTAATTCAAAAAAGATTAATTACAAAAGTCATTTAAAAGGATACAACCACCAACCTGTTTCAACTAAGAAGTTCAATAAATGAAGGACATTTTCCTATACAAAAAATTACACAAACTCTTACCCAGAGCACCAGTAACACTAAACCGGAAAACGAAATTCTCATACCCCAACGGTTTATGTTAAACACAATATGAAGGATTTATATTAAGGACCTTTACATTAAGAACGATTTATATTAAGGAAACTAAAGAAAGTTGTTTTCTGCAATACAAAACTTGTTCCTTGCAGATACTGAGTGTTCCAGAAGAATTATTAACATATAATTCTCATAATTGTTCGAAAAAAAGTTAACAATAAAATTTAATTAAAATAAAAATAAAGGAAAACAAACTTAAAATATCCACGAAATATCACGTTCTATACAAACGGTGCAATCACAATAAATTCGTAATTAAATGCAATACAAGAAATTTCAAATTGAACAACATAATTACCGAAATCATTACTACTTCTGGAGATTTGCAGATTCAAATCCAATTGAAATGAGAACGGGAAACTTCGTACAAGATGCCGGTTGCTGTCGTGTTTCCAAAAGTCTACAAAATATTTTAACGTCACGTTTTACCAAGCACCAACAGCGCAAGTTCCACAAATGACTCTTTGGAGAATTGTTATCCCGTCGTAAGAATGCGAGTGCACAAATTGCAGAGATTCCCAGTGTAGAGAATCTCTGTAGCTGCAAAGTTCACACACTGCGCAAGTTTTATTTATTTTTTTCCTTCTCTACTCTGTTTGTTTGCAGTCGACATCAGCAAAAAAGCCGGAAGTTGTTAAATATTATCAACATGTGAAACAGCAGCTGATTTTGTATCCCCCAGAACCCAAATTGAATGGAATTATTTGTGTGTGTCTATACCAAAAGATTGAGATACAACAACGACTCCACAATCAAAGCGATTCCAATAAAAGAGAGCGAGTTAAGGTGTTAGATAAAAATGCTTTGAACCATAGAGTATTATGGGAGTAGTAGATAAATATTAATCTGATTATGTTTTAGCGCAATTGAAAGAGTAATAGGTTAAGAGTTAACCGCTTAGGCTTACAGTAGTGAGCAGGCAAATAGCACTACAACGCAATTTACATAATTTAAAAAGCCATCACGTTATTCTGTAAGAAATATCATTTGCCATTATCATTTTTCTAATTACAGGAAGATCTATATAAAACTTGACCCATCTTTACACGTTGAAAAATTTGTATTTTTTTTATTGTTTGGATGAAAATATAACGTGTTTGTAGCTTGCGCAAATATAGTATACTTGTGTCGAAACACATTGTGTTTGGTATTCAATATAAGATGTTTGGGACACAATAATTAATAGTTTATAATATATGTATTTGTGACCCAAATGTGGATTTGTTTGTTGAAAACTGCTGAAAACACTGCTGTCTGTCACAATAAAAAACCAAAAAGCAGCAGATCTTCAATTCACGAAAATAATGCTTGCAAACATGTACATAAATAAATAAATAAATGGTTTCCCATTACATCCCATGAAGGGACTGGGGAGAACTTCTCACAATCACTGAGCTGTGCGCTTTCCAGTTTTCACTCACTGATTGGGACCTACAGTTTTACACCGATTCCGAACGGTAATTTGAGAAGCGTTTTCATGGCTAGATACTCGATAGTGTCGCCGTCACTATGCGAGGTGACCGCCGCCGAAAGAAAATTTGAAGGTGGTCAGAGCCGGGTTCGAACCCAGGATCTCATGTACAAGAGCCGCGCACACTAACCATTGCACCACCGACGGCCACGCAAACATGTACATGGTTCCTGCAATATGTTGCTGGGGACGTTATTTTTGAGCGTGTATTAATAAGCCACTTGAAAGTGTGTAGTATACAAGGAGCAGGTTAAATATATAAAGACTCCACGTATTGTAAAACTTCTAACCAACTTGAGAAACTCCGACTGAGGCGAAGCACTTAAACAACCCCGCATCATCTTCATTATCTAAATCAAAATGACAAAAATGTTTAGCTACTGAGACATTTTACCACAAACTCAATTGAATTATTATCAGATTTCTAACATATATTTCACTTCCAAAACGAGTCAACTACAGTGAAAGCAAAAACTTCGTCACACGAGTAAGAAGAGACTTGCTCGTCATCTCCAGGAATACTCGCACGTTCACCGAAAGTAAGCTAGCATACCCATATGTATATCGGCGACGACAAGGTATTCATTGCACCGATGATTGTGATTCATATTTGCAGTTAATATGTTTCATTGTCGTTGTTGTAACGAATATGTTTCGTTGTTGTAACGAATATGTTTCACTACGGAGATTAGGATCTTCCATTGTAGCAGTTAATTTGTTTCAGTTAGAAATGTGTTGATACTTGAGTGAAATGTTCTTGTCTAAATGCTGCAACAACATCAGGAATACTGCATCGTTAAAAGTTAATGATGGAATGGAGATATCATCACCAGATCAGCAAATGGAGCGATAGCGTTAATTCTTTACAACACAACCTAGACTTTCGGATGAAGAGCAGAGTGCTCCTTTGGCAGCATAATCATATCGCAACACGAAATGAGATATTTCAACGAAATCCTCGTCGCAAGCAGAGATCGAGGCGGCACTGGGTAAAATGAAGAATTACAAATCTTATGGTCCTTATAATATTCCAATGGAAGTGTTGAAATATGATGCATCAGCATTAGCAGTAGCCCGTTTCTGTAACTCGTACCGATCGCAGTTACCGATTGAAAGTACCTATTTGACGTCACTCTGACGTCATTCTCACCATCACTGTTTCTGTAAAAAAAAATTGCCGATCCCTATTCCATTCACTCGTTCCAAATCGGTAATATGACATTTGTTTCGATTCTACTCAATAGGAATCGCTTAAAGAAGTGTTTCTGTAAGAAATCTGACTCAACTCGAAATCGATAATTTTCTCACTGACTTTAAACCAAGTGAAAACTCTACCGATTGCTATAGTGTTGCAACTATGAGGAAGCAAGTAATCATCAAATATAACTTTGGCATAAACCTAGTTTACGTCGGAAATTCCTGGAAAATATTTGTCAATTGGAGTGGGTAGGAATTGTTATCGTAAGTGAAAAATGTTAAATAAAAAAAACGGTGCAAACCCCTATTTTCAGAGTTATAGGCCACCAAAGTTCGGACATACGGCTCGATATTACGAGAGTGATGCCGTTTTATGGGACCAATGTTTCAACTTCTTTATGTAGAAAAAATTTTTTTTTTCCGAAAAATTCAACGTTCGATATCTCGATAACTAAGACAGTTATTAAAAAAATTAATTTTTTTTGCTTATTTTTAAAGTCCTATTAAGTCTAATACTGTTATTAGTAAAATTATTTGAAAAAAAACGATTTTTAAAAAACTCAACATTCGATATCTCGATAACTAAGACAGTTATCGAAAAAATTTTTTAATTTTTTTTGCTTATTTTTGAATTTCCTATTTAGTCATATACTGTTTTTAGTAAAATTATTTGAAAAAAAAAAATTTTTAAAAATTTCAACATTCGATAACTAAGACAGTTATCGAAAAAAATTATTTTTTTTTTGCTTATTTCAACTTTTTCTACATAAAGAAGTTGAAACATTGGTCCTATAAGACGGCATCGCTCTCGTAATATCGACCCGTATGTCCGAACTTTGGTGACCTATAACTCCGAAAATAGGGGTTTGCACCGATTTTTTATATAACATTTTTCTATTGAAATAACAATTCCTACCCATTCCAAAAAAAAGAAATTTCCAGGAATTTCCGACGTAAAGTAGGTTTGTTCCGAAATTTACGACAATTTATGAACCGGTTTCAACGAAATCGGTATTCAAAATAAACCGAGTGCAAATGTTTGTTTACTTTAAATATACATCACCAACAGTCAACTTAATTAATTGCTTATTATTTATTTGTTTTCAAATTTTTAACAAAATGAGTGAGAAGGTAAGTGGTAGTTATGTTGTTTAAATATATGTTATATTAAATAATAAAATGTTTAACAGGTAAAATCCGGCCGTGTTTCAAAAACGCAGCGCCATCGGCTCTTGGAGCTGATGAAACAACACCGGCACGTTGGTAAGGGCCAATTTATTAATAAGGATGCGAAGAAGGAGCACAACGCTGTGTGGGAGGCTGTGGCGAAGGAGCTAAATGCTATGGGAGGCTCCCATAAAAGAGCTGAACAATGGAAGAAGGTTTGTGATTAATTGAAAATTAATAGAAAATTATTAATGTTTGTATATTTGCAGAGTTGGATTGATTGGAAATCGTCGGTGAAGCAGCAATTTGGCCGGCACCGAGCATTTTGCAATAGGACGGGAAATTTACCATCGGCGGAAGGTCCTAAGGAAGTGGATGGCCTTGATAAGGATGTCCTTGATTTTTTTTCGAAGGATGTTGTGGACGGAGATGGCGTTACGCCTGAAGGTGGATTTGAGGTATAGTTGAATTTGGCATAAGTTTAGTGTAACGAAAACTCTCTGATCCAAAAAAATCAGGTTCAATCTTTATTTTATTTATTCTTTCACTATAAAAAGCAATTTTTGCGGATTTTCGTTACACTAGACTTGTTCCTGGAATTTAAGTCTAAAACAAGTAGAGAAACCATGATCGGATTGGATCTCTGTAGGTCAAAAAATACCAAGTATTTTCAAAATATAAAAGTTATAACATAAAATATGTTCTTTTTCATTTTAGCCAACGGTGCAAATTGAAATTGACGACGAAATTGAGTGGTTGGACGACAGCCAAATCGAAGTTGTGGAGGAGAAGGAAAATATAAGCGGTCCACCACCGAAAAAGAAACCCCAAAGTCGTGGTCCAACCTCCCAAAGTTGTTTCGAGGACGCCAAGAAAGTTTGCGGTGAGAACCAAGCCCAAATTATGGAAGCGTTGAGGAAAATAATTGGGCTCCTCGAAACTCAAAACGAAACACTGACAGAGGTGCTGCATGCAGTGAATAGAACCAATTAAAAGTAAATATAATTTATTAAACATTTAAGTCTTACTTACTTTTTATCTTTTTCAGATTATCAACTTACGACTGTACCTGTGCTATACTTTAATTTTAATTAGTATTTTTTTAATATACATAAAGCCAATTGAATTAGGCTACGTTATTTTTTGTTGCTTGGTTTATAATTTTTTGTTAAACATAAAAAAAAAACATATATAAAATATAAAAAAAACAATATTTCGTTTTTGATTTTTTATTAAGTTATATAGTTCTCAATGGTTCTCTGTTTTTTCAACAGAAAGAGAAGGTTAATGTATTGACAAAATACATATGTATAAAAAAGGAAGAAAATGATATTAACATTTGTTAATGATCATAATTTTTGTTGATCAGTATAGGCGACTATTTTTTATTAACATACATATCGTCATCTTAGAGTGTAAAGGTGCTAAGTTCACATTTTGAAAATTTACAGGAGACAAAAAAGGTTGAAAATGATTTTAATTCAAATATTTTTTCAAAATATGAAATGAAATATTCTTAGAAATGTGCAAAGGCAGATCATATGGAATGCATTTAATGAGCTATTTTGAAGTGATTATTTTGTCATATTTAACTAGAACATTTTCTCATCACTGTCTAACAGCAGGCAAAAACGAAACATTTCGATTTTTTGTTTTGCAATCTGTGTATTAATACTTTCTCTTTCTTACTACATTAAAAAAACACTTTTCATAAGAAGTGGACTTAGCACCTTTACAGTGTAAGGTGACGATATGTATATACTTATTTCAAATATTCTCTTTCCAAATCTTAGCCACTATACTCTGGCTTGCATTTTTTCACACATTTTTTGAAAAATTTTTGATTTTAGACAAATTAACTCATATATTATGATTTTAAAAATAGTTGCGTGTTATTGATTGTCGAGTTGCTCTACCTTCATTTAACACAGAGTTTGAGATATTCGCATCCTCTATATTTACAGATGGCAAATCATTTATTATGTTTGCTTCGGGAATTGGCAAATTATGCTTTCTTCGAAAATTATGTAGAGTGCAGCAAGCATTAATGATGGAGCCGGCGAAAACAGGAGAGACCATTAGGCCTCGATCTCCTGAAAGACATGCAAAAACTTTTTTTAATACCCCATTAAGCCTTTCAACGCAATTTCTGGCCTGAATATGTGTAGTATTAAATTGCCCTTGGCTTGCACTCTCCACATTTCTATATGGAGTCATCAACCAGGGTTGTAAAGGGTAGCCTGAGTCCCCAATTAGCCAACCCTCAGATACCCCATTTTCAGTATACTTGCTGTGGAGAAAAGCTTTTAATCTGCTGCTTTCCCAAATGAAAGCGTCGTGAGTACTTCCACCAAACCTGGCATTGCATCCCAAAATCCGTAAGTCAAAATCGCAAACCAATTGGACATTCTTCGAAAAGAATCGTTTGCGATTCAAGTAGCAATATTCAGTTTCCGTAGGAGGTTTTTTGATTTTAATATGCGTGCAATCAATTGCACCTAAGACACCAGGAAATCCGATAGCATTAAAAAATCTGCAATATATAATAATATTAATTAAAATTTGGGTTTTTTTTCAAATAAAGTACCTTTCTTTAACCACACGTTGATCTTCATATGTGGTAGGAAACACAATATATTTTTTCATTAAATGATTTTGAATTATCATTGTAATATTATGAACTATGCGGCTTATCATAGTCTTGCTCATTGGACACACAAAGTCTTGCCCTATATCTCGCAGGAAGGAACCAGTAGCGTAAAAATGTAAGGCTGCGCATAGCCGAAGTGGGTTTGGAATGAACGTATTTCTTTGCCCCCTTTCCAAGTAAGGTCGTAACTCACTTAGTAGGTCGATTGCTGCATCTTTGGAGAATCTAAATAGTTCCATGAATCGCGCTTCAGGAATGTGGAAAGGATCCGTGGTGTCCCTCAAGTGGCGCCTGTGGATTCTCAGCATATTTCTGCGATCATGTAAAGATGCGTACATAATAACAAATATGCTACTCATTTTGTATAAACTTATAAAAGTAAATACGAAACTGAAAAAAAGTGTTTTTAATACGAAATATTTGTAGATGAAAACAAATGCAAATAAACAGCTGCTTGTCATCTGTTTCAATTCTTACCGTTTCTTTCCGATTTGTGTTTCTTTCCATCACAGACCGAATTTTTACCGATTTGAACGTACAGAAACACCAGTTATCACGAAATCGGTAACTTTCAATCGAGTCGGTGTGACGTCACATAAATCGGTAACTTACCGATTTACTTACAGAAACGGGCTACAGATGTCATTACGCCGTCATCAAAAGTGCATGTATAGACAACAAAATCCCAACGCAGTGGAAAGAGGGTGTGGTTATCTACTTACTTACTTACTTATCCGGTCTCGAACAACCCCGAGGGGTCAGGGACGTTACAAAACGAAAATAACATATTTCGCCAACCAGTTCGATCTTTTGCCTTATCTCTCCAGTTGGCATTACCAAGTGTACGCAGGGATTCGTCAACTTGATCCCTCCAGCGGAGTCTTGGTCTTCCTATATTTCGTCTTCCTTCGAGTTCGGTTTCGAAAACCCTTCGTGCTGGTTCGTCTTCATCCATTCTACTGACATGGCCTAGCCAGCGCAATTGCGTTATTTTGATCCGCTTAACTATGTCAATGTCGGGATAAAGCTCATACAGCTCATGGTTCGTGCGACGCCGATTCTCGCAGTTGTGCACTATAGGGTCATACATTTTTCGGAGTATTTTTCTCTCGAAGATTTTTCGTCTGCTTGCGATAAGACCCAGGATTCTGCGCCGTAAAGGAAGTCAGGTTGTATGAAAGTCTGGTATGGTTGGACTTTTGTTACTCGAGAGAGGGCTTTATCTCTAAAGTGCTTGCTTAGCCCAAAACAATTCTCCGCGTGATCTCAAGGCTGACGTTGTTGTTTTTGTTTACGGCAGATCCGAGGTATATAAATTCGTCCACCACCTCGAAATTATAACGGTTATCAACAACGTTCACGCTTTGGTCTAAATCTGAGCTGGCAGATATGACTTATATTATGGACGAAATAATTCGTTGGCAAAGTCTTTTGTGTCTGTCGGATGGGTTCAGTAACCATAGTGGGCTATGAAAAAGGCTTCAGGTTTTTGATTCTGCATTGGAGTTTTCAGAAAACCGCCATACGGTTAACCGGCCAAAATTCGGTTAACTCAACTAAAAACTCCATCTTTTCTTTTACTTGATTATACCGCATATTTTCAAAAGCTTTTATAATTCATATGTGGGTGTAATACAGCACTAATACATATAATCAAATTGTATCCACAGTATAATATACTAGCTGGACCCGGCAAACTACGTTTTGCCTTCAAAGTTTTTGTAATGCCAAAGGGTGAACAAAATTTGTGGTTTCATTACGTTTCAAACTATAGTTATAGCTGTTATATCGGTTTCTTTCAAAGGGCGCGTGGCACCACCCTAATTCATACTGTTCCAACAAAATATATACCAAATCTCATCTTCATATCTCTGACAGTTCATGAGATATAGCCATTTTAAATTTCAAGTTGTATGGGCGGTGCCACGCCCCTTTATCCAATCACAACCAAGTATAGCCAAGGAGTATCAGCAGGTCGTCAGTATCACATGTGAAATTTGCATAACAATGGGTCTATTGGTCTATTAGAAAAGCCGTCAGAGCGATTTTTGAAAAGGGGGCGTGGCATCGCCCACTTTCACCCTGAATGTATAGCCTATGTCACCCGCTAGATG
Organism: Phaonia tiefii; assembly: GCA_963931995.1. NCBI lineage: Eukaryota > Metazoa > Arthropoda > Insecta > Diptera > Muscidae > Phaonia > Phaonia tiefii. The sequence goes on from OZ008369.1 coordinate 65,804,639, forward strand.
ATCCTGAATATTGTCCGAAAATTTCATCAAAATCGGTCCAGTCGTTATCGATTCCATTCAGAACTTAAACACATACATACGATTTTCGAAAAGGGGGCATGGCACCGCACACTTTCACCCTGGATGTACAGCCTATGTCACCCGCTAGATGATTCTGAATATTGTCTGAAAATTTCATCAAAATCGGTCCAGCCGTTATCGAGTCCATTCAGAACATAAACACATACATACGATTTTCGAAAAGGGGGCGTGGCACCGCCCTTTCTAACCCTGGCGGTATAGCCTATGTCACCCGCTAGATGATTCTGAATATTGTCTGAAAATTTCATCAAAATCGGTCCAGCCGTTATCGAGTCCATTCAGAACATAAGCACATACATACGATTTTCGAAAAGGGGACGTGGCACCGCTCACTTTCACCCTGGCTGTATAGCCTATGTCACCCGCAAGATGATTCTGAATATTGTCTGAAAATTTCATCAAAATCGGTCCTGCCGTTTTCGAGTCCATTCGCAACATACACGCATACCTGCATACATAAATACATATTTATATATATAGATTGCAATGTTGCATCAACTACTCTTACTATACCTAAAGATAAACATAACGTTCGCAACAATTCAAAGTATAAAATGTAAATTGGGAATTAGTTTTAAATTGAATAACATTACAAAATTCGAAGAGGATTTAATATAAATACGAACCGTCACACCTTTAATGATCCGTAACCAAAATTGCATCATTGGCTTCGGCGTTGACAAAAGTTTAAGGTGTTTACCGACGTATAGCTTTTGAAGCCAAGCCGAGTGTTCCCAGAAGAGTGTTGCCAAGACCAGATGAGTATTCTCAAGCCAACCAATACTGTTCCCAACGAGTGAAGCTGTTGATGCTGTTACTGTAAATAAAATTATTGTGTATCTGTTAAGAACCAAATAAAGAACCAGGTTGCAACCTCCATTCTGTTCCCATCCCACCGAAATCCTATAGAAAACACGTATATATGACTGAGCTTACCTCAGCATTCGACACAGCCACGTTACAGCACCTCTTTTTTGACACAATGAAAGTTTGGAACACGAGGGGTTTGGATTGGAAAACACAAAGGAAACTTGTACGCTGCACTAGCATTCTAGTGAAATCTCTGGCCCTCCCTAGGGACTACAAAAAGCGATCAGCAAATGTAAGTAGTGGCTTAGATATTAGTGATGTGCGGTTGCGTGTATTTTAAGAACCGGTTTTGTCGAGTCCGGTTCGGAGAAGAACCGGTTATTTGGACCGGTTGCGATTCTCAGCAAATTGCTGTTCCAAAGAGGATAAGTGAAATACCTTATTACGGTTGAATTTTATGCTTCGGGATTAGAGAAGAAAAACAAATATTAATCATCGAAAATCACTTTATTGTTTTTCAAAATATTCCCCATGAAGATTTATACACTTTTGCATGCGTTTGAACCAATTGTCGAAACACTTTTGCCACTCTGATTGAGGTATCTCCAAAACATGCATTCTGAATGCAGCAACCGCTTCTTCTTGTGTCGAAAAACGTTGACCTCTCAGTTTGTTTTTTACGTACGGGAATAAAAAGAAGTCATTCGGTGCCAAGTCAGGACTACACGGCGGATGGCCCATCAAATCGATGTTTTGGGTGCACAAAAATGCAGTTGTTTCAGCCGATGTGTGAGAGCTCGCATTGTCGTGGTGAAGAGTGATCCGTCTTCGGCGGTTGGTTTTCCTGATTTCTTGGAACACAACTGGCAAACAAATGGTTGTGTACCACTCAGAATTCACTGTTCTGCGTTGTTCTAGTGGTACGGTTGCGACATGTCCGGTTTTCCCGAAAAAAGAGGCGACCATTTGCTTGGAAGTGCTTCGGGCGCGAACAACTTTTGTTGGATTTGGCTCATTTTGAAATACCCATACAGTTGACTGTTGTTTACTTTCGGGCTCATACGCGTAAATCCAGTATTCATCACCTGTCACGATGTCATAGACGTGTTGCGAAGCACCGCCATCGTATTTTTGGAGCATTTCTTTCGACCAATCCACACGAGCCTTTTTTTGAGCGATTGACAAATTGTGTGGGACGCGAACAAAGTTTTTTGACAGTCAAATGTTTATGCAATATTGAATGTATGCTGGTCCCACTAATCCCTAAAGTTGTCTCAATCTCACGATAGGTCACATGACGATCTTGCAAAATCAGTTCGCGCACATCATCAATGGTTTTCGGAACAACAGCTGATTGTGGACAACCTTCACGAAATTCGGCTTGGAGTGAACTACGACCACGATTGAATTCACCATACCATCGATAAACACTGGTCCTTGATGGAGCTTCATCACCAAAAATTGAATTAAGTTCATCCATGCACTGTTGCTGAGTTAATCCACGCCGGAAGTTGTAAAAAATAATCGCACGAAAATGTTCACGATTTAATTCCATTTTTGGGCCGAGATGAATCTTTTAAGTTACTGTAAAAAAACACAAATAGCGCTCGTATGTCAAAACGTTCTGACTACGCATAACCTCAAAAATGTCCAACTTTGCGATAGAGCTGTCAGTTGCCAGATTGCAACACTAGGGTTGCCAAATCTCGAAACATAAAATTCAACCTAAAAATATAAAATTTGATATGAATACACATTTTCGTACCCTCACCCAAAGGTTTTTTTTTTGGTTCCTTTGCAAACGAGTCCTCTTATTCGGGAACCATTTTACGGTTCTTTTTAACCCGTTTTTCAGTTCTTGAAGAATCACTTTTCGGTCTATTTGGAACCGTTTTCGATTCATTTGAGCACGCTTTTCTGTCCTTAAAGAACCGTTTTCACTTCATTTGGACCCGTCTTTCGGTTCCTGTAAGCCCTGGCCCGGTCGGTGCCTGTATGGAACCGATTCACGTCAAGAACCTCGATTCTGTGCATCACTATTAGATATATGCCCAGAATTGGGTCACGAGGCGAAACACCAATGCATAGGGCGAGTTTCACACTCCTTATTTAAAAGCTCAATTTGAAACCTCACAGAAAATTTTCATATTAAATGACAAATATCAGGCATTTAAAGTCCATTTAAATGGAGAATTTTGAACTGTGAAACTGAGCATTAAGTCTACCCTTTCTTAATGTAGCTTAAACCATGTAGTTCAACAATACATCTCGATATCAGACCGAATAAATAACCCTATTTTAGTGTATCCATGTAAAGACTTTGTAGCTGAGGAAGACATAGAACCTGACCTCATTTAAACCCATGGATATAGTTTCCCTTTGTACACCTCTCATTTCAGTCACATAAATTTTCCTCAATGAAACCTTCTTATTAGAAAGGAATTTAACGATTTGTCTAACAACATCTGAGAACCACTAACTTAGCACCTCGTTGTACCACACACACACACACACACACACACACCGCTGAATGTACCGTTATTATTGCGTTTAAGCCTAAATTTAAACAAATCCTTTTGTCCTGTGTTAAACATAAAAGCCAACAACTACCAACCAACCACACAATGACAGCAGTCACATCAATAGCAAACAAAAGGACGAAGAAAACGGCAGTTAAAGCCAAAGTTACAATAGAGGCCCAATAAAGCCAAAGCAAAAACATAAACAGTACATAAATTTTAAGGCCAACGGCACGACAACAACAACAACATACGGCTCCATACTATTAACATTTACCTTTTGTCTGGTTATTAGACAAGGACCTAACACTTAACACGGGCGTAGATGCACGAGTACCCAACTACCTACCTTGGCTAATATGTTGTAGTCTAACTTTTTAATTTAAACTGGGTAAACATGAACATCGAAGGGTAGACATTACGGTGACTTGTTCTTGAGATTTTCACTGTGATGAAAACAATGATATCTGGTAAGCACAAAGTGGTACAATTGAGCCAACATTACATGCGATCAGGATCATAATTTATTCAAAATTAAAATGTTCGAACGTTCGCTCGAAAGGTCGGATAAATCATAAGTTTTTCGATCATTATTTATGTTCCAACTTAATTCAAACTAAATTGTGCCGCTACCGTTTATAATTACACAGTATGAACTAGAAATACCTGGAAAGTGATACCGTTTTTCTTGTTAGAGTTATCGAGTAAAAAGAGAATCCATTTGTGAAATTTTGCAAACACTCGCAAAATCTTGACTTACGGGTAAAAACCCGGTTTTTCGTACATTTTTGCGGTTATAGGGCTGTAACTTAGGTAATTCTAAACCGTTTTTGAGTTCCTCGAAGGATTTCGAAAGAAGAAACTTAGACCTTTAGAATGATATATACGATATTAAAGAATACTTAAGAAATGTGAATGCATTTGTTCAAGAAATCCAAATTTTTTTTTTGGCGATATTTGGAACAAAGTTCCTTATCGCACCTTGCGGGACAGGATGGGGGCTAAATGAAAAAAAATTGAACTTTGTTTTAACACTATTATGTTACAACCCTGTATTATCAACTATATTGGGCACTTTTGCTTTGGTTTGTGTCTAGGCTAACAGATGTATGTTGGGAATTTTTTTTGTTGAATGGGAAGTTTTCTAGGTGAAGCCTGTAACCAATATTTAGTATATATTGTAGTTTAGAACCCAATAAAAAGTAAATTTAGAAAAGCCAAAGTGAAAGAGATTTAACAAAAGAACATTTGCCTAAATAAGTGAAATTTCTTAACAAAGGTAAATTTCCTCCAAAAAATTCCTATTCATATTCTTAAACAAAGTAGTTCATTGTATTTATATTCCTAACCAAACACCATATCTTAAAGCAGTACCTTTGCTTAAAAAATTTTCAGTTTTTCAAATTTTCAAATTTTCCAAAAATTCTCAATTTTCTTACAAAAAGTATTTTTTTTTTAAATAAGTATCTTTTCTTAAAGAAGTAAATTTTCTTAGAACAAATTGCATTTTCTTAAAAAACTGAATTTCCTTGAAAGAGTAACTTTTTTGTGAAACAAAATAACTTTTCTTGAGATAAGTACCTAAATAAATAAATGGTTTCTTCCCATTACATCCCATGAACGGACAGGGGAGAACTTCTCACAATCACTGAGCTGTGCGCTTTCCAGTTTTCACTCACTGATTGGGACCTACAGTTTTACACCGATTCCGAACGGTATTTTGAGTAGCTTTTACTCTTCAAAATTTACCTATTCTGGAAAAAGGACCAATTCTGAAAAAACATCCCATTTCTTAAAAAAAAAAAAAAAATCAAATTCATCAGGGATGATTTTTATTTATTCGGCCTTTTTATTGGTACTTTTTAATTTTATTGTTCAAGCTCTAGGCGATTCTATATCTCCATTAATAGAGATATAGTTTTTTTAAAAAGGAATTTTGCAAATGTATTCGTATGATTCCTGGCAAACCGAATAGCTATTTCCGATGTAGCCACAGATCTTCATCAGCAGTTGTTTGGAATGATGCTGTTGAAAAATTCATCAAACTAAATTCAAACGAAATCTCATTTGAATTGAGAATTATAGTGAATTCTCAATTCAAATGCGATTTCGTTTGAATTTAGTTAGAATTATAGTGAATTCTCAATTCAAATGCGATTTCGTTTGAATTTAGTTTGATGACTTTCAATAGCAGCATTCCAACAAACCGCTGATGAAGACCTGTGGCTACATCTGAAATAACTATACGGTTTGCCAGCAATCATACGAATCCTTTTGCAAAACTCCTTTTTAAAAAAACTATATCTCTATTAATAGAGATATAGAAACGCCTCGAGCTTGAACACTAAAATTAAAAAGTAAAAAATCTTTTTTTTTTAAAAAAATACCTTCTCTTAACAAACAAAATACCTTTTCTTACAAAAATTCCTTTTCTTAAAAATATAATAATATCTCTTCTTTTCTATTCTGGAGATAAGTAGCATTTTTGAAAATAAATACATTTTCTTAAAACAATAACCTTTTCCTAAAAAGAGTACCACTTCTTTAAAAAGTATCTATTTTTAAAAAAAAAAGTACTTCTTTGTAAAAAAAATCATAGTCTTATGGATTTTTCATATTGAAAGTACTTCTTCTTAAAAATAGTACATTTTCTTTAAAAAAAAACGTTAGAAGTACCTCTCTTTAAAAATTAACTTTTCGGGTAAATATAATACATATTCTTACAAAAAGGAACTAAAAATATATTTAAAAAAATACATTCTATAAAAAAAAATTCTTAAAAAAAGTTTATCATTTAACAAGTATCTTTTCTTAAAGATCCGTTTAAATTAACGTCATTTTCAACGGGCGCCTTAGGCGTGTTGGAACTAACTAGTACATAATGTATAGCGAAAAGAACTTCGTTCCAACCGGGTGTCCCCTGACACCTCATGCAATTTTTTTGTTCACATTATTTTATAAGGAATTATTTAAAAATTAATAAAAGGAAGACACATTTACTAAGAGTAAAAAAATTCACCTTTGTTTTTAAATATCCGTTGGTAATTGCCTGAGTTATTGAAGTTTTCATTGAAACTAAATTTTTGCCACAATACAAGATTTGGTCATTCATGGAAAAAAATTTCCTTTGGCGATTTCCTTTTATTTCAGCATTATTAGCTTGTCTTTCAAGTGAACAGCAATGTTCTGAAATCACCTTAAATTTATTTACCCAGCTAACCCACTTAAGTCATATAAAGGGATAACCATTTCGTGGTTTCAAAACCGTTGGTCTGGCAAGGCTGTCAGCTGTTAAATATCTGTCATTTACTTAGTGAAAGCTTTGCCAGTTACGAACGTGGATCGTTTAACAACCGAAGAACGCGTTAAAATAGTTCAAACTCACTACAAAAGTGATGATTCAGACGTGGCCTGCGATGAAGCTCATTTCCCCCACGGTGGTTACGTCAACAAGCTAAATTTTTCGCATATCGGGCTCGGAGACCCTAGAAGTGATTGTCGAAAAGCCACTGCATGCGAAAAAAGTTACTGGTGCGAATTATGGCCTGGGGGTGTCATTGTACCGAATTTTATCGAAAATGGCGCTGGAAGAAACGTTACTGTTAATTCCAAGCGCTCTGATAGAATGACAACTCGCTTCTTTAGGCTGCAATTGAAGATTATAAACTGGACGATATGTGATTTCAACAAGACGGTGCCTCGAGCCACACAGCGCAACCGATTTTGACTTTATTGCGTGGGAAGCTTCCGGAACGCCTAGTTTCACGTTTCGGCGACATCAATTGGCCGCCAAGATCATGCGATTTAACGACGTTGGAATTTTTTTTTTATTACAATGTGAACAAGACGGTCACTGACCTAGAACTCTGAGGTGCTGATGAGAAGACCCTCAATCTTCTAAACGATCGTCCGCCAAAGAAAGTTCAAATCCTGGTGCCGACTGTTTACATTTTTTCTAATTGCAGAAAAAACTCCTGATCTGTGTAGCAGGTAAGAAATACAAAAGTATTTTTCTAAGAAATGACTTCAGATAGAATAAGCAACATTCGTCATGATGTGGCCCAGATACCTTCCGAAATATGCGTAAAAATGGCAAAAACAATTACCTCAAAAGTATCGACTACTGTAACCAATCCAGAGGCTGTCATACAAATGGCATTGTGTTTCATATATAATGGCAAAGTCCAAGAATCATAATGACATAAATGTTTCATCGAAATCAAATATTACTTTTGAAACCGAAAAATGGATAGGCCTTTATAATCTGCTGCCCTCTTATTGACCCTACCCATGTCTTGATACTTTGCTGGCCATGAGTGTTTAGCGGGAAGAACTTGAAATGTGAGCCACTCTAAAAAAAGATAGCTATGTATGGTATAATACATATACATTTAAGTGGAAATTCCAACAATTTAACAAAATAAATGACTGAACATCAACGACTTTTATTTGATATTTACCTGTGGCTTCGTGTAATGTATTTTCTCGTGTTAATGTTTATTGGTGTAAAACACCTAAGAAACATGAAATCCTTTTGGGCACTTAACTAAAATTGCGGAAAACAAGGTAAAGGTAGTGGCAGGAAGATGAAGAAGAGCACTCGTTTATTTTTGTTTAATAATAAACCCGATTTAATGTTTATTATACGTTAAGGTGGATTGATTATAGAGAAGAATTCCTTAGTACTTATACGCACTGTACAACATACTCTATAATATATTTTATTACTTATACGCAAAGTTGTGAGGACAATCTTTTCTTAAAATTTCACTAGGAAAAGAGTAGAATATCAATAAATATCAAGGAATATCTGAGTGCAACCCATTGTCTTAACAACTTAACATGTGTAATATTTGGGCGTTTTAACCACATTTGTGAAAGGTGTGGAGACACGACAGTGCTTCGAAATACTCGCTGAAAATTCGGCTGGTACTACCGGATTTGGTCTAACCGAATTTAAAGTCAGTCACAACCGAAATGTGATATTGTCACAAAAGTAATTGTAGTCGTCTTAACCAATTCCAAAATTGCATGTGGATTAAACAATTCGTAGACAATAATTTATTACTTCTATTTTTGAAAAGCGGTTTTGGAAGAATTTTGTATGTCTTGTTATCAAAATGATATCAAGAAACAGAAAAAACTCATTCACAAAATTCTATTACTTCTATTTGCTTCTCACAAACCAGTGAGCTGTGCGCTTTCTACTTTTTCACTCAGTGATTGGGACCTACAGTTTTTACATCGATTCCGAACGCCATTTTGATGGCTAAATACTCAATAGTGTCGCCGTCACTATGCGAGGTGACCGTCGCCGAAAGAAATTTGTTTTGTTATTTTTTTTTAAGGTGGTCAGAGCAGGGATCGAACCCAGGATCTCCTGTACAAGAGGCGCGCACACTACCCATTGCACCACTGACATCCTTCAACCAATAATTAAAAATAGACATATACAAATCTCATACAATCATACATACAAAACAAAATGTTTAACACAAAAAAATACTTTAAGTGTAATTTTCTCAATCCCTGCTAACACTGTTTGGATGCAAATGTAGAACGTGTCTGGCGCGTGTCGCTAATGTAGTATACTTGTGTCCAAACACATAGTGTTTGATTATCAATATTACATGTTAGCGACACAATGATTAATATCTTGTAATATATATTTTTGTGACCCTAGCTATGTTTGGTACACAAATACAGCTGTGTTTGTTGCACTCTGACTATTGAGAGCAACAGAGTAAAAAAGGTACGAGTAGAGAATGTGTATTCAAAGTTGTATGTGTGTAACTGCATTTTTGCATTATTTTTCAGTCAGTGATTCATAAAAAATCCTGAATATGTGTGTAAATTGCAGATAAAGTGAGTATTTCTTACATCCGTTGCGTTTTAGTTGCATGTATTCAGTCGTCAATCGGATAGAGGATAGAAAATGTGCTTGGCTGAAAAATTTAGTACATTACACGCAAAAAACATCTGACTTTTTTGTTGTTTTGTATGTTTTGGTGTTTGGTAATCAATATTACATGTTGGAGACACAATGATTAAACTGTTATAATATATGTATTGTGTTTGTTGTTTATGCTCTCTCGAGTGTAAGAGAAGAAACGAGGAACAAAGGGATAATATTGACGTTCTTACTTGTAAGTATGTAACTGAATTTTTGCATTATTCTTTCAGTCAGTGATTCATAAATAATCCTGAATATGTGTGATGTTGAAGTGACATCTCACCGATTTTGATGAAATTTGGTGGAAAGTATTCCTATGCCTAGAGAACCCCAAACCCAAAATTTGAGATGTTTTTTTAAAAAAATTTATGGTTAGTATCGTTTCTTTTTTATTTCAAATAACTCGAAAATGGTAAAGCTAGACTTTGGAAATTTTCCACGAATGTTCACGTAAATTGGATTTAACAAAAATTTAAAAAAAAAATTAATCTGAATATTTTTTTTTTTCAAAAACCATGTTTCTTCAAAGAAGAGCCACCTTAGCTTTTTTTGGTGGATATTTTCCAAACCTTTTGCGGAGTTCGGCATGTCGGTAGGGTGCAAAATGAGGGAGTTATAGCCATTTTTGTAAGGTAACCTCCCAAATTTCAATAATAAAAAATTATCAAAATCAAAGGTCGGTAGAAAGAGCGAGTGTGAATGTATATGAATTTTTCACAATTTAGAGCAAAATGCCGCTTCAACATATATTTTTTTTCAAAAAATCGAAGGATGTCTCTTTTTTGCTACGCTAATTTATTTGAAAAAAACATGTTTTTTGCAAAAACAAAAAATTTAAAAATTTTTTTTTTAATTTTTGTTAAAGCCAATAATAAAAACATTTGTTCACAATTTCAAAACTCTAGCTTTACCATTTTCGAGTTATTTGAAGATAAAAAGAAACGATACTGATTCTTTTGAAAGCTTATAAAACCCACAAAAAACTCCAAATTTTGGGGTTGAGCTTTCCTTGACATAAGCTTACTTTCCCCCAAATTTCATCAAATTCGGTGACGTGTCACTTGGAAAATCTTTTTTTTACCTTGGACTTTATATACGAGTCTTGAATTCAAAAAAATAATTTGTTTCTATTATGATTTGCGGGGGGGGGGGGGGGCACAGGTTTCAACAAGTTTTTGGATGTTGGGGATGAAGCACGCATATGGTTCCACGTAAAAGCATACATGTTTGCCAGTAAACATTCTAATGTTTCCATTTAAATACAAGTGACTTTGGGACTTTCCAACATATGAACGTTTGCAATGTGCTCCACACAAAATATATTGTAGATACCGTATTTTTCAGCGTGTAATTTCACAGGACGTTAGATTTACGCTGGAAAAAAAATGGTTTCCCATTAAATCCTATGAAGAGATTTGGGAAAGCTTCTCACAACCAGTGACCTCTGGGATTTCTAGCTTCACACTTACTGATTGGGACCTACAATGTTACACCTGTTCTGAATGGTAGTTTGAGAAGCTTTTATCATGGCTACATATTCGATAGTGTCGCCGTCACTAAGCGAGGTAACCGTCGTCGAAAGAAATGTAAGCTCGTCAGAGCAGGGACCGAACCCACGTTTTCATGTACAAGATCCGCGCACACTAACCATTGCACCACCGACGGTTGGCAACTCTGATGAAATCTATGACTATAGTTGTCAGCACTGTAAGATAACAGCTGTTTACTTCATTATTGTTTTTGCAAAGTTTAATTCAGTCAAATTTTGGCGGAAAACTATGAAAAAGAATCCTACGGAAGAACTTCTCAGTTGTCGAGGATGATTTACTTGTTGACCTGGTGGATGAACGCAAGTCGATTTTAGAAAACCAAATATTCAAATCATAAGAAAATGAAAACAAACCAGCTGTTGTCAACAGTTGTGAGTTGCTTGCATTTATGGTTCCGAGAAACTAGTAGCCCGCGTTACACCGCCTGTTACGAATATATTAAAATTCTGCTAAAATTCACTTTATAAAATGAAATGATTTCTTTAAGGAAATTTAAACGCTTTTTATTTAATGTGAAGTTCAATCGATACAATTAAGTTCTCAATAAAACGTCTTTCAAATGGTCCCACGTCTTCTTTTGCCGGAACGAATTCGATGAACCCAATTATCAAGCACTTTTTCCACTAAATCAAGACGTATCTCATAAATAGCACGTTCAATATTAACTTGTAAAGCTTTGGAGAGAGTCTGGTTTATTGCCAAAGACCAATGACTTCAAATAACCCGACAATAAATAGTCTAATAGTGTTTATCACAACTTCTTGGAGGCCATTCAATGTCAGAATTTCTTGAAATAATCGAATCTCCAAACTTTTCTCGCAATAATTCGGCTGCTGATCGTGCTGTGTGGCACGTAGCCCCGTCATGTCAGAACGACATGTTGTCAAGATCAACTTCTTCCAATTTCGGCCAAATCCTTTCTCAAAATCCGCAAGGTTGCGCAAGTTGTTGAGACAGTCCCAATTGTTGACAACGTCTTGGAATCGATAAATTGCGGTCTTCAGCAACACTTGCCTGAACGGCAGCAATATTTTCACTACTTCGAGAGGTTCCCTGTCTTATTGGCACTTGAACATTATTAAAAGAAAATGTACCCTCGTAATTTACAACAATTCGGCGTATAGCGAGCACAGGTGGACGATTATTACGACCATAAAGTGGCAAAAGCGCACGAAAAGTTGCAATTGGAGAACGATTATTTTGATAAAAAAAAATTGAATAATGTGTAAACGTTGTTCTTGCGTACATCTATCTCTCCGTGATGAAATTGTAAACATTACTGAATACAATGAAAAAATATGACAGATCATGATATACTACAAATGGCCGAAACGTCACTTATAAATCATATCACTCAAATTGGAAAACCCTTTAGTTACGATAAAAGTTAACCGGACATAGAGGCAGTGAACCTAAGGGACTGTAAGTTTGTTCCTCAGCTACATAATAGTGATCTCCTTAAATTTGAAATTTGTATTGTTCTATTGGAACGAAGTTCCCTATCGCATGTGGCGGGATGGGGACTAAATGAAAAAAAATTAAACAACTTTTGTTTTAACACTATTATGCTACATCCCACTATTATCAACTATATTGTTTACCTTTGCTTTGGTTTGTGTCTAGGCTAGCATTGCTTGGGAAAATTGTTGTTTAATGGGAAGTTTTCTAGGTGGAGCCTGTAACCAATATTTAGTATATATTGTAGTTTTCAAGCCAATAAAAAGTAAATTTAGAAAAGCCAAAGTGAAAGAAGTTTAAAAACAGAATATTTCCTTAAATAAGTGCCTTTTCTTAAAACAAGTAAATTTTCTCAAAAAAATACCTATTCATATTCTTAAACAAAGTAGCGTTTCTTACAAAAAATACCTTATCTTAAGGAAGTATCTTTGCTAAAAAAAAAACTAAATTTTCTTACAAAAAGTACCTTTTCTTAAAAAAGTATTTTTTTTTAAATAAGTACCTTTTCTTAACAAAGTACATTTTATTACAACAAATTGACTTTTCTTAAAATACTACATTTTCTTTATAGAGTACCTTTGTTGTGAAACAAAATAACTTTTCTTGAGATATGTACCTACTCTTAAAAGCTTCTCGCAACCAGTGAGCTGTGCGCTTTCTAGTTTTACACTCACTGATATAAGCAGCCTGTCTGAAAATAAGTACGTTTCTGAAAAAAAAATTTTTCCTAGAAAAGGTACCTCTTTATAAAACCAAAATCATACCCTTATGGTTTTTTCTTACAGAAACTACTAATTCTTAAAACCAGTACATAAGTTTCAGTCGGTTGAACCGACTTAATCATACCCTTACCCTAAGTCATCCATTACGTGGGAGTTCTGTTAAAAAACGCCCATACTCAAAAGTGACAATTTTCTATAGCAGATTGACATTGCGCTAAATATTATTGAATACCCAAATTAGTCAGTTTCCCTCCGAATATTTACCAAATTTTATTAAGATCGGTTATGATATAATGGAGATATCGAGTCGGCAAACTGCAAATACGCCCAACTTTTGTATGGGAGGTACGAAACTGGGCGTGGCACAGTAGTCAGTTATTAATTACACAGTAGCTTTTAGCAAAATGTTGCCTAGTACCGAATTTTATTAAGATCGAGAGTTATCGTGTCGATCAACCGGTCATGCGCCCAACTTTTATATCGGAGGCACCAGAATGGGCGCGGCAAAACATTTTCTATATGAGAGTTTTATTTGACTAAATATTGACTAGTACAAACTTTCATAAAGATTGGTTCGGTTTTGCGGGACTTCTCGTGCCGAACACCCAGACGGCCAAACAACTTTTGTATGGTAGGTACCACAATGGAGGTGGCAAAATCACCTTGTTTTAATGGGTGACTGGCGTTTGATAACGCGAAGCCTTATAACTAATTTCATTAAGGTAGCAAGTGTTTCATGCGATATATCGGATTGACAACCCGGACACCCTGTTTCGTATGGGAGGTACCAGAATGGGCGTGTCTATCTCGCCCATTTCCTCCAGTCAAGTAGGCATTTACAGATTAGTAACCGGTGTGAGAGTTGAAGCTAATCACACCTACCAGTAGAAAGGTTTGAAACAAATATGATTTTGTGCAAAATGTGTCGATTTGTATGGGAGGTACCAGAAGGGGCGTGGTCAAACCGCCCATTTTCAATCCCAAACTCAATATTGACAAATAACGGGTTTTTCAATACGAGCGCTACAAAAGTTTTTTTTAAATTAAACAAAACGGGTTTTAGATACCAATGAAATTCTTTATTCCTGTGAAAGTACGTTCGATGCCATTATGTATGGAACTCGACTTCTTTTGCATGGCCACCACGGGCACGCTTGCAGAAGTCCAGACGCTGAACCCAATTTTCGACGGTTGTCAAGCATAAATCGGCCAATACTGCAGCAATTTCACGTTCGATATTCGTACGAAGTTCATCAATCGTCGCTGGCTTGTTGGCATAGACCATAGACTTGACGTAGCCCCACAGGAAATAATCTAATGGCGTCAAATCGCACGACCGAGGCGGCAAATCGACTGGGCCATTTCGTGAGATAACACGTTCACCAAACTTGGTTTCCCATAAATTGATCGTGACCTTCGGTGTGTGGCTTGTGGCGCCGTCCTGTTGGAACCACATGTCCTCCAAGTCTATTTTATTCAATTGGGGCCAAAAATATTCGGTTATCATTGAACGGTAGCGATTCGAAGAAGTACGGCCCAATGACGCCGCCGGACCATTAACCGCACCAAACCGTAATTTTTTCGGGATGCAATGATGACTCATGGATCACGTGTGGATTGCTGTCTGACCAATAACGCATATTTTGCTTATTGACGAAGCCATTCAGCTGGAAATGAGCCTCATCGCTGATTGTTGAGGCCTCTTAAAGTTGAGGCCACTGACTCCAAATTTCGGTAGTAAATTTTAATAATTTCGACTCGTTGTTGGCTCGTATATCTTTCCATGATGAAATGGCAAACCTTACTGAAGAGAAATGTCAACAGAGCGGGAAAGAATATGTTGTCGTTTGCTGTCCCTATCGATTTACTTTTGAAGCGTCTCTGTTGACCAGCCAGACAGCTAGACAGACTAACATGGCTCAAACGTCTTAAAAAGTCCTACGATACTAAGGGTCTAATATGGCTCCTTTTATGTGTTAAATTTTTTTTGATATTAAATGATATATACCCTCATCCCCATGGGTGGTGGTATAAATATTACCTTTTCTTAGCTTTAAAAACGAACCTTTTAAGGAAAATATAATACATATTCTACAAAACGGAACTAAAAATGTACGTTTAAAAAAAAAATACATTCTACACAAATGTAAAAAAAAAATTCTGAAAAAAAGATTTTCAGTTTACAAAAAGTATCTTTTCTTAAAATCCATTTAAATTAACGTATTTTTCAACAGGCGCCTTAGGCGTGTTGGAACTAGCTAATAAATACTTATAATATAAACCGAAAGGAACTTCGTTCCAACCGGGTGTCCCCTGGCACCTCATGTGATTTTTTATAAGGTACAATTTCTCTCTGTCCGGTTATATTTTATCGTAACGATGAAGTGCCGGTTAGCAGAATTGCATTTAATCAATGCATACTTACAATTTACAAGCCGATAATATTAACCGGAGGTTTAACAGCCTTTAGTAGTTTATCGGAACGATAAATGCAAAAAGGTGGCAACTGTTGACAACAGCTGTTTTGTTCTCATGTTCGTATGATTTAAGTATTTGCTTTTCAAAAATTGACGCATTCTTCCACCAGGTCAACAAGTAAATATTCCTAGGCAACTGAGAAGTTCTTGCCACGGTGTCTTTTTGATTGATTTCCGTAATAATTTGAATAAATTTCGCTTTGTGCAAAAACAGTAATAAAGTAAACAGCTGATATCTTACAGTGCTGACAACTATAGTCATACATTTCACCAGAGTTGCCAGCGTAAATTATCCAACATCCTGTTAAATTAACCCGAGTATGAGAAAATGAAAAACCTTAAACCTATATCGTTCCGATAAATTAAAGTACCAATTAGAAAGCAGACACTTTAACCGGATATTGAGTAAATGGGCCAAAACACGTTAAATAAAAACACTGAAATTGTATATAATACTTACAAATTCAACAGTTTGAAAAACATATTTTTTTGCATTCCATTAGTGTTCTCACCTAGAAATAGAATACAAAAAAAAACTAAGTTAGTTAATTTTGTAATTATAATTTAGCATTAATCAAAGAAATACTTTTAATTATTTATAACATTTTCCACAATTTATAATAATTTTGAATGCCCAGCAAGTTGAGTTCTGCTTTCGATTTCGCTTTTTTCCAACACCATAAATAGTTAAGTACCATAGAGTGGATGACTGCTTGTTTCGTATATATTACTAGTTTTTCAATCCAGCCAGATCCACTTAAATATTTAACATTTTTTGTGAGTGGATATGACTGAACTAAACTGAACGAACGGGTGGTATGCGGTAGTGAGAGTGAGAGCGAAAGGATACGGAAAACAAGGGTGCGTCCATCTAAATGGTGCGTATCCTAGAGAGACCATTATGAAATCATATAAAATTAAACAAATTGTATTTATCATTTAAAAACAAAAAATACCAAAAACAAAGCAGAATGTAATGTTACTAATGTTTGGGGTCAGAGTTTAGTGTTGTACATAGCAAACGTTACACTGAAAGATATTAAAAACAGAAGTTTTAATATTTCGCTTGTGTTGGGTGGTTTGTTGCTGCACAAGAGCTGTTATTGCCGCACAAGTATTAACTGTTAAATTAAATCACCCTTATTTTAAAATGAAGCAGATAGAAATGTTACCACCACCCAACCAAAAGTTGCTGCTATTCAGGGCAAAAAGTAACAATCTATTTCACGACTTGTTATATTTTACACCAAGTGCCTGCCTACAAATGAAAGGAGATTGTGAAAAAGTTGTTTAAATATTAGATAGTACACGCTGAACAGTCGGGTTTTTTGCCGTTCGGATGCAAATATAACCTGTGCTTCGAGCTTGTCGCAAATGTAGCATACTTGTGCCCAAACACATAGTGTTTGCTCTTCAATATTACATATTGGAAACACAATGACTAATGTATAATCCGAAATACGACTATGTTCGTTGAAAACTGCTGAAAAAAAGGCGCGACAGAAAACAAAGAAACAAAAAAGCAGCAGATATTCAATTCATGAAAACAATAATTGAACGTAAGTATATAATTGCTGCAAACATATACATGGTTCCTGGGCCAACAATAAAGAATTGCATATTCTTCGCATCAATAAATCGTATGGGTCGATTATCGATAGCAACCGAACTGAAATAAAAATTACTATTATCTATGGCAACTTTTGCCAGTTGCAGTAGGTAACAGTTTCCCATCGATAACAGAGTTTTGACACTTCGCCAACTGTAAATAATGTAAACAAACAAAAACTCTAAAGTGTGTGAGAAATAAACGTGTCATTAGGAAGAAAATCAAAAATTTGTTAATAATAATGATTAGTTCAGTGGAATTATTTTTTGACGAGGAAGATAAAGTACAAAACGTGACATCAATTAGAAGACACTTAGGAGACAACTCTAATCATTTAGAATTGCCGGGCTACACTGAGTGAATGTTATTGTTGAGAATAATTGTTAATAAACAATTCCATTTTTGGTTCAAGGCATATTTTCGCATTCCAAAAGAAAAAATAGTTTATTTAGTGGATATTTTGGAAAATGACTTCAAACGAAGTCATCGGGCGACAGCAATAGCTCCATCGGGCGACAGCAATACCTTTTTGCGGAGGGAAGCTTCCAAAAGTCCCATGGCAACGACTTCAACCTTGGCATGACTCAACCTACGTTGTCGGTTTTTTAATTGAAAAAAAAACATTTGTAAGATGTGGATTATTTCAAAAATGACGGAGGAAGAAAGGCCCAAAAAAATCCGGTTTTACTGTAAACGAAGTTTCCTGGTGTTGTCGGATGTATAGATGGGACACACGTACGTATCATTGGAGCGAAGGAAGAAGTTCGCCATTTATGCATAAATAGGATCGGCCAGTTTAGTTTGAATGTTTTGCTGGTAAGTTATAATACTGGACCTTTTCGGAAATGCATCACTGCTCTACATCTGCTGCGCAGCACTTTCGTAAATGGATCATCTGACAACTTTGCAGGTGTTTTGAGGCCGTAATTGCAAACAAACAAGCAACTGCACCAGCTATTGCACTTCCGAATAGGCCCACTATAATAATTATTTTCATAACAATAATCTAATTGTAGATATGCGACTACGAAATGCGAATCAGGTATATTGACGCCAGACATTCTGGTTCTACTCACGACGCCCTCATTTGGAACAAAAGTCCACTGAAGCAACAGGTAGCTGATTTCAGGGCTACTAGGGCTAAATTGCCGGAGTTCGGGCGCATCTCAAAACTTGATAAAAAAAAAGGCCGAAAATAGAAAAAAATATAGAAAACGAAAAATATGTTATCTTTTGTCGGACGGACCTATGTTCCAGACCTTTTATATAAAGTCTTGAAAATTTTTCTTGAAAGTTTTTAAAATGACTAGCAATGAAGCAGATTCATCATTCCCTTTAATTTGAACACACAAGTTAAATGTCAAGATATACTATAATATGGTAAATTGGAGTTATCTGGGTGCACAGATGCGGTTCCACAAATTTAGAGACACCATTAAATTTATAACCTCTATCAAGCAACTAAAGATGCTAGCTGTCAGTTGCCATATGTAATAACTTTTCGGCAACTGGCAACGCAACTGAGGTTCGGCTGCCATCGATAATCGACCCATTAGTTTCGCCCAAAAACAGGCGTACCAATTTTTAATATTTAACATTTGAACTTTGACAGACATTTAGTACGTGACGAAATTATTCGTACACGCTGAAAAACAAACGACAACTGTAACATATAGTTTAAAAGTCTTCTTAATACTTTAATTGATTAAGTATGAATGTACATATATTATTAATTGCTAGTCTGTAAGGAATTGTTGTCCATAGACTGAAATAAATAAATAAATAAATAAATATTCTCTCAAACACTTTGTGCAGGAACCACGTACATATATGTTCGGAACACACTCCACATATTCATATATTTGAAAGTGCTAAACTCGCTTATATTTAACTGCAAACATTAGGGTGTTTACTTGCAAAGATGCGTACATTTACGTGGAACCATATGACTGTTTCATTCCTAAAATCCATCTTCATACGTTGAAGCATTAGTGTGTTTCCTCCCAAACGCCCCAAACGAACGACCGATGCCTGAATACCTGAAATTGAAACGCAAAAGATCAGTCTACATAAGACACACTCAATTCAAGTACACACGTATTCAGGACTATATATGATTCACTGACTGAAAGAATAATGCAAAAATACAGTTATACACTTGCAATGGCATTAACTTTGGCTACGAACAATCTCTCTTTATCACTCTTTTATTATTATGCTATCGACAGAGCATAGTGACAAAAAAGTAAGTAAACAGTGCACCAAACACCACTGTACTTGTACCACAAACAAAGCTGTATTTTGCTCACAAATACATAGATTATAACATATTAATCATTGTGTCTCAAACATGTAATATTGAAAAGCAAACGCAACGCATTTGGACACAAGTATTCTATATTTGCTACAAGCTACAAACACGCGCTATATTTGCAACGAAATAATAAAAGAACGGACTTTTCAGCGTGATAGTACATAAATCGGCGAAAACATATTCCGTTTCTCATTTACGTCCCGCTAGCAGGGGTCAAAGGTGACCCCAATTCGTCGGTGGCGGCTGTATTTTCAGTACATATTCATCTTAATTTCGGCCTTCGGTGGTGCAATGGTAGTGTGCGTGCGAACGTAGGTTTGATCCCTGCACTGACCACCTTAAATTTCTATCGACGGCGGTCACCTCGCTTAGTGACGGCCACACTATCGAATATTTAGCCATGAAAAGCTTCTCAAAATACCGTTTGGAATCTGAGTAAAACTGTAGATCCCAATCAGTGAGTGAAAAATTAGAAAGCGCACAGCTCACTGGATGCGAGAAGCTCCTCCAATCCCTTCATGGGATGTAATGGGAAACTGATTTTGTTTTTTTATTCATCTTATTTGAAGCGCAACGTAACAGTTAACGTTGTGTAATTTGAATCTGGTTGAGACAGTTTGGAAACTATTTAGAGAAGAAATTATTCGCTATTTTAATTGGTATAAATAAGGTGATTAATTTCAAAATGGAATATCCCCTTTTAGAAGCAATAATATAACGGAGCTTTCGCTGGCCGCTGGTGGTGCAATGGGTAGTGAGCGCGGGTCTTGTAGATGCACGCCGAAATATCTGTCTTTTTGTTGTTGTTGGGATGCAAATATAACGTATGTTTGTCGGTTGTCGCAAAAACAGAATACTTGTGTTCAATCACATCGTGTTTGCTGTTCAATATTAGATGGTAGAGACACAATGATTAATATGATATAATATATGTGTTTGCGGCCCAAATATAGATTAGTTTGTGATACAAATACAGTTGAAACCAGTGTTTATGCTCTGACGAGAGCAAGAGAATAAATGAAGGACAAAGAGAGAGCATTCTTAGCCTAAGTTAATGTTGTTGGCAGTGTGAAACTGTATTTTTGAGTTATTCAATCAGTCAGTGATTCATAAATATTCCTGAATGCGTGTGTAAATTGCCAACCAAGTGAGTGTTTCTAATGTTTACTGATCTCTTGCGCCTTAGTTGCATGCATTGAGTCGTCAACCGGTCATCGGTCAGAGGATAGCAAATGCGCTCGGTCGATTCATTAAATATGTGGCCGTCGGTGGTGCAATGGTGACAGTGCGCGACTCTTGTACATGCGATCCTGGGTTCGGTCCCTTCCCTGACCACCTTAAGATTCTTTCGGCGGCGGTCACCTCGCATAGCGACGGCAAAACTATCGAGTACTTAGCCATGAAAAGGCTTCTCAAAATACCATTCGGAATCGGTGTAAAACCTGTAGCTCCCAATCAGTGAGTACAAGACACGAAAACGCACAGCTCAGTGATTCCTTCCTGGTATGTAATGGGAAACCATCTATTATTCTCATTAAAATCAGAGCAGTTAATTTGCTGCTAAATATTATTATGTTTGGGAGGAAACACTTGTATACTTCCACGTAACTAACCGTATGTTTGGGAGGAAATACGCACATACTTCTACGAGGCTTAGGAGGAAACACACGAATGCGTCCACGTAAGTTTATGAATGTTTGGGATGAAACACCCACATGCTAATAGTTGCTTGCATTCAAATATAAGTGGGTTTGGGGCTGACAAATATAGATGATTAATTGAAGTGTGTTCCAAGCAAATACAGCAGGGTTCCTGCAGAATGAACTTTGGAGCGGGTGAGAAAGTGGTTTCCATGCCTTATCTGACCACCTAACATTTCTTTTGACGACGGCCACCTCGCTTATTGATGGCGGCAGTATCGATTATTTAGCCATGCAACAGCTTCTCGTATTTCTCGATTTTACAGGAAACAACAATTTGTTTTTTTTTCTTTCTGTGTTTTTTTTTCACATCTTTTGATGGCCTTGTTTACAATGGTAACAACAAATTTTAATTTTGTTCGTATTATAGATATTCGTTTTTTAAAATTTTTAAAATATAAAAAAATTTATTTCGACTTTCTTGAATTGTGTCTCATACAGTTTTGGAGATATTGCATTGAGATTGGATTAAAATGACGGTCACCTTTTTTTATACCGAATAAAAAGCATATTCGGTTGTAGTAAATAATACAAAAAATATTGTCTTTGAAAAAAACATTTTGATTTTGGACATAACACAACTTGTTAGCATGATAAGGTTTCGATGAAAATAATACACAGTTGGAAAGGTTGATGTGCTCCCCAATTTATCAGGGTAATTTGTGCCTGCACCAAATTGCACGTAAAGAAGATAGTGGTGATTTAATAAAAATAAACAGATTGCTTAGTCTCCAAACATGAAACATATCCATTTTTCTTCACATCTTTAAAAAAGTGAGTACGCAGTTAAAGACATGAGTATTTTGTTACTGTTACATTTTATAGCAATAGGGGTCCATTTGCCGAGATTATACCCGAAACACACTTTTCAACAGATAAATCGAAGTACTGCGAGTAAATTGCATACAGATAGTACCGAAGTTTATTAAAGATCAAAACATTGGCATTATTTGTAATATTGTTATACCTGAATATCAATAAAATTCACCGTAGTAATACCCGCATTTGAATTATATGGTCCCTGGGGTGATTACTGTCGTGTAACAGTTTCATATTAATGCCAATGTTTGATTTCCAAATAATCCTTTGACTACTTATGTATAGAGTCCGCGTGATTTAATGTGGTGCTAGACGTGAAGTCCTTAACCACAGGTGAACATGTTTGACACGGCTGTCAGCACCGCCCGTGAGATATCCGTGCTACACCGCATAAATGGGCAGCCAAGAGATCAGGAATAGGAAGCCTTACACCGTTGGTATACACGGTTACGTGGGAGAACAAACGCTCCGTATTCGCATATCCGCCAGCGCGACTTCTTTCTTCCGTCCACGAGTTACCAATTGAACCACTCTCTGTACATGAGCTACTCCTCCTTGGTAAAGAGTGAGCTACTACCCAAACCTCTTCCGTGATAAGGGCCACGGATCCGATATTTCGAGGATTTGCACCTGCCTAGCATACTTCGATACAAGTAACTGATATACAAAGCAACTACATAGCCTCTACCAGCGATTTTGCTGGCGACCACAGCCAGCACGATACTCCCCCAAGGGTGCCTACCCACCCGTGCTATCAGATAGGCCTACTCTCTATGCCCGAGTTTCGCAGTGAAGCTGCTTCCAGTTTTTACTTTGTACTAAGTGGACTGGCAGCCAATCTTCAGGCTTCGCCCGATGGTGCCCCCGTGGGTCATAAGACACAAACTGAAAGGGCACGAGTTCGAGACCTTCCACTTAAAAATGTTTACTAGACCAAAAATATTGAACTTTGGTCGATGGGAATAGGTTTTGAATTACTGTGGCCACCTATAACCCACACCTGGACCTCGTGGTTTAGCACTGAATCCCAGTGCTCTTGTAGAGGACAACACAAAGTTTTCCGAACCTGAACACAGTCAAGTTTCACACAATGCCAACGCTCTGGTTGAGGCCGACTCTGCAGTCACCAGCACCCCACCTAGATCACATTTGTCCCGATGACAACCGAGTACCAACAATTGCCTAAACGCCACAATTTTTTCGTTTGACTATTGATTTTAGTGGACTAAATCTGAATAAATATATCCCTATTATTACTTAAGTCGGGGAAAATCCAACAATTAATTTCGAAAGGGTTTAGTGGCCTGAACTGGACTGTGACTACTTCGATCGATGACAAAACCATAATACACAGTTGTGCGGCGGATGACAAAAACTACTCTAGAAAAAAGTATAGGACGGTATAAAACTAATTCTGGAATAGGTGATTTGTGATTAGGTTGTTGCTTGTGAGTTTCCTTAGGTTGTTGCTTGTGAGTTTCCTTTAGCCAAATCTTCTTAAGATTATTACACTATCTGAGTTCCCACTTGAGACGTCTGTGAAACTCCCAAATTGAAATAACCTGAGTGTCAAAAAATTCGATTCGCTATTATATGTATGTAATTTAATATCATTGCAACGGGAACAAGTTTTATGTCGTCTGTGTATTCAAATTGATTTGTTGACAGTCGACCCAGAGGAGAACTATGATAGTGCAATTGCAGCTTTATACATCCGTAAAAGCTTCTCAAGATACCGTTCGCATCCGGTGTAAAACGGTAGGTCCCAATCAGTGAGTGTAAAAACTAGAAAGCGCCCATCCCACTGATTGTGAGACGCTCTCACCAATCTCGTCATGGGATGTTATAGGACACCATTTGTTTTTTTAATCCGTAAACAGAAATAAAGGGGGCCACTGTACGTATGAGTTGTAAATAATTGTTTTGCGATATGTAACTGATAAACATTTTCTATTAGAACTCAGCGAACTGTTGTTATTATTAAATTATAGATTTCTTCTACCATTTTCAATTTAACGCCGGTCATAAAGAAACACCCTATTCCGGTGGCATGTGGTGCGGATAAGTGCATTAAACACGAATGTGTAAACTACAAAATCATATCGTGAATCAACTGATTTGTCTGAATGCTATAAGTGCCTTTAACTCTATATTTAACAGAACATCGGAAAAAAGGAAGGCAACATCAAGTATGTAATATCAAAAATGTATCAACTGTTTCCAAAAGCACAAAAGTATATACTAACATTTCACCCGTGTCTGTGTGTTTCCTGGAGGAGGACGTGGATTTTGTCCCGTTTTTTTTTTTCCTTGAACAGGAATTGAAGAGATTTCCTCTTTCCAGAAAACTACATTAAATCGTAAGAATTACAAGTAGCTGGGTGTCATTGTTATTCTTGTCTGGGAGTGACAGTGACTGTGACTGCGAGTACATGACATGAAATTCGGATACATGCACCTGCGTATATCTGCAACATTTTTCATTTATAGATATCAATGCAATGCCATTTCTTAAGGCGCCAGATGGAAGGAGAAGTGTGGACTGTTGCTGGGAGCAAGTGCCAGCATTTGACAAGTTATTGACATTAGTGACACTAGCAAAATTATTGACGTTATGAATTGTTACACTGTCATCTCCAAGTGTAACAACGAACACACCTAATGGATCCCATATATGTAGAAGTAAATATTTTCGTGAACTGAGTGTGACATGATATGGGATTTGTTCAATAGTTAAATGTATTAGATTTAAATCAAATATTGATTTTGAAATTTTTTTAGAAAAAGGCATTGATTTAAGTTTTGAAAAATTGTTAGAGAACTGCATTGAATTAAGTTTTAAGCCATCGTCAGGGGATACAGATAATTTAAGAAGCAAGTCCTGAATGTAGTCATTTACTCCGTGAATTGTGAACTATATCCAATATCATCGGTTTAGAATAAAACTTGGGTATCTCGAATAAAGAATGTCCTCTCTATAAATGCCTTTTACTAGCATGTACTGATTTTCACGCAGTGATGAAAACGTGGTTCTTCTAGAAGAACATTACAGTTTTTGTGCTACGAATTTGTTTAAAGGTCGTGACTTTAGTCTTATGGTGGACCGTAAAAGCTGACACTGTCCCCACCAAATAAACCACTTTTATCGTAAAAGTCGTTTCATTTGCTGTAAACGAATAGTTTCCACAAAAAATTGTCATAATTTCCTTTTGCGGCAAATAAAGCAAGCCGTTTATTACCCAAACGAATTGCTATGCTCATGTACGTTTGGAGATAACAAGTTTATACTAACAAACACTTATATCGGGTGTTTTTTTTAGGGATATAAAACTTCGAATTGAAATAAAACACAAGAAAATCGTTTTAATGTCCATCAATTTGGCTTTATTGGAAGGATAATTTTATGCCATTAATGTTTAAATATAATTTCGGGCATGTGGCCGCCGCGGCTGGCTCGAATAAAGCCAATTCTACAGGTCCAATTTTCAACCACTTTTTCGAGCATATGGATCCGTATGTCGGCAATAACGCCACGAATGTTGGCTTCCAATTCCCCTAACGTTTCTGCTTTGTTGGCGTAGACGAGCGACTTCACATATCCCCAAAGAAAATAATCCAATGGTGTCAAATCACACGATCTTGGTGGCCAATTGACAGGTCCATTCCGCGAAATTATGCGCTCATCGAATGTTTCCTTCAATAAATCGATTGTGACGTGCGCTGCGTGGCATGGAGCGCCGTCTTGTTGGAACCACAACTCATCCACATTCATGCCATCCCATTCGGGAACAAAATAGTCGGTTATCATGGCTCTATACCGGTCTCCATTAACGGTAACTGCCTCTCCAGCATTATTTCGGAAGAAGTATGGCCCAATGACTCCACCAGCCCATAGAGCACACCAAACAGTCAGTTTTTGTGGATGTAATGGCGTCTCAAGGGTCTCATGTGGATTCTCTTCACTCCAAATGCGGCAATTTTGCTTGTTGACGTAGCCATTCAACCAAAAATGAGCCTCATCACTGAACAAAATTTTGCGATGAAAATGGACGGAGCTTGCGGTAAACTTCGCGAACTGGACCATTATTTTCGAAATAAATTTGCACGATTTGCAAGCGTTGCTCTTTTGTCAACCTGTTCATGATGAAATGGCAAACCAAACTGAACATAAATGACATTAGAGTTGCCAGATTTGACCACAAAATGCCAGTTTTATCTCTATTCGAAAAACAAACCTCTAAAAAAACACCCGATACTATACTATCGCTTGGATAATATTCTGTATTCTTTCAAGATAAACAAACAAACCAATTCTACACGGTGAAAAATCAGCTTTTTTGTTATTGTTTGGAAGTAAATATAATGCGTTTGGAGCTTGTTGCCAATAAAGTATACTTGTGTCCAAACACATTGCGTTTACTATTCAATCCTACATGTTTGAGACACAATGATTAACATTGTTACGAATTTCCTTATTTGTCCTTTTTGCGTTGTTTCATTCCCAATAATAAAACAAGGTTAGTTTTAAATTACGATAATTACAACGGTTTAACTTCCTTTTATTTTACTTATATAGTACAACAGTTTACTTTATTTATAACACTTTAACAAGTCTTGTATTTTACTGTTAATTCGCGTTGCTTACTTTATGGGGTTTAATCACAAACTGAACTCTCCATTGCAAGGACCTCCGCTATTTATACCAACTCACCATACTCAAATGTAGGTAGATCTAGCGAATTCAAGAACCTTCTAGACATTGTTGTTGTTGCTTATCTTTGTAGAACAATCTCGAATGGCGGAGAGTTATCTTTACTGAGGTGAATTCATGCTACTGGTTTAGCGAGCTGGTACGTTGTTACAATGCATACTTTCAGGCGCAGCACTAACCGCCTGTTATTTACATACTGTTAGTAGAGTCATTAACAGCACGCAAAAGCTTTTACCTATTCGTAACAATATGTTATAATATATGTGTTTGTGACCCAAATACAGCCTTGTTTGTAACTGTGGTAGGTGCACTGTTTACTTCATTTTATTGTCGCTATGCTCTTTCGAGAGCAAAATAATAAAAGAGAGGCAACGAGAGCTTGTACTCAGCCTAAGTTAATGTTATTGAAAGTGTTATAAAAAAAATGCTTTCCAAATACATCCCATGAAGGAATTGTGTAGAGCGTCTCACAGCCAGTGAGCTGTGCGCTTTCTAGTTTTATACTTACTGATTGGGACCTACAGTTTTTACACCGATTCCGAATGATATTTTGAGAAGCTTTTTCAGGGCTAATTACTCGATAGTGGAGCCGTCACTGAGTTGACCACCGTCGAAAGAAATTGAAGATGGTCAGAGCAAGTCTCGAACCAACAATCTCATGTGCAAGAGGCGCGCACACTAACCACTGCACCATTTGTTCTACAGTCAGTGACTTATAAATATTCCTGAATGTGTGTATAAATGAGTTGAGTGTTTCATATGTTGACCGATCTATTGGGATTTACGCGACCCACAACAGACTTGTCATTCATAGGCATGAGTTTGGTTTTATATCTGACTGAGGAATTGGACAAAATATTTCCAAACAATTTTGTGAACATGATGGTGACGGGAACAACTTTGATTACATTCTTATTTGGTATCAAGAAGGGCGGTAAACCGACAATAAACGTCATGCTCGTGAATGGCAAGTCTGTGATTCACTTTAGTTTCATGCATTATATCGTCAGTCACACACCAATGCTTAGATGTTAGTATATGGATGTTTGGGTTGAAACATCCATGACTCCACGTAAAACTAAATATCGTTGCAAGTAAACATGCTAATGTTTGAATTTAAATATAAGTCAGTTTAGGGCTTGCAAATATATTGTTACGAATAAGTAAAAGCTTTTACCTGCTCTTAATACTCATACTAACATTATGCAAATAACAGAGCGGTTAGTGCTGCTCCTGAAAGTATGCATTGTAACAACGTACCAGCTCGCTAAACCAGTAGCATGAATTCGCCTCAGTTAAGATAATTCTCCACCATTCGAGATGATTCTACAAAGATAACCAACAACAACGACTAGAAGGTTCGTGAATTCGCTAGAGATAACTGCATTTGAGTATGGTGAGTTGGTAAATAGCGGAGGTCTTTGGAATGGAGAGTTCAGTTTGTGATTAAACCCCGTAAAGTAAGCAACGTCATTTGATAGTAAAATATAAGACTTGTTACAGTGTTATAAATAAAGCAAACTGTTGTACTATATAAGTAAAATAAAAGGAAGTTATACCGTTGTAATTATCGTAATTGAAAACAAACCTTGTTTTATTATTGGGAATAAAACAACGCAAAAAGGACGAATAAGGAAATTCATAACAATATGAATATTGGGAGTGTGTTCCAACCACATACATACTTATAATGAATTTAATTGGGGCCGTCGTGATTCCTGCAATATATTGCGGCATGTGTTTATGTTGGCTCAAAAATATTTTTGTTGTTTCTTAATCTTACGGTTGACGGCAAAACTTGATACTTTTCTAATAAATAAAAAATTTGTATAACAAAATTCATTTTATTTGCTGTAAACGATCTGGAATCAATTTATATTTTCGTAGTTTACTTTTGCTGCAAATACGTATAGCCGGTTATTATAAACGAAAAAGTGTATATAAGCGCACGTATATACTCAAAGGTCATCAGTCTCAATTCGAGATGGACACGCTTCTTCGTACATTTTGTACTCAGTTACTCTGAAAAAAGCGGATAATTTTGTCTACTTTCTCGGAACCGCCTCGAACTCACAACAAACTTCATAATCGAATCCGTATCGGGGTCGTTTTTGTATATAAAATGGATTCACGACGGATCCACGTTCATAAATTTTCTTGACCGAACTACGGTTTTGGCTTTCCTCAAGAGATGTATGAAATTTCTAATTTATGTTTTTACGGACTCGAAAGGGATCCTTCAAATCGCAATTTAACTGATTCGATCTTTTATGTATTTCGGCCTCATTGCCGGTTCGAAACGAACCCGGCAAGCCGCAATTTACCTGATTTGCTTATTATGTTTTTACCGAATTGTAACGGGTTCAAAACGTGTTCGAGAACCCACATGAACAAATTTATTCAAATTGGAATTGAATTTTCAAATCTAAATGAGTCAAATGTGAAGTTGAAATAAACTTATCAAATTTATATTGAAAACGCATTCGAAATTGGAACATCATTTACATTTTAATTTAAAAATTAAACCATTAACGCCTGACCCCAGATTCCATTGTCAGATGTTGATGAAATTTCACACATTTTGGGGCGAGTTTCACACTTGTCATTTAAAAGCTCAATTTAAAGGGCATTTAAATGGAGAATTTTGAACTGTGAAACTGGCCATTTCTATTTAATTTATATTGACGTGGTATTTTTTAGTAGTGTTTCTCTGGCAAACATAAGCCTGTGACCTTCCATAATACATATATATCGATAAAATAAAAATAAATGGTTTCCCATTACATCCCATGAAGGGACCGGGGAGAGCTTCTCACAATCACTGAGCTGTGCGCTTTCCAGTTTTCACTCACTGATTGGGACCTACAGTTTTACACCGATTCCGATCCGTATTTTGAGAAGCTTTTCTATGGCTAAATACTCGATAGTGTCGCCGTCACTATGCGAGGTGACCGCCGCCGAAAGAATTTTTTTTTTTATGATTTTTTTGAAGGTGGTCAGAGCAGGGTTCGAACCCAGGATCTCATGTCCAAGAGCCGCGCACACTAACCATTGCACCACCGACAGGAGATGGAAAAAACTTAATAAAATCCGTAAAATTTTAGATTTTTAAAAAAAGAGGCAACACATTTTTGGAAATTGCATTAAAACTTTTTGTTGTATCTAAAATTTTACGGATTTTATTACGTGTTTTCCTTCTCCTGTCAAGTAACAACAAATCGAGTTAGGCCCTTTTTATATTAAGCCATCGATATGTTTCATTGTTTAAGGTAGTAACCCGAAAATAGCACCAATAAATATACTAAATAACGTGTATAGTTGAAGTATTTTAGAATCCTCTAGTGCCCAGGTGGACATTTGTATACCCATGTATCCCAAAATAGTGATCCTCTTCCCGTGAATTTTTTCAAAGATAGAGGCTATCAAAAACTATAAGACATCAAGATAGTTTCCGGAGGTTCACACGCCAATTTTGGGTATTTTTCGACCTATTCATCGGTAATGGGTTGAACTTGACTTTGCTTTAATTTTATTGACTATTTGAGAATCTCATGAGGTACAGATATTAATTAGACAAATAAATTAAACAAACTTCAACATAATCCTCCAACTAGCTCTATCCTTCGCCTTTTCTCGCCAGTTGCTAACACCAAGGATACGGAGGGATTCTTCTGCATGGTCTTTCCAGTGGAGTCTTGGTCGTCCACTTTTCCTGCATCTATTCTGATAACATGGCCTAGCCAACGCCTAATTTGATTCGCCTAGCTATGTCCACGTCAACCTTTGTCCGTCGAGAGAGGACTTCGTTCCTAAACTGCTTGCTGAGCCCAAAATAGCATCTATTTGCAAGCACAATTCTCCTCTTTATCTCCAGGCTGACGTTGTTGTCCTTGTTCACGGCGGATCCAAGGTAGACAAATTCATCTACCACTTTAAAATTAAATCGGTCGACGTTCAAGTCGAGAGGTTATTCTACTCGTTGCTTTTCATGAGTCTTTTCCAGGATTTGGTGTAGCGTGAATCTACACCATCATCCACAATCATTACCTCCCGATATTCAGTGGAAGAATCTGAGTGGAGTAGTGATGAAAAGTGGTCTCTCCCATTCTCGTCCTTGCAGGTGGGCAACCCATTATTAGGGCCGTTATTCGATCTTCTTACCCTCGGGAAAAATTTTCGGGATTCATTATTCATCCTGCACAATTCGGTCTGTTCACTCTCCCTCTGCTCCCACTGCCATATTACATTGACTATAACATGTAAATAAACCTATGAAATTCAGATATTGAAATACAAAAAATAGTATTTAATTCAATCCAATCCAAATGAGTGCCATTATATTCAATTCAATTCACTTCAGTTCAGTTCAATCCAATTTAAATGAAATTAATTCAATTCATTTCAGTTCAATCCAATTTAAATGAAATCAATTCAATTCATTTCAGTTCAATTCAGTTCAGTTCATTTCATTTCAATTCAATTCAATTCAATTCAATTCAATTCAATTCAATTCAATTCAATTCTGTTCAGTTCATTTCAATTCAGTTCAATTCAGTTCAGCTCAGTTCAGTTCAATCCAATTTAAATCAATCCAATTCAAATGAAATTAATTCAATTCATTTCAGTTCAATCCAATTTAAATGAAAT
Organism: Phaonia tiefii; assembly: GCA_963931995.1. Classification (NCBI taxonomy): domain Eukaryota; kingdom Metazoa; phylum Arthropoda; class Insecta; order Diptera; family Muscidae; genus Phaonia; species Phaonia tiefii. The sequence continues at coordinate 65,836,009 of OZ008369.1, forward strand.
CAATTCAATCCATTTCAGTTCAATTCATTTCAATTCAATTCAATTCAATTCAATGCAATTATATTCAATTCAATTCAATTCAATTCAATTCAATTCGATTCGACTCAATTCAATTCAATTCAATTCAGTTCAGTTCATTTCAATTCAATTCAATTCACTTCAGTTCAGTTCAATCCAATTTAACTCAATCCAATTTAACCCAATCCAATTCAAATGAAATTAATTCAATTCATTTCAGTACAATCAAATTTAAATGAATTCAATTCAATTCATTTCAGTTCAATTCATTTCAATTCAGTTCAATTCAACTCAATTCAATTAAATTCAATTCAATTCAATTCAGTTTATTTCATTTCAATTCAATTCAATTCAATTCAGTTCAATTCAATTAAATGCAATTCAGTTCATTTCAATTCGTTTCAATTCAATTCATTTCAATTCATTTCAATTCATTTCAATTCAATTCATTTCATTTCAATTCATTTCATTTCAATTCATTTCAATTCATTTCAATTCATTTCAATACAATACAATTCAATTCAATTCAATTCAATTCAATTCAATTCATTTCAATTCATTTCAATTCATTTAAACTCATTTCAATTCAATTCATTTCAATTCATTTCAATTCATTTCAATTCATTTCAATTCATTTCAATTCAATTCAATTCAATTCAATTAAATTCAATTCAATTCAATTCAATTCAATTCAATTCAATTCATTTCAATTCATTTCATTTCATTTCAATACAATTCAATTCAATTCAATTCAATTCAATTCAATTCAACTCAATTCAATTCAATTCAATTCAATTCAATTAAATTCAATTCAATTCATTTCAATTCATTTCAATTCATTTCATTTCATTTCAATACAATTCAATTCAATTCAATTCAATTCAATTCAGTTCAATTCAATTCAATTCAATTCAATTCAATTCATTTCAATTCATTTCAATTCATTTCTATTCATTTCAATTCAATTCAATTCATTTCAATTCAATTCAATTCAATTAAATTAAATTCAATTCAATTCAATTCAATTCAATTCAATTCAATTCAATTCAATTCAATTCATTTCAATTCAATTCAATTCATTTCAATTCATTTCAATTCATTTCAATTCATTTCAATTCATTTCAATTCATTTCAATTCATTTCAATTCATTTCAATACAATTCAATTCAATTCAATTCAAATCATTTCAATTCAATTCATTTCAATTCATTTCAATTAATTTCAATTCATTTCAATTAATTTCAATTCATTTCAATTCATTTCAATTCATTTCAATTCATTTCAATACAATTCAATTCAATTCAATTCAATTCAGTTCAGTTCAGTTCAGTTCATTTCAATTCAATTCAATTCAATTCAATTCAATTCAATTCAATTCAATTAAGTTCAATTCAATTCAATTCATTTCAATTAAAATCAATTCAATTCAATTCATTTCAATTCAATTCATTTCAATTCATTTCAATTCATTTCAATTCATTTCAATTCATTTCAATTCAATTTCAATTCAACTCAATTCAATTCAATTCAATTCCATTCAATTTATTTCCGTTTTCCGAAAAAGTGATATTGCGAATAAACCGAAAACTGGTTATTCGAAAATGTCGGCTTTTTGGACACAAAAAAAAGCTGGTTTAACGGAGTTTGAAATCTTAGATCCTAGTTGGTTTAATATTCTTGAGGAATCAACGAGCTAAGTCTATCGAGCTTAAAGGGACTACGTGAAGCCAACTTTATTCTTCTCTGGTTTTATATTTTTGTTTTTAACACGTCATAGTAATCACTAGATTCTGTTTCTAAATTTTCAAAATATGGGTAGACGGAATAATATGCAGAGAAAACTAAAATGAACCTTAGCCTGCTGAAATCTAACTTATTGGTCACTAAAGCTACTTTAAACATGATTGTTGTCCCACACTCAAATTGAATATTCGCACTAAACGTTAAGAATGGTAACTCATTCAAAACAGTTTGAATTTACCGGAGAGATTTAATTTCCAGTTCCTGTTGGCTGGAATGTTTCTTTGATTTGTTTCCCCAAATAACCATGTTGATTTGGTAATTTTGTGTTTGTTTTTTTTTTATCAGCTATAGTAGTAAAGGATATAATGTTTGTTAAGGGTCCTGGGGTTCCTAGAAGTTATACACACAAATGTTTCCGCGTGTAATAATAATATTATCGCTGTGTATGTGTGTGTGTGTGTGTGACGATGTTGACCTTAATTACTCTTTAATGAGTCTTACTTTATTTACTTCCGCTGTTTTTTCTGGTTTATCAACAAAAATTCAGGCAGTTTTTCTGAGGGTTTTATCATAATTATTATAGTTGTTGTTTAACTTACAAGTTGAGTTATTTTTCAGAGTTATGCTATAACTATGAATTTCTACATTATTTGGGCATGATACACATTTGAAACAGTTTAGAGAACACAAATACTTAATGCCCAAGACTCTTGCATTGAGTTGCCATTACGCCAACATAATGACGGGCATAAATAAATTATTACAAACAGCTGATTAATAACCGTGATGACAATATTAGGAATATACAATATTATCGAACTAAACAAAATTTTAAACTCCATCATTCATAGGGAAAACACCCTTTCACCCAGTTAATTAGCCACACTATTCACAAGAGAGAAATGGAATAGCTATCAGTAGAAAGATATGAGAGAACTTGAAAATGATAACAACATATGCAATAATGAAACAATCAAATTGTCTAGAGACTCCGGAAAAAATAATAAATTTTTTTTTATACAGGAAACTTTATTCATCATAATATTTAAAGTCACATTTCCGACTGCTTTAGTTAGAACTGAATATACAGTTCATTAAGAATAAATATTTGCATTCCTACATGCGTTGGGGAATGTGGATCCTTTTCCTGTTACGAACCAATTATATTCAGTTCATGTACATACACATTGTTAAAAGAAAGAGATGAACTACGATTTAAAAGCCAATTGGTAATTGGAAGTATGGTAACACACTTTAATCGAATTATGCTCAAACGATTTCATCAAATTCCTTTGTGTCCCTCCGTCACGGCTGTTTTTAGCAAATGAACAAAATTCTGTACAACAGTTTATGCGAATCCATAGAAAACAAATATTTTCCAGAATGTTCCCAATTAGCGACTTCTTCAACCTTTTCCCTCTAATGTGATTCGCAATTAGTGTTACGGCCTAAAACTCTGCTACTATTCTATTAATATTTACTATACGTACACTACCAGTTATAGAGTAATGTCGTATAGAGCTGCTTTTGGTCTCAGCTAACATTTCCTTTCACACTATTCGTGGGGCGGTCGGTGCGACAGAGAATTATTTGACATACATTGTTGACTTAAAGTTATCATGTGGTTTTGATGAAAAATTGTGAAATTTAAACGTATTTTGGACTTTTTTGATATATTTTATTACACTGTAAGTAAAATTTGAAGTTTTGAAATGACACATAAAAACACCGAGACACCCCAAATAATTTTTGGGTCATAGAATCCAGTGGTATACTCCGTTTTAAAAAATTAGCTCAAAGTAACGAGATATTTCGTTTTTAAATTTGTAGTAGATTTAAGGTGATTTTTGATTTTATTGTAGTGAAAAAGCTGCAAAACCCCTTGTTAAATCAATTTATATATTTTTTTTCGACAAAATATAACGGTTGAAATAATAGACACCTATTTGGAAGCAGAATTAGTTTACCTCTTACAATTTGAGGCCATAATAATTATAATAATTTTGGGATTCGGGATTTTGGGATTCGCATCCCTATTACAAACAGATGCTACAACATATATATCAAAGTGTTCACTTTGACAGATTAGTCCCTACCCGCCGCTATAGATCTTATCACATCAAAAATATAAGCATTTTATTGACCATTTTGAAGAAATAGAAAAACGAGTGACGAAAAATGCAGATCACATTGCGAAAAATTAAATATGTTTTGTTTTGTGTATGGAAAATTTACACCGAAAAATCATCGACGACATTTGGTTAAAGATGCCCTCAAAGCTTACAATCAGTATTTTTGGTTACCCCCGCTGAAGAAATGCGAAATTTTGATCATGCACCTGAATTTACGTGCACCACATGTTTTAGTGCATTAAACAAATGGTAGAAATTACGGCGATATTCGATGCCATTTGGACTTCTAATGATATGGACCGATCCAGGGGAACATGATACAGAAAATATATTCCCGGTTTAATGGATGAAATAGGAATCTGCAACTAGAATCCATCTTTATGACGTCTTTTCATATTTGAAAACAGCAGCGTTAAACCAGTGCCATTGATGTATGCTCTTGGAATGCATGAGTCGTATGATAACATGAAATTAATTCTGGAACGCATCAGTTATGACGAAAACAATTGGCGCGTAAATTGTGATTTTAAGGTTATTTCACTATTAGCTGGAATGCAAACTGGCTATACAAAGTACATGTGTATTTTTTGTAAATGGGACAGCCGTGCAAAATACAACCAGTACGAAAAGCGAGATTGGCCAAAACGCGATTCGCAAGTTGTTGGCGAATTTAATGTAATTCGTCCACCCTTGATCCCCCCTTCAGAAAATAATGCTTCCAGATCTTCATATCAAGCTGGGAGTTGTAAAGAATTTTTTAAAGCGTTTGGTTCGCGTTACCGAAAATGCATTACCCTACTTGAAAAACAACGCTTTTCCAAAATTATCAATAGAAAAATAATTAATTTTGTGTAACTAAAAGTGTGTGACTGCAATATATTTTATATCAATTGTTTTTAACAGGTGTAGTTAACGGTCCAGATATACGGAAACTTTTAAGGGATACGAGTTTTTCTGATATGTTAGATGAAACTGACTTAAACGCATGGAGCTCAATTCGTGCGGTAATTGAAAACGCTCTTTGCAAAAATCGCTCACCAGAGTACCGTGATTATATTGACAACATGATGACGTCTTTCGACAAACTTGGTGTTAATATGTCGTTGAAAATCCACATGTTTCGATTTTTAAGAAGGGCAATTGTCCACAGAAACAGAAGAAACTGGCGAAAGATTACATCAAACTATAATGGCATTCGAAGACCTTTTCGTTGGAAAAAGAATAGACTCAATGCTTGCTGATTTCTGCTGGTCGATTTCAAACAAAGAGTAAAAGTTGAATAAATCCAAAAAAAAATGTATAAAATCATCAAAATAAGAGCAAATATAGTTCCATGTCCGCTTGAAAATGGACGTCCATTATTTCTAGATATAAATTTTGACAATTAAATAATAAACAAATTGATTTTAAACAAGTTTTTAAAGTTTGTTCATTCAAATAAAATCAAAAATCGCTTTAAATCTAAAATCCAAATATCTCGTGATTTCGAGCTTACTTTTCAAAACGGGGTACACCACTGGATTCTACGGTCCAAAATTAGGTTGACGTGTCTCGGTGTTTTGGTGTGTCATTTTCACCTACTTACAGTGATATTAGTATATATTTGTGGTGATTTATTGTTGGATGGTTTGAGCCATTGTCTCGATCTGGTATTATTAAAGCAATCCTTTCCAACATCCAATCGCCCATCTGCAACACAACAAATGTCATAAATTTACCGAGAGAGTTGGCGTCTATATACGTCATTACTCTATGCTACCAAGCCTACGGAACTTTTACAGTAGAGTTTGAGAATCCCTAAACTTATTTCAAGACATGTATCAATATACTGTCACAAAAGAAAGAAATCTTAAAAAATGTGTTCGACGAAAGTGTTCAACAAATGTTCGAGTTACCACATTCTCAGATCCCATCAGTATTTTATTTCAAACTTAACCATTGGAAACAGCCTTTCAGACGCCGTTCCGATTCGGTGTAAAAATAACGGTCCCCATCAATGACTCCCAACTAAACAGCTCACAGATCTCTAATCATTCATCTTAATGGGATGTAATGAAACAAAAATGTATTTTAAGGTTTCCATCGGAATAATTGAACTTGCTTGGCATGATCCCTACAAATGTTTTCAAAACTTTTTTGCTTTTGCGACAGTAGTAAAGGCAAATTCTTGCAACTATTATTTGTTTTTTGGGTTCCAAGCCCTAATAAATAAATAGTAACATAAAGTTAATTCCCACTACTGAACAAGTACCCTCGAATTGGTAGCATAATATGTAATACTAATGTAGCATAGTTTTAGGCTGCAAACTTTAGTCACAAGCCGCGACAGAGTGAAAAGGTTGAAGAAGTGACTTAGTTAGAACATACTGAAATAAACTAGTTTTTCATTGATTATTGTCAACTGTTATACAGCAGCTGTATCGAAAGATTCTAACACATGTTTTTTATACCCTCCACTGTAAGTGATAGAGGGTATATATCAGTTTGTCATTCTGATTGTAACATATAGAAATAAGGCTTTGCGACCCCATAAAGTAAATATATTCTTGATCCTTATAACAACCGGAGTCGATATAGCCATGTCCGTCTGTTGAAAACATTCTCACGACTTCAATCGGCGATAACGCGGTTTGGCTTTCCACGTATTCCTGAGCAGTTTGGTATTGAAAATCAGCGAAATTGGTCTATTGGAAAAAATTTTATGATTGGAAACGTAAAAAAACTCATCAAATTTTCACATTAATTTTTATAGTTTTATACTAAACTACTCCTTTTGCCGCGTGGTGAATTTCCATGTTGAAAATCTTTGTTGTTCTTTATAATAGGTAAGTACTTTAGAATGTTTAGATGTACTTTCATGTGTGCATACATGTATATGAATTGTCACGCTTCATCTAAGGTCGCTGTGGCCTGATGTGTAAAGGGTGGCGCGTTGGAGTCTGAGGGTTGTTGGTTCAACTCTCGTCCCAGCTTGTTTTTTTTTTTTTTAACAGTTCTTAAAAAAATGCTTTTTTATTTTTAAAAAATGCTTTGCAGCTTGTTTTTTTTTTAACAGTTCTTTAAAAAATGCTTTTTTATTTTTAAAAAATGCTTTTTTATTTTACTCGTGAAAAGTAACTTATTTTTACTTTTTTTAAAAAAGTACATTTTCTTAAAAAAAAGTACATTTCTTAAGTACGTTTCAAAGTACATTTCAAAGTACATTAAGTACATTAAGTAAATTTCAAAGTACATTTCTTAAGTACATTTCAATAAGTACATTTCTTAAGTACATTTCTTCTTAAGTACATTTCAAAGTACATTTCAAAGGACATTAAGTAAATTTCAAAGTACATTTCAATAAGTACATTTCTTAAGTACATTTCTTAAGTACATTTCTTTCTTAAGTACATTTCTTCTTAAGTACATTTCTTAAGTACATTTCTTCTTAAGTACATTTCTTCTTAAGTACTTAAACATGTGAGCACTTGAGCATTGTGGGCAATGCATTTGTGAGCATTGTGAGCATTTGTGAGCATCCTGCATTTGTGAGCATTAGTGAACAAGTAATTGGATTTGTGAACAAGTAACTTATTTTTATTTTATTTTTTAAAAGTACATTTTCTTAAAAAAGGTCCTTTTTAAAATTTAATATTTTGCTGGTTAACACTAAGGTGGAGGGTATCAAAGATTCGGCACAGCCGAATTTAACACTTTTACTTGTTTTAATACCATATATTCTTTTGACACACTTCGGTGACTACATTGAGTCGCTTTACGCTTAAACAAAATTGGGAAATTTGAGACTTACTAAAGCTCCAAGCGGGGGCATCGAGTTTGGCCGAATAATCGTTTTTTCTGACGAGGCGTATTTTGCTCTCGGCAGCTATGTCAACAAACAAAATTGCCGAATCTGGACATCGGAAACCCGCACGTCAGCGTCGAGAAGTCAATGTATCCACAGAGAGAGAGAGAGAGATATTGACCCATTTTTTCGAAAATGCTGATGGAAACGTAATTTAAGACAACGGCGAGCGCTACAGAGCCATGATTACAGACTTTTTTTGCGCTGAAATATAAGACATGAACTTGGATGCTCTTTGGTTTCAGCAGGACGGCGTACCATTTCACAGACCTCATCAAACAATCAGCCGTCTTGGAGATGTCGATTGGCGATATCGGTGCTGCGATTTGCCCCCTTTAGATTTTTACTTGTGGGGTGTCGTTAAAGACTAACTATGCGAATAATCCAGAAACTATCCACATGCTTAAGGTTAATATCGTCCATTGGCGCCAGTAGCCAGCCATTGGCGAGGTAGAACCACTGACAAGATAAGCTACTCCCGTTCCATAAATAATGGGAATATTTGTAATTTCTAATAAAGGCATAATATATCCAAGAAATTAAGTTTAGTTAATTTTGTTCAAGTTTGAACTAGATACTTATGTTTTAGCCAATCCGTATATTTTGCTTAAATATATTTATTGTTAAAAAGGACATTGTGAGCAAATCAAGTATTCTTCGCCAACTAAATGGAACTAAATAGGTCGAAACGTAACGCCAACTAAATAGGTCGATACGTACTCTTTGGAAATGCAATAATTCAGAACCCAATAATGGTAGGCTTTTTTAATTTTAGCACTTTGTTGTAGATTTGGGCCATTAATTGAGCCCAAACTAAGTAAATTTCGCGAACGAAACTTATACCAAATTCAGCTCCTTCATCAGTGCAATCCATGTTTAACTGTGATATATTTCAGAGGAATTTCAGAACCCCGAAATATTACATATAGTATTGTAACAATTTGTACCACTGTGCCCAATCTAAGGATTCTTCACGGACAAAACTTATACCAGATTAAGGTCGTTAATTAATGCTTTGCAAAATTTACTACCCACATATTTCAGCTGGTATCGGGACGCCGAAATATGGAAATTGGTATTGTCCAATATAGTAAAAATTTTGGCCCACTGTGTCCAATTTAAGGTGATTTCGCGGACCAAACGTCTACCAGATTCAAAATCCTTCGTCAGTGTTTTCCAAATTTACTACCCACATATTTAAGAGGGTATCAAAACGGATAAATACGGAATTGGAATTGGTAACATTTTGGCCCATTGTGCCCAATCTGGAAAGTGTAGAGCCCACTGGTTGTGAGGAGCTCTCCCCAATCCCTTCATGGGAAGTACTGGGAAACGGGGTTTTTTTTAATGAAATATAAATTTAAATTTTGTCAATATCAATTTGTGTTTCTTTTCACTTTAATTTAAATGGTGTAAATTATGGGCAGGTCTCTTTCTCCATTTTTTTCCATTTTGATTTTGAGCACAGATTCGCTCGATGGGCTTTATATTCGCTGGTTCATTCGTAGATGATTGATGAATTTGAATAACGTGGTGCACGACGAAACTATGTAAAAAATTAAAAACTATGTATGTAAAAAAAACATGTCTAATGGGGACCGATGGTTCTCTGGAGATGGAAAGAAGTTTCTGCAAATGTTTTCTTGTGTGCTTTGCTTGCGATATTTTTCAAACACTTGCATTATAGTGTATTCTTTTCAATAGCAACATTCTAACCAACTGCTGATGATGATCTGTGGCTAGATCTGAAATAGCTATACGGTTTGCCAGGAATCATAGGAATACATTTGCAAAACTCTTTTCAAAACACTATATCTCTATTAATAGAGATATAGAATGGCCTCGAGCTTGAACAATAAAATTAAAAAGTACCAATAAAAAGGCCGAATAAATAAAAATCATCTCTGATGAATATGTATGTATTATTTATAATAATTAATTTTATCAATATAAATCCAGATTTATAAAATATTTAATACAAAAATTTAAAAGATTTAAAACGGAATTTTTTACAATTAGGTGCATTGAATGCATTACTTGTTTTTTCATGAAATGAGAATCTGCTGCCCTTTTGCTTTTTCTTTCTTTGTTGTCTCTCACGTTTTTGGAAGGTCTCAGTTATGCGTAGGTAATCACCATGCGTTGGTACACAAACAATATACAAATCTAGTTCATGCAAGCCAAGCGTTTATTTCACAAATGGCTTTTAGTATCCTCTGTCCGATGAAGCACAGACTATTGAATACATGAAACTAAAACGCAATACATCAGCCAAAATAAGAAACACTGACTTCATCAGCAATTAGCACTCACATTCAGGAATATTTCTGACTCACTGACTGAGAGAATAATGCAAAAATACAGATACACACTTACAAGATAGACTCTTTCGTTGTCCCTCTGTTATTCTCTTGCTCTCGAAAGAGCAAAAACAGTGCAACAAACAAGGCTGTATTTGTATCACAAACACAGATATATTTGGGTCGCAAACACGTATGTTATAACATATTAATCATTGTATCTCAAACATGTAAACACAATGCGTTTGGACACAAGTATATTATATTTGCGACAAGCTCCAAACACACTTTATATTTGCATCCAAACAACAAAAAAGACAGATTTTTCAGGGTGTACTTACTTAGGTGGACTCAAACATCCCAGAGGGGTCAAGGGCTTACAAAATGAGTATAACATGTTTCTACTACGTCGATGTCGACATGCTGAAAAATCTGTCTTTTTTTCTTGTTTTGATACAAATATAACATATTTGTAGCTTGTCGCAAATGTAATATACTTGTGCCTAAACACATTGTGTTTGCTATCCAATATAACATGTTTGTGACACAATGATTAATAGGCTACACAATAAGTTTTTGAGACCCAATTTGGGCTATGTTTTTTGCAAAACCCTAACAACAAATACGAGACAGACAACAAAGAACCAAAAAGGCAGAAAGAAGATCTTAAATTCATGAAAACAATGCTTGTAAACTTGTATGTGTTTACTGCAATATGTTTCTGGAGCCGTTATTTTTCAGCGTGGAGATACAGATTATATAGCAAGTGGTTCATCCGTTGTTGTTACTCACCGTTCGCCATTGAAGGACCATTACTTTTCCACAGCAGTTTTCTCCCGAACACTCCCAGTGATGTTTCATCAGTATTCGATATGATAAGACAGGTTGTTTAAGAGTCTGATATAGTTGGATCTTCGTTTTCAATATTACATGTTTGAGACACAATGATTAATATGTTATAATATACGAATGTGTTTGCGACCCAATGTGTTTGTTTGTTTGTGATACAAATACAGCTGTATTTTCTGCACTGTCTATGCTGTCTCGAGAGCAAGAGAATAAAAGAGGGAAAAGGAGAGAGTCTATTTCGTATTTTTGCATTATTCTCTCAGTAATTATAATAAATAATACATATATATTGAAATCGAGGAATAATTCGTTTCTAAATATTATTGTATTTGGAAGGAAATTCGCATATGTTTCCTCGTAAGTATATGTAGGTTTGAGGGAAACACACGAATGCTTCCACGGGTGTATATGGATGTTTGGGATGAAGAACGCATATCTTTCCACGCAAAAGAACACATGTTTGTCAGTAAACATGATACTGTTTGCATTTAAGAACACATAAGTTTGGGACTGTTCCAAGTGTGTTCCAAACATATACATGGTTCCTGCAATCATGGTTGGCTTCCCCAATACGCTGAAAAATAAAGGTCACAGCAAAATATTGCAGGAAACATGTAAACAATTGCAATCGTTGTTTTCATGAACCGAAGATCTGCTGCCTTGTTGTTTCTTTGTTGTATGTCACGGTTTGTTTTCAGCCATTTCCAAACAGTCAAAGCTACACTTGGGTTACAAAAACAGATATTGTAACCAATTAATCATTATCTCTCAAACATGTTACATTGAATAACAAACACAATGTGTTTGGACACAAGTATACTATATTTCCGACAAGCTACAAACACGCATCCAAACAACAACAAAAAGACAGATTTTTCAGCGTGTATAGACGAAAGCCTTCACGTGCCCCACAAAATTATAGTCCACTGGGGTCCACTTGCGAGAAAGAGGCGGCCATTGACAGCGCCACAACGTGAGGGTAATTGCTCCCCAAACTCGTCTCTCACTTGGTTCATGATATTGCATGATGTTTAGTCCAATTTTACCATTTTGGGCAAACAAAATCCGTGATCATCGAACGGTACCTGTTCAATACCTAGTAACGTTGTGGCCATCATTGAATTTTAAGAAGTACGGTACATTAATGTGCGTGAAGATAAATTCGTATTTAAAATAGCAAAGACACAAACCAATTTACTTAGCAGAGCTCTGTTATGCAACTAACAGAGCTCTGTTACGCACTTTATTTTAAAGTTAAATGGGCAGTTTATTGATTTTTTCAATTAAATAATCGATGCAGAAATTTAAAATACAGTAATTAATGAAAACACACTCCAAGCTAAATATATTTGCTGCACAAACTAATATATGTGCAACCAAATCCCAAATATTGGTATTTAAATATGTCACATATAATGGGACTATTATTATCGACAAACATATGCCAGTCGATAGTCCTTAAGGAGTGTCTTCGAAATATAAAATCTAGAATTTCCCAAGGACCTTCAGAAATCCAGAATTTGAAATTTTCTGTGTGAGGTCCCTGTGCAAGATTTTGACCCACTGTGGTCAAACGAAGAATTCTCCAAGAACCAAATATATGCAGTTGGGTAGTGCTTGACACATCCTTTCAGAATATGCCAACAACATATTTCAGAAGACCTTCAGAACCGAAAATTTTTAATTTTGACTTTCATATACGAAAACAGTTTTTCGCCCACTGTGCCCAAACGAAGAATTCTCCACGAACCAAACATATGCCAGTCGATAGTCCTTAAGGAGTGTCTTCGAAATATAAAATCTAGAATTTCCCAAGGACCTTCAGAAATCCAGAATTTGAAATTTTCTGTGTGAGGTCCCTGTGCAAGATTTTGGCCCACTGTGGTCAAACGAAGAATTCTCCAAGAATCAAATATATGCAGTTGGGTAGTGCTTGACACATCCTTTGAGAATATGCCAACCACATATTTCAAAAGACCTTCAGAACCGAAAATTTTTAATTTTGAATTTCATATACGAAAACAGTTTTTCGCCCACTGTGCCCAAACGAAGAATTCTCCACGAACCAAACATATGCCAGTCGATAGTCCTTAAGGAGTGTCTTCGAAATATAAAATCTAGAATTTCCCAAGGACCTTCAGAAATCCAGAATTTGAAATTTTCTGTGTGAGGTCCCTGTGCAAGATTTTGGCCCACTGTGGTCAAACGAAGAATTCTCCAAGAACCAAATATATGCAGTTGGGTAGTGCTTGACACATCCTTTGAGAATATGCCAACCACATATTTCAGAACCGAAAATTTTTAATTTTGAATTTCATATACGAAAACAGTTTTTCGCCCACTGTGCCCAAACGAAGAATTCTCCACGAACCAAACATATGCTTGGAGTGTGTTTTCATTAATTACTGTAGTTTAAATTTCTGCATCGATTATTTAATTGAAAAAATCAATAAACTGCCGATTTAACTTTAAAATAAAGTGCGTAACAGAGCTCTGTTAGTTGCATAACAGAGCTCTGCTAAGTAAATTGGTTTCTGTCTTTGCTATTTTAAATACGAATTTATCTTCACGCACATGGTACATTAAAGGCAACTGCCTATAAACCGCACCAAACAGTGCATTTTTCAAGGTGCACTGGCAGGTTAAAGGTCATATGTTCTAGAAAGTTGTTAACGGAGATCTTAGGTACATTTTTGTAGTTGATTATTTCCTTAAGTCTTGAACGGTTTGCAACCTATCGACCTGAACAGGGGAAAAAAGTTTAAATAAATCTAAATTTTTAAAGTTTTTTTTGCGATTTTGACCTTGAAGATGAAGTTTTTTTGATCTTATATGTTGACAATTTTTGTTTATTCTTTATGACAAGAGCTACAACTTTGCCTCAGAGAATAAATCAAAATTCCGAACTTTTTTGAAAAAATGACGCCGAGGCCCCAAATCTTTGGGGGCCCATAAAAAATAAGTGCATGACTTTGGGCAAAACCGAGAGACACGGGTCTTTTTTTTGTTTGGTATTTTATCACGTAGTGGTATCCGTATCTGGTTATATTTCCATGACTTAAAAAATTACACACAGTGTAATAAAAGCAAACACAATATGTTTGGACACAAGTATACTATATTTGCAACAAGCTCCAAACACATGTTATATTTGCATCCAGACAACAACAAAAATACAGATTTTTCAGCATGCAATTCAAATGTTTAAAATATGCAAATTTATTTCTAAAATGTGTCAACCCTGTTACAATTTTGCTCGTCACTGTATGTAATGTTTGGGATGAAACACGCATATGGTTCCATGATAACGTATGCATTTTTGCAAGTCAACATGTTAATGTTTCCATTTAAATATAAGTGAGTTTAGGGCTTGCAATATTTGGAGCGTGTTCCGAACATAGACATGGTTTCTCCAGAATGTGTTTTAAAGAATATGTGACTGAGGTCGTTTTTCTTCAGCGTGTAGTGTGGCTATGAAAATAGTCGAATACTCAATGTGACTACAGAAATAGTCGAGCAGTCAGTGCAGCTTTTGAAATATAGTAGAGTAGTCAGTGTTACTATTGATATAGTCGAGCAGTTATATAAAAAACAGCCACTGTGCTGTAACCATGAGGATTAAGGAAATAGGCGACATATTTATTATATCTTTGACATTATTATATGTTATATATTATATGTTTCATATGCTTTATGAGTACGGGCCTACGAATTTAACTAGTTGACCACATAGAGACAAAATGTGATTAATTTAAAGGAAATACCACTTTCGTGTTTGCCTGTAAAACGTATACGACATTATCCTTTGATCTTAAGTTGTATATAACAAAGAAACCACATTCCCAAACGTACGCTGAATTATTTTCTCTATTAAATGCATTTGAATTTCTTTACTTATTTATTTTTTTAGCTTTTGTCTCTTGGCATGCGATTCCTGTTTTCCTGATTACTCCGAAACACTTGTGGTTGTATATGTAAATGACAAAAGTTCCCATCATCCTTTTATTATTCAATTTAAAATCCCTTCACTTCCGTGGCTTCGTTTTTTCTCTTCTTTGGTATTTACAAAATAAATCGCAGTATTCCACTCTCCTTGTGTAGTTGCAGACAACATTTGTAAGTTTCTGTTGCCAAAACAAGAGTGTTTTTCCATATGTTCTGGCGAGAAAGCAGCAAGTAAATACACAAAAATAAATTACAAACTACAACAAATTGTGGAGATATTGAAGGAAGAAGGATGAAATAAAAAATGTTATTTAATTACATGCAAATACCAGTATAATAAGATCCTAGGGATATACGGCAAAAGAAGTAGTAAGTTGTAATTTTTTAAACTCGAAGTTGTAATTTTCACTTTAATGTAGAAGCAAAGTAACGCATCCAAAAGGATATGAAGTATGGCTAAACTTGCTATCTGAAATTATCTTCTGTTTAAAATATAATCCATTACTTATAAAATGTAAGCACGCATCAAGGAGTGTTCTGGAAGTCTTGGCTAGAGCGTGTGAAATTAGTTAGTTAAAAATTAGTACTACCCCTTTTTTATCATTGCGGAATGTACGCCGACATTAAAATACTGATATTAACCAGGGGGTTTCTCAAAAACGATGTACAAGTAGACAGTCAAAATTTCTCTTCACTCAAATGCCAACAAACAAAACGAGTGAAACCCTAGTACTTCTCTACTCTCTCTCTTACTCTCTTCATTGAATATTTCAATACACGAGCTGCTTTTTGATAGTGTTGTTGTATATAACTATACAAATTCCAACCATGTTGCAGTAAAATTACATAAACTATGCAAAAAGTATGAAATAAACAAGATATGACGCGAGAGAGAAATGCGTTTGAGTGAACTCCTAGCACTTTTTGGTTCTCTTTTACCAGGGTTGCCAAGATGCGCACATCTTCTGGTCGTCTAATTCTAAATCGTCTCCGGGTTTCTATGGCACAGCTGATCGAAAAGGTACTAGGGAAATGTGTAGAATGAGAAACCAAAGAAAACATAGATATTAGCAGGCGGGGGAAGTCGCAAGGCCTTCCACACATAAGGCATGCGGAATGAATGCCTTCCTCAAAGAAGAATTTGAATTTTTTCATCAGATATACCAAAAAGAAGATTTTTACAATTTTGAGAAATTTCTTTTCCGATTCTTTTTAACCGTAATTTAATTGGAAAATTTCATACAAATTTTAAGATTATATTTTGCATTCAATATTTTTCAGGGTATTTTTAAAATTTTGAATTTGAAGTTGGGCGTGGTACCACTTTCTAAGATAGATACATACATACTTACAAATAAATATGTAGAAGTGGATAATGATTTTGTGATAAAATAAATTATTTTAATTTTAGTTTTGTTTAACAAAAATAAATTAAAGTAGAAGGCCTTCTAAGGCCTTCCTCTTTGCATGCCTTCTAAGGCCTTCTTTAGGCAATGGGCATGGAAGGCCTTGCCTACCAATCTCACGCAATGTTAAAAAGAAAGGAGGAGGTAATGTGTAGGCAAGGCCTTCCGTACTTTAAGGAAGGCCTGTTTGGTCATGATTTCAGGCCTTCCAGATCATTACTTCCGCCACTGGGTGTAGACCATGCAGCAAACTAAGTTTAAAAATGACAGCTACATTATGTTTTATATTGTTTGTGTCGAATGAAAATACGCATTCCCTTTCATTTACAAAAGCAACTCGATGAAATGGCCTACTACCTCGTCGTCATCAAGAGAACGTGACGAGGGGGCATAGCGGCTCTTGTCTATTTCTCTATGTATTAACTTCGATATTAAAACTGTACCTAACGCCCTTCACTTACCTCAAACTACTTGTGATATACTGGGTTGTTGTTCGTTAGCATAACTAAGGCTGCAGTTTGTTACTATTCATACACGCTGAAAACTCTATCTTTTTCCGTTTTTTTGGATGCAAATTTAACGTATTTGTAGATTGGTGCAAATGTAGTATACTTGTGTACAAACATATTGTGTTTGCTATTCATTATTACATGTTTGAGGCACAATGATGAATAGATTATAACATACGTTGTTGTGACCCAAATGTGGCTTTGGTTGTTGAAAACTGCAAAAAAACAAAAAAGTGCCAGTATACTTGTGTCCAAACACATTATGTTTGATATTCAATATAACATGTTTGAGGTATAATGATTATTAGGTTATAATATATGCTTTTGTGACCCAAAATATGGCTTTGTTTGTTGAAAACTGCTGAAACAAAAACCTGACATACAACAAAGAAACAAAAAAGCCGAAAATTTTTAATTCATGAAAATATAGCTTGCACACATGCACATGGTTCCTGCACTATGTTGCTGGGGCCGGTATTTTTTCAGCGTTCACGTTTTCATTTAAGTGGTTTGAAAATTATGGTGATTTGCCAACATTCGAATTAGCCTAAAGTCGAATTGATATTGTCTTAAAAATAGTCATGTTTCGTCCTGATGTAATAATTATTCCATTCAAGAATTATTCTACAGGAACCAGGTATATGTTTGGAACACACTTCAAACATTAATATGTTTGCAAGTCCCAAACTCACTTGTATTTAAATGTAAACCGCATCATGTGTACTGGCAAACATGTCCTTTCCAGTTTCTCAACTCGTTCCTCACTTTGGTAGCACACATACGTATATACGAAACACACTCGCAAACACCAAAGTAACATCACAAACCACTTACGCGTCCGAGCCTTCGTTTATTCTTTTTTCACTGATCAAGCCCTTTGGATATCATCTGTCCGATGAACCATTGACGACTGAATACATAAAACTCTGACGCAATACATCAGGCAAAATAAGAAACACTGACTTCATCTGGAATTTGCACGCACATTCAGGAGTATTTATGACTCACTGACTAAGAGAATAATGCAAAAACACAGATCCACACATACACGATAGACTCTCTCGTTGTCCCTCGTTTATTCTCTTGCTCTCGTGAGGGCATAGACAGGGCAACAAACACAGCTGTATTTGTATCACAATCATAAGTAAAGGGTTTTTCAACAGAGACGCTACAAAAGTCCCAAACGCGCCATATGTTTTCCCGCTCTTTTGACATTTCTCTTCAGTAAGGTTTGCCATTTCATCATGGAAACATATACGAGCCAACAACGAGTCGAAATTATTAAAATTTACTACCGAAATTTGGAGTCAGTGGCCTCAGCTTTAAGAGCGCTACGTCCAATTTATAGTCTTCAGCGATGAGGCTCATTTCTGGCTGAATGGCTTCGTCTATAAGCAAAATATGCATTATTGGTCAAACAGCAATCAATGAGTCATCATTGCAAAAAATTGCGGTTTGGTGCGGTTTATGGGCCGGCGGCGTCATTGGGCCATAGTTCTTCCGTGATGATCAAGACCGGCACATTACTGTGAATGCGAATCGCTACCGTTCAATGATAACCGAATATTTTTGGCCCCAATTGGATAATATGGACTTGGAGGACATGAGGGTCCAACAGGACGGCGCCACACAGCGAATGCCACAATCAATTTATTGGAAACCAAGTTTGGTGAACGTGTTATCTCACGAAATGGCCCAGTCGATGGCCTCGGTCATGCGATTTGACGTCGTTAGATTATTTCCTGTGGGGCTACGTCAAGTCTATGGTCTATGCCAACAAGCCAGCGACGATTGATGAACTTCGTACGAATATCGAACGTGAAATTGCAGCAGTATCGGCCGATTTATGCTTGAAAACCGTCGAAAATTGGGTTCAGCGTCTGGACTTCTGCAAGCGTGCCCGTGGTGGCCATGCAAAAGAAATCGAGTTCCATACATAATGGCATCGAACGTACTTTCACAGGAATAAAGAATTTGATTGGTATCTAAAACCGGTTGTTTTATTTAAAAAAACTTTTGTAGCGCTCTTATTGAAAAACCCGATATATGTGGGTCGCAAACACATATATTCGAACATCATGTAATCAAACATGTAATACTGAATAGTAAATACAATCGCCCTAATTCCCGTTGTCGTCGTCGACGTCAATACAATATCGACACCATTTTTATTGGCGACTTGAAGGCATTTGAACAAAAAAAATTTTGCGTGATGTTTTTTGAGGGTTGTGTTTGGATCATAGACATCAAAAACTTTATTCTTGTCGATGTGACAATACATTTATAACGTTCTAAAGTTGACAAAAATCTGATGACGATGTCGACGACGACAACGGGAATAAGGCTGAATATGTTCGGACACAAGTATACTATATTTTCGGTAGGGTCCAAACACACGTTATATTTGCATCCAAACAACAACAAAAAACTACAGATTTTCCAGCGTGTACACGCTGAAAAATAACGGCCCCATCAACATATTGCAGGAAACATGCACATGTTTCCAATCATTGCTTACTTTCATTCCAATCATTTTGTCTCTTTATTGTCAGTCACGTTTGTATTTTCAGCAGAGTTTTCAACAATTGGGTAACAAAAACATATATTATATAGCCCATTAATAAGTGCGTCCCAAACATGTTATATGGAATAGCAAACAGAATGTGTTTGGACACAAGTATACTATATTTGCTACAAGCTACAAACACGTTATATTTGCATTCAAACAATAAACAATTTTTTTAACGTGTAGTTTCCGAATATGAATCAAATTTTCAAGCATTGTGTTCGCCCAATACGTCAATTTTCCCTAAACTCGATGAAAGACAAAAAATCATTCTACACGAAAAAAGTAAACTATTCGTAGTGAAACATTTTAAAAAACGATCAGTAGCTTACAACGCAAATCGCCGAAGATGAAGTTTCCCAAACTTTGAAATGATCGTCCGGCAATGTGAGTACGAATCCTAATTGTGGCTGTTTCGAAATTCAATATAATTTGAATTCCACTTGTGACAGTTTTAGTTTAAATTCAGATCAAATAAAGCACAAAAAAGGTATGGAAATTTTAAAAAATTGTGTTTCATGTTTTAGTACTGAGGTCGAATTATATCGTGACAATCACTTTCAAACTTTAGAACTGGAATTCAACAATTTTTAATTTTTTGATTAATTGATGGAAACAATGCCACAACCTATGCGGAAGGTCTCTTACAATATCAGGCATATCTGCCCAGAAACAAGTCACTCTGCTCTAAAGCAAAAAAAAACGGACAGACATGCGAAAAATTTTATTTTTATTTGCCAGTTTTTATTCTGCAATTGTTTATATTCAGGACTTTTCAAAATAGCAAAGTACGCAAAATAAGAAAAGTATTTGTGGATTTTGAATTCAAAAACGTATTTATTTATACAAACGAAACAGGTAAATAATAAATATTTACACTGTACACATGTGTAAAATGTTAACATGTGACGCACAAATATAAATATGTATGTATACGTGTTCATGTACACATCCATTTGTGTTGATATTTTGTCATATGTATGTGTTTTCCTGGAAGCTGACTTCCGTATGATGAGACTTTAGAAAACAACAATCATTCAAGCACCGGAGTGCCAAGAAATACTTACATATAGAAACATGGAAACAGGACGAGGTGTAGCAGCAGCAGTAGCAGAAGCAGCTGTGTCCCTAGACACAAGTACTCACCTTCATTAGGCTCAATGATGAAAGGAGCCAAACAACATTTACCTGGAGGATATTTTTGTGTATCAGCAATTGTTTATTTTTTTTTCTTTTATTTTGCAACTGGTTGTTTGTTATTTTGTCACTCTACACTGTAATGTCCTTGTAAGCCTGCCAAGTCTCAGGGTTATCAAATATAAATATGTAAAAGGCAGATTTTTACTCGATAGGAGAAGTCTATAATGTGGAATTTCAATCAATACGACAGATCAGCATGTGCACTTGGATTTGTATAATGTTGATATTCAATTAGAATATTGTATGTTGGATAAAATTTAAATAATATATCAGTAAATTTATTCTGTCTGGCATCTGCCTCCAAAAACCTTTTTTTGTATTTTTAATACGAAGTGTTGGTAGAATCCAGTGAGATACAGTTTAAATCAGTTGAAGATTCTAGTTTGGACGGCGACTATAAATGTAGTACATTTTGTTACGATTAAAAGCTGTACCTATGCTTAATGGATAATTCAGAGTAATGTTAATGTGAATGTTATTTCTTATCTAACTTAGCTAACATTTGTGACGGAGTGTTGTTAATAACTGTGCGATTAGTGATGCGCCTGAAAGTATGCCTAGCAACAACATACAAGCTGACCAAATTAGTATCATGAACTCGCTGCAATACAAATTAAATTCCTTTACAATTTGTCTCGGCTAATCTCGAAATGGTCGGCAGTGCCACTGGTTCTGGTAGCGGGTGAAAATCTCTAGATAACGTGTACAACGACAACGAACGATAACGAATAGTGAAGATACCACCAGAATGATCTAGAAATCATGGACTGATATAAGCAGCTGATATTTTGTGCACTGGGGCCTAGACTGTGATTAAACGGTTAAAGATACAGTTATTTAGCAAGTTCATCACCAAAAGTTTCCACGTTAAGGAATAGTAAAATGGTTGAATTAAGACTTCATGTCGTGTTAAATAAAATAAATAGAATTAAAACTGTTCTACTTGTCGTACTTTAGAATGAACTTTGTTTTATTAAAGAGAAATAAAACCGCTCTAAAAACGACGATATAAGAAAGGTTTAATTCTTCACGCAGTGAACTATGAGCTTTCCTGTTACATATACTCACTGGTTGGGTTTTACACCGGTTCCGAACGATATTTTGAGAAGCTTTTTTCATGGCTAAATACACGATAGTCTCACCGTCACTACACGCTGAAAATTAACGACCCCAGCAATATATTGCAGGAACCGTGTACATGTTTGCAAGCATTGTTTTCGAGAATTGAAGATCTGTTGCTTTTTGATTCTTTATTGTCACGTCAGTTTTCAACAATCAAAGCTACATTTGGGTCATTATATTATATACAAGGGCGGGTCAATAAGTCCTTTTTGAATGAAACACAGTTTGTTTTGCAAAATAAACAAGTATTTTTCAACATAATCTCCTTTTAGCTCAATACACTTAGTCCAACGTTTCTCAAATTTGTGTATCCCTTCCAAAAAGTAGGATTTTTCGAGGTCCATAAAATAGGCATTTGTTTGATCAATAATTTCATCGTTGGAGATAAATCTCTTTCCACCGAGCCATTTCTTTAGGTTTGGAAATAGTAAATTGCCACTGGAGGTAAATCCGCAGAATATGGCGGATGAGGTACCAATTCGTAGCCCAATTCATGGAATTTTGCCAGTGAGACTACACACGTGTGCACCCGTGCGTTTATTGACAATTGAGAGCAAACGCGGCAACAATCTTGCACACAGCTTTCTTAAACTCAACTGATCATTTAAAATCGAAACCACACTGCCATAGAAAATGCCTATGGCATCAACAATCTCACGCACTTTTACTCTTCGATCGGAAAACACCATATCGTGAATTTTTTCGACATTTTTGGGTGTATTGACCTCAATTGGCCGTCCAGAACGTGCAGCGTCATTTGTACTTGTGCGACCACAACAAAAGTCAGTAAACCACTTTTATACCATTGAAATCGATGGTGCAGAGTCCCCATAGTATTTATCAAGCTTTTCCTTGGTTTGATTGACGGCTTTTTTTTCGCAAAATATAATGTTTAATGAGCACTCGAAATTCACTTTTCTCCATTTTTAAAAAAATGTACAAGGTTGTATGTTTTGAACAGCTGTTAAACGCAAAGTAAATGACGAAACTTGGTTAAAATTTGTCAGTAGTCTATTAACAGGTGGTACATGATGGGAGCAGGGTTGCATTTCATATAACTACGAGGGAAGTTCGAAAAGTCACGGACTTATTGATCCGCCCTCGTGTTATAACGTATTGATCATTGCATTCTAAACATGTTATATTGAATACCAAACACAATGTGTTTGGGTCACAAGTATACTATATTTGCGGCAAGCTACAAACACATTATGTTTGCATCCAAACAACAAAAAACTAAAAAAATGTCAGCAAGAAGACCGTCGTCGAGAGCAATGTAGTGTGGTTGGAACAGGAATCGAACCTACGTCCTCATGTACAAAAGCCGCGCACACTACTATTGCGCCACTACTATTGCTTCATCAAAACTAACGCAACTGTAGGCCTGTGTAATATTGTATTTATAAGTATACACAAATATTGTACATACATTTGTTTAGTAACGAGCATTTATTTGCCATATAAAAAACATTTAGTTAAATCTTTCCTGTAATAATGAAGATAAATAACATTGATGTAATCCCATTGCGATATATTTATTCCCTAATTAATGCATTTATGACACAGAGTGAGAGAGGAGAGTAAAAAACAGAAATATTGCTACAATGAGTTTTATTTGAAATCAGTGATTTTGTAATTCACTTCTTAATCTGGCAGCAATTAATAACAATATGTCACATTTGGCAGTGTATTTTCATTATCTATTAATTTCCATACAAATGTTAATTATTTTGGAATATTTTATGAGGAGGCAGTCAGTCATAACAATAACAAAAAAAGGAAATAATAATGATAATAATGTCCTGCTTATCGCAACACAAATCATTTCAATAGTAACAGATATTTTACATGAAAATGAAAAAAAAGTACAAGGATTAACATCGAAATGCATTGAAATCAGAATGTGTTCGTGTTGACGTTTCTCCCCAAATCCTTCTAGCAATTAGCCCATTAAATCACACCCATTGTTTTCGTGCGTTCTGTTCTCTAGCATTTTATCGTGACTGTTTGTGAAAAGAATCTGTAAAAATTTTCTATTTTTTTTTTGATTTCGTTTCCTTGCTTCCCCAGATATTGTCTTAGGGGCGAATGAATTAATTGCGCTTCATGTTAGTTTCAATTTCATGTTTTCATAAAAGTTTCCTTGACTTATTTTAACAGAATGTCTACGTTTTCTTTTGTCTTTAATTTTGCTGCTATTTGTGCTCATCTTTCTTTAGTCAATGATTGCAATCTCTTCTTGTTGTATCCCCCTTTTTCGTCCACTTTTAGCAGTTTCGATCCGTCTATGTTGCTATTTACTAGCTGGCAAACAAAAGGAAAGTAAATAATCTTGGAAAATCTGGTTTACATGAAAAATAATTAACTTTCAATAGCAACAAATCAATTAATGTTAACATCAGGATTTTAAACTAAAGATAGAGACAATGAAAATAAATCCAAGTCAGGGGAAAATTGGAAAACGTAATCGGAAGTAATGCAAGGAATGGGAGAATAAATGAAAATCTGCACCTGCATAACTAATTGTTTGAAAAGAGGTTGGTTGTAGCAACCGAAAATTCGGAGGTTGGCACCGAATTGAGGTTGCCACAACTGAATTGAGGTTGCCGCAATCGAATTGAGGTTGCCAGCACTGAATTGAGGTTGCCACCACTGAATTGAGGTTGTCACGACTGAATTTAGTCCCCACAATTGAAATTCAGTAGAAGCAAAACGCTTCATAATGGATTCGATGGTGACAACTGAATCTTCAATTATATTCTTTCTGTCAACTACATTTTCCATAATTTCGTTTGCAACAAACGAATTTGGAGATAATTCGGATGCAACAACCCAAACAGGGGCCACATTCGGTTGCAGCAAATTCGGTAACCGCCACAATGGGATATTAATTGCTCACCAAACTCGCCTTTAATTTTTTCATTGGAATCGAGTACAAAGTATGACAAAATCCTATCCCGTTGAAACCACATGTCAACCAAGTCCAATTCATTAATTTCATAAAAACCAGTCCTTGATTATCGAACGCTACCTCCATTGAATTCAATTTCCCACTTAAATTCCGACTTGATCAATGACAATGTTGCCACATGTTCAATTTCAAAAAATGACAACAAAAAGATATCTAAGATAAATTTTGTTATCATTTCTTGTGAGTGTAAATGTTACCAAGAAGGAGAGACTCAAAAAAATTAATTTGCAAAATGGCACATGGTAGGTTCATTCAAATTATTGGAACGAAGTTCCTTATCGCACGTTGCGGGATGGGGGATAAAGGAAAAAATGTTAAACAACTTTTTTTTTAACTACTTTATTACAACCCACTATAATCAACTATATTGGGTACTTTTGGTTTGTTTTGGTTTAAAGGGAAATTTTCTAGATGGAGCCTGTTTATTACATATTGTAGTTTGGAACCCAATAAAAATTAATTTTAGACAAGCCAAAGTGCAAAACTGGCAAATCCATGAAGTACAACCCTGAGCATGGAATTACATTTGGCCGGTTACTCTTACACTCGTACTTTTGGTTTGGTTTGTGTCTAGACTCACATATGGGGGGATATTTCTTGTTTAATGGGAAATTTTCTAGGTGGAGCCTGTTTATTACATTTTGTAATTTTGAACCGAATAAAAAGTAAATTTAGAAAAGCCAAAGTGAAAGAAGTTTAAAAAAATAAAATTTTCTTAAATAAGTGCGTTTTCTTAAAAAAAGTAAATTTTCCCAAAAAAAAAAATACCTATTCATATTCTTAAACATAATACCTTTTCTTTATTTTATTTTTATTTATCTTAAAGAAGTACCTTTGCTTAAAAAAGTAAATTTTCTTACAATAAGTACATTTTCCTAAAAAAAAGTAATTTTTCAAATAAGCACCTTGCCTTAAAAAGTACATATTACAACAAATTGCATTTTCTTAAAAAACTGCATTTTCTCTAAAGAGTAGCTTTTTTGTAAAACAAAATAACTTTTCTTGAGATAAGTACATTCTTAAAATTGTACCTGTTCTTTCGTAAAAGAAAAGCTTTTCTTCAAAAAAAAATACTTTCTCTTACAAAAAATACCTTTTCTTATAAAAATTCCTTTTCTTAAAAGTACTTTTTCTTAAAAATAAAATAAGGTATTATTTCTTCTTTTCTTTTCTTTTCTTGAGATAAGTAGCCTTCCTGAAAATAAGTAAGTTTTCCTAAAAAAATAACCTTTTCCCAAAAAGAGTACCACTTCTTTAAGAAGTACCTGTTCCTAAAAAAAAGTATGTTCTTTGTAAAAAAAAAATCATAATCTTAGGCTTTTTCTTACAGAAAGTACTTCTTATTAAAAATTGTTCCTTTTCTTAAAAAAAACATTAGCTTTTAACAAAAGAAGTATCTCTCATCAAAGAAAGGACCGTTTCAGGAAAATATTATACATATTCTTACAAAAGGGACCTACAAAAGTACTGCTTCTTTAAAAAAAATACATTCAAAAATTTCTTAAAAAAAGTTTATCATTCTACAAAAAGTATATTTTCTTAAAGATCCATTTAAATTACAGTACTTTTCAACAGGCGCCTTAGGCGCGTTGAAACTAACTAGTACATAACACGGTGTTACAAAAAATTGATTTTTTTCTGTCTATGAACCAAATGCACATATTCGGAAAGAGGGGAAAAAATAAAAATACACGTGTATCGTCGATTTTCATGTACACGTCAGAATTTTTTTTTTTAAGTTTGAAGTATAAAGCTCGTAGTGGCCTGTGAGAAAGCCTTTGGACCGATTTTTAACCCTTTTTCAGTGATCCAATCGAGCTGATTTTTTGCAGGCAGACTCGTGGAAATGACTGTATCACGTCAAATTTTTTAAAAACAATTTTTGTCAATTCTCAGATTTTCCCCAATTTTTATTATTTTTGACAAAAAAAATATTTTTTTCTCTTTTCTTAGCATAACTTCAAGGGACTCCAAATTTTTAAACTACTTAAGCGTTAGGAAAAAAAAATGTTTTTTGACCCATCCTACTCGATATAGTTGTAGTTAATCAATAGTAACCACCTTCTAACACTAAACAGTTTTTGACTTTTACAACACTTACAACTGGTCTGACAGATGAAATAAGGAATTGCAAAATTGCTTTAAGTTCTGTTGTGCGAAAACGTATTTGTATATATTTCATCTGAAAAAAATGCAGTGTCCGACGCGAAATAACTTTTGTTACGTTTGTGGCTTATTCGCACCAAGTAAAAATTTGAAAAATATTACTAAAACAGTGGTGAATTCGTTTCAGAAAATATTTAAGACTGCTTATGTTCCTTACTTGTGGTATACTCCGGAAGTCGTGTGCGACTATTGCTAAAGAAATTTGTGCAAGTTTACTGATGGAAGGTCAACAATAAAGTACGCTGTGCCAACAATTTGGCTACCACGCACGGAGCACTGCAATGAATTGTGCTACTTTTGTGTAACTTTTGCTCAAACAAAAGGGTACCAATACATTCACCGCAACAAAATTCGCTACGCTAATGTAGAATCGGTAATTCCAGCAATTCTATACTCACCAGAAGAGCGTGTAGTGGCTTCAGTGGAGATTTTTGATAATGTTCCCGAAATAAGCGATGCAGAATCAACAGTTGTACCAACACTGCTATCAACTTTTCTTGCATCGAATGCGAGATGCGAGAGTCCACAAGTATCGGAATTTGTGGCAACACCCAGTGAAATTGGGACTGCAATGCCGCATTTAATAACGCAAGCCGACTTCAATGACCTCGTACGAGACGGAAATTTGTCGAGGAGAACAGCAGAACTCTTTGCATCACGCTTTAAGCAATGGAATATAGTGGCGGCTGATTTTAAAATAACAGCCGCTCGTGGTCGAGGTACCACTATTCCATATGACGAATTTTTTAAATTGCACGAAGATCGGGAAAAAACCTAGCTTATTGTTATGATATTGATTTGATGTTTGCAAAAATTGGTTACCCTCATATTTCAGAGGAGTGGCGACTTTTCATCGATGCATCGGTCAACAGCCTTAAAGTCGTGCTGCTTCATATCGGTAACATACATCCATCTGTCCCGATCGCATATGCCACAAACCTCAAGGAAACATACGAAGGCATGGAATTAATATTACAGCTGATAGAGTACAAAGAGCATAATTGGAAAATATGCTGCGATCTGAAAGTGGTCGGTTTACTCATGGGTGTTAAGCGTGGATTTCCAACCCACCAGTGCTTTTTGTGTACATGGGAAGGTCGAAAAAGAGATGAGCATTACACTGAATTTAAGTGGAAGCCGCGAACATGCTACAAAGTAGGCGTAGAAAGTATAGAGAATCTACCATTGGTGCAGCCGTCTCAAATCATTTTGAATCCACTACACATTAAGCTCGGTCTCGTATCATATTTTGTTAAAAAACTGGATCGTGATGGCGAGGCCATTGCAACTTTGCGCAAAATTTTTCCGAAATTGAGCGGCGCAAAGATTCATGCAGGTATTTTTTTTAAGAAGTCATTCAGTAACTTTATGTTTTTTAATGATTTTTTTGATTTAAGGTGTTTTCAATGGTCCGCAGATAAAAAAAATAATTGCATGTTCTGAATTTTCATCAAAATTAAATGCTATCGAACAACGTGCATGGAAAGGTACAGTTGCCGTTATTAAGCAGTTTCTTGGCAACAAACGAGCTGCCAATTATAGAAATATTGTAGCAGAAATGGTTTCGGCATATGGCGAAATGGGCATATTAATGTCGCTAAAGATCCATTTTCTTCACAATCATTTAGATTTTTTCCCCGATGATTTAGGAGCTTGTAGCGATGAGCATGGCGAAAGGTTCCATCAGGACATTGCGGCTATTGAAAAGCGCTTTAAAGGAAAAGACATTACGCATATGCTTGGCGAATACTGTTGGTTTATTTGTCGCGATACTGAAGCAAATGCTTACAACCGCAAAAATAAAAGGCCTAAATTTCTTTAAAAACATTAAAATTTTTAATGTAACAATTCTTTATTTTTATAAAACAAAAGTAATAAAAAAAAATTGTTTTTTTAACGAACTGAAACCTTAAAAAAAACGATAACCATTTAAAAAAAAAAATTTAGGAAAATCTGAGAATTGATAACAATCTATTTTTTAAAAAATTTGACGTGATACAGACATTTCCACGAGTCTGCCTGCAAAAAATCAGCTCGATTGGATCACTGAAAAAGGGTTAAAAATCGGTCCAAAGGCTTTCACACAGGCCACTACGAGCTTTATACTTCAAACTTCAAAAAAAAACGTGTATTTTTATTTTTTATCCCCTTTCCGAAAAAGTAAATTTGGTTCATAGGACAGAATGTGTGTAACACGGTGTAATATATATCGAAAGGAACTTCGCTCCAACCGGGTGTCCCCTGACACCTCATGTAATTTTTTATTTAACAGAAAACTACGTATATTTTTATATGTCTAAATTTTAAGGATTAATTTTTATTCCCGACTGAAAATAAAATGGGAATTACATTTTTCACAATAACGCGCAGTAAATGTTATGGACATGGTTCAGGGCCCCCCTTCTGTAAAGACAAGGACAGAAATCTCGTCGCAGATGTGCAAAGCATGTTGGGAATATGGAGAGAGCATTTCTCCGCGCTACTAGTACCTGAGATATCCGATGACGATGGGACAATCGATCACAATATGGACGACGACGTCGATTGCCCCCCTCCTAACCAAGACGAGGTCAGAACAGCTATTGCCCGGCTTAAGAACAACAAAGCCGCAGGAGCCGATGGATTACCGGCGGAGTTGTTTAAGGCTGGCGGCGATGAGCTGATAAGGTGCATGCATCAGCTCATTAGCAAAATTTGGTTAGATGAATGCATGCCCGGCGATTGGAGTCTCAGTGTACTATGTCCCATATTTAAAAAAGGTGACCCGAGTATCTGTGCCAACTACCGTGGAATCCACAGCATATAAGGTTCTATCAAGTATAATGTGCGAAAGACTAAAACCAATTATCGCTGACCTGATTGGACCATACCAGTGTGGCTTTAGGCCTGGAAAATCGACAACTGACCAGATTTTCACGCTACGCCAAATCCTGGAGAAGACACACGAAAAACAAATCGACACCTATCATCTATTTATCGATTATAAAGCAGCCTTCGATAGTCCGATACGGGAGAAACTCTATGAAGCAATGTCTGAGCTTGGTAATCCTGCAAAACTCATACGCCTTTGCAGGATGACCTTGACGAACACCAAATCCGCAGTGAAAGTTGGTAAGGATCTTACCGAACCTTTCGAAACTAAGCGAGGCCTCAGGCAAGGCGACACCCTATCGTGCGATCTCTTTAACATCTTAATGGAGATCATTATGAGAAAAGCTGCAGTCAATATGAATAAAACCATCAGCAGCAAAAGTCACATGCTGCTCGCGTATGCTGATGATATAGATATCATTGGGCGCACAATTAGAGAAGTTACTGCGGTTTTTTCGAGAATTGAGAAGGAGTCAGCAAAAGTGGGTCTGACAGTGAATGAGGACAAGACAAAATTAATGGTTTCAACGAACAGGGCCTCCACGCGATTATACCAAAGCGTGAACGTTGATAACCGTTATAACTTCGAGGTAGTGGACGAATTTATATACCTCGGATCTGCCGTGAACAAAAACAACAACGTCAGCCTTGAGATCAAGCGGAGAATTGTGCTTGCGAATAGATGTTATTTTGGGCTAAGCAAGCACTTTAGAGATAAACCCCTCTCTCTAGTAACAAAAGTCCAGCTGTACCAGACTCTCATTCAACCTGTCTTGCTTTATGGCGCAGAATCCTGGGTCCTATCGCAAGCAGACGAAACATCTGTAGGAGTCTTCGAGAGAAAAATACTCCGAAAAATTTATGGCCCTATAGTGCACAACGGCGAGTATCGGCGACGCATGAATCGTGAGCTGTATGAGCTTTATCCTGACATTGACATAGTTAAGCGGATCAAGATAACGCGATTGCGCTGGCTAGGCCATGTCAGTAGAATGGATGAAGATGAACCAGCGCGAAGGGTTTTCGAAACCGAATTCGAAGGAAGACGAAAAATAGGAAGACCAAGACTCCGCTGGAGGGATCAGGTTGACGAATCCCTGCGTACACTTGGTATTGCCAACTGGAGAGATAAAGCAAAAGATCGAACTGGTTGGCGAAATATGTTATCTTCGTTTTGTAAGGTCCCTGACCCCCCGGGGTTGTCCGAGACCGGATAAGTACGTAAGTAAATGTTATATATATTAATCATGATAGAATTATCTATCAGGTATAGTCATTTAAACAGGTGATTTAATTTTTTCCATGTTATTTTTCCTTTCACTTCTCAACTGTTTTTGTACTGTTTTGTACTCTTTTATTGTTGTATACATTCGTATAGAGTGTGACAACTGTAACGAATGCGTAAAAGCAAAATGTCTGTTTTTGCTGCCTACAACTTAAAAAACACCTGCAGGCTGCTACCATGTATTTGATGGCACTGGCTACAAACGTGTTGCCGTATCAAATATTTTTTCACCCATTACAGCAAATGTAGCCACAATCCGCAGTATGAAGTGTGGATCGTTTTTTTTAGAAAGTCATAAGCGGCAGTAGTTTAGCGGAATAAAAAACAGCCCTATTTTGTCTTTGAACTGAGATTCAACGATGCTGCCGGCTCATAAACCGCACAAAACGGTAAATCTTTCAGGGTAGGCAGCTCTTGAATAGCTTCTGGTTGCTCTTCGGACCAAATTCGGCAATTCTGTTTATTGACGTACCCATTGAGCCAAAAATGAGTGTCGTCACTGAACACAATTTTTGAAATAATAAAAATGTGATCTTCTTCCAGCTTCTCTAAGAGCCACTCAACGAAAGGACGTCACCCGGCTTCAGTTGCTACACCAGCTGTATTGGGTAAAGCCTTAGACCGAGGTCCGTAGGAAATATCTTCCAGTTGGTCGAATAACACAACCCCAATTGCTGCGATCGGCGACGGTGGGACAGATCAGGATCTTTAACAACACTGGTGCATACAACCATATACGGGCTGGCGAATATACCAGTATATTGAAACCGTTTTAATCAATAACTACAAAATTATCGACAGAGCGAAATGTACCGTGTTCACAAATTGTCATCATTATAAGATAAATTGCGAGAAGATTATCATTCGTGCAATATTGACTTGAAGTCCGACAGCATGAGGATTGATGTCCAATAGGGTGAAACTGTGCGAAATTTGGTCACAATTTGGTGAAAAGACGTAACTTGAGAAACACATTTTTCACAGCCCACGAAATTTTGAAAACAAAACTCTATGATTTGCAAGAGTTGTTCGTTTGTAAACCTATTCGTGATGAAACAGCAAGGAAACTGAACATGTTTAACTTTGACACTTGTCACGAATCACGCGTGAAATGGCAAAAACTTAACACTGAAACCCCAAATAGCAAAAAATCACCGGTTACATCTACGATGTGTGCAGTCCACAATACAAACTAAAACTCTGCTCGACTGTCTCCTCAGAAACAGTAAAGCAGCTTCTCGAATCACCGTCTACAACAGCCTAGTATTTACCTGCAAGTTCTGTAGTGAAACTATAGTTAGCGAAGCCTTCAACCCTACCGTGATATTCCCCACAGCCTAGACCACAACCAACTTTCAATAATATGCCAGAACTTACCAGACATTTCGTAACATTATTTGATGAATATGTTAACATAAAATCAATTCATTTAATTTAACTATATTTCCGGCTCCACGAAATACCCCCAAGGAAATAACCCTCAAACGAGAAATGAAATAATCTCCAATATTTTTTCACGCAAATTTTGCATGAAAAAACAACCAAATTTTTTGGGAAGTATTTCATTTTTTTGAGGTTATTTCGTTTTCCAATCGGGGTTTTCAAATGGGCCTTTTACATGGAAAGTATTGCGACTTGATTTCAATTTTGTCTTGGAGTTAATTTCATTTTTTTTGGCTTTTACTTAATTTTTTGTTGTTGGATGTTATTTCTTTTTTGGGTTTTTTTTCATTGGGCGCTATTTCCTGGGCGTTATTTCCTTGTGGGATATTTCGTGGAGCCATATTTCCAGCCCCGTCTTTTGGTATTCACATCTTAACCTAACTGAAGTATTTCCTAAACTCTGAAATATCAGGTGAATCTAATAAGGAATATGTATATGATCAAACCCAGCAAACATTGCAGTTTTTCGTTCTTTATTCTGAGTTTGCAAAATAAACTTGAAGTCACAACTATTTTCGCTTCGTTATTGAGCCATTCGGGAGTCAATTGAGCTAACTCCACAAAACAGAAAGTGAAGAAAACTTGAAAAGAATTTATCGCCTTCTGGCTATACTCATTCAAATATAATGCGGGGCATATCAATACTTCACGACTGCACCTCCCTTGTGATGATAATAAACGACAAGATTACGACGTTTTTGTTCTTATAGCACTAAAATCTCAAAATTGTTAAAATGTGGAGCCACATCAATTATTCGATGACTATCAGACCGAAAAAATAAGTACCACCGCTTCCGACTTAAATAGTAAAAATTTTTTTAAATCTAATCGTAAAGTGTAACAACATTAGTTTGCCTTGAATTCGCCTGTTGTTAAAATGCCAAACTCGTTTGTGTTAGTGGCTGTTTTGATGTGATTTTTGCCAAAATATCTCGAGACAGAAAAGAAAAATTCTCGAGACACGAGAATTCCCGAAACATTACGTATTAAATTTCTCGAGACACGAGACATTAAAATGTGTGAAAGTCTCGAGATTTCTCGAGACGGGAATTCTCGATCACAATCTCTATTACTGACTCACTTAATTAACCTCAAATAACCCAGTTGATAACATCAAGATTTAGCAACGATTCTTCCATCTGATGTTTTCAGCGCAGTCTTGGTCATTCTGTGTTTCTGTTTCCTTCGTGAAAGTTGGTCGCTCTGTTTCATCCTTATTCATTCTACTAATATGGCCTAGCCAGCGTAGTGCTGTGCTTTTGACGCAGGGAATCTCTGGCTTGAACCAACGGGAGAGGTAGGCAACACGGTCGAGACCCCACAGGCAGGGAATCCCTGGCTTGTACCCGGGGAACAAAGACAGTACGGGAACAAGCAGGTACCAAGTTGAAGACACCACAGCCAGGGTATCTCTGGCTTGAACCAGCGGGAGAGGTAGACAACAAGGTCGATACGCCACAGGCAAGGAATCTCTGGCTAATACCAGGGGAACATTAAACAATACGGGTACAGGGGGTGCCAAGTTCAAGATCCCGCATGCAGGAAATCTCTGGCTTGAACCAGCGGAACGACGACTGGCTAGGAATTACTATGATATCTACGTTTGTACTAGAGTGTCTAATACACTACTACACTGCTAGCAGATGTTAGGCATCACCGCTGTGATCGTAAGTTTTAATATCAGCTGATAGTCAGCTGTCGATAACTTAGTGTTGTTGCTATTGTCCTCCAGATGGCGTTGTTGCCATGACGTTGCCCTTTAATCCAACAGATGGCGTGGTCATGAAATCAACAGATGGCATTAAATGCCGAATGTATAGGCGTGATGGAAACGAGGGAGCGACTTCCACCTTCACAATATTATTATGAAAATCAGATGTATTATCGCAAAACCCATAACTACAATACTATTACCAGACATTTCGTAAAATTATTTGAAGAATATGTTAACATAAAGTCAATTCATTTAACTTTACTATATTTCCGGCTCTACGAAATACTCCCAAGGAAATAACCCTCAAACGAGAAATGAAATAATCTCCAATAGTTTTTCACACAAATTTCATATGAAAAAACAAGCAAATTTTTTGGGAAGTATTTAATTTTTTTTTATTTTTTTTTTTAAGTTATTTCGTTTTCCAATCGGGGTTTCCAAATGGGCCTTTTACATGGAAAGTATTGCGACTTGATTTCAATTCTGCCTTGGAGTTAATTTCATTTTTGTTTAGCTTTTACTGAATTTTTTGTTTCCCAACAACCACAAACAAAAATCTTCAAATCACCGCGACAGCAACAATAAATCGCACGTTCCTTAAACTTTTTAATATAATATTTGCTTTTAGAAGTTTAAACGTCAGGTTGGATTTATCTACAAATATGTTGTGGTAACTGAATTGAAAATGCATTCGGTTGTACCAACAGAATTCATGATAAATTCGGTTATTGCAGCCTAATTGATTCCAAATTGAATAGATGCAACCAAATTGATAACAATTTATTGATGAATTGTGAGATGATGTGAATTGATGCCACATTCGGTTTCTGCAGACGAATTTGGTATGGAATTTGGAATTTCGGTCGTTGCATACGAATTAATGAAAATGTGTAGAAATGTAGTTGATAGTACGAATATAACACCAGCCAACAAAACTTTCGACTTTTCTCTGCAAATATGTTTTTATCATGATTTTCTTATGGAGTCTGACCTCCCAAACACGAAAATGAATTTTAAAAAATTTTCCTAAGAGCCGTTAAACTTTTTGAAATTTTTTTTTTTTACATTTTTGGAGGTGCACTTACTATTTTGGGTCTCCCTTACCCGATCTTCATATATAATCACTCAGGCTAAAACACTCTACACAAGTTACTCCTTGATTCTTTTCAAATAAGAAATATCGTTTCGATACTAGCGATTTATAAGTAAACAACTTGAAAACGGCAATTTTTCTGTAAAACTTGGGATGAAAAATGTGTACATATATTGTCGTAGGAAAAATAGAAAACGTAGTGTAAACCGTAATTTTGAATTTTTTACAAATAGTTGACCCTTTTCCAAAGAAAATAAGATCCCAATTGAAATGCTGGAACAATTTTAAGAGTTATGAATTTTTTAGTAAAAAAACAAAAAAATTCGGTTTTGAGCGATTTTCAGTTGTTCCCAATTTTTATATAAACAATGACGTTCTTCAAGTTATTTAAATCGGTAGGATCGAAACGACATTATTAATTCGAAAACTTTCAAGCAAGAAATTGTGGAGAGTTTTATTAACTTTAACTTGAGTGGTTACATATGAAGATAGGGTAAGGAAGACCCAAGATATATCCAAAATTCTAAGTGAACCTCCGAAAATTTGAAAAAAAAATTTCAAAAATTGTTATCTCAAAAACGCCTCCTACGAATATTCTTTAAAACTCATTTTTTAAAATCTATGGAAAAGTGTTTTGAAACCTGATTTGCAAAAAATTTTGGACTGGTGTAAGTGAACATGTAGTTGTCACAACCGTATCAGTCAGGAAGCGTTGTTGCTTTAACCGAATTTCGGTTGTGAGGACTAAATTCGGTTGGGACAATCTCAATTGCGGCAGCCACAATTCGGTGACAACAACCGTATTTACGGTTGCTATAACCTCTTTTCAAACAATTTGTTATCTGAGTCTACATAGGAGTAACATAATGTGCTATATGATGGTAAAGCAGTGATGATATGCAGGGCGCTGAACAAAATTGACTGAAACATATAGCAAACAATATAATTTTCACTCCCGAACCAGAATATCAGAGTTGCGTTTAAAAATATTGAGCATTATTAAATTTATCGTCATTCAAAGATTTTGTAGATCAGCATCAAAATACTCGTATAGGCCATTGCATGCTCCATCTAAATGACAGAGGTCATTTAATTAATACATTTTTGTAGATATAGATATTATTGTATATTTTATATAGACCTCACTATTGCATAATTAAATATTTGAGATCAGAAATTTAAATATTGAAAAAAAAATGGTCAAATGTTCACTAAAATTTGGAGTGATGTTTAGTAGAACTCACAAACTATACACATTATTGTCAGTATTAGCATTTAATTGGTGACGGCGCGTGGAATTTATTAACCGGTTTTATTTTAGTTTCTAACTCTGCTATATTTTGTTTTTGTTTTTAGACAGATGACATGTGTGGTGCGTACTACAATCATGTTTGACGTTTCGTGCATTTAACTTAAACATTTATATTAAAGTTTATTTTAAACCGCTGTCATTTTTGAATTCATTAGCAGATTTTATGAACTCAAACGAATTTAGTGCACAAAATTATGTATAAGGCAAAAGATAAAAGATAAAAAAATATAATAGAAATAAAATATAATAAAATTTGATTAATGTCGCTTTTAATGAAAAGTGCGTTTTTAAACCCCAGCGTTGACAATTATTTTAATGTTTCCTAAATTTCTTAATTTTTCTAAATTTGAAAAATTTTGTTTCACAACGGTTTAATGAGTACGAAAGGTTCCAATATAAAATTTAAAAAAAGAAATAAAAAAATAAAAAAGAATTTTTTTAAAAGAATAATTTTAATTTTTATAATACGTAATTTACCTTTTTTGTAACAATAGTTTTTTATTTTTCCTAATATGTCAGTTTTGTACCTAAAATCCCCAATTATTAATGTCATAACATAGAAATGCGAACTCAATTTTAATTAATTTCTACTCCTTCAAAAGTTGTGGATTTTTGACAGCCTTCTTGAGGAAAAGTCTATTATTTTTACCCTAATATCAGGAAAATTATTCTGAATTTAAAAATTGTTGTAATGTAGTTTCATTGCCATCATTGCAAAAATTCGTTGGCAGAGAAACAATATGTAATATCAAAATATACAGCAATATGTGGTGGCAGTCATAATCACCGGTGTTGAGTCGGATTTGGAGTTTAAAAATAAATAAATAAATAGTTTCCCATTACATCCCATAAAGGAACTGGGGAGAACTTCTCACAATCACTGAGCTGTGCGCTTTCCAGTTTTCACTCACTGATTGGGACCTACAGTTTTACTCCGATTCCGAACGGTATTTTGAGAAGCTTTTTCATGGCTAGATACTCGATAGTGTCGCCGTCACTATGCGAGGTGACCGCCGCCGAAAGAAAATTTGAGGGTGGTCAGAGTCGGGTTCGAACCCAGGATCTCATGTACAAGAGCCGCGCACACTAACCATTGCACCACCGACGGCCACTTGGAGTTTAGGAGTAGAAATTCCGGAAAGTTGCCTGGAGTTGGTGTTGGTCTCAATTTTTCCAGCGTTTTAATAAAATTTGTGAAACAGCAAAATGAAAGCAGAGGAAAGAATACAATGGTGTCACATTACTGTCACTGTCATGGATATTGGTTAGCATGGAAAGCACGGCTGCGGGAAATTTTTGTAATCGTTATAGCTTTGTCGGTAATGACGTTTTATGAACGCATGTATTTTCAATGGATTATGAGTCAGCATTATCGACTCAACGATATCGTTTGTATGGTTATCGTCATACATAACACTGTGGCACAAAATCAAACAAAATGACATGACTAATAATAAAGGATTCTTGTAAATTGACGTGTGTCGGCAGTTTGAAAGTTTAAATTCTGAATTTTTTTCAAGGGGGGGGGGGTGAAATTTGCACCCCCTTTCCACATGAATCGGCATAGGAAACCATGTTATACTTAAATTTTTGGTATATGATGTATTCAGCAATTTTATGTAACTGTTGACGAGAAACATTTTTGTGGAATATATGGGTCTTTTTTGCTCTTTTTGTGAAAAAGGGTAAAAAAAACCACCCCTAAAACAAGGGTGTAACTGGTTAAAATGTACTAGAAAAATATTCCTCATAAAATTCTACTATAAGTTTATTAACACACTAAAGCTCAAAACTCAACTTGAATGCCAAAAATAAGTCAAAACTGAAAATCCATTTAAGGGTTAATTTCGTACTTATCCTGAATTGATGCTAAAATGTCCCACAAAACAGCATTTTAGGGGTTGGTGTGAATTGAAAAAATATTCTACGTAAAATTTCACTACAAGTTCTTTCACTACAAGCTCTAGATATAATATCTATAAATAAAAGATCAGTATAAATTTGGGTATTTAAGCAAGTTCTTGGTAATTCTCTGTCGATATCAAACAATGTCCAGCATACGTCAGCTATAAAAGTATGAACACTCTTCCCTTGGCTCCCATTATTTATTAAAATATTCCACAAAAATGTTTCTCGTAAATTTTAACATAAAACTTCTGAACACAACCTATACCTAAAATGTAAGGATAACATGGTTTCCCATGCCGATTCAGCATAAGAATGTGCAAGAGGGGAAAATGTCACACCCCTCTTAACAAAAATTCAGACTTAATCTTTCAAATCTTTTTTTTCTTAAGATAATTTGTTCTGGAAATCGATTGTTGCATGCGCGGTGTGGTGGGTGGTGCCGTCTTGCTTAAACTACATGTCGTTCAGATCCACGCCGTCCAGTTGAAGCCGCAAGAATTCCCTTATCATGTTCCTGTAACGAATGCCATTCACAATCACTGCAATTTCGGCCTCATCTTCAACAAAGTATGGCCGAATCACTTCGCGTTTCGGTCGTGGATTTAACAATTGCTTGCCGTTGAGGTGGCATAATTTATTTGGCAGTGAATGTACTCAGAAGAACCAAGAACACTTTATTTTTCTTTAAACTTGAATTCCGAACATTTGCTTTTGGCGTAGAATACGTCTTACCTTACAGTATAGGGAGTCATGTCAGATTGTTATTGTTGTAATCTTTATTTCATTGATTATGAGGAAACGGCGAGATAACTTTTTTTAAAAATTTTTTGTAGGTAAATGAAGATGTTATCTTTCGTTTGATATACATTTCATATTGGTTGATATCTTCCTAATATTTAAATTTCTCAAATGAAAATTGTTTAAACACATACACTCAAACATATGTGTGGTGTTACTGCAGTGTGTCGAGGCCATAGAGTAAATATGGGTAGAGAAAATCTTTCACTCACCAAATTTCTGACATTTGTCCTCGTGTGATGTATACGTTTGATGTTGAAAAGAATTGCTTTACTAATACCAGATAGAGGCAATGGTTCAAAACAACGAACAAAATAACAACAACGGCATTTCGTTTTGTGTGTTAAAATTAATGTGTTAAATACAACACAAATGTATGCTAACAATAACAGTCAATACAAAAGTTTAAAACGCATTTAAATTTCACAGTTTTTCACCAAAATGGCATGAAAAATTAAAGCAAGAAGTTATTGTAATTCCACCTGGTGTATATCACTTTTCGTCAAACATCTCTCTATCACCCCGACCGCATCACGAAGAGTGTGAAAGGAAACGTCAGATGAGACAAATGGCGGCTCTACTATAAATTTACTCTATGGTCGAGGCATCATCACCTGGGGGTTATAATAAAGCTGTATCGGCTGAAAAAGTCGTCTGGTATGAATGGGACAGCTATTTTAAACCACTGTACAAGTCACTTGTTGGAATAACGCAATTCCATCATTTCATAATTTCTACAGATTGTGTAAAAACAAAGAAATTCGCAGACAGTGAAGAATTGCAGTCCTTTAAGCTTCTGTTAAAACCTATCGATCCTGAAATGCCGAAAGTTATACAACCAGCCGGTTTATCTTTGGAACGTAGCTTAGTTTCGGATATATCTAAAGTAGATATTGTGGCCCCATTGCCGAAAGATTTGCCATCGAAGAAACGGAAGGCAAAAACTAGTGAAGATGTTCTCAAACCAGATGAGGAACTAGGTCCATCTTCCTCAGGATCAACACGTAAACAGATCTCAAGGAAAACGACAACAAAGAAAAATACATAAACTACTCAGCATTATTATTTTTGGCCCATAATACGTTTTTCTACTGTATAATCATGTCTTTATAGCTTATAATTCAACGTATTTTGTTCATTACCAATAAATTATATTTTGTCGTATTTTTACTCTTCTTTCTCTACATTTTTAGTACACTTCTAAGCAAGTTAGGATTTTCTGCTTTTCACCACGTGAAAAAGCATCTCATCCTCCATCCGAATCAACCAAAATGTGATAATTGATTTTTGGACACCTAAGCCCCCTTTCCGTAGACCAGGTCACATATGATTTCTTTTTATAACAATTTCGTTTATTTTTAACCAATATTTCGACCAACTTTGTTGCTCATTTTGAAAATTTCCACTTCGTCAAAATTTGGGGTGTGCCCAGTTAAAGCACGGTGGCCTGCGAGTGCTGGTTTTGTTCCAAAGGTTACAGTGAGCATTTTGATCCGATTTGTGTGGTGATATTCTCGTCTTTAGTTTGTTCATTGTAGTGCCAACATAGGAGGGCGGGCCCAAAACTAGCCGACCTAACAAAGAAGACAGAAACAAGTTGGGAAAAATTTTCTTTATTTTTCAACATAACCTCATTTTAGCTCGATCCAATTTCGATACTCTGTTTATAGTCAGAACAATCAAACTCCTTAAAATAGTCATCAACCGCAGACTCCACCTCTTCACTGTTGGCAAATCTTTTACCACCGAGACATTTTTTCTAGTTTGAACATAGGAAATAGTCCGAAGGAGCTAAATCTGGCAAATAAGGTGCGTGGTGAACCAATCCGAACTTTAGTCTATTAATTTTGGCTATCGCAATAGTGGATGCGTGAACTGGAGCATTGTCTTGATGAAACAATACTTTCTTTTTCGCCAAGTACCGCCTTCTTCCAAAATGTCATCACTTAAGTATGTGCTGCAATAAACTGCTATAATATTCGCCGTTGATGGTTTTTCCTTTCTGAAGATAACCAATAAAAATTATCCCATTGGCATCCCTAAAAATAGACGCCATGACCTTAGCTGCAGATGGAACTGTCCTCGCCTTCTTTGGAAAGGATGCTCCCATTCCAGTCCAGTGCTTTGACTGTTCCTTCGTCTCAGGTGTGAAGTGGTGGACCCATGTCTCATCCATTGTTATACATCGACGCAAAAATTCGGCTTTATTGCGGTGAAACATCGCCAAACACTCTACTGAAACATCTTCACGACGCTGGTTTTGCTCTATTGAAAGCAAACGCGGCACCCATTTTGTGCACAGCTTTCTCATTTTCAAATCTTCTGTCAAAATATGGTGTATAGCACTTTTTGAAATACCTATCAGTTCAGCTAGATCGCGCACCTTCAGCCGACAATCATCCAATACCATTTTATGGATTTTCTTATCGGTGTCTGGCGTGGACACCACAATTGGCCGATAACTACGGTATTATTCATGGCAGCTCGTATGGCGTATCGTTTAAACTCTGCTACCCAATATTTTAGACTCGTAAACGAAGGATCGCCAGAGTAGAATCTAGCTCGGGTTTAATATTCCGTTGAGACCTTTCAAATGGAAATATTGAATTACATAACGGTGACCAATTTTGTACATGTTTTCAATATCACTGAGATTGTTTACTTTTGATGGCTCAAATAAAAATACTAAACAACGTGGGGCCTTGAAACTTAAAACGTATGTTTCATATGGTTGCCACTTTACACCAAAGTATATTTTTTCCCAAACTGTTGGCACCATCTATACGTCAGATCGGCTAGTTTTGGGACCGCCCTCGTATATTTACTTTGTAGCATATGTTGGACTTGTTCCCGTTACACTGGATCTGGTACACCACATTTGGCTTGTCCTCTGTGTCGATCTACATTTCGATGGCTTGATAGAAAAAGGCCCTAACTCGATTTTTTGTTACTTGACAGGAGAAGAAAAAATATTAATAAAACCCTAAAATATTAGATACAACAAAAAGTTTTAATGCAATTTCCAAAAATATGTTGCCTCTTTTTATTAAAAATTGCATTAAAACTTTTTTTGTATTTCAAATGTTACGTATTTTATTAAGTTTTATCCTTCTCCTGTCAAGTAACAAAAAATCGAGTTAGGCCCTTTTTATATTAAGCCATCGATTTACTCCCGCTGAAAAGTTGTTTCAGAGTGAAGTTGGCCTTAGGTGCCAATTTATATTTTTCCCCGTCTTAAATATTCAGCTGATTAATTTTCTCCGAATTTTCACTGTCCATTGGTCATGGGGGTTTCAATTCCGCTCCAGTCAATAGGTTATTAATCGTATTAGGAGGAAGACTGCTCATCCTCAAAATTTCGC
Organism: Phaonia tiefii; assembly: GCA_963931995.1. Classification (NCBI taxonomy): domain Eukaryota; kingdom Metazoa; phylum Arthropoda; class Insecta; order Diptera; family Muscidae; genus Phaonia; species Phaonia tiefii. The sequence continues at coordinate 65,878,566 of OZ008369.1, forward strand.
GTATTTTCTCCTTATTTTTCCTATGAAATTCGATGTCACTTATCCGTTTCACTCTGTTGATGAAGTTACTTGCAGTATTAATTATCGTCCCCCTTGGATGCTTGGAATAATATAAGTAGATTATTAATCGTGGCCGTCGGTGGTGCAGTGGCTAGTGCGCGCAGCTCTTGTGCATAAGAACTTTGGTTCGATTCCTCCTTTGACCAGCTTAACATTTATTTCGGCGGCGGTCACCTCACATAGTGACGGCGACACTATCGAGTATTTAGCCATGAAAACGCTTCTCAAAATACCGTTCGGAACCGGTGTAAAACTGTAGGTCCCAATCACTGAGTATAAAACTAGAAAGCGCACTGGTTGTGAAAAGCTCTCCCCAATTCCTTCATGGGATGTAATGGGAAACCGTTTTTTTTTATCTTGTATTATAACTAGACTATCAAGGTATGGTCTGTATGGTTGGTTCTGTTCCACTGCTTTCAATTTGTCATCCACCTCAGTTGGCGTAATAACTACAAATATATCGTCCACATATTTGGTCAAGATTTTCGAAGTTTCCGATAAAGTCTCAAGTGTCGTATCCAGCAAAACTTACGACATTATCAGCAATGGTGGTGATCCCATGGTCATCCCTCACCGTTGTTCATAAATTCTGTCCTCGTATTTAAAATACCGTGTCTCCTTGATACAGGACGATAGTAGTGCCATGAAAAGATCTCGTGATATAGTCGTAGACAGATTTAAAATGAACTGCATTTTTAACACTATACTTTGAAATTATCGTCACATTTTTAAGAATCTCTACAATAAATTTGCATAAGCCATAACCCGTGGCAATTATTGAAGAGCAGATTGGTCTTAAGGGGTTTCCGTCATTGTGTATCTAAGGTAGGCCATAAATTCTGGAGGCTGTACAAGTTTTTATTAGCAATTTCTTTCGCGTGTTTGCGAATCAAAGTTTTCCATTAAATCATTTCTCCACTAATCTCTTGATCTTCGCTTGTAGGCTTAATGTTGGAACCCATCTGATACTTTCTTTTAAGAAAAAATTTTTGTAAAATTCGCTTGTAGGCTTAATGTGGAACCCATCTGATACTTTCTTTTAAAAATAAAATTTTGTAAAATTTTTCTGTAAAAACTAATTTTTCTGTAAAATTGTTGCTCTACGCGAGAATTGAGGCGTCTACAACTTTTTCGACAACCAGACTCCACCGATTAAAGTGCATAATGCTCGCCGCCGCTGACCAACAAGAAAATATTAAGCGGCCGCCTCCGCCGCCGGGACTTTGTGATCGGCTTGGTTGTTTGTTCTGTTGCCGAAATATAAACGATTTAAATTAATAACTCAAATATTTAATAGTTACGAATAAACACTTAGTCAATATTATAATTTGCCTCTTTGTATATTTATTCATGTATGCATTTATTCATAAATAGGTAGCTGCTACCATCTGCTAGAATCTTGGGCATTCTGGTTTAAAATGTATAATTTGTTTTTATAAAAATAATTAAATTTATATGATAACTTGAAATTTCAAATATTTTTGTGTTTAATTTATACATCAAGGAATCTGACAACATTTTATCTGAAACAGGAAAAAAATCGGATATCCGTCGAATAAATATTAAGTGGAATTTTCGAGATCATCAAACGACAGCGGTCGTCATTCACGGTAACGTTGTGGAAACCTTCATCATTAAAGCAAAACAGGCCGATGATACCCACATTGGTTCTGAATCGATTTCCATTACCCAAAATTCAATAACTTTTGATGTAGTAGAAATTTTCGGGTTCTGTTATATTGTACGAGTATACAAAATGCAAACGCTCTTTCGAAATGTCAGCTTTTGGGCTTCACGAACACCTTACGGCACACTCGCCAATCTTCAATAACCGCACGCACCGCGTCCCTTGGAAAAGCACGAACCAAGCAGTCTTAAGAGAATCCATGTTGGGGTGTCTTTTGTGACACACCATACCGGCCGAAACTGCCCATAGTTAGTAACCCAGTGGCTTCAAATCAAGGCTGCCAGAGGGGCCAACGAAAGCTGACAAATTGATTTTAAGCCATTTCTGGGAGCTTTTAGCCTTATGGGCCGACGCAGAATCTTGCTGGAAAGAACACGGCTGGGAATGATTAAGAGGCATCACAACAGCTTGCAAAATAAATTGCATATTTCAGTTTGTAAATGTGTCGGTGGTGCAATGGGTAGTGTGCGCGCCACTTGTACATGAGATCCACGGTTCGATTCCTGCTCGGACCACTTTAACAATTTCTTTCGGCGGCGGTCACCTCGCATAGTGATGGCGACACTATCGAGAATTTAGCCATGAAAAAGCTTCTCAAAATACCGTTCGGAATCGGTGTGAAAACTGTAGGTACCAATCAGTGAGTGAAAAATTAGAAAGCGCACAGCTCACTGGTTGTGGGAAGCTCTCCCCAATCCCTGCATGGGATGTAATGGAAAACGGTTTTTTTTACATCTACGCTTGAAGATCTACCGATGGTATCAATTCAGGCACAGTCGTTAGGCATCTGATGATGAACTTGTCACGGAGTTCGAAACTAGTCATGCCAGTGAGTGTGCTTAACGGAATTGTCTATTGATCCAACAAAAACCAACCTGACCTGGTAAGGTTGCAGCTGCCTGATGCCCCTTATTCCTTAGATAACCGTGCATACACTCTATCAATTTGCTTATTATATTTTTCCTGCACTGTCAAAATTGTTCATCGGTGAACAAGATTTTCCTCTGCAAGTTCTCAGCGTGCTGCCCCAAAAGACGTTTGCATTTTTCTATCAGTTTTGTTTTTAAGCTGCCGGCAACAAATGTGCGGTGCGGACTTTGAAAGCCCCAAGATATAAATCCTTTTTTAATATTTCGACTCGTGGCCTTTGGCTGATATTTTATGTTTTCAGAGTGGTTTCTTGAAAAAATATTATTCTTGAAACAAAAATACTATGGTCAAAAGTAACTTTTTTTGCGTCGAAAGCTTTTAATGAATGTAAAACTTATTCAGAAAGGCGGAAGTGTCTCCGACTTTCTCAGAATAACTTTTAGGGTAGTATTCTAGAAGTCCCGAAGGTCGACGTAAACGCAAAAGCCAACGCGAGCGCCAAAGTCAAAAAATGGTAGTTTATATATCACTTCGCGCTTGCGTTTGTTTACGAAAGCTGTCACTGACATATACGGTTTATAGACTTGCCAAACTAAAATAGACAATTATAAATCAGAAAAAGTTATCTTGAGTGAAGTGCTCAGAATGAAAAAGATTAAAAAATTTAGCTCTATTTCAGTAGATCAAGAGATTTTAAGATTGCTTTTATTTAGAATACTGCAAATACCAACAATATTCACATAAAATGTGTAAAAAACATATGTTATTTTGGGGTTCAATGTCCAATAAATTTCCCCATCTATATTAAATTAGTTGTCTTTTCAAAAGCACGTGCCATTTGGCGGTATGTATTGGTTCTTTTGTTTATTATTGTCAACTTCAACTAATGTCTATATTATTTAAATATAATTATAATAGTTTTGCAACGCATTATTTATTTGAAAGTTCCATTTCTAATTTTATTATTGTAAATAAGAATTTCAGTGCGTAAATAGTAAAATTTTGAATTATTAAAAACAAAAATTTCAGCTCTATGCCTCGAATGCATTTCATCCAAAATTTGCAACTTCTTATAAGTAATGAAATTCAAAATACTTCCATATGCCTATCCTCGATCGAAATTTTTCTTTAAATTTGTAATTTCTTCAACTAACGCGAAGAACTGTGGCGTGTTCAATTTGACGGCTGAAGTGATCAAAAACGTTGTGCTGCGTTTTATAAACTACCCACTAAATAACGTAACTCAACGCAGGTAGTCACCGCACAGCTGTAACGTTTTATAAACTACCAAAACGATAAAAGTAACGCGAAGTGATTGATTCACGACTTATAGAATACTACCCTTAGTCGCACGAAATTGCACCTTCAGATGATACCTTCAGTTTATTTTTAAAACGTGAACAACTACCCCCCAATTTTGATGGTAGCTATTTCCACTAAATCGTCAGTAATTCAGTCAACTAAAGGCTGTCTCAGTAAGAATACACTTTTTGATTTTAAAATAAAAACAAGTATTTTTTTTTAAAACTTTATTTAAACATGGTTGGAATATCTAGTTATCTTGCTCGTGTATTGAAATATTCAATGAGAGAGAGAGAGAGAGAGAGCAGAGAAACGAGGCGCTTCACTCGTTTTCTCTGTTGTCAGCAGTGTTGCCAGTATAGCATAATTAATGCTTTTTTAGCATAATTTTTTTGGCGGCAGCATAATTTTTTTGAAACATGATTCTAAATGCTTTTTAGCATAATTTTCACCAAATTTTTCCAAAATTTTATAATTTTCATAAAATTGTTAACATAATTTTTAAGATATTGCACAGTTTTTTATCAAATTTTTTTTTGTATTTTTGACGTAGAATACGTCTTACCTTACGGTATGAGGAGTCATGTCAGGTTTTTATTGTTGTAATCTTTATTTCATTGAATTTGAGGAAACGGCTAGATGAATTTTTTTAAAATTTTTTTTGTAGGTAAATGAAGATGTTATCTTTCGTTTGATATACATTTCATATTGGTTGATATATTTCTAGTATTTTAATTTCTCAAATGAAAATTGTTTAAACACATACACTCAAACATATGTGTGGTGTTTGGTTGAGTGTTTTTGGTTGCTCAACATTGCTTAGGAACATGTATCTAGTAAAAAGTGAAACGAACAGCAAGCTAATGTTGCTTGGCAACATGTATCTCGTAAAAAGTGAAACATAAAGATTCGATATTTATTCAGAAATATACGTGTTAAATAATAAAATAATAGTAAAAAAATTACAGCAGACAGTTGTCCGAGGCCTTCGGCCACGGACTGTCCCTGCAGGCTGTGTCAGAGACACGGCCATTAAGTTTAACGTAGAATACGCCATCCGATAAGACAGAAAACATATATAACAATAAATGATAAATAATATAAGCAAATGAATTTATTGTTATATATGTTTTCTGTCTTATCGGATGGCGTATTCTACGTTAAACTTAATGGCCGTGTCTCTGACACAGCCTGCAGTGACAGTCCGTGGCCGAAGGCCTCGGACAACTGTCTGCTGTAATTTTTTACTATTATTTTATTATTTAACACGTATATTTCTGAATAAATATCGAATCTTTATGTTTTCATGGAACAATACATTCTTTGATTCTTCTCTTGATTCTGATTCTTGAAACATTCTTGAACAGTAAATTATTCATGGAACAATGCATTCTGTCTAATGAGCCAAGACACACCCAATGCTGAGAAACGTAACATATGTTCAATACATACATGGGTCAAAAAGGATGTGGCTAATTCTGTGTTTTCAGCATTAGAGGCTGATTTCTCCCGAACCATTAACAAAACTTTAAGACTAAGAAACATTTATTTCTTTGCTACTTATTTCACTCTTTTACATTACATTTCGTGCAAAATTGGTATAGTGTCCACCTCTTGATTGTGATGATTCTCCGGAATAAAAATGTCCGAAAAAAAAATATAAATTAAACACTAACAATTTTATTATTTGGAAAAATGAAATGTATTAAAATTTTCCGAAGATGTTGGTTTTGTATGTTCTATAACAGCCTGTAATTATAACAATATACACTCCGGTTCACTTATTTAAAGGCACTAAAAATGCCATATTGAGCAGCCTGTTGTATCGTTTGCAATTTGTAACCGATTGCAGAATTTTAAAATGGAATGGAATGAGCAACATCTTGGCCAAAATTGATGGTTTATGCGTATACAATAAAAGTTTGAACGTCTTGTTTTAAAACTGTTGACGTACGAACTAAGAATATCGTGGTTATTGACCGAGTTTTAAGTAAAATTCTAAAAACGTCCGGAATACCCGACTTTTGGGGGAAATTCGACTTGTGCGACCCCCTAAACCTCTTCCGAAAACTCTGAAAAAAAAACTCAAAAATACTTTACCCTATAAGCTTTCCAATCAAGCTTGAGCAACCATAAAAATCGAATAAGAAACATTTTTTGGAACACCCTAAGGAACACGTGTCTATCACATGCCATTTAAATTATTCAAATATCTTATTCGGTGTGGCCGTCGGTGGTGCAATTGTTAGTGTGCACGGCTCTTGTACATGAGATCCTGGGTTCGAACCCGACTCTGACCACCTTCAAATTTTCTTTCGGCGGCGGTCACCTTGCATAGTGACGGCGACACTATCGAGTATCTAGCCATGAAAAAGCTTCTCAAAATACCGTTCGGAATCGGTATAAAACTGTAGGTCCCAATCAGTGAGTGAAAACTGGAAAGCGCACAGCTCAGTGATTGTGAGAAGTTCTCCCCAGTCCCTTCATGGGATGTAATGGGAAACCATTTATTTATTTATTTATATCTTATTCGGTTCAAAAGATATGATTTTTGCAACAAAAAAAAACTCAACTGGCGCTACTGTGCGTCGGTTGTGATGCACACAATTTCGCGGTGGTAATTCAGATCAAACCCCTGCAGCACTTGTTGCACCAGCTAAATGTACTTTTCTGCAAGACACGACCCCATAACTCTGACCAGTCCAAGATTCCAAAACTCTTGCTGGATGAACACTTCCACGTTTAAGTATCTACGATTTTTTAATCGCCGACCATTCGTCAAACGTTAGACTGAATCGAGTTTCTTGAGACCGGAGAAGGATCAGCTTACACCTCACTATATTTTAATGGGCGAATAATCGCCCAAGTGAAAATCGCCCAAAACCCAAAAATTAACAATCGCCCAAAAAATATGGGGAAAAAAATTGGGCAATTGTTCATCATGTTTGGGCGTTTTGGTATTTTTGATTTTTTGAGTGTTTGTTCATGATGAATGATCGCCCAAATTTTTAAAAATGTAAATTCGCCCTTTTACTTAATTGGGCGATTGTTCGCTACAGTCTTGGGCGATTTATCATTATGAACAATCACCACAAAATAGTGGGCGTTTGCTCATAAATTGGATTTATATTTTTGGGCGATTTTACCTCTTTTTTTTGGGTCTTTTTTCTTAATGAAAAAACACCCAAAAATTGTGGGTCCATTGTTCATTTTTCGTTTTGGGCGATTTTCACTTGGGCGATTATTCGCATAGCCTGCAAAAACCACCACCATATTTCCAATTGTGGTGGTTGCTGATTGTGGAACTTCAAACCCGCGAGCGTCGAGAGATATTCTCAATTCCGAAGAAGTTATGAACAAGCTGGAAGGGCAGTCCGTCCAAGGCAACGAGTCTGGACAAAACCGCAGGTAAAGTGTTACCTCGCTGATACAAAATACGAAATTTAGTTACCAGATACACACAAAACAAATACAAAAGCATAAAATATTTTCAACAAAACATTTTCAATAACAACAAAACAACAAAATATTTTCAAAATCGATACTGAGCCAAACCAATTCGATATTTCGATACCATGAAAATGGTAACCGAGATCTCGGAATTGATACTATCAATATTATATAGAATATTAAAGGCATGAGTATAATGAATTTTTGAAAATGGACTTGGTGCCGGTGACAATTTTCACAGTCAGCGACTAATTTTTAGTTGACCGAAACTAGAACGACGGCTTAGTTTCTGTTTGTTCATTTGACACTCAAACCATAACTGCAGCTCTACATACGATTTTTGAACTCAGATTTATAATTTATGGCTTTACTCAGCTATTAAGCTACCAAATTGCTATTGAGTATAGCCGAACCTATATGGGATACATTAGCGGCTAATACAGCAAAATAATACAAAGTCATAGACTGAGGCTCTAAAAATAGTGTCAGACAACACGACTCCAGATTAAGCACAACTTAATCATGAATAATGAAACAAATTAAATAGATGCAAATTGAGGTTTTAATTTCCAGCCCATGTTAATTATTAAATTGTGGCTTCAAAAAAATATTTGAATCATTTAATAGTCTGCATAAATTAAAAAATCAGGGAATAGATGAAAATCAAGCGAACAAACATGGAACATAATTGTTTTTTTTTTTTTTGATTTAGAAGAAATGCGAGTCACTGATGAAATTAGTGGAATAAACTATAAATGTTTCGCATTTATAATTTCGTTTAATATCGTATGATGCCATAGAATGAAACAGATTATGAGTGCAGTTTTTTGTATAAATACGCAATCGTTTTGCACTATTCGATATCACTATTTGGCTGATTGTTCCTCAGGTAGCAACGAAAACATCAAATAAAAATGGTAAGTTCGAAATTGTTTCAAATTCGACTGGGATTGTGGCCTAATGTTGGATTGTTATGTTTTTAGAAATTCGCTATTTTGTCCTTGGCTTTGATTGCCAGCGTTATGGCTGATGTTTCTGAATTGGGCTATGGCTATCAAGGTCCAGCCGTATCAGACCATGGTAGTCATGGTGGTTTCGGTGGACAAGGCGGTCAAGGTGGTTTCGGTGGACAAGGCGGTCATGGCGGTTTAGGCGGACAAGGTGGACAAGGCGGTCATGGTGCGCATGGCGGTCATGGTGCCCATGGCGGTCATGGCGGTCACGGTGATCATGGTGGTCATGGTGGTCAGGCTGGTCATGGTGGTCAGGCTGGTCATGGTGGTCATGGCGGTCATGGTGGTCATGGTGGTCATGGCGGTTCCGATGGTGTTGCTCCAAACAGCGGTTACCTTCCCCCTGGCGGCTCAGCTGGTGCAGCTGGTCCAAACAGCTTCCCTGAATCATCACCTGTTGACATTCCAGCCCCATCTCCAGTTGACTCTTATCTGCCTCCTTCTGGTCCAGTTCATGGCCCCGATAATGGTTATATTGCTCCCTCAGTTGGTGGTTCTACCGGTGGTTTCGGCGGTGACAGTGGTTTAGGCGGTGCTGGTGGTGGATTTGGCGGTCTCGGCGGTGCCGGTGGTGCTGGAGGTCACGGTGGTGCTGGAGGTTCCGGTGGTCTCAGTGGTCCCGGCGGTGCTGGTGGTGCTGGTGGTTATGGCGGTTCTGATGACGGAGCTACCGATTTCGGAAGTGATGGTTACCGTTACAAGACTCACCGTCGTGTTGTCTACCGTCGTCGCTCCTAAGCACTGTAGTGATTGGCAAATATTATTTTGTTACGATTTCCAAAGACTAATATAACAAATAATCAAAACTAAAAACTTGAAGTTTTTCTTCTTCTAAAACGTTTTTCTAAGTACCACGTGTGAGAATTAAACTCCATGCGGCGTCACTTGCAAAAGAAAAGGGAGAAGGATGTACTTTTTTTTAACTGAAATTTTACATACTGCTTCATAAACTTGAGCCACAGGACATTGATTCGTTCCAGTACAATGTAGAGACAAAAACGGACTGTTGTAAATTGATACAGAATAAAAACAAACAAAAAATCACATGAGGTGTCAGGGACACCCGTTTGAAAAGTCGTTCCATTCGCTATATATTATGTACTAGTAACTTCCCAGCAAAAAATTTTTAGGGTTTTGGAAGCACTAGCAATTTTTTCCCCATACTGAAGCGCTTACTTAGAAGTCATTACAATTCCGGCATACCAAACTGCAATGAAGTATGGAATCACAAACGAAAAGACCATTCTATAGCATACAGTTGTGCAACCGAGATAGCGTTATTGTAAGGCAATGCTAACTTTTTGCTTGTCGCTCGCATATTGCACTGCAATAAAGTCAGGCAATAATCTTTATATCTTTCATATATTCTAGACTGCAATGAATGAAGTGCCTTTGGTCGCCTTTAAGTAGTGCTTCCAAGTGGGACATCCCATACAAAAATCATGCCTTATTTCAGCAGGTTTGTAAACGATTGCCACCATGTTTTCGCCTTACAATTCTGCTTCCGGGTAAGCAGTGTTTTTTGCTGTGGGTTCCAACACGCCTAAGGCGCCCGTTGAAAAATACGAAAAGAAGGGTTATCAATTATCACTTCTTATCACTGGAAGAGTTACCAATTATCACTCCAAACACCGGAAATTATTGGTTATCAATACGACGAGAAACCTAATAGAGAGAGTTTTGACTATAAGCGACGTGAATTTTCACAAAAAGAATAAGGAGAAGATTAGAACTATATAAATGGGCAAAAATTGTCCAATAGGGTTAGTCAATAGATTAATAAGGCAATATAAAAATAAGGGGCAAGATAACCAAACCCCAACGGTGGAACCGAAAAAGTTCAAATCATTATCTCATGTGCTAGGATTTTCTGAGAGATTAGAAAAATCAAAAATATTTGAGACTAACAATTACAAAATGGTCCATAAAACAACACACACACTAGGTAGATTGTTTAGTAAAACCAAAGATAAAATAGAAAAATTTGACAGATCTAATATAGTATAAAAAATACCTTGTGGAGGCAATGATAATAGCGAAAGTTGCAATACGATATATCGTTAGCTAAAATACAAAAAGGCGTAATAAACCAAAAATTCAAAATCGAGTTTTTGATTGATTGTTATGAATGCCATTAAACTACATGTCTTGACAAAATTGTACACTTCTGCGATCAAAAATTTGTCTGGGTGCTTAAAGTGAAATTAGAAAAAACTTCGTTTATAGTTTTCATTTTACAACGTTTTTTGTTTTTCCTGTAAAATTATATTTTTGTTAGTTACGCCTGTTTGCATTTTAGCTAACGATATGTAGGTACAACCAAAAATAAACTTAAGACTAGAATTGCAGGACACATCACAGATCAAAAATATAGGCACATCTCAACACAAAAAACAGTATTATCATCACACTGTGCAAGCTTAAATCATTTTCCAAACTTTCAAGATACGTCAGTTTTGAATGGGGAAAATAATTATAAACGTCGTTTTATGTTAGAAATGTTACAGATAATAGGGACTCCAATAGCGAAGAGAATATTATACTTTAAAGCGGATACGGATAATGTAGCACAGAATTATAGACATTTAATTAGTAAAATGTAGAACATTTCACCGAAAATTGTTTGATATATCATTGAATTTGTCACTAGGTAACATTTTTACTAGATCGGGATGTAACTTGTTGAATTTACGATTATGTACATATTTTTATCAACCAAATTATCGAAACGATCGTCAAGCGAATGTGAGTTCGAATCCCACCCGCGGCATTTACATTTTTTTCACTAAAAGGAGAAAACATGATCTCTTACAGCCTTAAAGGAAATTACAATTTCTACACAAAAATTTTTCTGGCTGTAACTTAAAACATTTTTCATATTATGACAAGAAAATTTCTTCAACTGTTTAATTTTTTCATTTTTTGTTATTGTTGTTTTTATCAAATGACAAGAAAAAAATTATGTTTATCAATTCTTTTAGTTTCTAATATTTGTGTTTATCTTCCTGACGACGCTACCCAAAGGGTAGCGAAATATAGAAAAATAAAATTAATTAAAAATACGACCAAACGCTCGAACATATTAATTTTTGAATATAATACGAAAAGTCGGATAAATCATCACTTATTCAATTTAAATGGATCTTTAAGAAAAGATACTTTTTGTAAAATGTATTGCATAGAATGTATTTTTTTTTTTAAAAAAAGTATATTTTTAAGTCCTTTTTGTAAGAATATGTATTATTATATGTTCCCGAAAAAGTCCCTTTTTAAAGAGAGGTACTTCTTTTATTAAAAGCTAATGCTTTTTTTTAAGAAAATGTACTATTTTTAAGAAGAAGGCCTTCCTGTAAGAAAAGGCAATAATTTTTTTTTACAAAAGAAGTACTTTTTTTTAAGAACAGGAACTTTTAAAGAAGTGGTACTTTTTTTAGGAAAAGCTTATTTTTTTAAGAAAGTGTACTTAGTTTCAGAAAGGCTACTTATCTCAAGAAAAGAAAAGAAATGAAATGAAAAAGTATTATTTTATTTTTAAGAAGAGACACTTTTAAGAAAATTATTTTTTTTCAGAAAAGGTATTTTTTTAAGAGAAAGTATTTTTTGAAGAAAATGTTTTTTTAAGAAATGGGATTTTTTTTGAATTGGTAAGTATATCACGAATAGGTAAATTTTTAAGAGTAGGTATTTATCTCAAGAAAAGGTATTTGTTTTCACAAAAACAGGTACTCTTTAAAGAAGACGTAGATTTTTAAGAAAAGGCAATTTGTTGTAAGAAAATGTACTTTTTTAAAGAAAGGAATTCATTTCTACAATAAATACTTATTTAAAAAAATGTACTTTTTGTAATAAAATTTACTGTTTTTAATCAAAGGTACTTCTTTAAGATAAGCAATTTTTTTAAGAAAAGGTACTTTGTTTAATAATATGAATAGGTATTATTTTTTTTTTTGAGACAATTTACTTTTTTTAAGAAAAGTCACCTTTTATAAGAAAATATTCTTTTTTAAAACTTCTTTCACTTTGGATTTTCTAAATTTACTTTATATTGGATTGAAAACTACAGTATCTACTAAATATTGGTGACAGGCTCCACCTAGAAAACTTCCCATTAAACAAGAAATTTCCTAACAGATGTTAGTCTAGACACAAACCAAAGTAATAGTATCCAATATGGTTGATAATACTGAGTTGTAGCATAAAAGTGTTAAACAAAGTTGTTTAATTTTTTTGTCATTTAGCCCCCATCCCGCAACGTGCGATAAGGAACTTTGAAATGAATGAATGGTTTCCCATTACATCCCATGGAGCGACCGGGGAGAACTTCTCACAATCACTGAGCTGTGCGCTTTCCAGGTTTCACTCACTGATTGGGACCTACAGTTTTACACCGATTCCGAACGGTATTTTGAGAAGCTTTTTCATGGCTATGTACTCGATAGTGTCGCCGTCACTAAGCGAGGTGACCGTCGTCGAAAGAAATTTTAAGGTGGTTGGAGCAGGGATCGAACCCAGGATCTCCTGTACAAGAGGCGCGCACATTACCCATTGCACCACCGACGGTCACGCGATAAGTAACTTTATTCAAAAAAAATTGTTTGTAGAAATTCGTTTCAAGGAAAGGACTTGCATAACTCCCACATATCCTGCAAGGTATGGAATGTACACGCTGAAAAAAACTGCTCTGGCAGTACATTGCAGGAAACATGTATATGTAAACAAGAAACCTATATTATCATGTCGCGATAGAGCACCATTAAATAGACGCAGAAAAAATTGACCCAGCAAAAAATCTGCAGGAAATCTGTATATGTTAGCAAGCATTGTTTTCATGAAGATATGCTACTTTTTTGTTTCTATGTTGTCTGTTACGTTTTAGGTACAGCCGTTTTCAACAAACAAAGCCACATTTGGGTCACAATAACATATATATTATAACCTATTAATCATTGCTTGTCCAACATGTAATATTGAACAAAAAACACAATGTGTTTCGACACAAGTATACAATATTTGCCACATGCTACAAATACGTTATATTTGCATTCAAACAATAAAACCAAGATTTTTTAGCGTGTAGTTTCACCGACAGTAATGGCAAAACAAAATACGAACATTTTTCATTACTATACAATTGAAGTTGGCAATGTGGGTGTGCTAAATTTATTTTTTTATTTTTATTTTATACAGTTCAATAACCGAGCCAATAAGATCTTATTTGGTTATATATTGGTTATATTCTGCAACAGATTTCTACTCAAATTGTCATGGTGGATCGGTTAAAATTGAAGCATGGACGGACGGATCCTGTCATATATCATTTGTCTTAAAAATGTTATTCAACTAACAACTCCGAATCGGTTTACGGGAACCGATTACAAAAGCCAGTTAACAACGGCAGGCTTTGGATACGTTCTGTTTACTGGAAAAGGTTCCAAAATCCGGTCCGTTTAGACCGGAGTTTTAGAATCGATTCTGCTTACTGTAGTGTTGGTTTTTGACGGCGGTTTTTAGGACGCGATGTTTGGAAACGGTTCTGAGAGAAGGTTCTTAATATAACTTTTTAAATACCGGTTTTTAGTACGGGTCTTTTTACTGCCAAAGATTCTGAAGTTGCCACATTTTTGACACCCCTATTTGTACCAGCGTTTTTTTTCTCATCATCCGCGCTCAAGCTCATCTTGTTCTTACGGTAATCGCCAAAATGGTTGCATTTGAGGTTCGGAAAATACATAAGAGATTGTTGAGAAACAAATGCTTCAACGTCGCGTTACACTTTGGTGTGACTTTTGGGCTGTGACTATCATCGAACCATTTTTCTTCGAAAATGCGGTGGATCGGGCAATAATCCACGCTGAAAAATCCCTTTTTTTTTGTTTGGATACAAATATAACATGATTGTAGTTTGTCGCAAATATAGTATAATTGTATCCAAACACATTGTGTTTGTAATTCAATATTACTTGTTGGAGACACAATGATTGATAGGTTATAAAATATGTTTTTATCACCCAATTGTGGCTACTGAAAACAAAAACGTGACATACAACAGAGACACAAAAAAGCAGCCGATCTTCATGAAAGCAATGCTTGCAAATATATACAGATTTGTTGCTGGGACCGTTTTTTCAGCGTGTAGTTAATGGTGCTCTGTCGCGGCATAATAATCTAGGTTTCTTGTTCCTAAATTGCAACATGTTGATGTGGAGGACATGTTGTTTCAGCAAGAAAATGCCACGTGCCGTATATCACAAGAAAAATTTAATTATAATTCAATATTGCGTAAATTTTGGGACACCCTTTACATTTGGGTTCTCGTAAACAACAAAAATATCCTTTAACATTTTCGGTAACGATGCCCACGAATCAAAAAGCTATACGCTGAAAACACTGTATTTTTTGTCGTTTGGATGCAAACATATCGTGTTTGTTGCTTGTTGCCAATATTGTATTATTGTGTCCAAACATATAGTATTTGCAATTCAATATTACATGATGGAGAAACAATGATTAATAGGTGCTAATATATATTTTTGTGACCCAAATGTGGATTTGTTTGTCGAAAACTGCTGAAAATAAAAACGTGAGACACAAGAAACAAAAAAATCAGCTGATCTGTAATTCATGAAATGGGTGCAAACATGTACATGGATTTATTTGAATACTTGACAACAACAGAGCAATTCAATCTTGCGTGAATTTTGGGAAACCCTTTACATTTGGATTTTCGAAAACAACAAAACCATCAACTGACATTTTAAAAACGTAAGATTCGGTAATGATTCCCATGATTCAAAACGTTGTACACTGGTGGATTGTTGATAACAACAGAGCAATGCATTGACATTACGAATACTTGTGATTCGATAATGATTGTCATAATTCAAAAAGTCAGAATTTCGATCAAACCCTGTCGAGCACATCATCCTTGATTATGATCCTGACCGTCGTGTGAAATGAGAGGTAGTGACCCAGAAATCGCTTTCTCAAGTACATGTGCCACGCATCCGTTGTACAACCGGCGTTTAAACGCAGTGAACCAATTTCCAATCTAGTTTACCCGTATCAGTACTGAAATGCTGCACTTTCGAATTCCATCTTAGTCTGCTTGAAATTTGGTGGAAACTTTCTTTGCTACATAGGCCACGTAATGAATAGTCGGCAATACGCGAAGCAGGATAAACGTTTGGGCCGCAAGTAATTAATATTGACTTTCAATAACTTATGTCAGTTGACAGATGTAATTACATGGCAGTGTTCTACAATACGCACACTCTTACATGGGGAAACACACATAACCAACTCATAAACTAAGAGGACAAAACTAAGAGGTCTAAGGAACATACATACACAAGGATTGCGCACAAAAAAACTAGTACACACGACTTGTTGGTATACGAAATTAATGAGAAGTATTGACGATATGTTGCGTCTTCAGTATACAAGAGAACTTTTGAAGGAGAGAACTCCAGGATGTGGAGCAAGACGTTTTCGGACGATGCACCACCCGGCAACATCTTTATAATCGACTTTGCCCCGATCAAAGTTAATATCGATAAAAATCGGCTTCATCGGCTCTTTGTGTCTACCTGAGGATTATCAATTTGATCTATGGATTACTTACGCGAAGGCGCATAATACTGTTCCTAGGTCCCACGGTTCTAATTCGAAATGCGAACATAGGAACTCCGCCTAAAAGGAGTCGTATCTCCACATCTCTGGAATTTAGCACTAGGTAATAGTTTGATGGAGCTGGAGGGACCAGGTTGCACAGTCGTAGCATATGCTCATTATCTGGCAATGACAGTGCTGGGAAAAATCCCCTCCACATGACGATACGTCCTCCAGGACTTAATCAGAAGACTTCCAAGTGGGTCACGGAAAATGGTCTGGGTGTAAAACCAGAGAAAATCGAGCTGGTACTCTTAACCAGGATGTAAAAGGCTCCCTATGTTCAACCATTGTATATATGTGGTAGAGAAATTTTCCTAAATGATAATGCAAGATATCTAGGTGTGGTTCTCGACAGAATCCTTAGTTTCAACTGAAATACTATGCAAAGGACGGACCAATAGAACCAAAGTGGACCTTTATTCACCGGAGGACGATGAGGTGTATCCCCCAAAATAGTTTTCTGGATATATACAGCTGGTGTCCGTCCGATATTGCTTCCGACATTGTTGTTTGGTGGCCGGTTATGGAAAAATCAACATATCTAAGTCTGTTGTCAAAATCCCATAGAATGACAAAGGTATGTGTCACGGATGTCTTTTGTACAACCTCTACCGAGGGTTTGGGGGTTTATCGCCCACCTGTTACTGGCAAAGAAAATGGCTGAAACGTCATCAATTCGCTTAAGGTATTCCTTACAATGGATCATCAGCCCATATGGACATGGAACGATTTAAGATAACATGACACACGCTTTAACCTTTAAGAGTAACTTCTGCACTCATATCCCAGACAGTAAGGACTGGAAGGAACGCATACCAGGTCATGGAATGTATTTAGGCTTCTACACACACTGTAAAAACCTGTCTCTGTAAAATATTGCAGGAAAAATGTCTATGTTTGCCACCATTGTTTTCATGAATTGTTTCTTTCTTGTCTGTCACGTTTTTGTTTTCAGCAATTTTCGACAAACAAAGCTATATTTGGCATACAAAATCACATATTATAACCTATTATTCATTGTGTTTCCACCATGTAATATTGAATAGCAAACACAATGTGTTTCGACACAAGTATATTATATTTACGACAACCTCCAAACACATTGGATCCAAACAACTGCAAAAAACAGATTTTTGAGCGTGCAGTCATGACTCCAAATTAGATGGCAAAGTAGGGTTTGGAAAACATTATAATGAGCTGGGATTGATCTTGCACAAAGTTTACCGGACCATAGTGGTATCTTTGAGCCAGAATTTATGGCAATCGGAGATGTTACCCTTAGGATAAGACGAAACGTCTTCACCGCCTGGGGTATCAACATATACTCTGGCAGTCAGACTCCAATAACATCCCTCCTTGGATTCAAGAACTACTCCCAACTACCGCACAACTCTAAATAATATACCCACGCAGTTGGATATTCAATTTATATAGGTGGCGGGACACAGAAACATTCCCGGGTACCATAGAGCGGATGAGCTGGCGAGATTATTGACCACCTTAACTGTACCACTGGATATGAAGCATGTGGGTATGCATCTTTCTCCACTCAAATTCATTTTTAAACCCGAAGCTCTCAGGTATGTGAATGATAGACGGTATGAAGACACAAAATGCAGGATCACCAGGCCAGACTGGTGAAGTTATTAACTTAATCGCATTCTAAACTTGATGTACATTCCTAGACCAGATGACTCGGACACGGTTTAGTATCATATCATATGTAACTGTCCTGTCTTTTGTATAAATACGAGAATATATCTAGGATCTTACTTCATGTTAGATTTAAAAGACATTCAAAAAGTTATGCTGAATGATCTTAAGACCCCCACGCAGAATACTGATTGGTCCGCCATGAACAAATGTACGTCTTTTCTTCAGCCACTTGTGTGTCAATTTAGAGGACGCCCCGTATAGGAAAGGGCGACGTTTATTCCACATAAACTGTAATCTTGAAAACCGAATTCTCTCTACAGTGTGTAGATCGACGTATTGGTCGTGTGACAACAAATGGATATAAATCTCTGGACAACTTTGTCGAACGGTTAAATACTCTATATACTCTATATGTATTTTAGAGGAACGGCTCCCATAGAAATATCGATAGAACAACGAAACACAGCTCATATTTCGACGATGTTCCAAGGAGAGAACATCCATCCGTAGCATTGCCCTTCTCTCTACATGCTGAAAAATAACGGCCTCTCTAACATATTTTCCCACACCTATTCAGCAGGAACCATGTATATGTTTGGAACACACTTCAAACATTCATATCTTTCCAAGTCCCAAACTTACTTGTTTTTATATGCAAACAGTATCATGTTTATTGACAAACGTGTATGCTTTTACGTTGAAACCTATGCGTACTTCATCCCAAACATCCATATACTATACATCCAACACTTCATCTGCAATTTACACGCGCATTCAGCAATATTTATGACTCACTTACAGAGAGAATAATGCAAAAATACAGATACACACTTACAAGATAGACTCTCTCGTTGTCCCTCTTTTATTCTCTTGCTCTCGAGATAGCATAGACAGTGCAACAAACACAGCTGTATTTGTATCACAAACATAAATATATGTGGATCGCAAACACATATATTCTAACATATTAATCATTGTGTCTCAAACATGTAATATTGAATAGCGAACACAATATGTTTGGACACAAGTATAATAAATTTGCGACAAGATCCAAACACACTTTATATTTGCATCCAAACACCAAAAAAAAAACAGATTTTTGAGCTTGTGCATATTGGGCATGCTGGCAGAAATATTCGCCTTTTTTGTTGCTTGGACGCAAATATAACGTATAAATACATATATTATAACCTATTAATCATTGTGTTCCAAACATGTTATATTGAATAGCAAACACAATGTGTTTGGGCACAAGTATACTATATTTGCGGCAAGCTACAAACACGTTATATACATACATCCAAACAATAGAAAAAGAAAAATTTATATTAGTAGCAAATATTTGTGATCAATGTCATTCAAATATATAAGTATGCGTACTACCAAAGTGAAAATCGATATTGAAGAAAGAAACTGAAAAAGCAACGTCGTGAGGACCTTTGTCTGTCCTAACCCTTAGTTAGAAAATCTGAGCATTTAACTTGCTGCTAAATAGTTTCATGTTTGGGAGGAAACCTCGTATTTGGGAGGAAATATGTACAACATTCCACGCAAATATACGGAGATTTGAGAGAAAACACACGAATGCGTCCACGTAAGTATATGAATATTTGGGATGAAACACGCACATGGTTCGACGTAAAAACATGCATGATTGCAAGTAAATATGCTAATGTTTGCATTTAACTATAAATGAGTTTGGGACTTACAAATATATGAATAATTCGAGTGTGTTCTAAACAAATACAGGGGTCCTTCTGAATGTTTGTGAGAGAATATGTTACAGAGGGTGTTTTTTTAGCGTGGGGTGGGGTGAATCGCTGATCATCTGTCTATTTCCATGTACCTCGGATAGACTACGCCGACGATCAAAAGAACACGAATTTCATAAACTGTCATACTCTGCAAAAGAGTAGATTGGGTTAGCAGTCCGACCAGGTAGGTCGTTGGTGACTATTAGAAAGAGATAAGGTGAGAAGACAGAGCCTTGTGGTACCCGCGCATTAATTTGGATGAGATGCCGCCAATAACATCAGAAATAGAACGATAACCAAGAAAACTCGTAATAAATCGAGAGAAGTTATCACCTAACACAAAAGTTATAATCTTCTTTTTGCGTCGTGCCAGACTCTGTTAAACCCCTAGGACATATCAAGAGTCATTACCATGTCAATGTCCAACCGATCCCCAAATAAGATGAAATTAATAACTCCGCAAATTACCGACCAATTTCAATATGCTCCCTGCTCTCGAAGGCCATGGAGAGAGAATTCTCTTGAGAATTATCTCCAATTTAAGTTTATTTAGTGAACCATTCTACAGCTGATCTGACGGCATTCCTCTCGATATAGTGGGGTCGATCGATACATAGTTTGGGTAAGAACGACACACTCATATCAATGGTTAAGGCTTTTGGTGTGGGTAATAAGATATTCCGAATTTTCTCAGGGATCGTTCTATACGTTGTTGCATTCTCATCCGGTGGCTAAAACATTAATGTGGTCACCATCCTCGTTCCTTCTTTTATCAATTTGATCGAACTGCTAACCCTATCTACTCTTGTGCATGCAGCATATATTCGTTTGATCGTCGGCCTAGGCTCACTGAAGTACAACGAAACAGAAGGGTGATAAATGAGGCACTTTGGTTACACGATGTCAATTCAAGTAAGACCCAGTGTTGCATACATTCACACAACCGCACAATTGAAATCTGGAGTGTTGTAGATATTAGATAATCGGCACCTCTTGATGTCCTTTTCAGTGTTGGGACTCACGAGTCCTCTCTTAGATTTACAGGCAACGATATTGACGCCACCTGGAGCGTAATAGATGCAACAAACAATCATCGACATCTGATGTAATTACTATCACTTCTGTGACAGATAGCATCAGCTACCAGCTAGTATAAATCGCAGAGCAACTTGGAAATCGGGGTGATTCTGCCTGCAGACGTTGATGAGCCAACATAGTATACAGGCTGAGAAATCTGCAGTTGTTGGTATTTGGATACAAGTATAACGTGTGTTTTAAATTTGTCGGAAATATGGTAGGCTTGTGCCCAAAAAATGCATCGTGTTTGCTGTAGAATATTCCATGTAGGAGACACAATGATTAAAATATTATAATTTATGTGTTTGAGTTCCAAATATATCTGTGTTTGTGAGGCTGTGTTTGTTGCATTGTTTCAGCTCTCGAGAGAGCAAGGGAATAAAAGTGGGACAAAGAGAGAATGTTCACATGTTTATAGTCTAGATGTGTGCTACCAAAATGAGAAACAATTTTGAGGAAAGAAGCAGAAGCGTGAAGCCCTTTATATGGCCTGCCTTTACTGAGAAAATCGAAGGGGCGGGCCATTTGTGAAATTAATACAAAAACACAAATATTTAAGCCGCGCTTGGCTCGTAGTTGAAACCTTCTAAAAACAAAAACGTGATAGACAACAAAGAAAGGAGACACAAAAGAGCAGCTGGTTCATATTTCATAAAAAAAAATAATGCCCTAAATGCAAGTAAATGCAAAAAGGACGGGTATGAATGTTTTAATGTTTTATTAATTGGTTGTAAATGTATATTTATATTGCTAAAATCAATTATAGTATTTAATATACATATATTGAAATCAAAAAATAATTAGTTTCTATATAATATCGTGTTTGGGAAGAATCACGCGAATGCTTCTAGGTGTATGTTTGGGATGAAGCAGACATCTGTTTCCACGTAAAAGCATAATCTTTGCGAGTAAACATGCTAATGGTTGTAGTACACATGTTAATGTGTGACAGTAAACATTCTAATGTTTGCCAGTAAACATGCTTATGTTTGCATTTAAATACAATTGAGTTTGGGGCTTGCCACCATATGAATGTTTGGAGTGTGTTCCAAACAAATATATGGTTCCTACAGAATGTGTTTGGGAGAATATGTTACAGAGGCCGGTTTTTAAGAATGTCAGTAATGAAGTAGACACCCTGGCTGTGGGATCTAGTTCAAATGTAGGCAGTGTAGTACGCCGTAGCTAGCATGCCAAGGTTCAAGGCAGATACTTCCTGCCTGTGGGGCCTCGCTCTTGTGCCCACCTTCCATTGGTTGAAGCGAAAGAATCACCGCCTAAGTGGTCTTGACCTTGGCTTCTACCTCGGTACCTACAGTGTTCCACCGAATACGAACGGTAAATGTTTAAGAAGCTACATCATTTAAGAAGCATATGTCGGTGGAAAACATTACACGCTGAAAATGCCTCTGTAATATATTCTCTCAAACACATTCAGCAGGAACCATGTATCTGTTTGAAGCACACTCCAAATATTCATATATTTGCCAGTCCTAAACTCACTTATGTTTAAATGCAAACCACAGCGTGTTTACTTGCAAAGATGCATACTTTAACGTAGAACAATGTGCGTGTTTCATCCCTAATAGCCTAGTAGCCATTCGTGTGTTTCCTCCCAACTGTCGCAAACGAACGATTGATGACGAAATGAGCGAAACTAAAACACAACAGATCAGTCAACATAAGAGACACTTCCGCATGCATTCAGGAGTATGTATGGATCACTGACTGAAAGAGTAATGCAAAAATAGAGTTATACACTTGCAACAGCATTAACTTAGTTTGAGCAAAATCTCACTTGGTCCCTATTTTAATATCTTGCTCTCGACAGAGCATAAAAAAAATTAAGCCAACAAAGCAAAAAAAAAATATATGAGTAAAGAGTGCACTAAACACAGCTGTATTTGTATCACAAACAAAGCTGTGTTTGAATCACAAATACATTTATTGTAATATAATGGGTTTTCCAATAGGTACTTGACAACTTTGAATTTAATTTGTGAACACACTATTTCACTGATCATCTGATGGTCATGTTGACATGTTGAGTTTACTGGAAACTCAGCATGTTCATCATGAACGAACAACGTATGCAAATTATAACAATGTACGACCGAATTTCGGAGTCGGTGACCGCAACTTTAAGAGCGTTAACTCCAATTTTCGGTCGACAATTCTCGCCCTAGTAGACAAGCATAACAAGTTTAGTGCAAAAATTTGAGTCTACATATTCATTGTGTGATGCTGCCGTGGCAGTGAGACAACAGGTTTGTCGAAGTGACGAAAATATCGCTGCCGAATTGACGAAAATATCACTGAAAATATCGCCACGACCACTTTATGGCGAATTTTGCGTAAAGATCTTGGTTTACACCCATACAAGATCAAGCTGTCTCAATAATTGAAGCCGATGGCTCTGGAGAAGATGTGCCAAGATGATGAATTGCATTGCAAAATCATCTTCAGTGACGAAGCTCATTTTTGGCTCAATGGGTTCGTCAATAAGCAAAATATGCGTTATGGATTTGGTGAAAATTCCGCAAGTGCTTCTTGAATCATCACTTCATCCACAAAAAATAACTGTTTGGTGTGGTTTGCATGCCGGGCCATATTTTTTCGTCGACAATAATGATCGTCACGTTACTGTGAATGGCGATCGTTATCGCGCCATGATTACCGATTATTTTTGGCCCGAATTGGAAAACATGGACTTAGACGACACGTGGCTTCAACAGGACGGTGGACGGTGCCACAAGCACGCGCTACAATCGATTTATTGAAGAGTAAGTTTAGTGAGCGCGTTATCTCAAAAAATGGACCAGTCAAATGGCCACCTCGTTCGTGCGATTTACCGTCTCTAGACTTTTTTCTTTGGGGCTACGTCAAATCATTGGTCTATGCCAACAAGTCGACGACGTTGGAAGAACACAGAGCCAACACTGAACGCGAATTAGAGGCCGTTACGGCCAAAATGTGTGACCGAGTCATCGAAAATTGGGTCCAACGAATCGACCGCTGCCGATGTGCCTGCGGTGGCCATATGAACGAAGTCGAGTTCCATTCATTAACGTTTTGATTGTGTTTCAAGTCGATAATTAAGTTTTCGAAATATTCTAAAAAAAAGCTCTCAACGCCTTATTGGAAAACTCTTTATTAATCATTGTGTTTCAAACATGTACTATTGAATAGCAAACACAATTTGTTTGGACACAAGTATACTATATTTGCGAAAAGCTCCCAACACAGGTTATATTTGCATCCAAACAAGAAAAAATACCGATTTTTCAGAGTCGGTGTAATATTTTTCGGAATCGGTGTAATATAGCCGGTGTATAATTTTCGACTAAAATCGGTAAACGGAAAATTTCAAGATTTAAAGTATACAAATTTAAATAACATTTACAATAAACGATATTGTTTTTATAGGGGAAACTTTTCAAGAGTTGTGTTCAACGTTTAGTATACGCAGAAAAATAAATATTTTTGCGGTAAGCGAGTTTTAAACGAGTTGTTTGTTTCGTGCACGAGCGAAATGATAAATGCTGTTGGATGGAAACTTGAGTCATCATGTAAAGCAGTCGTGCATACTTACGCGTGCACCCCGAGTGTAAGGACATGGACATCGTAATATCCAATATCGCATAAGATTGGTAATCGGATAGTTCCAGGATATTTGGAAAATGCATAGGATATTAGAGAATAGGATATAAAGGGTTTTTCAACAGAGACGCTACAAAAGTAAATCGATAGGGACAGCAAACGACGCCATATTTTTTCCCGCTCTTTTGACATTTCTCTTCAGTAGGGTTTGCCATTTCATCATGGAAAGATATACGCGCCAACAACGAGTCGAAATTATTAAAATTTACTACCGAAATTTGGAGTCAGTGGCCTCAACTTTAAGAGCGGACAATCATCTGAAATCATCCTCAGCCATGACGCTCATTTCTGGCTGAATTGCTTCGTCAATAAGCAAAATATGCGTTATTGGTCAGACAGCAATCCACACGTAATCCATGAGTCATCATTGCATCCCGAAAAAATTACGGTTTGGATCGGTTTATGGGCCGGCGGCGTCATTGGGCCGTACTTCTTCCGTGATGATCAAGACCGGCACATTGCTGTGAATGCGAATCGCTACCGTTCAATGATAACCGAATATTTTTGGCTCCAATTGGAAAATATGGACTTGGAGGACATGTGGTTCCAACAGGACGGCGCCACAAGCCACACAGCGAATGCCACAATCAATTTATTGGAAACCAAGTTTGGTGAACGTGTTATCTCACGAAATGGCCCAGTCGATTGGCCGCCTCGGTCGTGCGATTTGACGCCTTTAGATTATTTCCTGTGGGGGTACGTCAAGTCTATGGTCTATGCCAACAAGCCAGCGACGATTGATGAACTTCGTACGAATATCGAACGTGAAATTGCAGCAGTATCGGCCGGTTTATGCTTGAAAACCGTGGAAAATTGGGTTCAGCGTCTGGACTTCTGCAAGAGTGCCCGTAGTGGCCATACAAAAGAAATCGAGTTCCATGCATAATGGCATCGAACGTACTTACACAGGAATAAAGAATTTCATTGGTATCTAAAACCGGTTTTGTTTTATTTAAAAAAACTTTTGTAGCGCTCATGAACCTCTCTGCTGTTTGAAAGAAATCGTACGAACATTCTGCTTTCTATTGTGATGATTCGATCTGAAGCTACTTCTTAGAAGAATATTTTTCTATTTCTTATGAGCTACACAGAGCAGGGTTTTTTTCTGCAATTAGAAAAACTGTAAACAGTGGGCACCAGGACTTGAACCCACGTTGGCGGATTGACACTTTCGGTTTTGGAGAATATAAAAACGCCGGTTTGCAAACTGCCAAACAAAATACAACAGTTACAAAATAAAAATATAATAATAATCGGTGGTGCAATGGTTAGTGTGCGCGGCTCTTGTACTTACATGAGATCCTGGGTGCGAACCCTGCTCTGACCACCTTAAAATTTCTTTTGCCGGCGGTCACCTCGCATAGTGATGGCGACACTATGGAGTATATAGCCATGAAAAAGCGTCTCAAAATACCGTTCGGAATCGGTGTAAAACTGTAGGTGCCAATCAGTGAGTGAAAACTGGAAAGCGCACAGCTCAGTGATTGTGAGAAGTTCTCCCCTGCCCCTTCATGGGATGCAACCATTTATTTATTTATAATAAAAAAAGGAATATTGTAACCAAAAACTAACAGCCAAAGTCACGATCTCTCTCTATTATTTTCGCTGTCATCTATGCGAACGAAAATGTCAAAACCAGTCACTTGTCTTTTGGTTGTCGCATAGCTGGAAATCAAATAAAAGGTTGAAATATAAACAATTTAAATAGAATTCAATGGAAGAATCACAATGGACAGAAAATAATGTCATTATGATAAATTTGTTAATAAAATATATTTCCATTTCAACACAAAAACGCCAACTTTGCGGCACCTGCAGATACTGGTTCTTCGTACTCTTCTCTCTCGCTCCGATATTAAATGCGGATTGTCAACTTTATGTTATTACTTTGAACAACAACCACACAAACACACGTAAAACCATGCGAACGACAAGTCGAAAGATAGTGACTCGCATTTTGAAACGAAAGTGAGTGACTGACTTCGTTCGCTTGGATTTTGTGGGAGAGGTGGGGTCCGATTTTGTACTGAATTGTATGTTTTCGTTCGCTTGTTAGTGACTCCCAAATCAGCTGTTTGTCGCATAGAAGGAAAGCGAACGTTAACGTTCGACATCGTGACTTTGGCTGTAAGAACTTGAAAGCGGCCAAAAAATGATTTTTATTCCCGTGGGCTTCAATTTTGTTTGTTTCATTGTAAATGCATCTCTGATCGCATCGATTTTTTTTTAAGAATATTAAAAAATGAGACAAATTTAATAGAGCTGTCTGCATCGTTTCTGCAATAGTTCTCCTCACCTTTACACTATTCCATTTGATCCACACAAATGAAAATTTTGACACATCAAACGTTTTCTCTGATAGTGTAATAACATGACCCCAAGGATACAAGACAACTTCTCCGTTCTGTTTCCAAGGTTGTTTATAAATATTTTTATAATTTGGCAAAAGTATTATTAAATAACTAATTATCCTAAGTAAATTTTACTTTATTTTATTAAAATTCTTTGTTTGGCAGAAAAACTATTGATGCACCAATTTTTCTGTGCGCAAGCCTTATGTGGGTGCATCGTCATTGGTGCATTGATAGTGACATTTTAAAAGGCCGCCCTCGAGAACATTTCTGTAAATCTTACATATCTATTAGAAATGTACATAGAGGCCAGGCATATATGGGAAAGTGTATATGCCTACATGTGTGAGTTTGTATATCCCTCATATGTGTAAGTGTATGTGTAGAAATATGTGAATATAAATGTCAGTGAATGTGAAATGTGTGGATGGCAAATAACAAAATGCTACTGACCTTACTAATTGGCCGCAAATAAATTTTGATGTTTCAACAACAAGACCAGAGGAAAACTTAAATGCATTTGTATGTATGTGTGTGTCATATTGTTGTGTGTGTTTGGGGGGGTGGAGTGTGTGTCGGTTTGTGAATGTGTGTGTTTGAAATTGTGTTCATGTTTATAAATGATTTCCGATTTCTGTTTTCGATGTGTTTAAAATTAAACATGTGAACTTCACTTACCACCCACCATTGTTCGAAAAATAAAGACCAACAACCAGATTTTATTACATTTCTGCTACTCAGAAGGAGCAAAAAACACAAGAAACAGAAAACAAAAGGAGCAAACAATTGACTGAACTGTTTGTTGCAATTTAAAAAAAAAAAAAAACCAAAACGATATTGAAAAAAAAACATTTAAAACAAACCACAGTTGCTTGGCTGGTGTTTAATGTTACATGGTGAGTAAATGGTTACAGCACAATGCATTTACAAGATCTTTAACCCTTGTAATACCGACAGGAAAAAAAACTACATACATCATTTTAAATAATGACAATTAAATGAATAATGCAAATTTAAATGACTCATATAACGTTAAATGCATAACTAACTTGCAAAACTAAAATCAAATATTATTTTGCAATAAAATCCCCAAGTCGGGAAAGGGTAACTTCATTTCATTACCAAAATATTTAATTTAAAATCGACCGTAAACTTAAAGAAACTGAATTCCCCATTACATATTATAAATGAATTGCGGGAAACTTCTTACAATCACAATCGATTACAATCACTTCAATTACTATTAACTTTGCCTTTCATATGTTTAGACTGATTAATAGGCGCCTACAGTTGTTCACCGATTACGAATGTTTATTATATAAAAATGTATTGCACAGAAAATTTCTTGATAGCGGTGTTGTCTCTTGGAAGCAATAAAAGGTCCTGAGTACTGGTAGATTCTTCGTTCTCATAAACAGAACTATTCCCCTCATGTATCGGGTTTTTCAATAAGAGCGCTACAAAAGTTTTTTTTTAAATAAAACAAAACCGGTTTTAGATACCAATGAAATTCTTTATTCCTGTGAAAGTACGTTCGATGGAACTCGACTTCTTTTGCATGGCCACCATGGGCACGCTTGCAGAAGTCCAGACGCTGAACCCAATTTTCGACGGTTTTACAGCATAAATCGGCCGATACTGCTGCAATTTCACGTTCGATATTCGTAAGAAGTTCATCAATCGTTGCTGGCTTGTTGGCATAGACCATAGACTTGACGTAGCCCCGCAGGAAATAATCTAATGGCGTCAAATCGCACGACCGAGGCGGCCAATCGACTGGGCCATTTCATGAGACAACACGTTCACCGAACTTGGTTTCCAATAAATTGATTGTGTCATTCGCTGTGTGGCTTGTGGCACCGTCCTGTTGGAACCACATGTCTTCCAAGTCCATATTATTCAATTGGGGCCAAAAATATTCGATTATCATTGAACGGTAACGATTCGCATTCACAGTAATGTGCCGGTCTTGGTCATCACGGAAGAAGTACGGCCCAATGACGCCGCCGGTCCATAAACCGCACCAAACCGTAATTTTTTCGGGATGCAATGATGACTCATGGATTACTTGTGGATTGCTGTCTGCCCAATAACGCATATTTTGCTTATTGACGAAGCCATTCAGCTAGAAATGAGCCTCATCGCTGGTTGTTGAGGCCTCTTAAAGTTGGCCTCTTAAAGTTGAGCCCACTGACTCCAAATTTCGGTAGTAAATTTTAATAATTTCGACTCGTTGTTGGCTCGTATATCTTTCCATGATGAAATGGCAAACCTTACTGAAGAGATATGTCAAAAGAGCGGGAAAAAATATGGCGTCGCTTGCTGTCCCTATCGACTTACTTTTGTAGCGTCTCTGTTGAAAAACCCTTTATTTCAATTCTCAACGGTCGCACTATTCGAAATATTTGGTTGTCTCATAAAGTGCCTCCTCACTTGGAGATGCCCATATATGTTATTATATATTGTAGTGACGACATGGTTTAGAGAAATTACTTCTCTTAACACTTTCGTCCATAATAGGACAATACATCCCACCTAACAGTCGCGTTCCCTCATAATTAAACAAAAAAATTAATTTTTATATTTCAAAACTGAAAGAATAATGCAAAAGTATAGTTACACACATCCAAATAAGACGGTGAATCACATCTTGTTCTACCTATTTTATTCTCTTGCTCTCGAGAGAGCATAAACAGTGCGACAAACACAGCTGTATTTCTATCATAAACATAGATATATTTGGATCACAACCACAACTGTAATATTGATTAGCAAGCACCAAAACAAAAAAAAACAAACATTAAAAAATACAGATTTACATTTCTTCCACAGCATTCTTACATAATCAGCCACGCGAATTTGTTATCATCTGTCCGATTGACGACTGAATACATGAAACTCGAACGCAACAGATGCGCTATGGGTCAAATGAATGGTTTTTGAGGCAAGAAATCACAGGAAACAGCTAGAGCTTCAAAATTTAGTACAGGTGAGTACGATGGGTATCTTACTCTTCGATAAAAATTTCAAGTCGATCCGCCTAACCACGCCCACTTCTAGTAACTATATTGTTTACTACGTTAAAATTATTATAATGCACACATGCATTGACCGGAAAAGTAAGCTCAGCGGTGGGATAGTTAATAGAAAACACGGCCCTTGGATAATGGAGCATTCTGCTAGAAATAACATTTATTTACTAATAAAATTATAAACATAAAACCATAAAATTGGTAGTGATCGGCTTACAAATTAATTTGTGCTTCCAACGCCATCAAGATTTAATTCCACTAAAAAGAGAACATTAAATTTTATAAAAGTTAGTATATTATAAATAAGTCTTACTTGAAAATTGTCCCATGTTTCATCAACTTCTAACTCTATATTACTATGAGATAGATCCTCTGCCTCCCATTCGAAATCAGAAAAATTTTCATTTGCGATAGCACATGACGTAGTCGGCAATTGATATTCAGGAACATCTCGAAACTTTAAAAGAGAAATAACTTCTCTTGGAAGCTGCAAATTTTTTATTTTTTTGCTGAATGACGGTTCTTTAGACAAATACTGGATAAGAATGGGTCAGAAAAATCCATGGCTCTGTTAAAAACACCAGATATATTGTGTTCTCTAGAGTCTTTTCGTGCATGCTCAGTGCGATCCTTTTTATAAAATTTGTTTCTCGCCTCAGAAGCACTTTCTCCAGCGCATCCAAGAGGCACGATTGAGGCTTGTACTATTTGTGAAGAATGTGCTAAAATTGTATGCAACGTAGCTGACATTGGGTACCAGTCGTAATATTGAAAATATATTTCGGCAGTTCTATAACAAAAACTCTTCAAGTTTTCGACACTTAACTCAAAATTACAAGAAATTGCAATTAGCATGACTTGTAAGTGTTTTAAAAACTCGATGTTAGCGTTTGTTATTGACGCAAATAATTCCGGATTTGAAAATTATCTTCGCGCCGTATTGCCGTCGTTTGTTGATCCACTTCCATTACTTTTCGGCTTATGGACATGAAGACCCATTTTCTCCCAGAATTGTTGATTAATTTCACTTTTTCTCTGTTGCATTAGTAATTTGTCCTCAGCATTTCGAATTTGCCATTTTTTAATATGAAGTCTATATGAAAGATTAATAACAAATTCTAAGCATCGAATCCAAGCGTGTAATGGGCTTATGCCATATTTTAATGAATTTGGTTTTAGCTGAAACACTAATGACCTTAAATTTTTTATTGACTGGGGTATTGCTGCTGAATATTTGTTTAAAAGAATTTTGTCCTGTGGAACCGTCGAAACCATAACTTAAAACCAATGTGACATCATTCAGCTCATCTATTTGCATCAAAACTTTTTCTTGGTATGTCAAAATTCTTTTTGCTTATGGTTAACCGAGCTCTGCAGAGGAATTTGTGCTGATGATTCCGTAACCGACAGTCCATCAGGTCGGCATTGCAGTTTGCACTCTCGAATTTTTTGGTAATGTGGATAAATATCACAGTTTCGTGACTTGCTCATTTCCCGAATGTTTATGTACTGTTGCTTTGTTAAATTATTTTCTATCAAAAATAGTAATGCTTCCTCGAGGGATAGTGGTAATGGTTTTTTGTCATTGGAGGTTAAAACATTTCTCATTTTTGTAGCCCTAGATGGAGATGAAGCTGCTTCCTTTGCATAAGCTGATATTGAAGCAGCATCAACCAATAATTTGGTATCGTGCAAGTTTTCGCTTTTGCCTCGCACTTCCCTCGCTGTATCCAACATGAGGGCGACCTCTTTTGTTTGCGACATCACTTTCAGAAATTTTAAATTCAGTCACATTTGATAACCATAAACTTTCGTTGTTCTCAAATCTCTTCGCACATCTTTGGTTCTTGTTCCACTTTTGGGTAGCATTTGCACAAAAATTGTTAATTTTCTTTTTGATTGATGCCATACATTCGTCATCCACACTTCTATTAAATTTCGTGAAAAGCCAGTTGACAACAGTTGTAGCATTTCGATTATTATCTAACCAAAATTTAACTATATCCGTATTTTTTATTCTTACGCAATCTTAAAAGGAAAATATAAATAATTTAGAGCAGTTGGGCTGCAGTTGGCTGCAGTTGAAATTACAACCACATGGAAGTACACATCATTACCTTTCTCCACATATATATTGTTCAACAAATACGTCCCAATAAACAAAGTACTACTCCAAGAAACAGACGGTCAATAACCAAAACTACACAGAAAATACGACACACTTTGATACAACAACAAATTTACAACAACAACTTTTTTATGAAACTTATTAATAAAATTTTTTTTAAATACCATTTTATAAAAATTGTATACAATTATAATATTTTGTTAAACAATGGATTAAATGTTAGGCACTATAAAGCTGAATGTCAGAGAACAAAACAAACCAAAAAAAATACAACTTTGACAGCTTGGCTTTAAGACTTGGTTTGCCACCTGACTCTCATTTGTGGGTATTTAAACATGTTTATTACAAAATGCCATAATCACTTTTTTGAAATAGTACACTTTAAAAATTGATTTCTTGCCTCAGAAACCATTCATTTGACCCATAGTGAGATGAACGGGAAGAATTTTTATGAAGTAAAAAGTAATACAAAAATACAGTTACACACATACAACTTTGAGTGTGTATATCCTGTCCTTGTCCCTCTTTTACGAGTATTCTCTTGCTATCAATAGAGAGAAAATAGTGCAGCACCAACAGCTGTATTTGTATCCCAAACACAGCTATACTTGGGTAACAAACACATATATTACCACACATAAATAATTGTGTCTCCAGCATGTAATATTGATAGCAAACACAATGTGTTTGGACACAAGCATACTATACTTGCGACAAGCGCCAAACACACATTATATTTGCACCCAAACGACAGATTTTTCAGCGTGTATGTGTTCTAGCCGTCGGTGGAGCAATGGTAGTGTGCGTGGCTCTTATGCTTGAGAACGTGGGTTCGATCCCTGCTCTGACCACCTTAAATTTCTTTCGACGGCGTTTACACCGGTTCCGAAAACTATTTTGAGAAGCTTCTTCAGAAGCCGTTGTCGAAAGAAATGTAAGTGGTCAGAGCAGAGAGCGAACCCACGTTAAATAGATGAAGCAACTGGGTATCTGCCGACCGTCCAAGATCAGGTGGGCGAGTCCTTTTCATATGGTACCGAAGGGGAACGATTCGATATCCTGTTCCGCACATCCAGGACTTTAGACATATGATAGCTGGGAAGAAGGTTTTCTTGAAAATAGCTTTAACGAAAGCCTATTTCCAGACACCGATGAAAGAAGAAGACATTCCGAAGACCGCCATTAATATACCATTCGTGGTTTTCTGTTTACCAGAATGGCATTCGGACTCCGTAACTTAGTCGAAACCTTCCAGCAATTCATCAATGAAGTTCTGAGATGTCTTGATTTTTGCTTTGCGACAATGATTTTATGCTCGTAGCATCAGAAAAAAATTAAAAACATGAGGATCATCTGATTATGTGAGCATGGGGTAACAAAATATGGTCTGCAGCCTAATCCGGAACGAGTGAAAGCCATTTCAGAGTGTAATTTACCAAAAACAATTAAAGATTTCAGTCCCTTCCTTGGAACCATAAATGTTTATCGACGATTTATTCCAAAAGCGGCCGACGCTCAGACTAAATTGAATGCTCTGAAATCTGGAGATGAAAAATGATGGGAGACTCATTAACAGGAATCCCTAACTACGAACTGCATTTGGCGAATGCAAGACCCATTTAACAAACGCCGCTCTACTCGCATACCCTGTTGACTCCGCTGAAATATCACTGTGGGTTGAGGCATCTGACTTTGAAATCGGTGCCGTATCCCCGCAACGTATCGATGGGGCATGGAAACCACTTGGATGTATTTACAAAAAAAAATTTTAGAAACTCAAAGACGGTGTTGAGGATTGTCAATAATTTCTTGAAGGATGGCAGGTCAGGTGATATACGCTTTTAATCAACGTCCCGAAAAGGCTTACCCACGGCAACTTAG
This sequence comes from Phaonia tiefii, assembly GCA_963931995.1. NCBI lineage: Eukaryota > Metazoa > Arthropoda > Insecta > Diptera > Muscidae > Phaonia > Phaonia tiefii. Next base: position 65,912,158 of record OZ008369.1, read on the forward strand.
ACAAGTGGATTACATTGGGCAGCATACGGTAGATATCCGCCATGTGCCGGGAAAAGAGAATATATTACATCAGACGCCTTATCGCGTTTAGAAGCTATTGCAATGCCAAATACTACAGGCTGAAAAATCTGTCGTTTTTTCTTGTTCGGATGCAAATATAACATGTGTTTGGAGCTTGTCGCAAATATAATATACTTGCGCCCAAACGCATTGTGTTTGCTATTCAATATTACATGTTTGAGACACAATGATTAATATGTTAGAACATATGTGGTTGCGATCCAAATATATCTGTGTTTGTGATATAAATATAGCCGTGTTTGTTGCACTGAGAGCAAGAGAATAAAAGAGGGTCAACGAGTGTGTATATCTTAATAATTGTGTATTCTGTATTTGATTCATAAATATTGCTGAATGTGCGTGTAAATTGCAGATCAAGTCAGTGTTTCTTATTTTGGCTGATGTATTGCGTTTTAATTTCATGTATTCATCATCGGACAGAGGATATCAAAGACGTTTGATCAGTGAAAAAGAATAAACAAAGGCTCGGAAGGGTTAAATGGTTTGTGATGTTGCTTTAGTTTTTGTGCATGTGTTTCGCATACATGTGTGTGTGCTACCAAAGTGAGAAACAATTTTGGGGAAAGAAACTGGAGAGGCCAACACAGTAAATCCCTATTTGCTGCCCTAGCCTCCACTGAAATAATCGGAATGGCGGACCAGTTGTGAAATATATTTAAAAAAACACAAGTTATTAATACACGCTTGTCTTGCATGAAGTAGATTTGTATATAAATAAAGGGTCCGCCATCTAACGTTTTTTTTCAACTAGTGCTTATTTCGTGAATGGTAACACTTACCTCATGTCTGATTTGACAGATAATTAGTTTTATCCTTCCGCTGAACGAATACAGTTGTGTATACGCTTGAACAACGCTGGGAAATATTGCGACATTAATTTGAAAATCATGGTAATGTTGCAGAATGTGGCGAAAATTGCGTACGGATTTTGGAAGAAGAGAAGCACCGTCAGCTCCGTAAGTTCGTTATCTTGTGAAAAAAGTCGTTTGGCCACCTCGGAGCTGCGATTTGACACTGTTGGACTATTATTTGTGGGGTGCCCTCAAAGTTAAGTGTTACGCCGACAAGCCATAGACAATTGACGCTTTAAAGGACAATATTCGTGAATCCATTGGTGAAATACAGCTGCACACAATCGATATTGTGCTTAAAAATTGGACCGATCGTGTAGGCTGCTGCATGGCCAGCCAAGGCAGCCATTTGAATGAAATTATTTTCCATTATTAACCGGAAGGATTGTACTTTCAAATAAAAAAAGAAATTTGAGAAAATATTCAGTAGTTTTTTTTTATAGCATTTTCAAAAAAAAAAAAGTTATTTGGCGGACCCGTAATATTGTTTGTCTTCCAACGCATAGTGATAACCAACGCATAGCTGGAACCTTCTGCAAACAAAATCGTGAGGGACAACAAGGAGACAAGGAAGAAGAAGCAAAAGAACAGCAGATTCTCATTTCATAAAAAAAGTAATGCATTCAATGCAAGTAAATGTAAAAAGGGCAATTTTAAATATTTTAATTTTTTTGTATTAATTATTTATAAATGTGGATAGATATTGATAAAATTAATTATACTAAATAAAGAAGGAATGAATAATTCGTTTCTAAATATTAGTATGTTTGGGAGAAAATACGCATATGTTTCCACGTAAGTATATGGACGTATTGGGGAAACACCCGAATGCTTCCACGTAGGTATATGGAAGGATGTTTGGGATAAAGCACGTCTATGTTTCGGCGTAAAATCATTCATATTTGTCAGTAAACATGCTAACGTTTGCATTTAAATACACCTGAGTTTGGGACTTGCAAACATATAAATGGTTGAAGTGTGTTCCAAACATATACATGGTTCCTGCAGAATATGTTTGGGAGAATATGCTACAGAGGCCGTATTTTCAGCGTGTATAATGTGTCACTCTAATCAACGACGAACTAATGCTAGGGTTACGACCCTCCATCAGTCACGATCTTAAAGTTTCCCCTGCTGGGTCTGGGTTATGGTAAGGAATTATCTTTACCAGGAGAATTGTTTACTGAGTCCAACTCTATCAAAATAACGGCGAATGGGTCAAACAGTTTAAAAAAGACTGCTGAGCGACGTCCGTTTCAACCACCTTACAAAGGGCTATTTGAGGTGATATCAAGAACATCGAAGACATTTGTTATTGACAATTTCGGTTGACAGATTGAAACCAGCACTAATTTTGAAATAACATATTTTTTGTTTACCAGAATATTCGCTAACGGAAACATCACGAGCAGGTACAAAACCAGAAATTTTGCAAAGAACTCTACCATCTGGAAAAGATATGACAACCAGATATGGCAACCAATATAATGAAATTTTATGTACATTTACACCCGATCCTTTAAAAATGTTTTAAGGTATAACTGTTGTTTAGATGGCCGCCCAAGTTGTGTTTTTGTTTTCTTTAAATAAAATATGAAAAAATCATGGGATGTACACAAACAGAAATGAGTCCAAATGTATGATGATAGTATGTGTGGTTTTGTATAGGTATAGACAAGGATTCAAAGCGTTGAATGTATAGATGTTAACATTATGCGGATATTCGTTGCAATAAAGTTGCGGCAGTGTAAGTGAGTATAACTGAATACAGATGTGTGCACCGTGAAATCTGTTGTTCTTGTTATCAGCAGCAGCAGCAGCAGCAGTAGAAAAAGGTGTATCGCTAAAAGCAGAATAAGCTCTGTGGCACACAGTGGGGGTAAATTCTTAAATTGGCAACATAATTTCATTCACCAGTTTAGTGCCATTTACTTCGCTTTATATTACTAGAGAGTTTCGAAATTATTCTAGAATTTTAGAATTGTGGAAAATATAATTTTTAGAAATTCTATTAACAACTATAGGTTTTATCGAACAAGATATCAATACTAAATAAACTATGGGGTGTTCTAAAAATTGTTCACTTTATGTTGCCTTAACATTCAAGGATCATTTAAAACCAGCTTTTGCCAATCCTATATCAGTTGTGGATGTACAAAGTCGCCCTCCTGTCATATGAATGGAAAAGCCACGATACGATCATTGAGGCTTATAATTTCAAATAAAATAACAAATTTGGATCTAGAGAGTTCCCGTTTTAGCTCTTGATTCCAACTCAATTAATAGGAATACATCTTCAAATCACTTTACTTCGAATCTCCCATCAGTCGTTGGACCTTTCAAACCACCAATTTAGAATTCCCTTTCATTAATCAAACCATTTCTGTTTCAGTTTTACGCCTTAAGGCTCCCTCATTTTAGTTTGATAATTCGTAGAAATTTTAGGTTGCTAGTCCAAATAATACTAAAATCCTGTTTGCTTCCAATTTTCATCTAAACCCCAGTGTGATAAACTGAATTTTTCTGGGCCAATACTGACTTTGTTCTATAAAAAAGCTTTTTGTTTGCATTCTTGACCCGAAAATGCTCTGAAACTGTGATTCTTGAAGTCATGTACTTTAAAGGTCCATCTTCATGTCATACAGTAATCGCGGATATTAAACAGAAAAATTATATAAAGCCCAAACAAAATTTATTTATCTGGGATGTAATTGCCGCAAACGAAGAGTTGTTATTTCAAACATATAATTTTTTGTTTGCGATAAAGAAATAAAATCGTTTACGAGAACCGAAAAACTGTTACAACAAGCGATGTATAATAACTCTACACTCAAATAAAAAGCGTTTGCAACAAACAACAATTTATCATTATTTATTTCACCTTTCTTGTTTTCATTTGCCGCAAACGAATTATTAAAAAATTACAAAATAATATCAGTTTTTGTTTGCGATAAATAAATAAAATCATTTACGAGAACCGAAAAACTATGACAAAACTCATATAAAAAGTGTTTGCAAGAAACAAAAATGTCTCATTATATATTTTTTCATTTTTTTTCATTTGCCGCAAACGAATAATAAAAAAAAAATAAAAAATACTTCCCATTACATCCCATGAAGACAATGTGAAGAGTTTCTCACAATCAGTAATCAATGCACTTTGCAGTTTAACACCCACTCATTGAGACCTACTATTTACACCGATTCCAAACGTTTTTTGAGAAACTATTCCATGGTTAATTATTAGACAGCGATGCCGCACTAATCGAGATAACCGTCGTCGACAGAAATGTAAACTGGTCGGAGTAGGGGTCGAATCCACGATCGACGGCCGAACAGCAAACGAAATATAGTAGGTGCAACCTCAAAAAACTGTTACGAGAAACAAAAAATGCTTGCGACAAACTCTTCTTAAGTTTAACCTATACGAGTTATATTTCAAGGAATACGATTTGTTTTGAACGGAAGTGTACCCTCGCTAATAGTCATTTTATTGAATTCATCAGGGATGATTTTTATTTATTCGGCCTTTTTATTGGTACTTTTAAATTTTATTGTTCAAGCTCGATGCCATTCTATATCTCTATTAATAGAGATATAGTTTTTGTTAAAAAGGACCTTTGCAAATGTATGCCTATGTATAAGTAGAGCACGACGAAACTGCATGCAGTTTTTATTGTATGTAAAATTGGGTTGTCTTTTAGGCAACAACAAAAAAATGTCTAATGAGGAGCGATGATTCCCGGGAGTTGGAAAGAAGTTTCTGTAAATGTTTTCTTGTGTGTGTTGCTTTCGATATTTTTCGAACACTTGCATTATAGTGAATTCTTTATTCAAATGAGATTTTGTTTGCATTTAGTTTGATTAATTTTTCAACAGCATCATTCCAAACAACCGCTGATGAAGATCTGTGGCTAGATCTGAAATAGCTATACGGTTTGCCAGGAATCATAGGGAAACATTTGCAAAACTCCTTTTTAAAAAGAACTATATCTCTATTAATAGAGATATAGAATGGTTTCGAACTTGAACAATAAAATTAAAAAGTACATTTTATTGAATTTTAAATACAAAAGTATTTTAGTATTTGTTGTTCCCTTGGGTTTAACCAATAAATTATGAAAATTTTGCACTAAAAGAAATCTTAGTTACAAAAAAAGAAACTATTCTCACCACAAATATTTTTTTATTTGCGGGAAAAGTATGAATTTTTGTACTCAACCATAAGACTAAGTAGCAAACGGAGTGTTTGTAAGGCCAAATGAATATTCGTGCATTTGTTTATAATTCGATTTGAATTGTTTTTATTAAAACAAAAATTTGAATTCCTTACAAGCCAACAGATCAATCAGGTTTATTTTGCAATTCGTTAAAATGTTTAAAAAGTCGGAACTAGGATTTGAACTCAAATTGAAGAACGATCGTTATGAAATTTCCCATCAATGCCTCATCTCATCAGTGTCTCGTAGCGTTCTAGGCTGACGAATGTGTTAAAATCTGTCACTAATTTTTGTTTGTTTTTGTTTTTTGCTTTTGCGACAAATGATCCATACACGTATCTTTGGTTAAGTCTATAAAGTCTTCCACTTCCAAGCATACTATATCTGCGACAAGCTACAACCAAGTTATAAAGGGTTTTCCAATTTGAGTGATATGATTTCTAAGTGACGTTTCGGCCATTTGTGGTATATCATGATCTGTCATATTTTTTCATTGTATTCAGTAATGTTTACAATTTCATCATGGAGAGATGTACGCAAGAACAACGTTTACAAATTATTAAATTTGTGTACCAAAATAATCGATCTCCAAGTGCAACTTTTCGTGCGTTTTGGCTTTTTTTTGGTCGTAATAATCTTGCACCTGTGCCCGCTATTCGTCGAATTGTTGCAAATTACGAGCGTACATTTTCTTCACATAATGTTCAAGTGTCAATAAGACAAAGAACCGCTCGAAGTAGTGAAAATATTGCTGCCGTTCAAGCAAGTGTTGCTGAAGACCGCAATTTATCGATTCCAAGACGTTGTCAACAATTGGGACTGTCTCAAACCACAACCTGGCAGAATTTGTGAAAGGATTTGGACTTGAATCCGTATAAAATTTTTGTCACTCAAGAACTGAAGCCATTTTGACTACCGTAAACGTCTTGAATTTGCTGATTTTTTCTTGGAACAACTTGAAAACAATAACGATTTTTTCAAGAAAATCATCTTCTCCGATGACTGTCTCTTTCATCTGAGTGGTGTGGTAAATAAACAAAACTGTCGATTCTGGTGCGAAGAAAATCCACAAATTCTTCATGAACAATCATTACATTCGCCTAAATTGACAGTTTGGTGTGGTTTTTGGTCTGGTGGAATCATCGGCCCGTACTTCTTTCGAAATGAAGCTGGTAACACCGTTACTGTCAATGGAGAGCGGTCTAGATCCATGATAACCAATTTGTTATGGCCGAAATTGGAAGAAGTTGATCTTGACAACATCTGGTTCCAACAAGATGGGGCTACGTGTCACACAGCACGTGCAACAACCGAATTATTGCGAGAAAAGTTTGGAGATTCGATTAATTCAAGAAATTGTGACATTGAATGGTCCCCAAGAAGTTGTGATTTAACACCATTAGACTATTTCTTGTGGGGCTATTTGAAGTAATAAACCAGACTTTCTTCAAGCTTTACAAGTCAATATTGAACGTGCTATTCATGACATACGACTTGAGTTAGTGGAAAAAGTACTCGAAAATTGTGTCCATCGAATTCGTTCCCGCAAAAGCAGACGTGGAGGCCATTTGAAAGACGGTTTATTCAGAACTTAACTGAAGCAATTGTACTTCACACTAAAAAAAAACATTTGCATTTCCTTAACAATTAGTGTGTTTTTTTTAAGAAATCATATCACTTAAATTGGAAACCCCTTTACTTTGATTCAAAAATAAATTATTTGAATTTCTTATTGTAGCATAATTGGTGCGCTACCCTGATTGTGATACTAATCAAAATGCTGAGGGTGTTCCAGAGCTTTTGCAAACTGTTAAGAGATATCCACAACATAACATACAGGGTGGACCATTTAAACCTTCCACATTTGGCAACCCTATAACGATTTATCAAGACCGTCATCATCTGAGGCAGTCTGATGAGAACATTCAGGCTGTAGAGGTCAATGTTGCGAGGTCACCTTCAACATGTAGTCGTCGCCGTTCTTTGCAGTTGGGCATCCCTCGCACGACTCTCTGTCGCATAATTTGTGCTAATTTAAAGTTGTTCCCAAACAAAATGCAATTAAGGCATCGACTTTTACCAATTGACAAGCCACGTCGTTTGGAATATGGCAACTTCGTGGCATTAGGAAGGTCCATCCTTGACAACCCACACTATGTTGTTTTTCAAGTTTATTTTCTCTGTAGCACCGTGTAATTTATTAATGAAAGACGATGGAACGTGGACGTATTCGTCTGAAGACTCTCTTGGGATTCTCCTGGATACCCACTTTCCCAACGATGACATGGGATGCTGGTCATCAGCCAGAAGAGCTAGGCAGAAACTCACCTGGCTCTGAAAAAGTTCGCTCAAAAGTGAGCAGAAATAATCTGATATATAAATCAGCCGGACCTTCCCGCGCAACTACAGGAGGCACTATACCTATCTTGTAGTTGGTTGCAGGCAATCTTCAGGGGCTGCCGTATGCTGGGAGTCATTCCTAGCATTTGATAGCAACCAAAGTGGTTTTCGTCCCGAAAGCGGGCAAATGCTCTCATGTCAAACCAAAGGACTTTAGACCAATCAGTCTATCATCCTTTATTCTTAAGACATTTTAAAGGTTACTGGACATTCACGTTCGAAGTAATCTTCCACAGAATCTACTATCGAGTTCTCAGCCTGTCTAGGGCAGGTCGACTGAGATGGCTCTCCACTCTATAGTCAGCATAATAGAAAACTCTCTTGAGAATAAGGTCTGCGCTCTATGGACCTTCCTGGGCATCGAGGGAGCCTTCAATAACATTCAACCTTCGGCGATTCTTAGGTCGTTACAGAATCTAGGAGTCGAGAGCTTAGTGACACGCCTAATTGGGAAGCTTCTGGTGGATAGATCCGTTAAAGCTGAATAGGGTGGTGTTACAATTTCTAGGACCGTTAATAGGGGGACACCATAGGGACGAGTTCTGTCTCCACTATTATGGTTAACTTATGTCAATGAACTGCTTCTTGAATTAGATAGGGCCGAATGCCAGGTCTTTGGCTATGTCGATGATATTGCTATCACCTATACGGGTAGAAACCTCAATTTACTTAGCATTCGTACAACCAGCCTACTTTGTCTGATTTCGAACTGGACCGCTAACAACGGACTATCACTTAACCCACTAAAAACCGAGCTTATCTTGTTCTCTCGGAAATATAAAATTCCCGCATTCGAACTGCCGTCAGTTAATGTGGTGCAATTACAGTTGACGGAAAAGGTCAAGTATCTAGGAAAAATTCTCGATAGAAAAATGTCTTGAAACCCGAATGTGGTGGAGAGGGTGAAAAAGGCGTATGTTGCTCTTTACTGCTGTAAAGGGGCGGTAGGAAAGCGCTGGGGACTGTCTCCTAAGATCACCATGTGGATTTATACGGCAATAGTCAGACCAATACTTATCTATGGCATCGTAGTTTGGTGGATGTCCCTCCCAAAGAAATATATTCTGAATTCCTTGATGCAAATTCAAAGATCAGCACTGATTAGCGTTAGTGGGGCAATGGGCACGACGTTATGTACTGCACTCAGTCCTATCCTGAACATCTGTACTCCTGATATCATGGCCGCCGAATCGGCAGCCGCTACATCCCTGGTGAGAATCAGAGATTGTGGTGTTGTGATATCGCCGCATTCCGGACACGCTGAATAGCTACACCGGATCAACTCTATTCCCGTAAAAACGGACTACTGTATCCCCTACCTTCTGCCAGCGATAAATCTAAGGACTTCTATTCCAAACAGGAATACCTGGGAAAAGTACCAGTAGTATCAGATTTTTCACGGATGGATCAAAGTTGGACGAGCAAGTAGGCTATGGGGTCCATTCACTGGACCTAAATGTAAATATCTCCTTCGAGCTGCCTGATCACTAAAGTGTATTTCAGGTGGAAATTACCGCCATAATGGAGGTTGCTGAACTACTGAGAAGTATTGTCACAACCCTCCGGAGAATATGTGTCTACACAGACAGCCAGGCTGCCATAAAATCCCTGTAAGCCATGTTTGCTACGTCCCTGACGGTGAAATAATGCCACTCATCACTTAGGGTGATGGCAGAGTATTTTGACATCAGGCTCATCTGGGTACCGGGACCCAGCAGCATTCCAGGCCATTGCGTAGCGGATGCATTAGCTAGAGAGGGTACTACGTCACAGGTTGCAGATCACGTAGTGGGCCGATAATATGTTCAAGGACAAGTGGAGACTTACTTCAACTTGCGAACAAGCCAGGGTCCTCTGGCCACAGGTGGACAGGAAGAGGACTAGGCAACTACTTCACTTGCCGAGAAGCAGGTTATCCACAATGATAGTAACACTTACGGGACATTGTCTTGTAGGAAAACACGCCCTAAGATTGGGACATACAAACTGCACTCTCTGTAGATGCTGCATGGAAGAGGACGAGGAAACGACGAAACACCTTCTCTTGGATTGCCCTGCTGTGGAGGGACTGTGAAGTAGGATATTCGGAACACATTTAGTTAGCACCGTAGCCCTACAGGATATTCCTGTAGGTCTTATAGACAAACTTGTTGAAAGGGCAAATTGGCTAGACGACTAGTCAATAGTTGCTATGGAGGAAACTGCATGTATCACAATGGGCTTCTTTAGCCTAAGTGTGCTAGACAGCATGCTGTCTTGCAGCCTTTTCAACCAACCGTGAAATTTGGACGTTATTTAAAGGAAATGCAAATAATTTATAAGTATAGTTCAGATTGTGCAACTGAATGAATTTGTGTTAGTAATAAAAATAATCGTTTACGAGAGCCGAAAAACATTTACAACAAACTATATATAGTAACTCCAAATTCAGATCAACGTTTACAAGAAACGAAAAAACTTTGGTTAGTTTAAAGTTATTTCCGTACAAAATTAAATTAAAGCATCGAGTTTTACCGATCGAAAAGCCACGTCGCTTAGATTATGGGAAGTTCGTGACATTAGGAAGGTGTCGATGGTACAACCGTGACAACCCATACTAGGTTGTTGTTCAAGTTTTGTTCTCTCTGTAGCACGAAAAGCCATATGTTGCTGGCGTATGCTGACGACATAGACATCATTGGCGAAATTTGCGAGAGGTTGCTGCAGTATTTTCAAGAATCGAAAAGGAATCAGCGAAGGTGGGTCTTTCTGTTAATGAGGGCAAGACAAAGTTGATGGTGTCCACGACTAGAGAAACCTCTCGACTTGGTCCGTACTTGAACGTTGACAACCGATTTAATTTTGAAGTGGTAGTTGAATTTGTCTACCTTGGATCCGCCGTGAACAAGGACAACAACGTCAGCCTGGAGAGAGATAGGAGAATTGTGCTTGCAAATAGATGTTATTTTGGGCTCAGCAAGCAGTTTAGGAACAAAGCCCTCTCTCGACGGACAAAAGTCCAGCTATATCAGACTCTCATTTTACCTTTGTTGACATATGGCTCTGAAACTTGGGTTATATCGCAAGCGGATGAAAAACACCTGGCAGTTTTCGAGAGAAAAATTCTCTGTAAAATATATGGTCCTCTTAGGGAAAACGGCGAGTACCGACGTCGCTGGAACGCGGAGCTATATAATCTCTATTCTGACGTGGACATAGCTAGACGAATCAAAGTGGGCCAATTGCGTTGGCTAGGCCATGTTATCGGAATTGATGAAGATGAGCCAGCGCGAAAGATTTTTGATAACGTACCCGATGGAAGCAGGAAAAGAGGACGACCAAGACTCCGCTGGAAAGACCAGGCAGAAGAATCCCTCCGTATCCTTGGTGTTACCAACTGGCGAGAAAAGGCGAAGGATAGAGCCAGTTGGAAGAATATGTTGAAATTTGTTTAATTTGTTTGTTTAATTAATATGTGTAAGACGTCTGACCTCATGAGGTTGTAATATAGCCAATAAAAGTAAAGTAAGTAGCACCGTGTAATTTGAACGATGTTTAAAGAAAATACAACTAGTTTCAAGTTCATATTGTGCAACTGAATGAATTTGTTGGATAAAATCTTATCAATACTCCACCATGAAAACTATTCCCAAAAGACAAAACGGACTAAATGAGAGAATCCTTAAAACACCAACTGAAGACGAAACAAATACACCACAAACCGTGGGATTTTATAAGGACTGCAGGACACTGATGTCAAAGTGATGTAAATTGTTATTCATTAATGTGCCAAAATACTATTTATAGCTCTATGAGACCCCATACTAAATTTACCTGCCCCACTGTGCAGCCGTGCCACCAACACTACCCTCACCACTACTACCGTAGTAATAGTTTGGAATGTTGTGTGTTTTGGTTGCACGAAAAGAAGTTGCTAGTTGCAACCCAGAAACTTGTTTAACAACGCCAATTGCTGTTTTGAAAATTGAATAACGATCTAAAAGTTCAAAATATCGTTATCGTTTTGTTTCTCTTCCAGTGTTTTCCATCGGTTGGTTACACCACCCATCCCCATGTTCGCTCATTTCCTACGATTGAGCTGTAATGGCCTGCGGGGGAGGGGAAAAGTATTGGAATTTGGAATTTGTTGGCTGCAACCAGAGAATTATTACTGCACATTTCGAATGGTTTTGTTTTCAATTTCTACTGGCTGGGTCTTGTTTTGAGTGTTTTGTTTTGTTTCGCTTTTTTTCTTGGCATTTTTTTCTGTTTTCTGTTGTTGGTCGTTTATGGTTTAAATGTTTCAACATTAAAAATATTTATGAGCTCTGCGGTTACAATTTAATAAGAGGGCAGCCATATTTTATTAAAGTTTTCCATTACGAATACAAGGAGAGAGAGAAGCAAGGGGGTGGGCGTTCTTTTTTTTGCAAAATAACCAATTAATCAGTTTATATAGATTAAATGATGTTTGCAAGTGAAGCATTTGCGCCCTTCGCTAGTACAAGTAATAGCTGTGGCACAGAAATCATTTGCAATTTTCCAATCGGTTGGGTTTTCAATTCAGTTATATGAAGGGATACTATTTTGTTGTTGTTTTAAATGAGTAAGAATTGGCGCAAATTTGGTACGTTGGTTGTGGACTCAATTTTGTAATAAGGATACGTATACAATACAAATATTGAATCTGAAATTAATAAACTCGTTGCTGGGGTTTCCCTGCAACACCGCCCCATACTTGTTCTAATGAATTTTAAGAAACATGTCAGATGTACATCAGTGCGGAAAAACAAAACACCTAAATTGTTTAATGTTAAATTATGTTAATTCAAAGTGTAATTAGAAAATTGCATATTTTTCCACAGCACGCACAATACACAAGACTGACATAAACAGTTTAAGGTCGATTTAGGCGACTTTTAATTACTGCAATACTTGGAACAAAAAATTATCACTGCGACGACTTGTTTCGTTAAAAGTGAGCTAAGTAACGTACAACATTCAACGCCACCGCGTACGAATTTCGTTGCAGCAACGGAAAGTTTCGTTCGTTCTACAATTTTTCCGTTGCTACAATGAATATTTACACTGCGGATATGAGTATACACGTTAGCTCACGTTTGGTGATACCTCAGTGAACTGTTAAATTTTCCTGACTACCAAATGTGCACAAAAACGGATGCGGATCATTTTCCAAAGCAAAGTGCGAGTTGGTCGGACCAGTTTCGAACTTGATACGAGTCCGTAAAGTTGAAATTGCAAAGATCACATTTCGAAGAACACGAAATAAAGTATAGAAAGAAAGGCATTGCAGCGGATACTACATCTGTGTTTCATTATAAACATTATAAACTTAAAACTACAATAGATATTAAATAAATAAATACATGGTTTCCCATTGCATCTCATGTAGGGATTAGAGAGAGCTCCTCAGTAAGGTTTGCCATTTCATCATGGAAAGATATACGATCCAACAACGAGTCGAAATTATTAAAATTTACTACCGAAATTTGGAGTCAGTGGCCTCAGCTATAAGAGCGCTACGTCCAATTTATGGTCTTCAGCGATGAGGCTCATTTCTGGCTGAATGGCTTCGTCAATAAGCAAAATATGCGTTATTGGTCAGACAGCAATCCACACGTAATCCATGAGTCATTATTGCATCCCGAAAAAAATTACGGTTTGGTGCGGTTTATGGGCCGGCGGCGTCATTGGGCCGTACTTCTTCCGTGATGATCAAGACCGGCACATTGCTGTGAATGCGAATCGCTACCGTTCTTGGAGGACATGTGGTGCCAACAGGACGGCGCCACAAGCCTCACAGCGAGTGCCACAATCAATTTATTGGAAACCAAGTTTGGTGAACGTGTTATCTCACGAAATGGCCCAGTCGATTGGCCGCCTCGGTCGTGCGATTTGACGCCGTTAGATTATTTCCTGTGGGGCTACGTCAAGTCTATGGTCTATGCCAACAAGCCAGCGACGATTGATGAACTTTGTATGAATATCGAACGTGAAATTGCAGCAGTATCGGCCGATTTATGCTTGAAAACCGTCGAAAATTGGGTTCAGCGTCTGGAGTTCTGCAAGCGTGTCCGTGGTGGCCATGCAAAAGAAATCGAGATCCATACATAATGGCATCGAAGGTACTTTCACAGGAATAAATAATTTCATTGGTATCTAAAACCGGTTTTGTTTTATTTAAAAAAACTTTTGTAGCACTCTTATTGTAAAACCCGTTATTATGTACTAGTTAGTTCCAGCGCGTATAAAGCGCCCGTTGAAAAGTACGATAATTTACATGGATCTTTAAGAAAATGTACTTTTCGTAAAATAAAAAACTTTTTTTAAGAAATTTTTTTTTCTGCAATGTATATGTGACCTGGTCTTCGGAAAGGGGGCTTAGGTGTCCAAAAATCAATTTTCAGTTTTTGGTTGATTCGGATGGAAGATGAGATGCTTTTTCACGTGGTGAAAAGCAGAAAATCCTAACTTGCTTAGAAGTGTCCGGCGCGGAGAACAATTAGCAAGATAATGAGAAACTGACGAAACGAGTTGCTTACTTTTAACAGATTTTTCACAGAAAACTAGTTTTCGCACGTTAAAAAATATATCATTCGTTCCAGGAAAGAAAGTTGAAAATAAGTGATTTTCTGAATTCACATCCTCCGATTTTGTTTATATTGACAACAGAGAGACTCTATGGAGCCATTAAGAGAATCCCATTATCAGATATTTGAAATTTAAAAAACTCGCGATTTTATTCGCGTTTTTAATTTTTGAAAAACCTAAAAAAATGAAAAAAGTTGTGAAGTTTGGAGAGCTATATATTTTTAAGTAGATGGACTATTTCAAAAATTTAAAAAGTTTCTGAATGATACGGTTGTCTATTTGTAGAATCCGTACTCTAAAAATGAGGGCTTGATTTCAGAAAGGCATTTTTATAGCAACTGCACTTTTTGAATGCATTTTCCACTTCTTTTTCCCCATATGATTCACTGCAAAATTCAGAATTTTTTATAAAAAAGACAAGTAATCTTTTTTTGGGACAAGGCAGCTTACTATTTGTAATGATTTTTTAAAAAAAGACTTACTTGATTTTTCATATAAAAAATAATAAAATTTAATTTTTTTTAGGATTTTGAAAATGTTTGTACAAAATATGAAAGAAATTTATTTGGTATGAAACTCTGAATTGCTATATTTTAAACAGTTTTTGTCGCATTACTATTATTTAAAAAGTTACTGTAAGGTATTGTTGTCATTTAAAGTGTGTTTTTCTAAAATAATGCTGATTGAGAATAATGCGAATGCAATTACTTGTAATATAAATGCTATTTTTGGATGCACTTTGCAAAAAATTCTAATATACAGAAAAAAAATTGTTTTTCTTTTGATTTTTTTGTAAGTAGGCTTACTTTTTGATGCCAAATACTTATTCCTAGGAAACTACATGCTACTAGAATTGGATGATGAAACACTTCTTCCCTATTTCATCATGTATTGTGGTCAGCGTGTATCCACACCTATGTACACATTTGTACATATGTGTGTACAATTCTGTGACAAGCAAAAGTAGCAAAGATCAAATCAAACTATTAGTTGGAGCGAGATGAAAAATCATTAAAAATAGAAAAATTCTTTGTCCCAGAAAAAGAGAACATTTATTTAATAAATACTATTCTAAATTTTACAAAAATGTTTTTTTTGAAAATCGAAGGGGGAAAACGCACTGCAAAATGCACTTTAAAACTGCATTTGCATACAATTTTTTTTTTTTTATAGTGGTAACTTTTAAACTGCAAATCATAAAATAGACAAAAACAGCTTTCAGAAACTTTTTAAATCTTTGAAAAATTCGGTCCACTTATGGAAATGTGGCTCTTCAAAGTTCACTACTTTTCCATTTTTTTAACTTTTTGAAAAATGAAAAACGCTAATAAAATCGCGATGTTTAACAATTTTAAAAATCTAAAAACGCAAATGTATATTTGGCTCCATAGAGTCTCTCCGTGCAAGAAAGAGAATCGGAAGACCTTCGTTGTATATTTTAGGTCCTTTTTGGAACAATATGTATTATATTTTCCAGAATATGTATTATATAGGTCCTTTTTTAAAGAGAGGTACTTCTTTTATTAAAAGATAATGTTTTTTTAAGAAAAGGTACTATTTTAAGAAGAAGTACTTTCTGTAAGAACAGGTACTGTTTAAATAAGTGGTACTCTTTTTAGAAAAATGTAATTTTTTAGCTAAATTAACTTATTTTCAGAAAGCCTACTTATCTCAAGAAACAAAGGTTATATTTTATTTTTAAAAAAAGGAATTTTTTTAAGAAAAGGTATTTTTTGCAACAAGGTATTTTTTTTTTTTTTTTTTGAAGAAAAGTTTTTTTTTATAGAAATGGTATTTTTTTAGAATTGGTCCTTTTTCAAGAATATGTAAATTTTTAAGACTAGGTAGATAGTAGATATTGTCCTATTATATGAGACAAAATGACACCATACACACAATGTAATATTTAAAAATTATAAAATCATAAGCAAATATCGAATTGATGCAACCAAGGGGGTGGGAGAACTGCTATATTAGTCAAAATAACATACAATATTACAGCCACGATAAGTAGATAAAGTAGATATTCGCTAGATGCTTTAGAGACATGCGCCATAAAGATACCCGTTGACTGCGACAACTTTTTAGTTATTACATGTGCGTACAATCCGGCCGGCAATATAAATTCAGTACGAGCAGACTTGCAAAAACTATTTGATTTTATGAATCTTCAAAATGCTAATAACTACTATGTAGTAGCGGAAGACTTGAACTACAAGCACACAGAATGGGGTAATACTGTTAATAACGCAAAAGGCAATATCCTAAAATAAAGTCAACATCTAATTTCTTACACTTCCAACATGTTCAGCGAAGCCCGCTTTCCTTAGCCGTAATTATGTCATAATGCCTTCCATTGATGCCAGCACACTTCACAATGGCATTACTATCACAAAGCCAACATGAAAGAACACAACCCTCATATACGTCCCTGACTGTACAAATCTAGTAATAATTACCAAATCCTAAAAGTATGCTTAATAATTATTTATTGAGATCTTAGGTAAATTTTTGTAGTTGATTGTTTCCTTGAATTTTGAACGGTTTGCTACCTATGGACCTGAACACGGGAAAAAAGGTAAAAAAAATCGAATTTTTTTAAGTTTTTTGCGATTTTGATCTGGAAGGTGAAGTTTTTTTGATTTTATATGTTCGCAATTTTTGTTCTTTATGACAAGAGCTACAACTTTGCCTCAGAGAGTAAATCGAAATTCTGAACGGTTTGCAAGATATGAGCCTGAGAAAATGATCACATTTTTACGAAAATGATACCGAGGCCCCAAATCTTTGGCGGCCCATAAAAAAAAAAGTGCATGACTTTGGGAAAAATTGGGAGACACGGGTCTTTTTTTTTTTTAGTCTTTTATCACGTAGTGATGTCCGTATATGGTTATTTTTTTTCGTGTTGCACTGTGTAATACTGGGTTGTATACTGGGTTAGAGCATAATACGGTTTAAAAAAAAGTTGTTTAAAATTTTTTCATTTAGCCCCCATACCGCAACGGGCGATAAGGAACTTCGTTCCAATAATTATGAATATTTGTGTAAGCTTTAATTTACCATAAGCTTCGGATTTTATTTGTCATTACTTCCATTTGTTTCGGTTAACTGTTCTGTCATTTTCACGTGATACAGTAACTCCAACCTAAAAATATCTTTTTCGAGAAACGCAAAATATTTGCGCCAAACTGATTTTTCGATTAAGGCAAACGACTTATATTTCACTGAATATGAATTATTTGTATGGAAGTGTACCCTCATTAATATAAGTAATTTATTGCATTATAAAAACAAATGTATTTGAGTATTTATGCTTCCACCGAAAAGGAGTTGAACAGAGGCACCATCACTGCAAGTCTGTGTGTCTGTACACTGAAACCTCGTACACGTTACGCGAAGACTAACAAAACCTTAACATTAAGATTCGCTTGTATTTTTATGTAGTTCAGGCCTGTAGCTAGAATCGTAGTTGAGGGGGCTGCCCAAACTATCGACTCCCACTATCTATTTTTTCTAGCATGTATACTGCTACCACGAAACGCGATTGAGAAAAAATTATTTCAAAATGTAAGCAGTAACAGTAGGTAATACAATATATAATGGCTGATGGCGAATGGTTAACTCCCGGCAAATGCAAGCACTTAGCTTTGAAAACAGAGAACAGTACATACTAAGTCGAAGATTGGAGGAACTTATGGAAGCTGATAGTGAAGATGAGCAATATAATAATATCCGTTTAGTGGCAGATGAAGAGGATGATAACGAATATAATAATGTGAATGTAGAAGATTCAGATGCAGAGGAATCACAGTTACCCGAATATGATCCTGGTGATGAAACTGATTCGGATGAAGATTTGGAAGTAGATCCAATAGAAATAATTATACTTCTAGAATATTGGTAGAATTTGGTCAGATCAACCACCACAACGCACAGTGGCACCGCCCCATACATTTCTTGGAAAAAAAATAGAAGGAGTGGTCGTACAGCAATGACATTTTGCAGAAACACTTCTCTGGGCTAAATTAAGAAATTTTGAAAAAATCTTGGAAAACCGCCCACTGCCGCACCCACCTCCCATATAACTGCACTTGCCAAAATTTTTATTTTTGGACCTAGGGACTTGAAATTAGGGGCGCTTCTTAATTGAGTTCTCCTTATGAAAAAAAATTAAACATATTGGGGATGCCACGCCTACTTTAGATTTTACGCCCATTGAAAGTTGTAGATTTTAGGTGTTTTTCTTCCCTGTCTAGAATCATATGAAAATTTCATATAAGTTAAAAAATGTTAATTTTTATTCAAAAGTTAAACATGTGTTGTCTCCATACAAAACAAGAGAATATCCCCAACAACCCTCCGCGAAAGATATTAGCCTTCAAATACACCGAAAATATCGCACAAATGAATGCCGCTTTTCTAGTCAAGTATGCCAAGGTAAAGTGTGTTAAACCTAAGTCATTGAAACAAATTGATATAAAATTCAGGTATGAACCCTTTTTAATGCTTTTTAATTTAAAAAAAAATGGTGTTGCCAATATTGAGACGCCAAATGAGGTTATTTATACCTTTCAGCTTGATAAAAATCCAATATAATATTTTTGTACGAACAGTTTCGCAGTGTCCGACGCATATAATTTAAATTTGTCACTATCAATTTTTTTGCTACATGTAATTATTTGTAGAATTATCCTGAATCGATCGATAAGTTCTTCACTGACGCCAGTAATATCCGCAACAATTTGTGGGTTTGAAGAAAAAGGCTTGACGTGTTCCCGTCGTTAGAAGTTCCTGTACCTTGTTGAACAAAATCAACTCGCAACCGCATGTTATCTTTAAAGGCCGCCTGTATTTTTAATTTATTTTGTCTTTTAATTTCTTTGTTTTGGAAGGTTGCAGCCCATTTCTGAAATGGTTAGTTATATGCTATATGAAGAATGCATTCCATAAATTTGATTCTAGCATGTAAGGATGAAATTCCCAATTCACATGCCTCAGGTTTAATTGTTTTCATTGAAACTAACTCTAAGTTGTTCATTTGAGTAGGTTTCGCTCCATAAATGTAACATACTGCTGCTGCAGTAGTATATGTCACTATCTGAGCGGTTTTACCATCCAGCATTGTAAAAAGGAGCTTGTGTAATACATTAATTTCCTTGCCCGTTACAACAACTTTTGTACTATTCAATACAGCAATATCTGACTTCATATTTTCGTTAACTTCCATTACTTTCTCTTTTGTTTCCCTTGCAAATTCAAATGAAATTGGTCGACAATATCTAGTTGAAGAAGGTCTGCAATTATGCCAATACTCAAAATTGTTATCTGATTGCAGCATTAATGGGACCATAGATAGTAAATATGTACATACTGCCATCATTCACATCTTTGGGTAAATTTTTTTTGTATTCTGCATGCCCAGATGACCCATCGCAGCCCCACTTACTTCTAAGAGTGTAGTTGCACAGCGACAGCGACTCCAATGTTTCTGTTGAAAAAGTTTCAAAAATTCGGTTTGTTGTGTGGTCCAGCAAACTTTGAAGATTGACTGAAGCGCTTGTTTCCATTACATTAATGTTTTCTGGATAACATTTTTCTTTTTCAGTCGATAGCTTGTTATAAGGTGGAAGAATATTATACCCTTTAGATTGCAAAACGTTTCTTATGGTATTTTATTGCATCTTTGTTAAATCAGCATCCATTATTAATGCTAATACAATTGAAGAATCAATATAGGGCTACGGGATTTTTTCTTTTTCAATCATTTCACTTGCCAGTGAAAGTTGTTGTTGTGGGAACTGTGACACCTGCAGCTGCAGCTTTATACAGTTTCGCGCGATCACTACATTCCTCAACTCTTGTAACTCACTTGTAAGCCAAACTGAATTGCTTGCAAAAAAAACGAGCAATGTTTTGAGTTGCGGCAAACCACCTTTTATTAAATAAAGGTTAAAACCGCTGCGATATATTTCTTTTCACATATGCAACATCTTCATCAGTTACACCTGAATTTCTCGATTTTATATATTCAGTCAATGAATCAACATTGCGAGCATTGTTAATAAGCTCCTCGCTTAATTCTTTGTATAAAAACGAAAAAGTACTCATATTAATATGAACTGTTTAATATATTTTAAGCCGTGAAAACTATATGTTTTTATTTCGATTGAAATGTCATTCAATTTCGTTACGCCTACATATTCGTAAACAAGAATAATGTTTCACCTATAAATCGTTTCAAGCTTTAATTCCCGAAAGCCTGAAAGTATACCCAATTTTTTGTCTTGTTGATCATTTGTATGAAATACTGGAAGTGACTTTTGAAATTAAAATCAATGTTACTAAAAGGGACGGTATTTGGCGGTTATTTTTTTTTCTTAATGGAAAGTACAGACTCGCACCTTTCATATTTTTATAGTTAGAGTACTAAGCAAGGCAAACCACATAAAGTTTTTTTCCATCAAAAAGTGAAAAGTTGATATTTTTTTAGTATAATTTTTGATAAATTATAATAATTAGTTTACTTCCCCAATTTCAATAATTTTATAAAAAAGTAAGTGCTATATTTTCACTAAAAAATAAAACAAAAGCCATAGCTATAAACTTACACACAAAAAAAGTTCTTTATTTGAACAATAATTTTAATCTAATTTCATTGAATAAATTTCCGTTGACTTCTGTTAGTTTTTTTAACTACAAAATTTCACTTTTCATAAAAAACCTTGTTGAATTTTTCTTATCCAAATATTTCTTTACAAAACCAAATCATTAAAATTTTAAAATTGGAAAGTTGAAAAAACCTATTTTTTCCGCCGAAATGCCACTGTGCAACGTAGCACATTTTTGTCGCATAATGTTTTGACTGACAAAGCAACAGAAACCTGCAAAATAACTAGTAGCAGGAGCCAGCAGCGTCACTGTTGAAGAACAACTTTATTCTTATCGTGGTGGCACTGGATTCACTCAATATATTCCTTGAAAACTGGCGAAGTATGGAGTCAAGGTTTGGTGGATATGTAACGCTACTACTTCTTATCCAGTCAAAGGACAAATTTATACTGGTATTGCACCTTCCGGAGTTATCAAGGTGAACGTGTGGTCAAAGATTTGTGTTGCAATCGTTTCTGTGGAAGTGGGCGAAATATTGTATGTGACAACTTTTTTACAAGCTATAATTTAGCTTCTTAAGGGTTTTTCAATAAGAGCGCTACAAAAGTTTTTTTTTAAATAAAACAAGCCCGGTTTTAGATACCAATGAAATTCTTTATTCCTGTGAAAGTACGTTCGATGATATTATGTATGGAACTCGATTACTTTTGCATGTCCACCACGGGCACGCTTGCAGAAGTCCAGACGCTGAACCCAATTTTCGACGGTTTTCAAGCACACATCGGCTGATACTGCTGCAATTTCACGTTCGATATTCGTACGAAGTTCATCAATCGTCGCTGGCTTGTTGGCATAGACCAGTGACTTGACGTAGCCCCACAGGAAATAATCTAACGGCGTCAAATCGCACGACCGAGGCGGCCAATCGAGTGGGCCATTTCGTGAGGTAACACGTTCACCAAACTTGGTTTCCAATAAATTGATTGTGGCATTCGCTGTGTGGCTTGTGGCGCCGTCCTGTTGGAACCACATATCCTCCAAGTCCATATTATCCAATTGGGGCCAAAAATATTCGGTTATCATTGAACGGTAGCGATTCGCATTCACAGTAATGTGCCGGTCTTGATCATCACGGAAGAAGTACGACCCAATGACGCCGCCGGCCCATAAACCGCACCAAACCGTAATTTTTTCGGGATGCAATGATGACTCATGGATTACGTGTGGATTGCTGTCTGACCAATAACGCATATTTTGCTTATTGACGAAGCCATTCAGCCAGAAATGAGCCTCATCGCTGAAGATGATTTTCCGATGAAAATCCGAATCATTTTCAAGTTGTTGCTCAGCCCAATTCAAGAACATACGACGCTTATGGTGGTCAAGCGGCTTCAGTTCTAGCGTCAATGTGATCTTGTAAGGATGTAGGCCAAGATCTTTTCGCAAAATTCGCCACAACGACGTCACAGAGATGCCCAACGCTTGAGAACGATGTGTGGGAGACACATTTGGGCTTTCTTGAACTGAAGCCTCAGCGGCAGCAATATTCTAGACACTACGGGCACTTCTTTGTCTCACTGGCACGGGACATTTTGTACTGTGCCTGTGGATTCAAATTTTTCCACTAGACGCTCAATTGTTGATCTGGTAGGACGATTATGACGACCATAAATTGGACGTAGCGCTCTTAAAGTTGAGGCCTCTTAAAGTCGGTAGTAAATTTTAATAATTTCGACTCCTTGTTGGCTCGTATATCTTTCCAGGATGAAATGGCAAACCTTACTGAAGATAAATGTCAAAAGAGCGGGAAAAAATATGGCGTCGTTTGCTGTTCCTATCGATTTACTTTTGTAGCGTCTCTGTTGAAAACCCCTTTACTTTGATGTTAGACTATATTTTGTCAATATTGGGCACTGTCAACAAAATAGGTACTTTTATACCAACCGCATTTTCTAATCCAAAAGGAAGTGCTATTGAATCATTCATTTTGGATGTATGTATTTGTATGTATTTCAACTTCCCATTATAACATCGAAACTGAAGTCCTCAAAAGAAAGCCAATAATGATACTGGATTACAACAGAAGCAAAGAAGGCGTTCACAATATGGACAAATGCCTTGGTGAATATTAAACGAAGAGAAGAACGGAAAGATAGCCTTTGGCTTTACTATAGCATCATAAATGTGGCTCCAGTTGGAGCTTTCGTGATGTAGATGGAAAATAGTCAACACTTGAAGAAATCAAGTAGCCGTAGATGGTTGTTCATACAACAGTTGAGTGAAAATTTAGCCTTGGCAGAAGGACAGAATCGTTCACAAAATGGACAAATCATAGAAATTTAACATCTCGTAGTGGAATTTAAAGCATGTTGGGCCGCGCCATAAAACCAACTGTTGAATATCGTCCAATACGCGCTCAAGAAAAACACGACAGCTCTAGCAGACTCAAGCAGAAGTTAAATTGTTTCCTTTGCCCCAAAAGAAGACCAACAAGAAAGACCAGCGAAGAATGTCAAATGCCAGTTTGTCCTGAACATTCGGTGGATATCAATCAATGTGATATATGCGCAACCTAAAATTCTCTATTATTAAGTTTTCCTCATTATTTCATACAATTAAAAACATAATGCCATATAAAATAAACCTTATTATATTTTTTATTTTTTTTAACATTTCTTCTTTTTCTTTTTTATTTCATACAATGTAAAAAATCCAAAAAAAGGGACAACCAAAAGCAAAAACCCTGATCTGAGTAGCTCAAAGGAAATCGAAAAATTTTCTTCTGTGAAATAATTTCAGATATAATAATATATGCAGCAAAAAAATTATGATTTATAACGAATCACAAAATTTTTTCTTTATTTCTAATTAAAATTTTTCAAGCATTTTCTATACACACCTGGGTGTGTTGGCTGTAGATAAAAGGGGTAAATCGCAAAAAGTACTTCTAAATTTGGTAATATATTTTTTATATTTTTTTTTTATTTTGGGAATTTGAAACACAACAATATTTTAGGAGGTTACCCAAAATTCGAAGTCGATACGGCACATAAAACTCAAAATATACCTGTTTGAAAATGGAAAACACACCCGGGTGTGTGGGTGTAGACACAGTCTTCGATTTTTTTAGATATTAACAAAACTTCAAAAAACTTTTAAAAAAAAATCAAATTATGATTGAAAGATTAAACAAAAAAATAATCGAAAAACGGATATAAAAGACTTTTTGATTTGCAGGCAAAGTATCAACTTTGCAGTCAACAATGAGACTAAGTAGTAAGCAAAATATTTGAAGGGCAAAAAAAATGCTCTACATTTTTTTTCTTCTTGTGTAACTTTTCGTGATGTTACATTTTGTATACTTTTTCACACTCTTTATGCCATAAATCTAGCTTAAGGCTTAGATTGTTTTTTAAATATCAACCAAATTCTTAGAATTGTAAAGCTTTTCCCGCTGATTTTAAATATATTTTATTTTATTTTTTGCGCCGTATCCAGCTTTTTGAGATATGGGCCTCAAAAACTTTAATGTATAATCGCGAATATCTCTGGAGTTTATGCCCTATTCATCGATCTTGAGTGAAAGCCAGTCACTTGAATTGGACTGAAATTGGGTTCCTCTAAGTCAAAAAGTGTTGTTCGAATAAATTAATCATTGATCGCAAATGAAAGCACATTCGAAATAGGGAAATTGTACGTTTTCGTTCGACATGAAATGACGAGATTGTGGAGACTAAGTAAAATTTTTTTGTCTCGAATAAGAACGAAAGCTTTCATTCGACAAAGAGGATCAAGCTCTTAGGGCGAGTTTCACACTCGGCATTTAAACGCTCAATTTGAAAGCTCCCAGAAAATTTTCATATTAAATGACAAACACGGGGCATTTAAAGTACAGTTAAATGGAGAATTTTCAACTGTGAAACTGGCCATTAGTCTTGTGTTTTTTTTACCACAATTCGTATTAGCTCGAGAGCCGCTTTTAGGCCAAAATAGTCCCGGTATAGCTGGCGGCTCGCTAACCAGATTTTGCATCGGGAACGGAACTGAGGAAATTCAAACTAAAAATGTAAAAAAATAATCTAACAAACTAAAAATATATGTCCAAAATTTAAGAATTAGACAAAATTTATAATTCATATTTAAATTTTTCCGTCTTTTCTTATTTCAGAAATTTTAAAAATTGGTCGGATTTGTAAAAAATTTTAAAAAAAAAACATACAAAACATACAAAAACCACTCTTTCAAATGCCGCAAACCGCAAGTTTCTATGTCTTTTAGTTTTTTAACAAATCACCTGTAAAAATGAACATAATTAATGAAAAAATTGAAAAATGTGATATAAACAGATAATATATATAATATTTGAAATTTAAAAAAAGTTCAATATCAAAGGTACAAAATTACAAAAATATCACAATTTTACTCATAACCATGCATAACCACGCATAACCATGCGGAAAACACGGAAAAACAAAGCGCTTTTTTTAAACGCGTTTTTCTCAATAAGTTCTTTTCGGCGCAGAGGTCCCTTTTCGTGCAGCAAGTCACATATTCTATCGAAGATTTTGAAAACAAATCGGATTTTTTTAATTGACCCACAATAGGTTAATAAGATTTAGAATACGAAAAATACCATTCTCAGACTTGTAGACTCTTCAGCCCCCTTTCCAACGACATTTATTTCAACCCGATCGGATAATAATCCCCAGAGATACGAGGGCAGTTTCACAACTCCGTGAATTTTCGAATAAGAAAAAAATGGAATAATACACAATTCAGTTAAGCACACACACTGCCATGACTACACGTTGCAAAAAACTGCCTCTGTAACATATTCTCCCAAATATATTTTTCAAGAATCATGTATATGTTAGGAACGCACTTCAAACATTCATATGTTTGCAAGTCCCAAACACACTTGTCTTTAAATGCAAACAGTGTGTTTACTGGCAAACATGTATGCTTTTACGTGGACACATATGCGTTCCTCATCCCAAACATCAATATTCTTACACGGAAGCACTCGCGTGTTTCCCCCAAACCTCCATATGCTTACGTGGAAACATGTGCGTATTTCCGCCAAACCTCCATAAAATTTAAAAACAAATTAGTCTTTGAATTCGATAGACTTGTACTATTTATTATAATTAATTTTATCAATATAAATCCATATTTATAAATAACACTGTGCGACACCAAAAAAAGTGACGGGGTTCTGTCAACGGATTCTGGTAGAATGGTCTAAAAAAAAATATACGTGTATGGGCGTTTTGCCAGATCTAATCAGAATTTTGTTTAGGGCGGGTCAAAGTTTCCGCCCCTCGGAACTTTCCTGCAACATATCGGCATGCAAAATTGTGTGTACCTTACTTCCGACGTACAAAGTATGTTCAGAAGTTTTATAGAAAAGATTCAGATAAACATTTTTGTGGAACAAATTAACCCTCTATCTGCAACGTATATCCATATTTTTTCCTTTTTTTTTGAAAACTCGCAAAAAAACTGCTCGAAAATGACGGGGGGCGTGGTTAAAATGTTCTACAATCATTATCGCCATAAAATTTCACCATATGTGTCCGAACACTCCAAAACACAAATCTTAGCCCAAGAGATGAAATATGACAAAATTCATTATATTATGTGGACTATTTTTAATGGAAACAGCAAAATGACAAAATTCATTATTAACCCTTAGAAGGCAGTTAGTTTTTGCTTATTATCTACCAATTGGGCTAAGATTTGTGCTTGGGAGTGTTCGGACACTTATAGTGAAACTTTATGGCGATCATTTTTGTGGAACATTTTGACCATGTGTTTGGGAGTGTTAGGACACATATAGTGAAATTTTATGGCGATCATTTTTGAGGAACATTTTGACCACGCCCCCGTCATTTTCGAGCAGTTTTTTGCGAGTTTTCAAAAAAAAACCTAAAAATTATGGTTATACGTGACAGATAGAGGGTTAATTTGTTCCACATAAATGTTTATCTGAATCTTTTCTATAAAACTTCTGAACATATTTTGTACGTCAGAAGTAAGGTACACACAATTTTGCATACCGATATGTTGCAGGAAAGTTCCGCGTGGCGGAAACTTTGACCTGCCCTAAAAAAAATTCTGATCAGATCTGACAAAACGCCGATACACGTATATTGTTTTTAGACCTTTCTACAGAATCCGTTGACAGAACCTCATCATTTTGAAAAAAATCTAATTTTGTCTCACAGTGTAATTAATACAAAAATATAAGAGATTTTAAATGACAATTTTTACACTTAATTGAATTGATTTTTTCATGAAATGAGAATCTGGTGCTCTTTTGATTCTCCTTTCTTTATTGTCTCTAAGGATTTTGTTTTCGGAAGGTTTCAACTACGCGTTGATTATCACTATGCTTGGGTACACAAACAATATACTTACATATATACAAATCAAGTTCATGCAAGCCAAGCGTGGATTAATTACTTCTGTTTTTTATTACACTTATTTCAGAATGGTCCGACAAAGGGTTTCACGTTGTTGCCCTTTCCAATTTCTTTTTAAAAAATCGATTCTCACTTTTATAGCACACATACATTTATACGAAACACATACACAAAAACTAAAGCAACATTACCATAGATTAATACTTATAGTAGATCTACTAGTTCTCCCACCCAATTTATGACATTTGGCCTGGTGTGATATTTACGTTTGATGTTGAAAAGAATTGCTTTACTAATACCAGATAGAGGCAATGGTTCAAAACAACGAACAAAATAACAACAACGGCATTTCGTTTTGTGTGTTAAAATTAATGTGTTAAATACAACACAAATGTATGCTAACAATAACAGTCAATAAAAAAGTTTAAAATACATTTAAATTTCACAGTTTTTCACCAAAATGGCATGAAAAATTAAAGCAAGAAGTTATTGTAATTCCACCTGGTGTATATCACTTTTCGTCAAACATCTCTCTATCACACCGACCGCATCACGAAGAGTGTGAAAGGAAACGTCAGATGAGCCAAATATTCTCTCTAGTCTGAGATTACTCTATGAACCTTACAAACCATTTAACCATCTCAGCCTTCGTTTATTCGTTTTTCACTGATCAAGCGCATTTAATGTCCTCTGTGCGATGAACCATTGATGACTAAACTAAAACGCAATACATCAGGCAAAATAAGAAACACTTCATCTGCAATTTACACGCACATTCAGGAATATGTATAACTCACTGACTGAGAGAAGAATGCAAAAATACAGATACACATTGTCCCTCTTTTAGTCTCTTTCTCTCGAGAGAGCATAGACAGTGCAACAAACACAGCTGTATTTGTATCACAAACTTAAATATATGTGGGTTGCAAACACATATATTAATCATATTAATCTTTGTGTCTCAAACGTGTAATATTGAATAGCAAACACAAAGTATTTGGAACTATTACTATATTATATTTGCGACAATCTTCAAACACACTTTATATTTGCATCCAAACAACAACAAAAGACAGATGTTTCAGGGTGCAGATACCAACTAAATGACGCTGTGCAGTACCATTAACAGTGCTATTAACATATAGGACGAGTGTTGATTTTTAATTAACTATGGGAGAAGTTCAAAAAGTCATAGAACTTTGAAACCGCCTTGGATGCGCAGAAACATGGGACTCGATCCCCCTTCGTGTAGTCTTTGGAAATCGTATGTACGTTTAGGTTTTCTTTACGAACATTCCGGTACATTTTAGTAATTTTTGTGTACTTTTTGTTTGATACCTTCTGGTATCTTTTGAAACAATTTGTGCAACCAGTTTTGTTTTCGGTTATTGCATAAATCGAGCGTACACTGTTGATAAACATATTCAAAACGTAGCAACACAAAACAAATGCATAGAATGCCAGCGACTTGCTGTAGATGCGCGTACGGGCGAAGGAATAAACGAAATTCATGCAAATGCAACATAACAACCAAAGAAGCTCCCAGGCTCTTTCCATGCGAGCAATAACAAAATAAACAAAACTAACACCATTCACACATACGTATGCACGTATACTAGATCCTTTGTTACTTGCCGGAAGCTATTGCTAGTATGGTGGATAAATTCCGGCAAGCAAACGAGTGACGAATCCCACCAACCCCAGGGAGATGAGAGAAGAGGAGCAGGCATCATTTTGTATGCATATCCTTTTGTTCCAAATGTTTGAATAAAAATTAAATGCAAACAAAAAACGTTTAAGTAAGCGTTATAATAATCAACATAATAATAGTGACGACGATGGCTATGGCGATGGTAATGGTGACTACGATGGCGATGACGATGACGATGGTGATGACGACGACAGCAGCAACAATACCACGATGACGACAACTATTATTATAGTAATATTATACTATACGTGCAACTGAACTATATAATGGAATGCAACAATAGGCGCTAAAAACTGTAATGCTCAAATTTAAAAAAAAAAAACCTAATGTAAAAATTATGCGTAAAAGGTGTGGTAGGAAATACAGAGGACATAATAATCCATTTCCCAAATACTCAAATTATAGTCAACGGGAAATTGGAGAATAGTAACAATTTAATATCTTATTTGAAGCAAATGTAAGCAAAATTTGAAGTTTTGAAATGACACACAAAAACACCGAGACACCCCAACTAATTTCTGGGTCACAGAATCAGTGGTATACTCCGTTTTAAAAAGTTAGCTCAAAATAACGAGAAATTTCGATTTTAAATTTGTAGTAGATTTAAGGTGATTTTTGTATTTATTTGAGGGAAAAACCTGCAAAAGCTCTTGTTAAATCAATTTACATATTTTTTTCGACAAAATGTAACCGTTGAAATAATAGACATCTATTTGGAAACAGAATTAGTTTACCTCTTACAATTTGGGGCCATAATAATTATAATAATTTTGGGATTCGGGATTTTAGGATTGGCATCCCTATTACAAACAGATGCTACAACATATATATGAAAGTGTTCATTTTGATAGATTAGTCCCTACCCGCCGCTATAGCTCTTAAAACATCAAAAATATAAGCATAACATTTTGAAAAAATAGAAAAACGAGTGACGAAAAATGCAGATCACATTGCGAAAAATTACACATGTTTTGTTTTGTGTGTGGATAATTTACACCGAAAAATCATCGACGACATTTGGTTGAAGATGCCCTCAAAACTAACAAACAGTATTTTTTGGTTACCCCCGCTGAAGAAATGCGAAATGTTGATCATGCACCTGAATTTACGTGCATCACATGTTCTAGTGCATTAAACAAATGGTGGAATTTGGACTTCCGATCCAGGGGAACATGATACAGAAAATTACTACGCGTGCAAGAACGATGTAAATGATCTCAATCGAAATAGTAAGTTCACTTAGGTAGACTATATATGGAATACACAATAATTTATTCTTATAGAACGATCCGGTTTTATATACAAAGGTGTGCCAAGCGCTCACGTACCAGTTCCACACAGTAATGAAGTGCCTGTCCCAGTACATCCATCGACATACCAATATGATACTGCATCCTATGAAGTACAATCATAAACTTCAGCAACATCATTACATCATGCTGTTTCTGATTACCTTCAGCCAGTTATACAATATCCATTATTAACATTTAGATAGAATCGTTCGAAATCTTAAGCTATCTCCAAATAATGCAATGACTTTGGCTTCGGAACTAAGAAGCGCGTCAAGGTGCTGGCATCAGGTGCAAAAGCTACATCTTACAAATACCGGCAAGAACCATATATGCCTTATTTCATGCTTTCCGAGGACACAGCTTGTGCATATTGTCCAGATATTCCCGGTTTAATGAATGAAATGGGAATCTGCAACTATAATCCATCTTTATGGCGTCTTTTCATAGACTCTTTAACCAGAAGCTTAAAAGTAGTCTTGCTATTTGAAAACAGCAGCGTTAAACCAGTGCCATTGATGTGTGCTCTTGGAATGCATGAGTCATAGTATGATACCATGAAATTAATTCTGGAACGCATCAGTTATGACGAACACAATTGGCACGTAAATTGTGATTTTAAGGTTCATTCACTATTAGCTGGAATGCAAACTGGCTATACAAAGTACATGTGTATTTTTTGTAAATGGGACAGCCGTGCAAAATACAACCAGTACGAAAAGCGAAATTGGCCAAAACGCGATTCGCAAGTTGTTGGCGAATTTAAAGTAATTCGTCCACCATTGATCCCCCCTTCAGAAAATAATGCTTCCGGATCTTCATATCAAGCTGGGAGTTGTACGCTTTTCCAAAATTATCAATTGAAAAATTAAAAGAGGGTAATTTTGTGTAGCTAAATGTGTGTGACTGCAATATATTTTATATCAATTTTTTTTAACAGGTGTTGTTAACAGTCCAGATATACGGAAACTTTAAGGGATTGAAAACGTTCTTTGCAAAAATCGCTCACCAGAGTACCGTGATTATATTGACAACATGATGAAGTCTCTCGACAAACTTGGTGTTAATATGTCATTGAAAATCCACATGTTACATGCACATTCCAATTTTTACGAACGACAATTGTCCACAGAAACAGACGAAACTGGCCAAAGATTTCATCAAACTATAATGGAATTCGAAGACCGTTTCGCTGGAAAAAGAATAGACACAATGCTTGCTGATTTCTGCCGGTCGATTGCAAACAAAGAGTAAAAATTGAATAAATCCAAAAAAATTTATAAAATCATCAAAATAAGAGCAAACATAGTTCCATGTCCGCTCGAAAATGGACGTCCATTATTTCTAGATATAAATTTTGACAAATAAATAATAAACAAAATGATTTTTAACAAGTTTTTAAAGATTTTTCACTCATCTTTCTCTTTCAACGAGCTTAAGATCAATTATACAAACAATCAATGTGGAGACGAAATATTGGAGATAAATAAGCAGCACATATAATTGATCTTATAGCTTATTCATATTTACCGCGTTTCAGCTGGGACGCCGGCGTTTCGCTCTCTTGAGATCATTTCGAAACCATGGTGTTCACATTGTGCTTTTGTTAACTACTGTGGTTTCATGTGACATTTCTCATTTCTGTTTTGTGTTTTCTGTATTGACTGTAAACAACACAAACGCACATTTGTGAATAAAGAAATATAAAATAACATTGATACATACATATGTATGTTGAAAAAAGTTGTTTTCCCTCATTTTTCTGACATTTGCTTTGAACCAGCAATGGAAATTTTTTTATTTTACTCCTTTTTTTAACTACTATTGGAGTACAACACTGTGCTCTCTCTCATTTTTACTGTGGTTTCAAACAAACTACAGTAAAAAGAGCATAATGTTTGGGTTTTTTTTTGTATGGAAATAAGTGCCAATTAAAGTGTGTGTTCGCTGAAATCATCGAAAGAGAGCGAAACGCCGGCGGTAAATGTGAAAAGGGGATTCCACGATCCAAAATTAGGTTGACGTGTCTCGTCGTTTTGATGTGTCATTTTCACCTACGTACAGTGTAATCTATTTAGTATTTTAGAAAGTTTAATTGAAAACGTAAAATTATTATTACGTATTTAAATCGCAAATGCAGTCATGTGATAGATTATTCAAATAACTTTTAAACGAGCTTTAAGGACGAACATATTAACTAAGTAAAACCATCAACCTTCATGTCGTAAGACACAGAAGAGCCAAGGATTTGTTGTTCCTCTGAATTCTGTTTTATTTTAATAATTCCAATTACTTAGAAACCCCAGTTCTTTATATATAAAAATAGAGAAAATGTATCATCATCTAGTCAACGGAGATTACTCAAGAACTACTGCCACTCGCCCCAAGTTAATACATATTAAAGGTTTCAACTGGGCCTTTTGTGTTACCCCAATTCCCATTGGTATAACGCAACAAGAATGTACTATGCCCCATTGTTTCACAAGGACATTTTGAATGTATATGTAGTTAGGTGTATCCTCTCACATACACAATAGGGTGTACTCTGTGGGGCATATGGGAGTAGTCTAATGTGCAACATAAACTGTGTGTGTGTAACTACATACTAGAAACCCTTATTTACATAAAATGGTTAGTTTTATTTATATACTCGACTGAAAGATCAATTTAAATATTTAATTTTAATTACATTTAAAATATTAACATTTAAAATTGTTAGAATATATAAATATGTATGTAGGTCTGTTACATATTCACGAACTATACAGTGAGCGGCAACAATATTCATACGCAACAAGTAAAACCGCTGCCCTGGCCATGACATTAAGATTGTACTAGGAGAATAAAGTAGGCAGGGAGAATCTGTTTCATCCAACTTTTGGAAATTTCAGTCTACACGCTGACAGTTGCGACAACGGTATGAGACTGATTGACTTTACAGCGGCAAAAAATCTGGTTATTAGTGGCACAAGATTTCAACATAGAGACATCCACAAGGCTACTTGGGTATCCCCTGATCAAAGAATGAAGAACCAAATTGATCACGTTGTAATTGATAGAAGGCACTCATCCAGCGTATTTTTTTTATCTCCCTTTTTATTGCAATCTTTCAAATACATGACAATAGGCAACTAGTATATAATATTCAAACAATTTCAAAAAATATACAAACTTCAATATGTTGCTGTCTGGGCATGATGAGAAACCACCAGTGCTGGTCCTTGTTAACGGACGTACGAGTGATCAGAGGAGCTAACATTGATTCTGATCACTACCTGGTAGCAGCAAAGGTTCGCACAAGAGTAAGTAGAGCGAAAATCATACGAAACCAGACGCAGAGGAAGCTGGACATCGGAAAGCTGCAATTACCGGAGGTAGCCACAGCCTACTCAAGGAAGCTCACGTAACTTTTGGCACAGAACCACACCTCTGCCCCCGCATGACGATCATCAAGCGCAGTGGAAACCCATTTCCGACTCTTTAAAACTGCCGCAACAACCGTACTTGGTTTTGAAAAACCTCTTCGCACCAAATCGTGGTAGGATGACGAATGTCTCATTGCAAATGATGAAAAGAACGCTGCACGTATGGCAATGCTGCAGTCAATTGCAACGCGAGCTGCGACTGAGCGGTATGGGGAGAAAAGAAAGGAAGTAAACCGTCTCTTTAGGCGTAAGAAACGGCAGTGGAGAAAGCGCGAGAGTGAGAAAATTGAGACATACAGGTATAATTCTACCAAAACGTCAAAAACTGGACAAATGGACATGGTTCAGGACGCCCCCTTCTGTAAAGACAAGGACGGATATCCCATCGCAGATGTGCAGAGCATGTTGGGAATAAGGAAAGATCATTTCTCCGCGCTACTGGTACCTGAGATATCCAATGACAATGAGACAATCAATCACAATTTGGACGACGATGTCGATTGCTCCCCTGCTACTCAAGACGAGCTCAGAACAGTTATTTCCAGGCTTAAGAACAACAAAGCCGCAGGAGCCGATTGATTACCGGCGGAGCTGTTTAAGGCTGGCGGCGATGAGCTGATAAGGTGCATGTATCAGCTCATTAGCAAAATTTGGTTAGATGAATGCATGTCCAACGATTGGAGTCTCAGTGTACTATGACCCATATTGAAAAATGGTAAACCGAGTCTCTGTGCCAACTACAGTGGACTAAGCCTTTTATCCAAAGCATATAAGGTTCTATTAAGAATAATGTGCGAAAGACTAAAACCAAGTATCGTTGACCTGATTGGACCATACCAAACTGGATTTAGGCCTGAAAATCGACAACCGACCAGATTTTCACCCTACGCCAAATCCTGGAGAAGACCCACGAAACACAAATCGACACCTATCATTTATTTGTCGATTATAAGGCGACCTTCGATAGCCCGATACGGGGGAAACTCTACGAAGCAATGTCTGAGCTTGGTATTCCTGCAAAACTCATAAGCCTTTGCAGAATGACCCTGACGAACACCAAATCCGCAGTGAAAGTTGGTAAGGATCTTACCGAACCTTTCGAAACTAAGCGAGGCCTCAGACAAGGTGACACCCTATCGTGCGACCTCTTTAACATCTTAATGGAGGTCATTATGAGAAAAGCTGCAGTCAACATGAATAAAACCATCAGCAGCAAAAGTCACATGCTGCTCGCGTATGCTGATTATATACGATAGATATCATTGGGCGCACAATTAGCGAAGTTACTGTGGAGTTTTCGAGAATTGAGAAGGAGTCAGGAAATGTGGGTCTGACGGTAAATGAGGACAAGACAAAATTAGTGGTTTCAATGAACAGGGCCTCCACGCGATTAGACCAAAGCGTGAACGTTGATAGCTGTTATAACTTCCAGATAGTGGACGAATTTATATACCTCGGATCTGCCGCAAACAAAAACAACAACGTCAGCCTTGAGATCAAGCGAAGAATTGTGCTTACGAATAGATGTTATTTTGGGCTAAGCAAACGCTTTAGAGATAAAGTCCTCTCTCGAATAACAAAAGTCCAGCTGTACCAGAGTCTCATTCAACCTGTCTTGCTTTATGGCGCAGAATCCTGGGTCTTATCGCAACCAGATGAAACATCTGTGGGAGT
Organism: Phaonia tiefii; assembly: GCA_963931995.1. Taxonomy (NCBI): domain Eukaryota; kingdom Metazoa; phylum Arthropoda; class Insecta; order Diptera; family Muscidae; genus Phaonia; species Phaonia tiefii. The sequence goes on from OZ008369.1 coordinate 65,947,434, forward strand.
TTTCGAGAGAAAAATACTCCGGAAGATTTCTGGCCCTATAGTGCACAATGGCGAGTATCGGCGACGCATGAACCATGAGCTGTATGAGCTGCATCCCGACATTGACATAGTTAAACCTATCAAAATAATGCGATTGCGCTGGCTAGGCCATGCCAGTTGAATGGATAAAGACGAACCAGCACGAAGGTTTTTCGAAACCGAACTTGAAGGAAGGCGATAAATAGGAAGACCAAGACTCCGCTAGAGGGATCAAGTTGACGAATCCCCGGGTACACTTGGTATTACCAACTGGAGAGATAAAGCAAAACATCGAACTGGTTGGCGAAATATTTTATCTTCGTTTTGTAAGATCCCTAACCCGCCCGGGGTTGTTCGAGACCGGATAAGTAAGTAAGATTTACCTTTTATAAACCCATGTTGTTGAGGGAAAATAATACTCTTTAGCAAATGCACAATTTTAGCTGCAGCAAATTATTCAAAAAACTTTGAAATTGCACTCGATTTAGCAATGACCCTATAATTTTCGACATTTGACCTGGAACCATTTTTATGCAACGGAGTAATGAAGCTTTGCTTCCAAAGAGAAGGAAACACACCAGAGGAAAATGTATTGATGTTCACGGAGAAAAGATAAAACCATTTCCAATGATATATGTTGGTTTTTATATTGCTGGACCCAAAATATATGTATAAATATGTATATAAATAAATGTGTATTATAATTCTATGAAAATTTTCATAAAATCTATGAAAATGTTTCATAAATCCTATGACAAATATCATAGATGCTCTGAAAGATTTGCTGGCCTCCACGATATCGAAGGAATTTATAAAATCTAAGAAAGATTTCGTCATATTTACGTAGACATCTGTATCAGTGTAAGAAGACTAAATAAGTACGAATACGACAATTACACACTGTATGATTGCAAAATTTCGAGTATTTATTATTTACATTGAATGAATTTATGATATAAAGTGTAAACAAAAGTTCAATAACCATAAAAAATGGAGAATATTGAGATTTTATTGGAAATTGTTGCTAAACCAATGGAAGAGGGCCCGTATCAACAAACATTACAGGTTTCAACATACGACGATATCAAAAACTCTCTTCTTAATTGAATGTCTTTGAAGGAGAATAATTTGGTTTATTTTATTAGCAAAAGGGAACTATACAAAAGAAGCAGTTGAAGAAATTCAATTAAAATTAAACAGAAGTAGAAATTTATCGGCAATTGAAGCTTCCAGATTTACCCTCGGCTATTACAAATTGAAAAATATTATATGTAAATAAATAAAATTGAATTAATTGCAAACTGATTTGTATTGAAAATACAGCAAGGGCAATCGAAAGTTGGCGTATGAAACGGTGGCACATATTTGTTCAATTTAAATTTTTTGAAGAATTGCAAGCATTCAAGCAATGCTTGAGCTGGTACCGGTAGCTTTTTAAATAATATATATATATTGTGACACTAATGATGTTTTGAATCCGAATTAATAAAATTACTACAAATTTCGTGTGTCGTTTTTAAGACATTGGATAGCGTCGTGAACGTCCGACTCTGCTTAATACCATTTATCGCCACTGATTTTCTATAGAAGCTTTTTTTTTTAATTTAGGTTTCGAGTCGTCACGGTTCGGAACAACCAGTTTTCGATTAAGTCTATTATAGTGATTTTAAAAACGTCGTTTGTTCCGTTGTATTGCCAATAGGTTCGGAGATAATGTTATGACATCTCTCTAAATCAAATTAAGGTTTTATCCCATTTTTCCTTTAACCAAAATCTGTCACTGTAAAGTACTCAGTTGTTAATCTAATTAGATAAAGTATTACCTGATGCAATGTCGTACCAATCACACTCTGAAATGATGGAAGAATAAAAATTAATGAATGAATGCAATGAAATTTGGAAAACAATAAAATAGTAATTTTGAGCCAATATAATTTTTAATATAAATTGTGTTGTTCTAGATCTCACGATATCTCGCGAAGGAAACCTTTACAAAAGTTTTATTAATGAGCATTTTTCTTGACTAATACAGGCTAGAGATGAGATAGACATGTGGCCTTCGGTGGTGCAATAGTTAGTGTACGCGACTCTTGTACATGAGCTTATGGGTTCAATCCCTGCTCTGACCACCTTAAATCTCTTTCGGAGGCGGTCACCTCGCATAGTGACAGCGACACCATCGAGTATTTAGCAATGGAAAAAGCTCCTCAAAATGCCGTTCGGAACCGGTGTTAAACTGTAGGTCCACATGTGTGTATATAAAACTAGAAAGCGCACAGCTCACTGGTTGTGAGAAGATCTTCCCAATGCATTCATGGGATGATATGGGAAACCATTTATTTATTTAGTAACGGGTTAGAGATACGTATTTTCTGAAATGATCTTACTGTATCCATCCTTTACCATATATACAATCTTTTGGCGCCATCTCTGTGAATATCCAGAAATTCTAACTTCTTACCTGAAATATTAAAACTTCCGGTACTGCAATTGGGTCGATTTCTCCCCATGAATGTTCTTGTGGGAAAAAGTGTCAGCTTTCATTAAATGTTTATTAAACAAAAAAAAAAACATTTAAATATAATCGGTTTAGTGGAGGAGTTTGAGTTGGAGTCGGAGTAGGTGTCCGAGTCGAAGTCGGAATCGGAGAATCGGAGTTCAGAGGGTTTTAAAACTGTGGAGTCGGAGATTTTAACATTTTAAAAAAACTCTAAATGCTAGTACCCCATAGTAAATTATAACTTTTAAAACTATAAACATTTATATGCAGATTTTACGACAAATGTTGCTGTTAACACGCTGAAGAATCTGTGATATTTTCTTGTTTGGATGCAAATATAACATGTGTTTAGAGCTTGTCGCAAATATAATATTCTTGGGCCCAAACAAATTGTGTTTGCTATTCAATATTACATGTTTGAGACACAATGATTAATATGTTATAACATATGTGTTTGCGAGCCAAATATATCTGGGTTTGTGATACAAATACAGCCGTGTTTATTGCACTGTTTATGCTCTCTCGAGAGCAAGAGAATAAAAGAGGAGCAACGAGTAAAAGGTTTCAACTTACGACGATATGAAGAGTGTATCTATATTTTTGCATTTTTCTCTCAGCGAGTGATTCATAAATATTCCTGAATGTGCGTGATGTATTGTATTTTAATTTCATGTATTCAGTCGTCAATGGTTCATCGGACAGGGAATATCAAAAGCGCTTGATCAGTGAAAAAAAGAATAAACAAATGCTCGGACGGCGAAATGGTTCGTGATAGTGCTTTGGTTTTTGTGTATGTGATTCGCATGCTACCGAAGTGGGAAACGATTTTGAGGGAAAAAGCAACAACGTGAATCCCATTGTTTCCCCAAGCATCTACTGAAAAAATCGGAATGGCGGACCATTTGTGAAATATAATAAAAAAAATCACGCTTTTCTTGCATGAACTATATTTGTATATAAGTATATTGTTCGTGTACCAACGCAAAGTGATAACCAACGTATAGTTGAAACCCTCTGAAGACAAAAACGTGAAAGGCAACAAAGAAAGGAAAAATAACAGAGCAACAGATTCAAAACAAAACAAATAATGCATTCAATACAAGTATAATAAATAAATAATAAATAAAGAGAGAAATAAAGAATAATTCGTTTCCAAATATTATTATGTTTCCACGCAAGTATGTGGAGGTTTGGGGGAAACACGCGAATACTTCCACGTAAGTATGTAGATGTTTATGATGAAGCAAGCATATGTTTCCACGTAAAAGCAGACATATTTGTCAGTAACATTGCTAATGTTGGCAGCTAAATACACCTGTGTTTGGGACTTGCAACTATATAAATGTTTGAAGTGTGTTCCAATTATACACATGGTTCCTGCAGAATATGTTTGGGAGAATATGTTACAGGGGCCGTTTTTTTCAGTGTGTAGGATTGTTCTTTCGTTTAATACACTTATAAACTTAAATTTAAAACATTTTTCTAATAAGATATGGGTAATTCCATAAATTTTCAACAAGATTCTCAGAGCGAGTTAGTCCATATTACATAGTGGTACAGTCAAATCTGCACGGTCTCGAAAAAACAGCTGCATCATCAAGTTGCATAATGTTTCACAGACTTTAAAAGCGAACAACTTTTGAATTTGAAGAAGTGTAAAAATTTGAAAAAGTATACGAATGATGAACTTATGAAATCGTCGAAGTTTATGTAGCCTTTGTTAACCACAATAGACTAATAGACAGCCGTACACTGATAGGAAAAGGGTCGTCAGACGAGAGAATTTATTCCTTTATTCGTGGGTTTACGTCAATAAGCCTCAGACTCTTGAAGCCCTTAAGGAGAATATTCGCCAAGAATGCCAGAACCTGTCACGAGCCCGTATGGTCCTCAACTCTGGCGACGCCCTCTTGGCCGATATCATTTTCTTAAGTTGATGGAATAAATTTTAATGGATTAAATAAACAAATGGGAAAACCATTTTTTTTAGATAAACAAATTTCACAAAGCAGGACCAAAGTTTTTCATTTAAAAAAAAAAATACAGCAAAACATCATTGGGTGATTACTTTTACCCCACCTTGAACATGTGCGCCAGTGCGTTGCACAGTGGGATTTCTTCATACAAGCAACGGCAAAAATTAGAAGGAATCGAGCTAGGGCTTTGACATTTAGCACACATGTCTCATATTGCTAAATTAGAAAAAAAAAACAAGTTTTTGTTCAATTCCGCCCACAACCACGCCTACCTCCCATATAACGTAAAATAAAAAATTGTTGTATTTTCCTCATTTTCATATCTATGTCAATAAAAATTACTGCCAGTGATTGCATTTGAGTCCTCAATTATAATAAAAATTTAAGTGCCACGCCCAACGCCCATATACAAATTTTAATTTTTCAAAATTTTCGAAAACACAGATATAATTCTTTGTAGTTTGTGATAGATGTAAATCAGCACATACATCTATATAAATAACTAAAGCCTAATATGTTAGCTGAATATTTGCAAAAAAATTAGGGGGCCATAGTTTACCGTTTTTTTTTAATTAACCAATCATTGCAAATAAAAGTCGAATTTGTACTATAAATTATCGAAATTTATTAATTTTTCAGCATTTCTCAGTGCATACTTTTAGGGATATGATATATAAAACACAACCAAACGTTTCTATTATCGACAGCATTAAAACACATATGTCTAAAAGTATACACCATTTTATATGGTGTTTTCATCCATTTTTGTAATGAAATTTCGTGGCACTTTTTTATAAAATTTATAACTTTGTTCAACAGTATAAAATATTATGGGAATTTTATTTATGAAATCAAAAGAATACACTCCCACCTTTCACATTTTAGCAACCAGACCACAACGATCGATAACGACCACCTTGTTTTAGTCCAAGAAAAACTAAAAACACTTAGTTTTTTGAGTGTCATCATAAAAGGATGAATATATTTTAATCTGTTATTGTTATTCAGTTATTTTTTCTTAAAACTTAATGTAGAAATACCATATTTTTCAAATATACATATTCCAAATCGATACGACAAAAAGAAGTCATGTTTCAAGCCCATTGAAATGCATGAAAATCTGAGGCAGGTTACTGCAGAGTTTCATTTTTTTGACTTTGCCGCGTTATTTTGTACAAAAAAAAATTTGTTGAAAAAAACTAATGATTTATTTCTCTTAATTAAACAATTCTCTACAAAACTGCATCATTACATTTTTGATATTTGACACTCGAAAAAGGGTATTTTTGCCGGCAAAATCCCTCTGTGCGTTGTCATGGTGGAAGGTAACTTTTTTCTTCGTTAAACGCTGTTGTGTTTGCTTCAAATCAATATCGATTCTATCCAACACCTGTGAATAACACAGTGCAACTCGAAAAAATTTAACCATACACGGACACCATACGTGATAAAAGACCAAAAAAAAAATACTCATGTCTCCCAGTTTTGCCCAAAGTCATGCACTTTCTTTAGGCCTCGGTGTCATTTTTGCAAAAAAGTGATCATTTTTTCAGGCTCATATCTTGCAAACCTTTCGTAATTTTGATTTACTCTCTGAGGGAAAGTTGTAGCATAAAACACAAATATTGTGAACATATAAAATCAAAATAACTTCATCTTCAAGGTCAAAATCGCTTCGGGTTAGAGATACGTATTTTCTGAAATGATCTTACTGTATCCATCCTTTACCATATATACAATCTTTTGGCGCCATCTCTGTGACTTTCAAATATCCAGAAATTCTAACTTCTTACCTGAAATATTAAAACTTCCGGTACTGCAATTGGGTCGATTTCTCCCCATGAATGTTCTTGTGGGAAAAAGTGTCAGCTTTCATTAAATGTTTATTAAACAAAAAAAAAAACATTTAAATATAATCGGTTTAGTGGAGGAGTTTGAGTTGGAGTCGGAGTAGGTGTCCGAGTCGAAGTCGGAATCGGAGAATCGGAGTTCAGAGGGTTTTAAAACTGTGGAGTCGGAGATTTTAACATTTTAAAAAAACTCTAAACGCTAGTACCACATAGTAAATTATAACTTTTAAAACTATAAACATTTATATGCAGATTTTACGACAAATGTTGCTGTTAACACGCTGAAGAATCTGTGATATTTTCTTGTTTGGATGCAAATATAACATGTGTTTAGAGCTTGTCGCAAACATAATATTCTTGGGCCCAAACAAATTGTGTTTGCTATTCAATATTACATGTTTGAGACACAATGATTAATATGTTATAACATATGTGTTTGCGAGCCAAATATATCTGGGTTTGTGATACAAATACAGCCGTGTTTATTGCACTGTTTATGCTCTCTCGAGAGCAAGAGAATAAAAGAGGAGCAACGAGTAAAAGGTTTCAACTTACGACGATATGAAGAGTGTATCTATATTTTTGCATTTTTCTCTCAGCGAGTGATTCATAAATATTCCTGAATGTGCGTGATGTATTGTATTTTAATTTCATGTATTCAGTCGTCAATGGTTCATCGGACAGGGAATATCAAAAGCGCTTGATCAGTGAAAAAAAGAATAAACAAATGCTCGGACGGCGAAATGGTTCGTGATAGTGCTTTGGTTTTTGTGTATGTGATTCGCATGCTACCGAAGTGGGAAACGATTGTGAGGGAAAAAGCAACAACGTGAATCCCATTGTTTCCCCAAGCATCTACTGAAAAAATCGGAATGGCGGACCATTTGTGAAATATAATAAAAAAAATCACGCTTTTCTTGCATGAACTATATTTGTATATAAGTATATTGTTCGTGTACCAACGCAAAGTGATAACCAACGTATAGTTGAAACCCTCTGAAGACAAAAACGTGAAAGGCAACAAAGAAAGGAAAAATAACAGAGCAACAGATTCAAAACAAAACAGATAATGCATTCAATACAAGTATAATAAATAAATAATAAATAAATAATAAATAAAGAGAGAAATAAAGAATAATTCGTTTCCAAATATTATTATGTTTGGGAGAAAATACGCATATGTTTCCACGCAAGTATGTGGAGGTTTGGGGGAAACACGCGAATACTTCCACGTAAGTATGTAGATGTTTATGATGAAGCAAGCATATGTTTCCACGTAAAAGCAGACATATTTGTCAGTAACATTGCTAATGTTGGCAGCTAAATACACCTGTGTTTGGGACTTGCAACTATATAAATGTTTGAAGTGTGTTCCAATTATACACATGGTTCCTGCAGAATATGTTTGGGAGAATATGTTACAGGGGCCGTTTTTTTCAGTGTGTAGGATTGTTCTTTCGTTTAATACACTTATAAACTTAAATTTAAAACATTTTTCTAATAAGATATGGGTAATTCCATAAATTTTCAACAAGATTCTCAGAGCGAGTTAGTCCATATTACATAGTGGTACAGTCAAATCTGCACGGTCTCGAAAAAACAGCTGCATCATCAAGTTGCATAATGTTTCACAGACTTTAAAAGCGAACAACTTTTGAATTTGAAGAAGTGTAAAAATTTGAAAAAGTATACGAATGATGAACTTATGAAATCGTCGAAGTTTATGTAGCCTTTGTTAACCACAATAGACTAATAGACAGCCGTACACTGATAGGAAAAGGGTCGTCAGACGAGAGAATTTATTCCTTTATTCGTGGGTTTACGTCAATAAGCCTCAGACTCTTGAAGCCCTTAAGGAGAATATTCGCCAAGAATGCCAGAACCTGTCACGAGCCCGTATGGTCCTCAACTCTGGCGACGCCCTCTTGGCCGATATCATTTTCTTAAGTTGATGGAATAAATTTTAATGGATTAAATAAACAAATGGGAAAACCATTTTTTTTAGATAAACAAATTTCACAAAGCAGGACCAAAGTTTTTCATTTAAAAAAAAAAATACAGCAAAACATCATTGGGTGATTACTTTTACCCCACCTTGAACATGTGCGCCAGTGCGTTGCACAGTGGGATTTCTTCATACAAGCAACGGCAAAAATTAGAAGGAATCGAGCTAGGGCTTTGACATTTAGCACACATCTCTCATATTGCTAAATTAGAAAAAAAAAACAAGTTTTTGTTCAATTCCGCCCACAACCACGCCTACCTCCCATATAACGTAAAATAAAAAATTGTTGTATTTTCCTCATTTTCATATCTGTCAATAAAAATTACTGCCAGTGATTGCATTTGAGTCCTCAATTATAATAAAAATTTAAGTGCCACGCCCAACGCCCATATACAAATTTTAATTTTTCAAAATTTTCGAAAACACAGATATAATTCTTTGTAGTTTGTGATAGATGTAAATCAGCACATACATCTATATAAATAACTAAAGCCTAATATGTTAGCTGAATATTTGCAAAAAAATTAGGGGGCCATAGTTTACCGTTTTTTTTTAATTAACCAATCATTGCAAATAAAAGTCGAATTTGTACTATAAATTATCGAAATTTATTAATTTTTCAGCATTTCTCAGTGCATACTTTTAGGGATATGATATATAAAACACAACCAAACGTTTCTATTATCGACAGCATTAAAACACATATGTCTAAAAGTATACACCATTTTATATGGTGTTTTCATCCATTTTTGTAATGAAATTTCGTGGCACTTTTTTATAAAATTTATAACTTTGTTCAACAGTATAAAATATTATGGGAATTTTATTTATGAAATCAAAAGAATACACTCCCAGGTGTGCGAAGTTAGCCCCCCATTTTTGGAAATAAATATTTTTGAAGATTGTTCTGAATTGTTCTAGGATTGTTCTACATTGTTCCAAAACAATGATTTTCTAAAATATAATTTGTACCGGTAAATCGAAAAAAACCAATATTAAACTTTGCACCCCATTTTTGGAAAATCGAAATTTTTGCGGTTGTTCTGGGTTGTTCTAGTTGTTCTAAACATTGTTCCAAAACGATGATTTTCTAAAATATAATTTGTACCGGTAAATCGAAAAAAACCAATTTTAAAGTTGCACCCCATTTTTGAAAAAAAAATTTTTTTGCGGTTGTTGTAGGTTGTTCTAGTTGTTCTAAACATTGTTCCAAAACGATGATTTTCTAAAATATAATTTGTACTGGTAAATCGAAAAAAACCAATTTTAAAGTTGCACCCCATTTTTGAAAAAAAAATTTTTTTGCGGTTGTTCTAGGTTGTTCTAGTTGTTCTAAACATTGTTCCAAAACAATGATTTTCTAAAATATAATTTGTACCGGTAAATCGAAAAAAACCAATTTTAAAGTTGCACCCCACTTTTGTAAAAAAAAATTTTTTTCCAGTTGTTCTAAGTTGTTCTAGTTGTTCTAAACATTGTTCCAAAACAATGATTTTCTAAAATATAATTTGTACCGGTAAATCGAAAAAAACCAATTTTAAAGTTGCACCCCACTTTTGTTAAAAAAAATTTTTTTGCAGTTGTTCTAAGTTGTTCTAGGTTGTTCTAGTTGTTCTAAACATTGTTCCAAAACAATGATTTTCTAAAATATAATTTGTACCGGTAAATCGAAAAAAACCAATTTTAAAGTTGCACCCCACTTTTGTAAAAAAAAATTTTTTTGCAGTTGTTCTAAGTTGTTCTAGGTTGTTCTAGTTGTTCTAAACATTGTTCCAAAACAATGATTTTCTAAAATATAATTTGTACCGGTAAATCGAAAAAAACCAATTTTAAAGTTGCACCCCACTTTTGTAAAAAAAAATTTTTTTGCAGTTGTTCTAAGTTGTTCTAGGTTGTTCTAGTTGTTCTAAACATTGTTCCAAAACAATGATTTTCTAAAATATAATTTGTACCGGTAAATCGAAAAAAACCAATTTTAAAAAAAATTTTTTTTTACAAAAGTGGGGTGCAACTTTAAAATTGGTTTTTTTCGATTTACCGGTACAAATTATATTTTAGAAAATCATTGTTTTGGAACAATGTAGAACAATCCTAGAACAATTCAGAACAATCTTCAAAAATATTTATTTCCAAAAATGGGGGGCTAACTTCGCACACCTTACACTCCCACCTTTCACATTTTAGCAACCAGACCACAACGATCGATAACGACCACCTTTTTTTAGTCCAAGAAAAACTAAAAACACTTAGTTTTTTGAGTGTCATCATAAAAGGATGAATATATTTTAATCTGTTATTGTTATTCAGTTATTTTTTCTTAAAACTTAATGTAGAAATACCATATTTTTCAAATATACATATTCCAAATCGATACGACAAAAAGAAGTCATGTTTCAAGCCCATTGAAATGCATGAAAATCTGAGGCAGGTTACTACAGAGTTTCATTTTTTTGACTTTGCCGCGTTATTTTGTACAAAAACAAAATTTGTTGAAAAAAACTAATGATTTATTTCTCTTAATTAAACAATTCTCTACAAAACTGCATCATTACATTTTTGATATTTGACACTCGAAAAAGGGTATTTTTGCCGGCAAAATCCCTCTGTGCGTTGTCATGGTGGAAGGTAACTTTTTTCTTCGTTAAACGCTGTTGTGTTTGCTTCAAATCAATATCGATTCTATCCAACACCTGTGAATAACACAGTGCAACTCGAAAAAATTTAACCATACACGGACACCATACGTGATAAAAGACCAAAAAAAAAATACTCATGTCTCCCAGTTTTGCCTAAAGTCATGCACTTTCTTTAGGCCTCGGTGTCATTTTTGCAAAAAAGTGATCATTTTTTCAGGCTCATATCTTGCAAACCTTTCGTAATTTTGATTTACTCTCTGAGGGAAAGTTGTAGCATAAAACACAAATATTGTGAACATATAAAATCAAAATAACTTCATCTTCAAGGTCAAAATCGCAAAAACTTTAAAAAAAATTGATTTTCTAACTATTTTCTCCTGTTCACGTCCATAGGTAGCAAACCGTTCAAAATTCGCCATGACCATGGCCGACAGACCTTAATTGACCTTCTTTGGTACACTTTAACCTGGAAGAGTCCTTTAACCTGGACTGTTCCTGGGTCCCTGGTGTGTTGTTACGGATTCATGTTTCGTCCACTGTTACCAAACGGCGTAAAAACTACTTCAAATTGCGGTTGATCGTCGCCAAACACTCTTTTGAAGTGGTCACACAGAGTTTTCAGCGTGGTTAAATATGCCAATTTTGTGGCGAAATTTTGTGAAATTGCCCATATATGAACATTAATAGACGAAAACATCAATAACTTATAAATAACCTACAAACACGAACACAAAACTCCTGACTATACGTGAATGTTAAGGATTATCAAAGATTTCACACCCGGCACCAGTTAGATTGTCGCATAAGTTCAAATACGAGTGAAGCAGTGCTGCCAACATCTTTAAACCTTTGAAGACCACAGGCAAGTATGTTTACTCGGCCGGGCCGAAAAAAAACTGTGAGCTACAAGATTTGGCTAGCAAAAAAGGATCGTTCTATGGGTCAAGTATAATACGCACACAAACTTTCAGAAAAATACAATTAACCCCTTCACGTCCCGCAAATGCACTTGAAGCAAAAACGAGCTGCAATTTCACATTTTGGAAAATTTTAATATAATTGGGTTACATTTTCAGAATTTTAGAGATCGTGAAATGTATCATGTGTCATGTTCATAAGCATGTGCATCAAAAGTTGTGAAGAAACTCATTTTAAGTTTGCAATAAATGCTGGTTACTTTAAATTTTAAGGTTACTTTTCTGCTGTTTTTGCTCTGTAAAACTGCAGCAACACGATTGTAAAAATTTAGAATGAATGGGTTTTATAGAAGGGTTAACGGCCGATATTGCGGGACTTGAAGGACGAAATGTTTTGCCTGAAATTTTGGGTGTGTATGCATTCTACTTGTCCCATAGAATGATTTTTATGCTAGCCAAATCCTGTAGCTTCAACTTTTTTTTCGCACCGGCCAAATGTTTACCCAAGGATGTTGGGCACATACATTTGTTCAGGTACGAGTACTAGATAGAGATACTGTGACCCCAGGTGTGGCAACTATAGTGTAGCAGTCGCTAGCTGTCACGAATTTCCCGACTTTCCTCCTAGTGGCCTTCAAATTGGTGGTCTTAATAGCAAAGCATGCTACGTGATGGAAAAAATGACACACTTGGATAAAACCATACAGGTACATTTCCCTAAAAAGAAAATCGTATCGGCTGCAAATAAATGGTACTCAATGGGTTAACAACATTGAAAGCTAGAAATGCTGCTATCAACCTGCACAACAAACATAAATTTTCAATTTAGGTCAAGAGTAAGGAAGAAATCCTGTATTTTCTTCCTTCGCTTTAATGTGAACTCAAGATATCAACACTTGGCGTAGTAGAGGAGGGTATAACCAAGATTTGTTTTTGAATGTTGTTGTTGTTGTTTTTCAAAGCATGATGTCAATAAATTATTTCAACAAGATTTATATTTATAGTTTTTCAATTATCGGTGAATGTGGGTGGGGTATAAGAATATTTGCTACTAAGGATATCAGAATTCCTTTTTGTGTGGTTGAAGTTTGAGCTATGCAACAAAATTTATGTATTTGCCTTCCTTCTCCAATTAATAACTCTATTCAAGTAGTAGGCATCTGTACAAGATGTATTGAACGGCTTTTCAAGGCGTTTGCTTTGTTTTTTCAAGACATCTACTGTATCAAAGTTACGGCAACCAAATACTTCAGGGTTCTGAAAAACAAAAACATTTGTGTATGAAGCTCTAGAGCACAAAAATACTATACTACTATGTCTACTTCGCTCCATATCGTATTGTGTTATTGTGTTTTTGTGTACACACACATACACGAATGCTTTGTCGACAGTAACCCGAAGTACTTGGTTGTCGCAATTTCGCTGCAGTTCATGTCTTGAAAAAAGCAAATGTCTTAAATGACCATTCAAGACGTCTTATGCTGGTATCTAGTTAGTAGTAAGGTAAACCTTAAAAATTCAAATCGCTGTGTTTGCTCATTCTTTTCCACGGGTGAAGGTACAATTTTCCTGCCCAATATTGAGGAAATATAGTGTCATATGTGACGTGCTCCACGAAAAGGGACCTCTGCGCCGAAAAGAAGTTATTTAGAGAAACGCGTTTAAAAAAAGCGCTTCGTTTTTCCGCTACAGAAGAACCACCAAAAAAGCGTGTTAGGAGTAAAAAAAGAGTAAAATTTTGATATTTTGCAAACTTTTTTTAAATTTCAAATATTATAATATATTTATATTTATATCACATTTTTCAATTTTTTCATTAATTATGTTCATCTTTACAGGTGATTTGTAAAAAAACTAAAAAACATTGAAACTCGCGGTTTGCGGCATTTGAAAGAGAATCACTCAAAAATATAAGAATCACTCAAAAAGTAATTTTCGTGATAAAAATTTTTTTCGGCGCAGAGGTCCCTTTTCGTGGAGCAGGTCACATATGTATAGATAGTTTACTACTGATCTAATTTTTGTGACTCGTGGAACATTCGAATGTTGTACAGGTTGATTGAATTGTAGTGCAGATCTTAGACAGAGATTATTTGTGGCATGTGAATGCTTTTTTTTTTAATTTATTTTTTTAGACAATTGGTGCTAGAGGTTTTGGAAAACTTAGTCATGGAGCGACACTCAGTTGAACAATAAGTCACAATGTGTCCAAACGTTTTATACAAATTATCGTTCTGCAAGAAGTGATTATTCGGGATTATTTCTGTTAATATAAGCGACAATCTCAGTCAACAATAATCCGTTTGATACAGAAATTCGTAAAAACTGGCCCGGTGCAAAAAGTCACAGTCTTCGTACAGGTCGGTCGTTCGGCCGAAAATATTTCTGCTGTAGAACAAAGTGTGGCCCAGAGCTCTACCACCTCCGGTTGTTATCGTGTACAGCAATTGAGCATTTCCTACAGCACCGGTTAGAGAATTTTAACAAAAGACCTAGTCTTGCACGGCTTCAAAATTCAATTGACACAGGAACTGAAGCCTAGAGACCATTTGCAAAGACGTACATATATTTACCAATTGAATGCTTGTACAACAAGTAGTTGATGACGATTTTTCAAAACCAAAAATTATCACAAGCAATGGGCACATTTTCACCTAAACGGATAAATTCACAAGCAACACTGGCGCATTTGCGGTACTGAAAATCCACATGTCATTCAAGACAAACATTTTTCATCCACAACAAGTCACAGTTTGTTGTAGTTTTTGGGCTGGCGCACACAGTGTTTTGTCCCAGTACATCGATGGGACAAAAATAGACGGAGTCGTCCTAGGGTAATAAAATTCCTAATATTATAGAATTAAGAAGTCGACAAAATTGACCACGACCATCGCCCACCGCCAATACAAACCGACATTTATTGGTTGTAAAAATTTAACTATTGCGACAAATATCATGAAAATTGCGTGAAGAACATATTTATATGCCTCGTTATCAAAAAATAGCATTTCATCAACATTGACCACGCCCACCACCCATACAAACTGAAATTATTTTTGGCTGTTAAAATTAAACTATTGCGACAAGTTTCATGAAAATTGCGTGAAGAACATATCTGTGGCATTTTGACAAAACAACCTCTTTCAAAAACAGTAATTTTAAAGGGGGGCGAAAAAACTGTTAAAATATTTAATATGTTTTTTTTTTAAATAATAGATAATAATTTAATAGTGTAGTATTAAATTTTAATATTGAACTGACGTGGTGATATCAGTAATTCTCTACTAATACCAATAGACTTGTAATAAAACTTAAAATAAAAAGATAGGATGTTTTGTCGAAATTGTTTTATTATTATTTTTCAGGGGGGAAAACATATTTTCCAGGGGAAAACATATTTTTCAGGGGGAAAACATATTTTTCAGGGGAAAAACATATTTTAAGTTAAACCAACAATTATTTTAAAAGAAAGATATTTAAACTGCAATTCTACACATTTCAATAGCATTGTCATATTATTGAGTATCTTCATCTTCGTTAAGGTCTGGATGAACTTCAACGAAGCGATCACCTTCAGCTTTAATGTTTTGATAAAAACTGTGATAGTTTGTACTAATTAATGGCAGCATATCCAATATATCCTTCTTTTTGTTTTGTGATACAGCCAAAGGGGAATTATAGCTTGTTATCAATTGGGGAGTAGGTTGTTTTCGACGGCGCGAGTTTATGTCTAGCATCTGAAAAGACTCTCCTGGTTGTAACGACAATTTATACTGCAAAACTCCTGGCTTGCTTTTTTCATACCTTAGCCAACGGACGTGTTTCCACTCAAACTTCAGACCTAAGAAAGGGAAGAATAAAGAAAAAATATTGTTGACAATAGAATCGCCGGTATTTGAAAATATATGTAGCTGAAATGCTTTGTGACCTCCAGGTATAACGGGTTTTTCAATAAGAGCGCTACAAAAGTTTTTTTAAATAAAACAAAACCGGTTTTAGATACCAATGAAATTCTTTATTCTTGTGAAAGTACATTCGATGCCATTATGTATGGAACTCGATTTCTTTTGCATGGACACCATGGGCACGCTTGCAGAAGTCCAGACGCTGAACCCAAATTTTCGACGGTTTTCAAGCATAAATCGGCCGATACTGCTGCAATTTCATGTTCGATATTCGTACGAAGTTCATCAATCATCGCTGGCTTATTGGCATAGACCATAGACTTGACGTAGCCCCACAGGAAATAATCTAACGGCGTCAAATCGCACGACCGAGGCGGCCAAACGACTGGGCCATTTCGTGAGATAACACGTTCACCAAACTTGGTTTCCAATAAATTGATTGTGGCATTCACTGTGTGGCTTGTGGCGCCGTCCTGTTGGAACCACATGATCAGTTACCATTGAACAGTAGGGTTTCGCATTCACAGTAATGTGCCGGTCTTGATCATCACGGAAGAAGTACGGCCCAATGACGCCGCCGGCCCATAAACCGCACCAAACCGTAATTTTTTCGGGATGCAATGATGACTCATGGATTACGTGTGGATTGCTGTCTGACCAATAGCGCATATTTTGCTTATTGACGAAGCCATTCAGCCAGAAATGAGCCTCATCGCTGAATATAATTTTCCGATGAAAATCCGAATCATGTTCAAGTTGTTGCTCAGCCCAATTCACGAACATACGACGCTTATGGTGGTCAAGCGGCTTCAGTTCTTGCGTCTTGTAAGGATGTAGGCCAAGATCTTTTCGCAAAATTCGCCACAACGACGTCACAGAGATGCCCAACGTTTGAGAACGACATGTGAGAGACACATTTGAGCTTTCTTGAACTGAAGCCTCAGCGGCAGCAATAATCTCGACACTACGGGCACTTCTTTGTCTCACTGGCACGGGAACATTTTGTACTGTGCCTGTCGATTCAAATTTTTCCACTAGACGCTCAATTGTTGATCTGGCAGGACGATTATGACGACCATAAATTGGACGTAGCGCTCTTAAAGTTGAGGCCACTGACTCCAAATTTCGGTAGTAAATTTTAATAATTTCGACTCGTTGTTGGCTCGTATATCTTTCCGTGATGAAATGGCAAACCTTACTGAAGAGAAATGTCAAAAGAGCGGGAAAAAATATGGCGTCATTTGCTGTCTCTATCGATTTACTTTTGTAGCGTCTCTGTTGAAAAACTCTGTACATGGTTCCTCTAATATGATTCTGGGGCGATTTTTTCAGCAAATTATCAGTAACTACGAGCGCTTTTAAATGCTCTTCGTGGGTAGTAGGTCGATTTGCAGTGTCCCAGAAACGATAATTCTGTTTATTGACAAACCCAGTAATATGGAAATTCGCCTCGTCGCCAAATATTTTTCAATTTTTTTTTTTGCTTGAGCGTAAGTTGCAAGCGTTTCGCGATCAACAGCGAACTGTTGTTCTATGTGCACTTTATAACGCAATATCTTTAAGTCTTACTCCAAAATTCTCTGTAAATACCGCCAATTGATGCCAAATTGCATGGCAAAATTCAGCCAAAGCAGCCAAATTAGCCGTAAGCTAATATGGAGGTTTTCACAGGCGAATCAGAGGTGGTCTCAACCGAATTATAGGTAGTCTCAAACGAATTGGAGGTTGTCACAACCGCAATAAAGGTTATCACAGCCGAATTAGAGGTTGTCACATTCGAATCACAGGTTGTCACATCCAAATTAGAAATTGGCACATCCGTATTAGAGGATATCACGGATTTAGATGGGCGCTGAAAAATGTTTCCTTTTTGTTGTCTGGATGCAAATATAACGTGTTAATAGCTTGACGAAAAAATGGTATACATGTGTCCAAACACATTGTGTTTGCTATTCAATATAATATGTTTGCGACACAATGATTACTAAGTTACACAGAAAAAAATATTCCCGAATTAATTTCAATTACTGATTTGCTTGAAAACAGAGATAAAATTCAATTATTTCATTAGTTGACTCAATCATTTGAATACTTGGTTCAACAATTTTACATTTTATAAAGCGAAGAAGATCAATTAAAATTTCACTGGAATCAAGTACTTGTGTACTTGAAAACCGAAGAATTCAGCCAAAGTTGTTAGTAGTTGGGGATGTTTTTAATATTAAATCGGTGAATATTTTCTTCGACGATATAAAATATCCCTTTCTCTCTATTGTAACTGCCGTAGATATATTATTTAAAATATTTTTTGTGTTCAATCTCCAGTATCCCGAAGAGTCGGAAATATTTTATATATTCGTACAGGATGCCTTTTACAACATTCAATCAAAAAAAATTTTCGAAAATTTCTAAAATAAAAAATGAAATTTTTGGCCAAAATATTTAATTTAAACGATTTGAGCTTGAGGTTAATAATTATTTTATATATTTTCTTTATTTCTTATTTAGATTTTGTTTCTCAAATTAGGCTCAAGGTCCTGACCTTGATCTTGAGCCTGATTTGAGAAACTAAAATCTAAATAATAAACATACAAAGGTCGAAAAGGTTTTGTTTATAATTCCTGATAATGCTACCGAATGGCGTAGCAAAATATCGAAAATATATAAAATAATTATTGGCCTCGCGAATATCCTCGCCAGAGAGGAAATGCATTAAATCCTTTTCTATTAAATGTCTTCTATTTAAAATGTCTAAAACATTAGTATCCTGCTTTTTATTAACATACTTCATAAGTAAAAGTATAATTGAATTTTTTTAAGTTTTTATTTTTGAATCCCTGTAAACGATTTTCTTAATTATTATTTAATTAAACTTTTTTGTTATTTTGGGTGTTAATGTTTAATCATTAAAAATTACCGATTTCGATTGAAAGCGAACACCGACTTTTGATTACCAGAATACTCAAGTTGAGTACGCTAGTAATCAAAACATTATATAATTTCGATTAAACGCTCACTCAACTTGATTACGCGCGTAATCGAAACATTATGTAATTTTGATTAAGCACTCACTCAACTTGATTACACGCGTAATTGAAATTTTCCATAAAAAATTGATTAAAGTCATGCTTAACTCAATTACTAATTTAATCAACAATATTAAGAAATTTTGATTAAATCTGTGCTCAAATAAATATTTGCTTTAATTGAAAACTTTTCAATTACGATCTTACAATTCGAGTAATTGAATTTACAAAAATCGTCATTGGCGGAAATCCAAGTATAAAAATAATTGAATTGACAAATATCGTAATTGGTTTGAGTATTCGCGTTTTTCTGTGTAAAATATACGTATCTGTGACCCAAATGTGGCTTAGTTTGTTGAAAACTGTTGAAAACAAAAACGTGACAGACAATAAGGAAACAACAGGCAGCAAATCTTTAATTCACGAAAACAATGCTTGCAAACATGTATATGGTTCCTGCAATATGTTACTGGGGCCGGTATTTTTCAGCGTGTAGTGTTACAATTGAATTTTGACATTTTCGTCCATTAATTTGGTAATGATTTATTTTCCTGTATTCTCAGAAACAATTACAAACTGAGGTAATAATTTATATGGGTTAATTTTTAAGCTAACAAAGTCATTTTACATCCATTCCTGACCGTGTTTGAAGTAGCGGCTATCAGGGTTACCGCAACAATTCTGCGGTGATTTAGCTCCTGTAGATTTGGGTGCTCAACCGTTCTATAAAAAGATGATGGCAGAAATCTCAAATGATCAATCTTAACAAACTGAACTGTTGTCATCTGCTTGTACTGGACACTGATAGATGTGGGCATTTTCTGTAAAATATGACGTGTTAATGAACATATTAGTGTTCAGTGTTATTACTGTGCAAGTCGAAAAAAACAGAAGTGAACTCAACAAATTTCCACTAATTTGGATCCTGCGAATCGAACTCCGTCATTAGTTTGTGTATAAAAAAAATGCATACACAATTTTAATTTTTTAAGCAAAGAATTATTATTTTTTCTTCATTTATTTATTTATAAACTGTCGCTTGTCTTAGGAAATAGTATACGTATATATTAAAGGTATTGTAATTGTTAATTTTACTAAATTTGTTTAAACAAAATCAGATGAGGCGAGTAATGGTAACATATGTACAAACTTGTCCCAACGGCATCTCTAACATATTCTGCAAGAACCATGTTTATGTTTGGAACACACTTCAAACATTCACATGTGTGCAAGTCCCAAACTTACTTGTATTTAAATGCAAACAGTATCATGATTACTGACAAACATGTATGCTTTTACGTGGAAACATATGCGTTCTTCATCCCAAACATGCATATACTTGCGTGGAAACATATGCGAATTTCCTCCCAAATATAATAATATTTAGAAACGAATTATTCTACAATTTCAATATATATGTATTATTTATTATATTTAATTTTAGAAATATAAATCCACATTTTATTAATACAATACAAAAAGTTAATAGATTTAAAACGGCGCTTTTTACATTTATTTGCGCTGGATGCATTATTTGTTTTTTTTTTCATGAAATGAGAAACTGCTGCTCTTTTACTTCTCCTTTCTTTGTTGTCTCTCACGCTTTTGTTTTCAGAAGGTTTCAGCTATGCGTTGGTTATCACTATGTGTTAGTACACATACAAGATATTTATAAACAAATCAAGTTCATGCAAGCCAAGCGTGGATTAATTACTTGTGTTTTTTTATGACACTTATTTCACAAATGGTCCGTCGTTCCGATTTTTCCTTTCCAGTTTCTTTCCTCAAAATCGTTTCTCACTTTGGTAGCACACATACATATATACGAAACACATACACAAAAACCAAAGTTACAACACAAACCATTTACCGTTCGAACCTTCGTTGATTCTATTTTCACTGATCGAGCGCTTTTAATATCCTCTGTCCGAAGAACCATTGACGACTGAAGACATGAAACTATGACGCAATACATCAGGCAATATAAGAAACACTTCATCTGCAATGTACATGCACATTCAGGAATATTTATGACTCACTGACTGAGATAATTATGAACAAATACAGATGCACTGTTATAAGATAGACTCTCTCGTTGTCCCTCTTCTATTGTCTTGCTTTCGAGAGAGCATAGACAGTGCAACAAACACAGCTGTATTTGTATAACAAACATAAATATATGTGGATCGCAAACACATATTTTATAATATATTAATCATTGGGTCTCAAACATGTTATATTGAATAGCAAACACAGTGTGTTTGGACACAAGTATATTATATTTGCGACAATCTCCAAACACACTTTATATTTGCAACCAAACAAGACACAAAGACAGATTTTTCAGCGTGTATCATTATATGCAAAAAAAACTAATGATGCAGTTCGATTCGTAGTACCCGAATTAGTGTAAATATATTGAGTCTGCGTATATTTTCCAATTTTTTTTTTTTTGTCAAAAACTTGCACAGTGTAATTTCAGAATTTTTACTTACGTTTCCTAATAACCAACAAAAGTATTCGGTTATGCCACCAGAATTCATGAGAAATTCAGTTATAGCAACCGAATTGATGGCAAATTCGGTCGCTGCAAACGACTTAAGACCAAACTCGTTTATTGCAACCAAATTGATACCAAATTCGGTCGTTGCAACCAACTTAAGACCAAACTCGGTTATTGCAACCAAATTGATACCAAATTCGGTTGTTGCAAACGACTTAAGACCAAACTCGGTTATTGCAACCAAATTGCTACTAAATTCGATAGCTGCAACCGAAATGATGAGAAGTTTCGGTTGTTGCATCCGAATTAATTCCAAATTCCGTTGTGGCAACCGTAATTATTAAAAAATTAATTGACATTATGAATAAAATTCAAGCTTCAGTTTTCACAACCGAATCGGTTATAAAACGTGGTGGCTTTAACCGAATTTTAGTTGTGGGGACTAAATTATGTAGTGACGTCAATTCGGTTGTGGCCACTGCAATTCGTTGATAACAGCCGAATGTACGTTTGCTACAACCTCTTTTCAAATAATTATTTAACTGATTGTACTTTCGAGCTGTGGGAACTCAAATGAAAGAATATTTTCGGAAAAGTGGGCGTTACATCAAAACAAGACAAGTTGCCCATGGGAATCGTTAAACAATTTACTTTAATTTGGGTCCTTAACACAGAGCACAAGTGTCATACAGAAACACATTCCTGGAGTCATGAAAACATACATTTCAATGGTTATACTTACTTCTTACGCACCCTCGTAGGATGGTTCGATTTCTATAGTCCAAGGCGACATGCGGTCGCTTTTGTCTAAATTTCTATTGTCCAAATTGTACGTTTCAGAAATCGTTTCATAGAAACAAAAATTCAAATTCAAATGACAAAAATAACATAATTTTGTTGCGGCAACAGAATTGCAAATGAGTTCGGTTGCACCACCCACAATGAAATTCAGTAAAGCACTTCGTAAGCAATGAGATTGATGTTACAGAATCTCCCAAGTATTCTCCAAGGCTTTTCTTGATGTACGTGGTTAAATTCTTAATCTCACTTTATACCCATTTCGCTACAATTTACGAGCTTAAGAACTTTCAATGACTGTCAAACACATCTAAAATGCCGCAGTTCCCACACATTTTAAAAGTAGTACATTTTCATAATAATAATATAATCTGTACACTGGAAGAAAAACTCTTCGTCAAAGGGATGATACACGTTCGGTAGTGGGTTTACATTGCTGCTATGAAAAATGTTGAGTATTCAACGATTTTGTCGTTGCTGTAACGAAATGTGTCATACAAGATTTGTTGCTGCAACAACTTAGTTTTCGTTGCTGCAACTAATAATTTCATTGCACATTTTTGGAGTGATTGAAATGTTAAATAATAAAACTGAATAAGTATTTGAGAGTTAAACTTTTCAATATATTTTTTAAATATGGTAAACAAAACGAAGCGTCGTTTCAACGGAACATTGGGTTATGCGACGAAATTTATTTAAATACTTTTTTGCAACTATGTAAACAAAATACAACGAATTGAACCCTGTGTTTGCAGTGGTCGCACACTCTCCGCGATTTGATGTATAAACGAATGAAATATTTCTCTCGAGCGTGAAAAGTATTTCATACTTTCCATACAAGAATTACCAGCATGATTCATTAAATGCGTTCCCAGTTTTCATTACTTCGAACTGCGGCATTTACTAAACACCAAAACGTTTCATGTCAAACTCTCCATATCCACCAATTTATCTTAACTGTTGTTTGTGCTTTCTGTACATTACGATTTACCCAAATCCTACTGAGAATAACCAACTAAAATAAAATCAATTTAAAGTTACTTTCTTCTCGATGTATTCGGGCTGGGTTGAATTTGTTGCCATTACAGTCAGTAGTTAACAACAACAGGAGTAGGATGATAAAAGAAAAAAGATTACAAAACTAAAACTAGGCAACAACAAAATGTTGCTGACATTTCTACGCATACAAACAAGACTCCAGCGACAACTTCTCGCAAGTGACATCAACAATACAAGGAGTGGAAAGAAGGATACAAGCGCGCTGAAGTATATTTTATTATCCTTGTGGCGTCTGGAAATCTGTGCGAACAGCCAGCCAGCCCACATTCAAGTATTTATGGAGCTTTTGCCCCCAACGCACACATAAAAACTTTGAGTGTATCACACCAACTCATACAAATACCAAATATATGTACATATGAATTACATCTGTATGTGTGTAGTAGATATTTACACATATTGTATTTATTGTTGTTGGGCGATATATTAAAATTATCCACCAATATTGAGGGAAAAAAATATGAAAAATTAAATGTTAAACACAAAAACCACTTGGCAACAATTTCTTTCGGGTTGCGTACGAATACGCAGAGACAGTAAACGGCCAAACTATTATACAAGCAAAAGTAAGAAAATAATAATAACTTTTTTGGCATGCACTCACAAAAAAAAATGGGTTGAATCAACCGAATTGGCCGTAGCCGAATTTAGAGTTCGCCACGAACGAGTTGAGAGCTTGGTGCAATCGTTATTTCGTTTGCCGCAATCAAATTATTTGTGAAATAAGTTTGTCTAGATTCAAAACTAACATATAAGGATCATGTATCATACACTGTAGATAAATCTAATATTCTCATAAGAACATTATACCCTTTTATTAACAGAACATCGACAATAAAATGATAATATTTAAATCCATATTGCATGCTGTAATTTTTTATGCAGCTCCTGTTTGGGCTAAAAGTGCCAAATGTCACGTGAAAAGACTCCAGATTATCCAAAATAAACTGTTGAAGTTAATTTACAATCTTCCTAGATTATTTTCTACGGAAAGACTTCACCAAATTGCGGATGTTGAATTGGTGGCTGTCAAGATAGACCGATTGTCTTCAATTTTTAATGCCAAATGTTCTTATTCAGAATACACTCACATATCTGAGCTGGCCTCAACCTGAACATTTTGTATTAGATTTAAGTAGGTTATAAGTTTTTATCATATACCCTAAGTTCATAAAGGTTTTTTGCAAATTTTCACCTCCATTCAATAAATTAAACCACAAATAATATTTTAGGAAACCACATGATATATTTAAGCAGAAAGAGGTAATCTCCTTAAACTCTTTATATATACATACTAAATTATAAAAATTCTGTAAACGCTATGAAGACAATAAAAATTGAATTGAAATTGAATTCTACAGTTTGTTAGCAGTAAAAATTAATATTGTATATATTTTCAGTTACTTTATAAAATGTTTCATTTATAAATATACTTTAAAAAAATATATATACAAAAACCTTAAGATAAAAATGGCAAAACATCAATTCTTCAATGTTCAATTTAAAGACTTGAGATGTAAATGGTGTGCCATGTACAATTTTGAATTTTGACCCCTGTTATTACTATCACTTAACCCATTTAAACCCGAGCTTATCTTGTTCTCTCGGAAATATAAAATACCCGCATTTGAACTGCCGTCAGTTAATGGGGTGCAATTAGAGTTGACGGAAAAGGTCTGGGAATAATTCTCGACAGAAAACTGTCTTGGAAACCGAATGTGGAGGAGAGGGTGAAAAAGGTGTCTGTTGCTCTTTACTGCTGTAAAGGGGCGAAAGGAAAGTCAGACCAATACTTCTCTATGGGACCGTAGTTTGGTGGAGGGCCCTCCAAAAGAAATATATGCTGAATTCCTTGATGAAAATTCAAAGATCAGCACTGATTAGCGTTAGTGGTGCAATTGGCCCGACGTCAGGCACTGCACTTAGTGCTATACTGAACATCTTTACTCCTGCTATCATGGCCGAATCGGCCAGCCTTCTTAGTCTAATTTCGAACTGGACCGCTAACAACGGACTATCACTTAACCCACTTAAAACCGAGCTTATCTTGTTCTCTCGGAAATATAAAATACCCGCATTTGAACTGCCGTCAGTTTATGGGGTGCAATTACAGTTGACGAAACAGGTCAAGTATCTGGGAATAATTCGCGACAGAAAACTGTCTTGGAAACCGAATGTGGAGGAGAGGGTGAAAAATACGTCTGTTGCTCTTTAGTACTGTAATGGGGCGATAGGAAAGCGCTGGGAACTGTCTCCTAAGGTCACCATGTCGATTTATACGGCAATAGTCAGACCAATACTTCTCTATGGCATCGTAGTTTGGTGGAGGTCCCTCCAAAAGAAATATATTTTGAATTCCTTGATGAAAATTCAAAGATCAGCACTGATTAGCGTTAGGCAAATGGGCACGACGTCAGGTACTGCACTTCGTGCTATCCTGAACATCTGTACTCCTGCTATCATGGCCGAATAGGCAGCCGCTACATCCCTGGTGAGAATCAGAGATTGTGGCGTCATGATATCGGTGCATTCCGGACACGCTGAATTGCTACACCGGATCAAATCTATTCCCGTAAAACCGGACAACTGTATCCCCTACCTTCTACCAGCGACAAATTTAAGGACTTCTATTCCGAACAGGAATACCTGGGAAAAGTCACTGGAAGGGGACACCAGTAGTATCAGATTTTTCACGGATGGATCAAAGTTGGACAAGCAAGTAGGCTATGGTGTGCATTTGCCGGACCTAAATGTAAATATCTCCTTCAAGCTGCCTGATCACTATAGTATATTTCAGCCGGAAATTATCGCCATACTAGAGGTTGCTGAACTACTGAAAAATAGTGTCACAACCCTCCGGAGACTATGTATCTACACAGACAGCCAGGCTGCCATTAAATCCCTGGAAGCCATGTTTGCTACGTCCATGATGGTGAAAGAATGCCACTCATCACTTAGGGTGATGGCAGAGTATTTTGACATCAGGCTCATCTGGGTTCCGGGACACAGCGACATTCCAGGGAATTGCGCAGAGGATGCGTTAGCTACACAGGGTACTACGGCACAGGTTCTTCCGGCAAACGAAGGTGTTAGTATGCCAATCTCTACCTGCCGTTTGCAGATCAGGCAGTGGGCCGATAATATGTTCAGGGACAAGTGGAGACTTATTTCAACTTGCAAACAAGCCAGGTCCTCTGGCCACAGGTGGACAGGAAGAGGACTAGGCAACTACTTAACTTGCCGAGAGGCAGTTTATCCACAATGATAGGAACACTAACGGGACATGGTCTTGTAGGAAAACACATCCTAAGATTGGGATATAGAAACTCCACTCTCTGTAGATGCTGCATGGAAGAGGACGAGGAAACGACGAAACACCTTCTCTTGGATTGCCCTGCTCTGGCAGGACTGAGAAGTAGGATATTCCGAACACATTTAGTTAGCACCGTAGCCGTACATGACATCTTATAGACAAATTCATTAAAAGGACAAATTGGGTAGACGACTAGTCAATAGTTGCTATACAGGAAACTGCAGGTATCACAATGGGCTTCTTTAGCATAAGTGTGCTAGACAACCACTTAAGCCTTTTCAACCAACCGACCAAACAACCCCTGTTATTTGACATTTATGAAGTGACAGATTATTAGTTAAAGCTTAGAGATTTACGAAATGGGTCGTTTTATGCTTGAAGAAAATTGGAAAATATTAAAAAATTTCGTCCAAAATTGTGAGTCTTCAACTCAAACTATAAGATATCTACGAAATATATTCGATAGAAATATAATGATATCAAAGCAGTTTGCGGATCACTTTGTGAAGCGATCCGGTTCCTTACGACGTTGCCATTTATATTTCGGGTCCTGGCAATACTAGTGTTGCCAGATGCAAAACTTCCCTTTTAAAGTTTAATTTTTTTTTTGCATAAACATACATAGAGCGTTTCACTGACGACCTCTATTTGTTGTATTTACAGTGTGTGGACAAATTCAACTCGGTTAAAAAATGGAATTAACACGTGAAAATGTTCGTGCGATCATTTTTTACGCGAATTTTTGGCGTGAATTATCGAGACAAGAGTGTCTCAATCAACTTGTTGCGACTTCTTGTGATGAAGCACCATCAAAAACCTTTGTAAATTGCTGGTACCAATAGGTCAGTCTCGGACGCCGGTCACTTAAGGAAGAATTTCATAAGGGTGGTCCAACTTCGGCCGTTTTGTCGGAAACCATCGATGCTGTGCGTGAACTGATAAAGCAAGACCGACATGTGACATACCGAGAGATTGAGGCATCCTTGGGCATTAGTATGACAAGCATCAATAAGATATTGCATGTTAATTTGGCCGTGAAAAAGAATTATTCTCGTTGGATCCCACATAATTTGACGAAAGCTCAAAAAAAGGTTCGTGTCGATTGGAGCAAAGAAATGTAGAAAAATTACAACCGAGGTAACTCAAAAGCAGTGTATAACATCCACACAGGTGACGAATCATGGATCTATGCATATGAGCCCGAAACAAAACAGCAATTGACCGTATGGGTCTTTCAAGACGAGCTAAATCCAACAAAAGTTGTTCGTGAAAGGAGAACATTGAAGCAAATGAGTGAGTTGGTTTTCGGAATAACCGTTCTTGTGGCCACAATGCCTTTAGTGGAACGTTGTACGGTCCATTCTGAGTGGTATACCACTATCTGTTTGCCAACATTGTTCGAAGAAATAAGGAAAAACAACAAGAGAAGACGGATCATTTTGCATCAGCACAATGGGAGCTCTCACACATCAGCTGAAACAATGGGCTATTTGAGCACTCAACGTGTCGAGTTGAAGGGTCATCCGCCGTACAGCCTTGATTGACAGCAAATAAACAAAAAGCAACAGATCTGCAATTCATGTAAAGAATGTTCCAAATATATATATGGTTCCTACAATATGTTAAAGGCGCCGATTTGTTCAGCTTGTACACGAGTTTTTTTTTTTGGCCAATACGAGGATTGCTATTTATATTTCTGTTCCTGCAATAAAAAGACAATCATTTATCGTTGGAAATGGTTTTATTGTCTTTCAAAATATTAATTTGAATGCGCTCAAACCAATTTTCGAAGCACTTTTGCATGCGCTCAAACCAATTTTCGAAGCACATGACTCTTGACACTTGAGTCTTGACTTGACTTCTTTTTATTCCCTCACATTAAGAAAAAACCCCGTGAAGGTGTCCCAATTATGCTCAAGTACTTCGAAAATTGGTTGGAGGGCATGGAAAATTGTATTGACCTTCACGTAAAATATTTTGAAAAACAATAAAACCATTTCCAATGATAAATGATTGTTTTTTATTGCTGGACCCGAAATATAATTAGCAACCCTCATATTGGACAAAAAACTCGAGTAGACGCTGAAAAAAACGCCACCTTTAATATATTGTAGGAACCATGTATATGTGTGGAACATTCTTTTCATTAATTCCAGATCTGGTGCTTTTTGTTTATTTGTTGTCAGTCACGTGTTTGTTTTCAGCCGTTGAAACTAAACAAATCCAAATTTGGGTCACCGACACATATGTTAGAACATATTACTCATTGCATCTCCAACATTTAATATTGAATGGCAAACACACAATGTTTGGACACAAGTATACTATATTTGCAACGAGCTACAAACTCGTTGTATTTGCGTCTAAACAATAAAAACAAGCATATTTGTCAGCGCGTACGTTTTCATCCAGTGCGTTCAGTGGAAAAAATTCCCGCTGTGGTTGAAAGTGTGCTCGAACTGCCATCATAATCAACTCGGCACCGCGCTTTTTTGCGCAGAATTTTGCACATGATATCGGTATGATATGTCAAATTAGTCTAAGAACTAATGCCTCGTGACCATCCGATGAGTTTTCGGAGTGGGAGTATCCGTAGTTGAAAAATTAAGTTTTCAACTGGAACATTCTGGAGAGGATGAGTGGACATATCTGAAAAACGGCAAGGTTGGCATCGACCACGGGGATACCATAAGCAGCCTGGGTGCCCCGGTATCCAATCCTATCTGTACTTTATTCAGATTCGACTTGTTCTTTTTTTTGCGTTGGCCTAACATTCAGAAACACATCTTCAAGCAGAATACAATTCTGTCCGAATTTTCAACAGACATTGATCCATGGTGCAGACACCCGCTTATTTGCGTCATAGTCGGACATATGATTGGGCTTTGGGTGCTGATTTGATAGACCAATTCAATAATAATCGTTTTGTCTTTTCTCGACCCATACGAGAACAGAAACACGGAGGCCCCGTCAGCCATCATACCACAAGCTTGAAAATATCTTATTACTTTATTATCCGAATGGATGCGAAAGTCAGCTAGAGTTGACTTCGTGTCATTATAAACAATTGGTTCGAGGAACTCAGTGGATTGCGTCTCTCATTCCAAAACTGCGAAACGATTCTACAAATGCACATAGGAGCAGCCTAGGATTAAGTTAGTAAATGTTGTATCTGTGAAATATTTGTCATACCTCCATGATACGATAACCTTATACTGTTCTAAGCCATGTGTATTTTTATAACTTATTGAAGACAAGAAACTTTGGCAAATTTAAAGTTCTTTTTTGGAGAAAAACAATAAAACTGTAAAAAGATATTAAACTTATTTGACGCGATATATGTATTAAACCAGAACGGGGATACAACTTTTTATCAGGCGAGAGAGAACATCATCATAAGCAATGACTCGTCATAATAAAAAATGTCGGAGGTTTAGAGTAGTGAAGTAGCATGTGGTATTGCAGTTTAAAACGGAAATCAAATTACGGCACACAAGGTGGAAAAGAGCAAAAATGCAGGTAAAAAAAAATATTATTATCCATAATCCTGCGTTTACACGAGACAAGCCAATAGGATCATCATGTTAATTGTCAAAAAAGAGAAAAAGTTAGGGAATTATAAAGGCAATACACTTTTACGCAACTGCCGGCAGTGCCCTTTCCTGTAAATTCAATATCACTTAGTAAAATATCCAAATAAAAATACGTTTTTCCAAATTGTGCGTTATTTTATAACCATAGTGAATGAATTCAGGTTTCATATGGAAAATTCTAGAGATTGGGCATACCTGGAAAACGACAGGGGTGGCATCTACCATGGGATACCATAAGTACTCTAGAAGCTCTGATATTCAACCGTAATTCCACTTTTTCCCGATTCGATTTCAGCGTAGGCGTATCCGTAGTGACAGATGTCAGTATCCCCATGATCGAAGCCTCCCGTCGATTTTCAGATATGCCCAATTACCCTCTCCAGAATTTTACAATGATAACTAGTTTCCACGACGGATACGTCCACTTGAAATCGAATTTGGAAAAAGTAGGGATAGAGTTGGATACCTCGGTTCCCAGGCTACTCTTTGCAACCCCACGATTGATGCCACCCCGACCGTTTTCCCGATATGCCCACTCAACTTCTCTGGAACTTTTCATATGAAAACGGCATTTTTCACTACGGATACGTTCACACTGAAATCAAATCTGAATAAAGCGGGGATATGATCGAAGCCACCCCTGTCGTTTGTTAGATATGCCCACTCATCCCCTCACCACCAGTCTGAAATCGAACCTGAAAAAGTGGGGATAAAATTGAATTACGGGGCTCTCAGACTACATATAGCATCACCATGATCGCTGCCACCCCCGCCGATTTACAGATATGTTCACTCATCCTCTTCAGAATTTTCCTTATGAAAACTGAATTTTTTCGCTACGGATACGCCAGCTCTGAAATCGAATCTGAAATAAGTCACCTTTCCCAATCCAACATCAGTTCCAACTGAAATTTAAAACATATCAATCACATTTTGCAAAATATCAATTGCAATTTGAAAATTATATTTGAAATTTAAAATTTTAAAATTTTAAATATTTCCATTGGAATTTTATAAACATCAATTGAAATTTAAAAGACATTAAGATGTTTTGTTTTTAAATTTTAATTGATGTATTTCAAACTTCATATAGAATTTTGAAATATCAATTGATTTTTTTTAAATTTCAATTGGGAATGGTGTTGTAGAGTTGTAAACACACCTGCTTAAAGAACGGAAGTTTGCATTCCTAAGAGCATCCATATTGCCTTCCACAAACAAACCTGCGTAGGATGGGTAGTTTACATGCATATCGGATATTCTTGAGCGTGTTGAGGACATCCCGTTTAAGAAGCGTGAATGTGTATCGAATTTTTTGTCAGTCTACGCGAAGTAGCAACGAAGAAGTTAGTTAGCAACATATGTAGCTAAATGTCAACAGACTGCGTTAGAAGGCTATTTTTTTTTAAGTACTGGCACCATCTACACGTCGGGTCATCTAGTTTTGGGACCGCCCTAGATATTTATCAACACTGCAAATAGTCCGATATCTGCAAACAGTTTGTTGTTACGGCAGTATATTTTCTGTAACAGAAGACAAATTGCCTGCTGATACCTACACGCTGAAAATATCGGCCCCAGCAACATATTGCAGGAAATATGCATATGTTTGCAAGCATTGTTTTCACAAATTGAAGATTTGCTGATTTTTTGTTCCTTAGTTGTGTGTTTCGCTGTGTGGGTATCCACAACATATGTTATAGCCGTTTAATCATTGTGTCTCAAACATGTTATATTGTATAGCAACAACAATGTGTTTGGGCACAAGTATAGTATATTTGGTACAGGCTACCAACACGTTATATTTGCATCCAAGCAACAAAAAAAATACATATTTTTCAGAGAGTAGCAAACTTTCATTCCGGGTTCTAGCAATATGATGCTGGGCCGTTTTTTCGAGCGTGTGTTTGCTTAAACCTTTTTTAAGATTAGTTGTCTTAGATCCGAGTTATTTTTAAAGTTGTAGTTTCCTTTCAGGCTAAGAAATCATGTTTTCTCCGGTTAGTAAAAAACATGTAAATGCCCCGGGGCGATTCGAACTTATATTCGCTGGATGATCGTTTCGATAGTTGTGAAGAATCATCTTCAGCAGCGTCTAGGCTTTTTTTTTATTATAGTAATACCTAGAAATTTTATACATTTTTACTATTAACATACAAGATTTGTGTGCCATTTTAATTTAACATATTTGAAATCCTCTAATAAAAGAAATGCTAAAAAAAATGTATGATGCCAAAGTGTAACTAAAATAGTTAATTAAAAAAATCCAACTAAACTCAATACATTGATGAAATATTTAATTAAAAACTAAAACCATGAATATAATAACTAACATGAACGCAAGGATACGAATTCACACTTTAAAACTATGTGTACGTTAGGGTGCTCCCTGACCTAAAAATATTCTGGCTAAATTTCTAAAAAAAATTTATTTATTCTGAAGTGTTGCACCGCATCTGATATGGAGGCTTTCTTGAATTACCTTTGAATAAAAAAACAAAAGTCTATACAAATGTTGTCTTTATGTTAGGGTAATAAATGAGCAGTAGTAACATTTTAAATTGTCACTACATCCTAAAAATAAAAGCAGCTTTCATCAGACTTTATTAACAAACTTTAATCTAAAAATGCTCAAGTTCAGCGCTTAATCGGCCAAGAGATTAGGTAAGTTCAGGCAATTTTTTAATCAAATAAACAATTCTCCGCCTAAATACGGAATAGTGTGTAACATAAGCTTCGAACCGCGGCGTACTTTCACAGAACTTCGAAATTTGTCTTATAATAAATTTAAAATTTTTGAATATAATTTATATGCCAGCATAAATTATAAGTGCACCCTAGCATATGGGTCTCAACACATACATGTACGAGATTATCATGTTAAATTACCGTCACAAATATTTTCACTTTTTTTTTCAAGCATCCATACAGCGACGACATTGTTGCCATTCACGCAGGATACCTCTGCCACCTCAGGTAGTAGTATCGTAGCTCTTGTCTTTAATCCTTCTAATAAGATACATTTAGTTAAAGAATTTTGTAATACTAACTCACACAAATGCATATGAATACTAACATGTACTACATCCTAGCAGCGGAACTGACGAGGCATTTACAATATAGGCCTGCAAATATGACTTGTAAGACAGTCTATTGGCATTTAACTACGCCTTCTTCTAGCAAACCTGCATATACGTGTCTTTGTTACTGCTGCTCTTAGAATGTTGAAAAATTATAAAGCTATTTACTTTCGAAAGTAAACGAAATTGTCGTGATTCACGCGTGATTCTCGGTTAAATGTGAGTAGGATCAAATTTTGATCACGTAAACGTGCACGAAAGTAAGTAGATAATATATCTTCGTGGGGATCGTGCGTGGGTCACCGTCTTCCTTTCGTGAGTATGCGTGAGCGTGAATCAAAACTGAATCACGTGGACATCTCTAATGCACACTAGTGCTATCACATTTTGGTAAACACAATGCTACAAAAATAAATAAAAGGTATTCTTGGATAATTTAGTAGCAAAGCCCTTCAACGTGAAATCTATCAAAATTTTCGAATTTTAGCACTTTTTCTAGAAAATTTTTAATATTTATTTCATTTACAATATTTTTCTTGGAGTAGCTAAAGCTCAATTAAATTATTAAATCGTGACAGTTTTAAAAAATTCCAGTAACTCTAAGGATTCCAAATCCTCACGCTGAAAAATCTGTATTTTTTTTGTTGTTTACATGTAAATATAATGTGTTTGTAGGTTGTCGCAACTACAGTATACATGTGTCCAAACACATTGTGTTTGCTATTCAATATTAAATGTTGGGGAGATACAAGAATTAATAAGTTAAAATATATGTTTTGTGACCCAAATATGGCTTTGTTTGTCGAACACAAAAACGTGACAGACAACAAAGAAACAAAAAGACAGCAAATTTTCAATTCTCGAAAACAATGCTTGCACGTGAACATCTAAACATATACATGGTTTCTGCATAATGGTACAGTGACCGTGTTTGTTCAGCGTCTCGGTTTATATGAAATGTAGACTGTATCTTTGCAGGCCTGCTGAAATACATTCAACTCCCCTCTTTTTGCTGCTGTTATGGCACGAGGGTATATTGCCAACTATTAAATTTGATACGACAAGAAAAACCACCATGCACACACACACACGCTCAGACACCCCGTAACATTTATATAAATTTAGTGCATATATTAAAGCGCAGTTATGTTTTATAAAAGAGCCGTGTTATCGGTAGGTTTGCCACATGTATACACGCAGAAATATCGGTCGTTTTTTGATGTTTAGATGCAAATATAACATTTGTTTGGAGCTTGTCTCAAATATAATATTCCTGTTCCCAAACGCATTGTGTTTGCTATTCAATATTTCATATTTGAGGCACAATGATGAATATGTTATAACATATGTGTTTGCGACCCAAATATATCTGTGTTTGTGATACAAATACAGTCGTGTTTGTTGCACTGTTTACGCTCTCTTGAGAGCATGAGAATAGAAGAGGTGCAACGAGTGTGTATAACTTGTAAGAGTGTTTCTGTATTTTTGCATTATTTCCTCAGAGAGTGATTCATAAATATTCCTGACTGGTCGTGTAAATTGCAGATGAAGTCGGTGTTTCTTATTTTGGCTGATGTATTGCGTTTTAATTTCATGTATTCAGTCGTCAATTGTTCATCGGACAGAGGATATCAAAAGCGCTTGATCAGTGAAAAAAGAATAAACAAACTCTCGGACTGTTAAATGGTTTGTGATGTTGCTTTGGTTTTTGGGTATGTGTTTCGCATATATTTATGTGTGCTACCAAAGTGAGAAACGATTTTGAGGAAAGAAACTGGAGAGGGCAACAATGTGAATCCCGTTTTCTGTCCGAGCCTCTACTGAAAAAATAGGAATGGCGGACTATTTGTGAAATATAATAAAACAAAACAAGTTATTAATACACGCTTGTCTTGCATGAACTAGAGTTGTATATAAGTATATTGTTCGTGAACCAACGCATAGAGATAACCAAGGAATAGTTGAAACCTTCTGAAAACAAAAACGTGAGAGACAACAAAGAAAGGAGAAACAACAGAAATCTTTGAAATCTTTTAATTTTTTGTATTATTTATTTATATAAGTAAATGTGGATACATATTGATAAAATTGATTATAATATATAAAGAAAGAAAGAATAATTCGATTCTAAATATTATTATGTTTGGGAGAAAATATGCAAATGTTTCCACGGAAGTATATGAGGGTTTGGGGAAAACAGGCGAATTCTTACACGTAAGGATATGGATGTTTTGGATGAAGCACGCATATATTTTCACGTAAAAGCATATATATTTGTCAGTAAACATGCTAATATTTGCATTTAAATACTCCTGAGTTTGGGACTTGCAAAGATATAAATAATTGAAGTGTGTTCCAAACATATACATGGTTCCTGAAGAATATGTTTGGGAGAATACGTTACGGAGGCCGTTTTTTCAGCGTGTAAGCGTTGTTTTCCAAAATTGAAGAAACAATTTTTGTTGTCCGTCAGGCTTATGTTTTCAGCAGTTTTCAACAATCGAATCCAAATTTTGGTCACAAAAACATACATTATAACCTATTAATCATTGTGTCTCAAATATGTAATATTGACTAGCAAACACAATGTGTTTGGACTCAAATACATATAGTATATTTGCGACAAGCTACAAACACGTTATATTTGTATCCAAATAAGGAAAAATTATTGTTTTTTAAGCGTATGGGAGCTGGGGTTTACTCAACTTCACTTAGTGGCAAGATCGGAAGAGTGTCTTTAGTTGCGAAATCCGGGTCATACGAAAATGGTGGGAAACGAAGCCAGGAAGTTATAATGGTAATGCGTATGGACGAAACATGATTGAAGCCCTCTAAGAGTGGAATCTGAAGGCAGCTCACTATCTGTCGCAAATAGCGGGGCATTGGGACAAGATATGATGGTGGGAGAACCAAGAAGATTTAACTAACCTGGCCAACTGGTTGTCAGCAAAAAATTTGGACGCAACGGGTAAAAAATCCGTTTTTTTTGGTTTAGAACGAAAAATTAAATAAATATATACAAGCATTTATTTAAAATACGACTAAATATATAAAACAAAGCCTTTGACTTGGTATATAAAATTTTTTTATTATGTATGAAAGTCGGGATGAGATTCCAAAATGCGGTAAAATCCCGCAAAAGGCGGGACAATCCCGCCAAAAGCGGAACGGTTGGTCAGATTAATCATAACTGTTAACAGGACGATAGATACACATGATGCTAACATTGGACCACAATACAGGCGTTACTGTTGTAGTTGCGACGGCGAACTTTTGGCGCAAACCGCTGAATACTATATCCTACAGTGCCCAGCCTTGAAAATCATAAGGAGGACAAATTTGGGAAATCCATTTTTTGACGGCATATATGAACCTGGTGAGTATTGTAATCTGTCCACTTCTAAAAACCATTAACAGCACTAAATGGGTATAATAGGGTAACCTCAATTTACTACTGGCACATTATGTTCTTCTCAGTGTAAGGTGGATATTCGAAACAGCATCACTGCTACTTGGGTGAGCTTCCTTGGTAGTATACTTACAGCCAAGTGACGGTGGCACTATTAAGTAATTGACCATGAAAAATTTCTTAACCCTACACCGTCATCCTTCGTCAAAACGACGACGCTCGATTTTATTTTCGAGCTGAACTTTGTTTTTTTCGTTTGTTTTGACCTTATTTTTCGTATATCGATAGTCGTTTCCACACTGATTTTTTGTTGAATATTAATTAAAAATTAACTAGATAACACAATAACATTAATTTTGGTTGCTATTTTTGCTCACGATATTATTTATAGCGTCTTGAAATAGGTCGTAGTCATAATGACGAAGGATGACGTTCATGCACAAAAAATAAGGACGACGTTCTAGGGTTAAACTCCGTTCGGAATTTGTGTACAAGTGTTTTTTAAAAACAGTGACTCTACAAACATCCTTCATGAGATGTAATGGAAACATAAGTTATGATAAGTTTTACCATAATTATGATAGAAATCTCTAATAAATTGTGTCACGTGTGTTCAATAGTCTCTATCGCATGTATGAGAAGTAGATGCTTTAGTTCATCCTCTGCTTGCGGTAGATACATTAATACGGAACCAAACATATAATCTAAATATGTTTACATTTTATAATAATGGACATCCTTTTGCAACTATAAATGTTTGTAAAGTTTCACCAAACATATTTGTAATACCCGCAAAAATATATCTTTGGGGTATGTTTTTTTTTGTCAGCGTGTATGGTGCACGCAAGGAGAGCATCGTCGATTTTGTTTACAACGAATTTAAATTTCTACGTTTTTCTTTTTAAAGTGTGGAAAGATTTTAATTTTTAATTTCTAGAATAACATTGACATTCAAAATCTGCACAGGACGTCTTGAATAGTCGTTCAAGACATTTCCTTTTTTTTAAGACATGTACTGTAGCGTAGTTGCGGCAACTAATTACTTCAGTGCTCTGGAAGAAAACGCATTCGTGGATGTGTGAGAAGTTGTAGAGCACAAAAAGGCAATACTACTTCTTCTACTTCGCTTCCCTTCGTATTGTGTTTTTGTGTATAAATACATACGTACACGAATGCTTTGTCGACAGTACCCCGAAGTACTTAGTTACCGCAACTTCTCTACAGTACATGTCTTGAAAAAAAAAAGCAAATGTCTTGAATGGCCATTCAATACGTCTTGTGTAGATGTCTTGTTGGCATGCGTTACTTGTATAGCCTACATGCGATGTTGTATACTTTTTAGTACACATTAAAGATAAGGTATGAAAATTAGTTCTAGTTTGGGAAAAGGTCCGTTTTAATAGTTTCTACACGCTGAAAAATTTTAATTTTCCTTGTTTCGCTGTAAATATAGCGAACGATTACAGCCTGTCCCGAATATAGTATATTTATGTGTTTACTATTCACCATTAAAGTTTGAGACACTATGATTAGTAGGTTATAATATATGTGTTTGTGACCCAAATACCACTTTGTTTGTGATACAAATACAGCTGTGTTTGATGCACTGTTTATTTTATTTGTTTTTTATCGCTATGCTTTGTGAAGAGCAAAATAATAAAAGAGGGACAACGAGAGATTGTTCTCAGCCAAGTTAATGTGATTGCAAGTGTATAACTGTATTTTTGCATTACTATTTCAGTCAGTGGCCGTGGGTGGTGCAATGATAGAGTGCGCGGCACTTGTGCATGAGGACGTAGGTTCAATCCCTACTCTGACCACCTTAAATTTCTTTCGACGGTGGTCACCTCGCTTAGTGGCGGCGACACTATCGAGTACTTAGCCATGAAAAAGCTTCTCAAAATACAGTTCGGAACCGGTGTAAAACTGTAGGTTCCAATCAGTGAATGTAAAACTAGAACGCCCACAGCTCACTGGCTGTGAGAAGCTCTCCCTAATCCCTTCATGGGATGTAACGGGAAACCATTATTCCTATAAGCGTGTGTAAATGAATAGTGTTTTTATGTTGACTACTTTGTTGCGTTTTAGTTTCATGCAGTC
This sequence comes from Phaonia tiefii, assembly GCA_963931995.1. NCBI lineage: Eukaryota > Metazoa > Arthropoda > Insecta > Diptera > Muscidae > Phaonia > Phaonia tiefii. The sequence continues at coordinate 65,986,122 of OZ008369.1, forward strand.
AATAGTCCATCGTTCATTTGGGAGGAAACACTCGAATGTTCTGACGTTAGTATATGGAGGTATGGGATGACACAAGTAAACATTACATCTTTGCAAGTAAGCATGCTATTGTTTGCAGTTAAATAAATGTGAGTTTAGGACTTGCAAATATATGAATATTTGGAGTGCGTTCCAAACATATACATGCAGAATGTGTTTGAGAGACTATATTACAGAGGCTGTTTTTCAACGTGCATGTGCCGACCGCTTCCAACCAAAATTGTTGGTACCGCTCATAACACATGAATCGCAAATGTCTAATAAAAAACTGTGCACTTTGATTTATATTTCGAGCGTTAGAGTATGAAACTCATAATTTTAGTGTTTGCATGCTGAAAAATATCGGCCACAGTAACATATTGCAGGAACCATGTACATGTTTGCAAGCATTTTTTTACCTGAATTAAAGATCTGTTGCATTTTATTCCTTTAAGTGTCTGCTGCGTTTTTTTGGTTTTCAGCAGTTTTCAACAAACAAATCCACATTTTGGTCACAGATACATATATTATAACCAGTTAATCATTGTGTCCCAAACATGTTGTATTGAATAGCAAACACAATGTGTTTGGACACAAGTATACTATATTTGCGACTAGCTACAAACACGTTATATTTGCATCCAAACAACAAAAAGAGAAAAACAATCAGCGTGTAATTTTTTAAGACAAAATAGATACCGACCATGAATTTATAGGTATGCATATATTTCTCTCGACGAATTTATATACCTCGAATCTGCCGTGAACAAAAACAACAACGTCAGCCTTGAGAACAAGCGGTGAATTGTGCTTGCGAATAGATTCTATTTTGGGCTAAGCAAGCACTTTAGAGATAAAGCCCTCTTTCGAGTAACAAAAGTAAAGCTGTACCAGACTCTCATTCAACCTGTCTTGCTTTATGGCGCAGAATCCTGAGTCCTATAGCAAGCAGACGAAACATCTGTAGGAGTCTTCGAGAGAAAAATACTCCGAAAAATGTATGGCCCTATAGTGCACAACGGTGAGTATCGGCGACGCATGAATCATGAGCTGTATGAGCTTTATCCTGACATTGACATAGTTAAGCGGATCAAGATAACGCGATTGCGCTGGCTAGGTCCTGTCAGTAGAATGGATGAAGACGAACCAGCACGAAGGGTTTTCGAAACCGAACTCGAAAGAAGACGAAAAATATGAAGACCAAGACTCCACTGGAGGGATCAGGTTGACGAATACCTGCGTACACTTGGCATTGCCAACTGGAGAAATAAAGAAAAAGATTGAACTGGTTGGCGAAATATGTTGTCTTCGTGTTGTAAGGTTCCTGCCTCCCCGGGGTCGTCCAAGACCGGATAAGTAATAAGTATATATTTCTCTCACTTAAAAATACCATCACATGTGCTATTTTTTCGCACACACCTTTTTAGTAGAGTAAATCTTTCAAAACCTGTTAAAAGTTACAAATACACCTCTAAGATTAAAAGGATTCACAAAGAACATATGGGTAACTTGAACACACCCAAAATGGACGGAGGTGTCGGGAGGCTGTTGATACTAGACACGTTCATAAGTATGAATAAGGAGCTACAGAGGTATGAAGGCTTAAGTAGTATCTAAAGAGTACACATAAAATTAAAGCTCGTTACACATAGTTAGCAAGATGAGATAGTTAATATATAGTTAAAAGGTAGTTTGTATGTGTGTGTGTGTATGTGTGGCGAATAAGGAAAGATTTATTTCGAAACGACTGAAAGATATAAAAAAATATGCAGGAGGATGAGAAGGAAACAAACGTAAAATAAACGCACTACACAACAGACAGACAGCGGTATGAGGCTAAAATACCTGCAGTGATTTTGAAGCCGCAGTAAAAAAAAAATGGAATGAAACACCTCGTCGTCTTTAACCCCCAAACGAATCCCTCTTAACACTTCATCTCTGTGCGGCAACATCCCATTATTCAACATGGGAACATGGGAAAGTAGATGCAGATAGGAATGCAACAAAACTAAAAGCTTGGTGGCAAATGAAAATTAACGAGGGGTCTGCCATAATGTCTGTCAGCCCGTCTGACTGACGGCTGGTATATGTTGCCGGTGCTGGTGTTTTGGTCTACCTACACGAGGGGGATGGATGTGCAACTGGATGAAGTAAATGAAATGAAAATAGAGCCACTTACAGGGTCCTTAACACGACAAGTTCCAGAGGGGAACAACATAACAAATGCGGAACACAAACACATTCGCTCACTAGCGCTCTTATATCCTTACACAAGGATTATACAAATACTACACATTTGTATTGCAAGCATGTCTGTCTGTCTGTACAAATAGCAAGACGGAAATTACATGTGTTTTCAATTGAAAGTTGTGAGAAAAAGAGTACAACTTAAATAGAAAACGAATGAAACTAATCACACACCGTAAAAATGCAACATTAAGGACGACAATTTCTATACTAAAGCAACTAGGATGTTTACTAAATCAGCAAAAAAAATAGAAAGGGAGATAATAAAGAACAGCTCAGGTAAAAGTAGAACGATTCAAATGCGTAAAGGAACTTCAAGGAACTACTAAGAGCCCCACTGAGATTTTACGGAAAACTTAAATGGTAAACGATTTTTATTTTAAAGCACGAAGCTAAAGATGTTAAGGACATAAATTTCTCGCAAATTTAACATATTTAAATTTATTTTTTTAAACCAAAGCGCAAACTTTAAATTAACATCATTACGAAATATTTGTATCTTAAACTAATGACGGTGACTTGAGCCAATTCAATCTCAATTTTAAATTTAATACGTTGGAATATAATAGCAGAAAATATGAAACCAACAATTGGGTATACGCTGAAAAATCTGTCGTTTTTTTTGTTTGGATGCAAAGATAAGGTTTTTGTAGTTTGTCGCAAATGTGGTATACTTGTGTCCAAACATATTGTGTTTGCTATTCAATAGTACATGTTTGAGACACAATCACTAATAGTTATCATATATGTTTTTGTGACCAAAATGTAGCTTTGAGTGTTGAAAAGTGCTGAAAAAAAAAGCCTGACAGACAACAAGAAAGCAACAGTGTTCAGTGCTTGAAAACTATGCTTACAACCATATACATGGTTCCTGCAAGATGTTGCTGGGCCGATTTTCGGCTCGTATAAGTAGGGACCGTTTAAATGGAAAATTTAGAGGGCAATACGGTATCGAACGATACATCGCCCGCCAATACGAGTTCAATGCCATCTTAGGACTGTTTAAAAATTGTAACTAAATGTAACAAAACTCCTTTGTTAGCTTGTAAAAAATAAACATGTCGTAATAAAGCATTTTCCCCCAGCAAAGGGCGGTTAAGCCCGGTACTCTTGTAAAGAGTGGCTGCGTGAACTTAAGGTTATCTCGCGTTTGCCAATGTGGCTCTAACGGAACCATGCATATATTTGTACGCACTGTTTCCATGAATTGAAGATCTGATACTTTTTTTCTTTCTTTTTTGTCTGACAAGTTTTTGTTTTCAGCAGTTTTCCAAGCCACATTCGGATCACAAAAACATTATTATAACCTATTAGTTATTGTGTCACAAACATGTAGAATTAAATAGCAAACACAATGTGTTGGGACACAAGTATACTATATTTGCCACAAGCTACAAACATGTTGTATTTGCATCCAAACAATAAACAAAGACAGATTTTGCAGCGTATAGTAATTTATGTAGTTACCAACTGATCGGCATATATTCCTCCCTTACCCTTAGAAGGCGGATGAACCACTACTATAGGTCAACGGCGGAAGAGTGTGGCTGAAAACAAAATCCAGGTCTGCACCGGAATTCTGAAACTTTTCAACGATAAAAATCGGTATTTAATTTGACAAAATTCGAACGTTTTGTATTGAAATTTTATGAATTTTGATAATTGAACTACCGAATTTTATCGTTAAGAAAATACAGATTTCCGGTTCTGGTCAGCGTGTGATCCATGGTGGGCGTCTGAGAAATACATCCTGGAAGTAGGTAAAATACAAAACCACGGTTGGTTGGGCTTGGCTTCCGCCACCATTTTTTAATACCAATGAGAAACAAGAAACCCCCTAATTGTTGACGACCGCCGCAAACGGTCACGATTTACGAATATGCACTGGGAATATTTGAACACTATACAGCTCCGGTGCCACTATCCAACTGGCAGATGTCGTCGAGAATTATAAGGCTGACATTACTGCTATCCAGGAGATGCGATGGTCAAGTCATTGCTGTTCACGGAAGAAGAACTGTGTCATACACTGTGTGTAATTTTTTAAGTCATGGCAAAATAACCATATACGGACACCACTACGTGATAAAAGACTAAAAAAAAAAGACCCGTGTTTCCCAATTTTTCCCAAAGTCATGCACTTTTTTTTTTATGGGCCGCCAAAGATTTGGGGCCTCGGTATCATTTTCGTAAAAATGTGATCATTTTCTCAGGCTCATATCTTGCACACCGTTCATGCATGATCGCGTGATACCTAAGCGCTACCTAAACGGTGTTAACCCTTGGACAAACACATGGTTCTGGCCAGGCATATTTCATTTTTTGCTACCTATGGACCTGAACAGGAGAAAAAGGCAAAAAAAATTAAATTAAAAAATTTTCGGCAAATTTTTCACTTTTGCGTGCTACCTAAACAGTGTTAAGAATCATCTCTAGGAAGTTTATATGTTCTAGAAATTTGTTTATTGAGATCTTAGGTAAATTTTTGTAGTTGATTGTTTCCTTGAATTTGGAACGGTTTGCTACCTATGGACCTGAACACGGGAAAAAAGGTAAAAAAAAATCGAATTTTTTTAAGTTTTTTGCGATTTTGAAGGTGAAGTTTTTATGATTTATATGTTCGCAATTTTTGTTCTTTATGACAAGAGCTACAACTTTGCCTCAGAGAGTAAGTCGAAATTCTGAACGGTTTGCAAGATATGAGCCTGAGAAAATGATCACATTTTTACGAAAATGATACCGAGGCCCCAAATCTTTGGCGGCCCATAAAAAAAAAAGTGCATGACTTTGGGAAATATTGGGAGACACGGGTCTTTTTTTTTTAGTCTTTTATCACGTAGTGGTGTCCGTATATGGTTATTTTTTTCGTGTTGCACTGTGATATACTACAGCTGGCATGAGAAAAATCATGAATTTGGTTGTGGAATTGTAGTTTGAAAAATACCACGCCATCTAGTCTCCAGGTTCAGCACGTGACAGAACGTATAGCCGCCATCCGCATAATCGCGCACTACTTTAACATATCCCTAATTTGTGTTCATTCCCGATGGCAGAAAAAGACGATGACTCCAAGGACATGTTCTATCAGTGCCGAGAAGAAACATACGACCGCTTAACTGGCCGTGCATTAAGATTGTTCTACGCGATTTTAATCCTAAAACGGGCAGGGAAAATGTCTTTGAAACAACCACCGGTAAATTCAGTCTACATGCCATCACTTCCGAGAAAGGAATGAGACTGTGAGATTTTACCGCGGCAAAAAACATGGTTGTCAATAGTACGAGATTCCAACATAAAGACATCCACAAGTCGACTTGGATATCCACTACACAACAGACGAAAAAACAGATTGATTACCTGGTAATTGGTGAAGTGTAATGGCCGTACGTGTGATTCGAGAAGCTAATATTCATTCGGACCACAGTCAGTTGCAACATGAGCCGCGTCAGAGCGGTGTAAGAAGAAGAGGAGAGAGGAACCCCGTTTATTTCGGAAGAAAAAAACGGTTGTGGAGAAAGCGCGAGATTGAGCAAATTTAATCTTACAGAATAATGAGGCTTGTAAATTCTACCGAAAGGTACAAAGTCAAACCAACGCCCGTGGATCAGGAACCCCTTTTGTAGAGATAAAGACGGAAATTTTGTCGCAGATAAGCAGAGTATTTGTCTTATGAGACTTCAATACAACTGACGGTGTTGAGCTAATACACAACGATGGCGTCGACTGCCCCCTGCTAGACGAAGCGAAGTTAGAGCTGGAATTTTCCGGCTTAAAAACACAAAAGCGCTGGTGCTGATGGACTACCGGCTGAGGTGTTTAAGACTGGCGACTAAGAGTTGAAAAGGTACATACATCAGCTCATTGCAAAAATCTGGCTGGGCGAATGCATACCCGATGATTGGAGTATTAGCATACTGTATTTCTTATGAATTCTGTAGGTACAACCGAATTCATTTTCAATTCGGTGTTCACAACGTAAGCCTATGTATTTAAAATCTGACGTTTAAATTCTGTAATCAAATATTATTTCAAAAAGAATTAAAGAATGTCAAGATTTTTGTTGGGGTTATTAAAACGTTTTATTTTGCAAAAATTATTCAAGCCGATATCAAAAGTTTTCAAGTTTCTCAAGGTCGGTCATGTGAGATATGCTGCAGTTGTCTGTATACAAAACGGTTTAGGACCAAAATCCACCGATACAAGATGTCAGAATTAGTGCGGTGTCCCATAATGGTCGGGACTTGAAAAAAGGTCGGAAGATGGACGGAAAACAAATTCATTACTCTATAGATTACCCCATATAAAAACTTAATAATGAATTTGTGACACTATCTAAATTCGGTTGGAACAACCTCTATTTCGGCTGTGACAACCTGTGATTCGGTTGTGTCAACCTATAATGAGGTTGTGTCAACCTATAATGAGGTTGTGACAACCTCTAATTCGGTTGAGACAACCTCTTAATTCAATTACGGCTAATTCGGCTGTTTCAGGCGAATTATTCTGGGAGTGTATGTAGATTATAAGCTATCAAGCTATGTCGGAGCTGTCTGCACTCTCTGTAGATGCTGAATGGAAGAGGACGAAGAAACGACGAAACACCTTCTCTTGGATTGCCCTGCTGTGGCAGGTCTGAGAAGTAGGATATTCCGAACACATTTAGTTAGCACCGTAGCCGTACAGGATAAATTTATTGAAAGGGCAAATTGGCTAGACGACTGGTCAATAGTTGCTATGGAGGAAACTGCAGGTATCACAATGGGCTTCTTTAGCCTAAGTGTGCTATACAGCGTGCTGTCTTGCAGCCTTTTTCAACCAACCAACCAAGCTATGTCGGAGCTTGGCATACGTGCTAAACTGACACGTCTTTGTAGAATGATACTGACCGACACGAAATCCCCAGTAAAGATTGGTAAAGATCTCACCGAACCATTTAGTATGAGGCGAGATCTCAGTCGGGGCGACACGCTATCATACGATCTCTTCAATATTTTAATTGAGATCATCGTAAGAAAATCTGCAGTCATCATGAATAAAAATATCAGCATCAAAAGTTATGTCCTGCACGAGTATGCTGATGATTTCGACATCATTGGCCGAAATCTGCGAGAAGTTTCTGCAGTATTGTAATAGCGTATTGTTTGATAACGTGCAGCAGAACTCTGCCCCAACCCATAAGGCAAGAACCACTCAAGAGTGGTTAAATAACGACTTACCAAACTTTATTTCAACGGATGATTGGCCATTGGGAAGTCCAGACCTAAATCCTTTAGACTATAAGATGTAGTCCGTTTTGGAGGGCATGGTCTGCATTACTCGTTACCCAAATTTGGTATCTCTTAAGCGTGCACTTTTCCCCGCAGTGGACAACTTTTGTATAGATGTGGTGCGAACTGCAATAGGGGATTGAGCGATCAAATGTTGGTCGTGTTGGAAAGCAAATGGCATCCATTTTGAGTAATCTTTTAGTTATGTTCTTAAATCTTTCGTAAACCAAAATACAAAAAAGTAATATTAAAAAATATTTTTTTTATTTGATTTCTATCAGGAAAAATCTGTGTACGCGAACTTATATGTTACCTAAGTACATAAGTATATTGACACTTTTCTTTTTAAAACGAGTTTCATTTCCCTATTAGTTTTTCTTCGAGTGTCCTTTCAGCGTCCTTGTCATAGTGGCAATTTTCCCATCAACCTAGAACAACAACATTTGCTGAAACTACCACTTTGGCCAAAACTGAAAAGCCCTTTCTTTAAACAAATTACATGTTTCTACCTCGTCTCTTCATCGTATGACAACAAATTAAAGGGTTTTGTATTCCTTCCATGTGGTGTTGTAGCTGTCAGTCCTGGAAACAACACAGCAACAACATTTGCTGCTGGTGTATGTGATGCCCCTGGTGTTGAATCACTCCTTTTCCTCCCCTTTCCACAGATCACAACAGTTGGGTGTCTCAGCGAATTAATGAATGAATATTTACATCGAGTAGTGTAAACAGTTATTCTTTATTTTAATTTGTCGCCTTTGTTGTTGTTCGTGGCGATGGTGTGGATGATGTTCAAATTATTCGGGATATATAAAAAATTTAACATTTTGTTAAGTTAACACTCATTTGAGTTTATTTGAAATAAAGCCAACGAAAAAAAAACCAGCCGAGTGCCATCAAGGAGACACCCAAAACAGCACAGGCAAAAGGATAAGAGTTAAGTACATTTGGAATTCGGAACTTGAAGGAATTGTGTTGGAGTTAATTAAAAATGAAAAAGAAACACAATGACTTTTGGGAACGAATGAACAACGCATTCCTTCCGTAAGTGCTGAAAAACGAAATATTTACAAAAATGTTTCTTTGTTTCCTTTTTTTATTTTTCATTCCAAAGAATTTGCAATTAGAGTAACTTACGAGCAGTACAGTGGAACACAGGAAGCAACCCCAATTTGATTTTTGGCTACTACCCTTTCCCAAATGCCGTAATAAAGGAGAAACAAAATTTCATTCTGTATTAAAAACAAGAAATCGGAACCGTTTAGAGATTACGTTAATAACAGGAAACAGAGAGTTCTTAGGTGTCCTTAATGGAAGGACTAATTTAAGAGTCAAAGTTCAAGGAAACATTGTTAAATGTAATGCTTGTAACGGTAGAAGTTGGGGAAATTAGTTGTCAATTAAAGTTGGAGGCGGATAAAAACTATTCTAGGCTTTTATATATTTCAACAGAGAAGTTTCAAACACGGCAATCATTTTTAAACACACTTAACCATACACTCAAAAAAATAAAGTTTGATATTAACAGCCAGCGAGGAATGTTTACTTCTTATCAACAGGCAATTTGTCTGCTATTACAGCAAATGTACTGGCATAACAACAAACTGTTTGCAGTGTTGATTAAATATCCGACAATATGTTTGCTAAAACAAAAATCACATGATTGCTGAAATAGCAAACACCAACTTGCAATAACGATTCAAATAAAATAAAATAAATGGTTTCCCATTACATACCATGGAGGAACTGGGGAGAGCCTCTTACAACCAGTGAGCTGTGCTCTTCTTATTTTTATACTCACTCATTGGGACCTACAGATTTACGCCGAAAGAAATTTTAAGCTGGTCAGAGCAGGGATCGAATCCAGGATCTCATGTACAAAAGGCGCGCACACTAACCATTGCACCACCGACGGCCACCATACAACGATTCATGTGCGTGAAAATAAATTCAAATATACCTAGCAAAGACACAAACCACTTTAGATACCATACCACTGTTATTACGCTAACAGTGTTCTGTTAAATTACCAACGATAGAAGAGTAATGAAATTATCACAGTTTTGTAAAAATACAGTTATAATAAACTAAAGAGCCAATTCAAAATTGCAAAAAAGTCTGTCCTCAGATTCGCCATGATTGTAGAATATTTCAGTTTAGAAAGCCCTACTGATGTACTACCGGCTGACACAAATTTAAATCGCGAATATTTCTTAGTTTGGGCACAATGTGGGAAAATGCTAATTTGTGGGCTGTGCGGGCAACTTATACAGCATTTAGGAGACATTTTAACCTGGTAAAATTTCAGTCAATGAGAATTCCCACAAAAGTGGTTCTGACAGTAAATGAGAACAAGACAAAATTAATAGTTTCAACGAGCAGGGCCTCCTTGCGATTAGATCAAAGCGTGTACGTTGATAACCATTATAATTTCGAGGTGGTGGACGAATTTAAATACCACGAATCTGCGGAAACTAATAGCAACGTCAGCCTTGTCATCAAGCGGAGAATTGTGCTTGCGAATAGATCTTATTTTGGGCTAATCCAGTACTTTATATATAAAGCCCTCTCTCGAGTAACAAAAGTCCAGCTATACCAAACCTTTCTTGCTTTATGGCCCAGAATCCTGGGTTTTATCGCAAGCAAACGAAAAATCTCTAGGAGTCTTCGTGAGAAAGAGACTGCCAAAAATGTATTGACCTATAGCGCACCTATAGTATCGGCGACGCATGAACTATGAGCTGTATGAGCTCTATCACGACATTGACATAAGGGCGGATCAATAAGTCCCTGACTTTTTGAAAAAAAAAAATTATTTTTCACCATAATCTACTTTTAGCTCAATACACATAGGCCAACGTTCCTCCACTTTTTGTATCCCTTCCAAAAAATAGAATTTTTCGAGGTCCATAAAATAGGCATTTGTTTGATCAATAATTTTATCGTCGGAGCTAAATCTCCTTCCACCGAGCCATTTCTTTAGGTTGGGAAATAGGAAATAGTCACTGGGGGCTAAATCCGGAGAATATGGCGGATGAGGTACCAATTCGTAACCCAATTAAACAACTCCAAGCAATCCTTTGAAGTTGTCACACGATTACGTTTGCGGTCAATTGAGAGCAAACGCGGCACCCATCTTGCAGACAGCGTTCTTATACCCAACTGATCATTTAATATCGAAACCACACTGCTATATGAAATGCCTATGGCATCAACAATCGCACGCACTTTTACTATTCGATCGGCCAACACCATATCGTGAATATTTTCGACATTTTCGGGTGTATTGACCTCAATTAGCCGTCCAGAACGTTCAAAGTCATTTGTACTTGTGCCACCACAACGAAAGTCAATAAACTACTTTTTTACCACTGAAATCGATGGTATTTATCAAGCTGTTCTTGGTTTGATTGATGGGTTTCTTCGCAAAAAAATAAAGTTTTTGAGCACTCGAAATTCACTTTTTTTCTTTTTTAAAAAAATGTACGAGGTTGTATGTTTTGAACAGCTGTCAAACGCAAAGTACAAGGTGGAGCAAAAGTAAACTTCCGATGTTTTTTGGCTGTAATTTAAAAAAAATGAAAAACTTTGATTCTTCTTGTGGATTATTTTTATTTGGTCTTTTAATTTTTTTTACATCAAGTCGAGAATATGATGTCATGTAAATGGCCGCCGCCACAGTTGATTGTCATTTGAGCCCTTTTTATGGCATTTTCCATCACTTTGGCCAAAACTTCCGGCGATGGGTCCTCACATTCTTGACGGATATTGTCTTTAAGAGCTGCAAGAGTCTGAGGCTTGTTGACATAAACCCACGACTTCAAAAAGCCCCACAAAAAGAAGTCTGGAGCGGTCAAATCAGGCGATCTTGCTGGCCAGTGCAAATCGCCAAAACGGGAGATTAGGCGCCCGGGAAATGCATCCTTCAGCATATCGGTTGTGGCACGTGCAGTGTATGTCGTTGCACCGTCCTGTTGGAACCACATGTTTTCCAATCCCAATTCATCAAGTTGCGGCAAAAAGAACTCGTTGATCATTGCTCTGTAGCGTGGCACGTCGTCTGGTCGATGTCGACGGCGCTGCCATGACATCCTCGGCTACAGCAGCAATATTCTCTGCAGAACGGCTACTCCGGGGTCTGCCACGCCTGGCAGCATCTCGTGTTGTGCCAGTCTCTTCGAGGCGAGCGGCTAAACGTCGCAGTGTTTCACCAGTAGGCGTTGAACGGCCAGGAAATCTGCGACGAAATTCACGTTGTGCCAAAGTCACCGACCGATTATTGGTCAAATAAATAGTCAGCAATATTCCGCGTTCTGGAGCAGTGTAGCGTAACATTGTTTATTAACGTGTATTTCGCATGTGTTTACTTCACAAATGTCAAAACAGAACTGACATTAGGGGCCAATCGCAAAATTTATAGCATTTTCTGATAGGAGGATTACTTTTGCGCCACCTTGTAATTGACGCAACTTGCTCAAAATTTAACAGTAGTCTACTAACAGATGGTACTTGATGGTAGGAGTGTTGAATTTCATATAACTACGAGGGAAGTTCGAAAAGTCACAGACTTATTGATCCGCCCTCGTATAGTAAATTATTTTATTTTCAATATTTCGTTACCCATTGGGCAGCATCGTGCGAAAGATAAACAATTCATTAATTAAAAATAAATTCATCCCGGTTTCTTCGATTGGACGGTTTTTTGTATACTCTATCCGTACGGCCCTAAATTTACTATAAAAATTACTCGCCATGGGAATCATTCATTCATTCATTCATACCCTTATAAGAGAAGTACACTTTCCCCAAAATAGAGTTCAACCCAGGCACCAGGATTGCAAGTCCGGCCGTCTATCCGTTGAACTATTGCAGGCAATAGATGAATGCGAACAATAGCTTAATATTACAATTTTATTGTTCGTATTTGTTGAAAGCCACATTTCAAGCCAGAGATCACTTTTGAGTGTTTTTGTGTGTGTTCCTTTTATACATGTTCACAAACGTTTCAACATTTGCCAGAAATGTAAATTATAACCATTTTCAGGTAAATGTCTGTTTGTGTACAGCAATACAAACCAATTTTGCGTTAAGCGTGTCGTTGCAAGTGTTGCGTTGAGTATATGTAGCAAAAAGTTTTTTTTGCGGCAAAAGAAATAGTTTTGCGACAACCAACCTTCCCACCATGTTCTTCCATTTCTCTCGATTTCTTATAATCTCGTCCTTTGTTGAATATATTAATCTTTTTAATCAACAGAGATTGCAATTTTTTTCAGTTCTTTGATTCTATGAAACTCTTGAAAATTTTAGCCAAAAAAAAAAAACAGAATGTAAACATTTCAGAAGGATATCATATTCCCACTCAGACCCTTATAAGTGAAAACAATTGTTACTTTTAATCAGATAAACCAAAAAACATTACGAAAAATAAGTATGCGTGCGAATACGCAAGAAAGTGTAGTAGTTCTTTACAAAGGACCACGTAATACATCTAATTTGAGTAACGAAATGAAAACAAACTTTACGAAAATATTGTACACCACATTCTGTCTTATAGCCAAATGTCCTGGTACGTACCACCACGCTATCTAGATTTAGGCAAGTGGTTATTTAAGTGGTAACAATGCTAAGGTGTTGTAGACTTAAGCCTCTGGTATAGTGTATTATTTTTTAATGACAAAACCTTTTTCTTATGACTTGTATGTTCCTTTTGATTTTGTCCTTAAACTACAGCATTACAGTGCCAACAATTGCGGATGAAGAGAAAGAGCTTCGAGCAAACACACCAAACACGTGTAATAGTGTGTCCCGTGAAATGTGATTTTTTATAAATTGTTTCCTATAATAACATTCAAACTACACTCGCAGAAGAAATTGTTCAAAAAGAGGTTATATTAAACGCAAATTCGGCTTTTGCCTCCAAATTGCAGTTGCCACAATCGAATTGAGGACGTGACGACTGTATTTAGTACTCGGAACTGAATTTCGGTTGAAATAACCTCTGGTAGATTGTAACAACCTCTGTTGCGTTTGTAACTAGCTCTAATTCGAATGTGATGACATCCAATGTGATTGTGACAACCTCTAACTTTGGTTACGGCAAATTCCGTTGCTTTTCTGTGGGTGTACGCAATACGAAAATACAATACGAAGGAAACATTTGAAGACTTTTTTTGTTCGACAACTACATGCTGAAAAAAATGCCCCACCAATATATTGCAGGAACCATGTATATGTTAACACCAAAAATGTTTGGTGGGTCAATAACCAATAATGCTGACGCTGTTAAGCGTGCCACAATTGGAGCAACGATCGCAGACGTTGTGCCATAAGTAATATCAAACAATGCTGACGCTGTTAAGCGTGCCACAATTAAAACAACGACCCCAGAGGTAATTTACGTTATGCCAGCAGTCAACGCGACGGTGCACATTTTGCGACGTCATCATTAGTTGGTAAGGTAGTTATCATTAAGAATTTTGTAATTAATTTAAGTCAGTTCATTTTGAATCATTAAATAAAGAAGTCGCTCCTCTAAGCAGCGCAATACAGGAATAAACTTTAATCTTGTTAATTGGCGCCCAACTAAATCAAGTACCCGAACAGGCTACAAGTGCAACTAAATCAAGTACCCGAACAGGCTACAAGTGCAACTAAATCAAGTACCCGAACAGGCTACAAGTGCAACTAAATCAAGTACCCGAACAGGCTACAAGTGCAACTAAATCAAGTACCCGAACAGGCTACAAGTGCAACTAAATCAAGTACCCGAACAGGCTACAAGTGCAACTAAATCAAGTACCCGAACAGGCTACAAGTGCAACTAAATCAAGTACCCGAACAGGCTACAAATTCAACACAATCAGCAGGAAGAGACCGTAGGACCTTCAACTGAGAGCAGCTGTGAAAAATTGACCCCTGAGTACCAACAAAGAAAAAGGATTCTGTCGACCTTCCGGCTCCCAGTATGCTAGCAATTATTTTAGTGTGAGTATAGTGATAAGTGACTAGAAGCCACTACGAATCCTACGGGACCCTCTAGCGGCAGTAAGAAAATTGTAAAACCAATCCTGTGTAGTTTAAACATAATAAATAAGTGATTAAAAATAAAATATTCAAAATATAAAAGAAAAGAAAAATATAAAATGGCAAACCCAAGCAATTTAGTGAGACCCCCTATCCTAAACATCCAAAATCCTCCCATACCCCAAATTCAACCTAACGTGAACGCGATTGATATCGACGCGATAAGGCAAATGTGTGCAGAACAATCCCGAAATGTAGTCAGGCAAATTCTAAATCCAAACGCAGATATTTCGGGAATAGACCAAGACATAGAGGAAAGATATAGGGGAAATCTTACCGAACTGGACAAAATTCCAGACGTGGTTAGGTGTCTTAGGGAATTCTCTGGCAACCAATCCGAGTATAGCTCCTGGAAAAAGAGCGTGGAAAGAATTTTAAAACTATATGAATCCTATAAGGGAACGCCGAAATATTTCGGTATCCTCAACGTTATCAGAAATAAGATTATTGGCAGCGCTGACGCCGCCCTAGAATCTTACAATACTCCTCTAAACTGGGAATGCATTTCCCGCTGTCTGACACTGCATTATGCAGACAAAAGGGATTTGTCAACCCTGGAATACCAAATGATATCTATTGTACAAGGCAATTGTACTATACAAGAATTTTACCAGGTGGTATACTCCCACCTGTCTCTAATAACAAATAAACTCTCCAGTATGGAGATGGGACGTGAATCGTTAGATATTCTAACACAAACCTATAGGGACAAAGCGCTGGATACATTTATCAGAGGACTTAAAGGTGATTTGCCCCGTCTTCTGGGAATAAGGGAACCCACAGACCTTCCTCAAGCTCTGCATTTGTGTCTCAAATTAGAGAACCAACAATATAGAGCACAGTATGCAAATTCCCATGCAAAAACCGAGAAATCTCAACAGCAACCTCCACCTCGTAAGAACTATAATCCGAAATATATTAATCCAAATCAAGGATTTATTCCACAATCCTTCAATCAAATACCTCAAGGGTATTTTAACCAAAACCAGCCATCAATATCTCAACAACAATTCTTTAACCAGATGCCTCAACGGCAATATTATCAAAATGGCTATGGTTTCGCTCCCCAACGTCCAACGGCACCGAAGCCGCAAGCCAAACCAGAACCAATGGATGTAGATCAATCCATGCGATCGAAAGCGGTCAATTATATGAATAGGCCGGTGCAGGATAACAAGTTTGTAGGAAAAAGACCTACCAATCAATCAGCACAGGTTCATCAACCAGCGAAAATACAAAGGAATTTTCACCTCCAAACAGATGCACCTCAAAACGATTCAAATGAAGAAAACTATGCATCGGAAATGTACAATTATGAAAATGATCAAGAATTACAACCATTAGATGAATATGTTAATGAATATAACACCTTCAATCAAGAGGATGAACAGAATGAAACACAGGAATTCATTGATATTCATTTTTTAGGCTAACAAGCTCGTCCCTACCATATATCGAGTGTAGGACGAGCTCAGGTCAAACACTAAAATTTTTAATTGACACGGGATCAAATAAAAATTATGTCCAACCCGAACTTATCAAAAACCCAATTCCAAATAATGAAACGTTTTACGCGAATTCTGTTGGTGGTAAAACCAAAATTACACACCATACGTTTATAGATCTTTTCCATACAAATTCTAATGGCACTAAATTTTTTCTGTTACCAACGTTGAAATCTTTTAACGCTATCCTGGGAAACGATAGCTTAAAGGAATTGAATGCGGTTATCTTTACTTCCGAAAATTATATGTTAATAGATAATAGAACAAAGGTGCTAATAAAGCAACAATACTCCCAATCCGTAAATACGATAAACATCAGGAACAACCATATGACTCAAAAACAAAAAGTCAACCTAGATTTAATTGTGAAGAGGTATGAAAAATTATTTAGTGACCCGAATGAGAAATTAACTGTCACCACGTCGGTCATGGGTGAAATACAAACCAAGGACGAAAATTCGGTATACTCACGGTATTACCCATATCCACTGCACCTAAAAGATGAAGTCGAAAGTCAGATTAAAGAATTATTGGATAACAATATAATACGACCATCTCGGTCACCATATAACTCGCCGATATGGATCGTACCGAAAAAGGCTGACGCCTCAGGGAAAAAGAAATATCGTTTAGTTATCGATTACAGAAAACTAAACGATGTTACTATACCTGACAAGTACCCAATCCCGAATATAAATGATATCTTGCCACAACTATCCAAAAGTAAATGGTTTTCTGTAATCGACTTGAAGAGTGGTTTTCACCAAATACCGCTAAAGGAAAGTGATATGAAAAAAACTGCATTCTCTGTGAACAATGGAAAATATGAGTTCACAAGACTTCCCTTCGGGCTGAAAAATGCCCCTTCAATCTTCCAAAGAGCTCTCGATGATATCTTACGTGAGCATATAGGGAAAATTTGTTTCGTCTACATTGACGATATCATCATTTTCGCAGAGGATGAAGAGACACATCTGAAAAACCTGCAAATAGTCTTTGAGACCCTACAAGGAGCAAATATGAAGGTCCAGTTGGACAAATGTGAGTTCCTAAAAAAAGAAGTAGAATTCTTAGGGTTTATCATATCAGATTCGGGAATTAAGACAAATCCGGAAAGAGTAAAAGCGATTCAAAATTTTCCGATTCCCAACACACTTAAAGATCTCAGATCCTTCCTCGGACTTGCGAACTTTTATAGACGTTTTATCAGGGACTATGCTAAAATAGCAAAACCCCTGACAATACTTTTAAGGGGGGAAAATGGACGCATGTCCAAACATGTTTCGAGTAAAATAAAAGTAGATCTTGACGAAGAGGCTTTAAATGCCTTCAAGAAATTAAAGAATACACTGATATCCGAAGATGTCTTATTAGCTTACCCGGACTTCGAAAAAGAATTCCAATTGACTACGGATGCCTCTAACTTTGCCCTCGGCGCTGTATTATCCCAGGATAATAGACCAATAATTTTTCTATCAAGAACTCTCCATAAGCCCGAAGAGCACTATGCGACGAACGAAAAGGAGATGCTCGCAATAGTATGGGCTCTCAAGTCTCTTAGAAATTATCTTTATGGCGCAGCCAAGATGAAAATCTTCACGGACCATTTACCTTTAACGTATGCGTTAAATAATAAAAACTCGAATTACAAACTGAAAAGGTGGAAGGCCTTTTTGGAAGATTACAAATATGAATTAATGTACAAACCTGGAAACACTAATGTTGTTGCAGACGCACTGTCAAGAATTCCACAGGAGGTAACACATATTAACTCCATGACAGCAACGCAACATAGTGATGAGAGCTCATCACAGAATCTAATCCAGTTTACAAATGCACCTCTAAATGCCTTCAAAAATCAAATCATAATATCTACCGGCAGTACAGCTTCCTACAAGTTTGAGATCGTTTTTCCCACGTACCATAGACATACAGTTTCAGAACAGGTTTTATCAAAGGATATTTTGGTTCATATTCTGAAGAAATATTTAAACCCTTCAGTAACGAACTGCATTAAAACTACAGACAAAATCCTTGGTGTGCTTCAGGAGATATTCGGACAACATTTCAGTCAATATCAAGTGAAATACACTAGGATTATGGTAATAGACCTCATAGGCGAGGAAGACCAGGAAAGGGAAATTATAACAGAGCATAACAGAGCCCATAGAAGCAGTTCGGAGAATAAGTCTCAAATTCTAACAAGATTCTATTTCCCACAAATGCACGCAAAGATTAAACGTTTAACAAAATTATGCAAAGTATGTAAAGAGAACAAATATGACCGCCATCCCAACAAAATTATGCTCCGGGAATCACCAATTCCCCAATTTCCAGGGCAAATTGTTCATATTGATATCTTCATCACCGAAAAGAAACCCATTTTAACGGCAATAGACAAGTTTTCAAAATACGCACAAGCGAGACTGTTGAAATCCAGGGCTACGGAAGATATTAAGCAACCATTAAGCGAAATCCTCTTGGCATTTGGCATGCCAGAAATTGTGGTAATGGACAATGAAAAATCTTTCAACTCAACAGCCATTACGTTTATGCTAGAGAATCAATTTAACGTAAAAATATTTAAAATACCCCCATATGCTAGCTCGGTTAATGGACAGATAGAAAGATTTCATTCCACACTTGCAGAAGTAATGCGGTGCCTTAAGTCGGATGGTGCCCACAACTCCTTATCGGAACTCCTCCATAGATCCTTATACGAGTATAATAACTCCATCCACTCAACTATACGCAAAAAACCAATTGAAGCTTTCTTCGGTAAACGCATTCATTCGGACCCTCAAGACCTAGAAAAAAATAGACTGGAAATTGTTGAAAGATTAAAGGAAAAGCAAGTACGAGATCTGGAGTTTCATAATAAAAAGAAATCACCTAAGAAGGATTACGAAATTGGGCAGAAAATTTATGTAAAAATTAATAAACGGCTAGGGACTAAGTTAAGCAAGACCTATTCTGAGGAAATCATTAAAGAAAATAGGAAAACTACCATTGTTACAGAATCCGGACGGATCGTGCATAAAAATAACATAAGAAACTAATTAAAGATTTCTTTTCAGAATCATACTTGCTCTCACAAGAGCTGAAGTGCAAATTCTTGACTACTCGAATTCACAAATCGTCACCATAAACACCGGTTATGCCAAGCTCCAAACTGGAACGTTCAAACTAATACATGTAATTGAACCAGACAATTATCAAAATCTAATAGACAAAATACAACTGACCCTACACCACAACGTGAGCACATCCCATCCTCTGTACCCCTTCCTATCCCATGAAACCAATCAACTCCAAGCCCATCTCAATAGAATTAAACCCCGAGTAAGGAGATCGCTTAATTTTATAGGGTCTGCATGGAAATGGATTGCTGGTAATCCCGACCATGATGACTTCGAAATAATTAAACAAAAAATGAATAATGTTTTGCGAAATAATGATAGACAAGTAATTGTAAATAAACTATCTATAGATAATATGAATGCTCTAGCTCAAACAACTAATCAAATTGTAAAGTATTTCAATTCTCATGAAATAGTCAATGAATCACAAGTATCAACTCTTAAATACAAAATAAAATTATTAAAAGAAGAACTTTTAAGTATTCAATATGCCATCCACTGGGCAAAAGCTGGAATAGTAAACTCATTCATTCTCACAAACAACGAAATAAATATTGTTAAACAAATTTTTGAAAAGGAAGCCATCCCTTATATTAATTTAGAAGAAGCATTCGAGTTCTCTGAAGTTAAAATAGCCTCCAGCAATAGTCATCTTATTTATATTGTTACCATACCAACTACCGATGTAAATTCATGTAATAAATTAATAGTTAAACCTACTAAATTTGGAAAATACGTTAATAAGATTCTGTATAACGAAGTATTGTTATGTAACAACTCAACTTTTGGCATAAAGTACCCCTGTAAATCATACAATAAATTAACCATCTGTAATAGTATTAATGTTGAAAATATAAATAATGATACCTGCCTAACAAATTTACTGAGAAGTCACACTTCAAATTGCACATTAATAGACAATGCCGACATACCCACTGTTGAAGAAATTGTTCCTGGAATACTCCTACTAAATCAAATCAACGAAACTATTCATATTAACGAAGAACCACGGGATCTGACCGGAACCTACATTCTGCAGTACCATAATGCATCAATAGTTGTCAAAGACAAAACATATAACTATTTCCAAATGATGGATGTTCAACCTTTACCACCTATTTTACAGCCTAGATTACCTGGATCAACGATTGAGAAAACGCTTACCTTACAATCAGTAAAAGAACTTCACCTCAAGAATACCGAAGAAATCGGCCTCCTAGATGTCAAGAACAGATGGACTTCAGGAATTAATTTTGGATTATCCACCATTATCATACTATTCGTAGTGATGCTTGTGAGAGGAAGAAATCAAACAAGCAAAGAAATTGTAACCACTATACCAGCAGTACACCTCTCACTCCCTGAAGTTGCCACCACAAATTTTATGGAATCGCAACAGACCCCAAGATTGTCCCAAATACCATATTTCTAAAATGTCACGATCGAGGACGCTCATAATTAAAAGGGGAGGTGTTAACACCAAAAATGTTTGGTGGGTCAATAACCAATAATGCTGACGCTGTTAAGCGTGCCACAATTGGAGCAACGATCGCAGACGTTGTGCCATAAGTAATATCAAACAATGCTGACGCTGTTAAGCGTGCCACAATTAAAACAACGACCCCAGAGGTAATTTACGTTATGCCAGCAGTCAACGCGACGGTGCACATTTTGCGACGTCATCATTAGTTGGTAAGGTAGTTATCATTAAGAATTTTGTAATTAATTTAAGTCAGTTCATTTTGAATCATTAAATAAAGAAGTCGCTCCTCTAAGCAGCGCAATACAGGAATAAACTTTAATCTTGTTAATTTATATATATATTTGCAAGCATTGTTTTCATGAATCCAAGAAATTTGTTGTCTCGTCACGTTTTTGTTTGAGCAGTTTTCAAAAAGCAAATCCACATTTGGGTCATAAAAACATATATTTTAGCCTATTAATCATTGTATCTCCAACATGTAATATTGAATGGCAAACAAAATGTGTTTGGACACAAGTGTACTATATTTGCAGGAGTATACACACACTTTCCATTTGCATCCAAACAACAACAAAAGAATGATCTTTCGGTGCGTGTCTACTACATTCGATTAAGCATACATTGTATCGTAGTACATTGTGTGATTTTATTTTTTATTTTTGTATTTTTCGTAAAAAATAGCTCGTTAGAGTAAAAATACAAAAGAAACATTTGAAGATATTTTTGAAACAAAGTTACTTTTGCGCACGTTGAGAGATGGGGCTAAATGGAAAAAAAATTAAACAACTTTTTTTAACACTATTATACTACAACCCAGTGTTATCAACTACATTGGGTACTTTTGCTTTGGTTTGTGTCTAGACTAACATATGTTGGGAAATTTCTTGTTTAATGGGAAGTTGTCTAGGAGGATCCTGTAACCAACATTTAGTATATATTGTAGTTTTGAACCCGATAAAAAGTAAATTTAGAAAAAGCCAAAGTGCAAGAAGTTTAAAAAAGACCGTTTTCTTAAATAAGTGCCTTTTCTTAAAAAAATTAAATTTTCTCAAAAAAAATACCTATTCATATTCTTAAACAAAGTACCTTTTCTTAAAAAAAAATCTTATCTTAAAGAAGTACCTTTGCTCAAAAAAAAGTAAATTTTCATACAAAAAGTAGCTTTTCTTAAAACACGTAATTTTATCCAAATAAGTATCTTTTCTCAAAAAAGTAAATTTTCTTAAAACAAATTACTTAAAAAAAAAAAAAATGGTTTCGCATTACATCCCATGAAGGGACTGGGGAGAACTTCTCACAATCACTGAGCTGTGCGCTTTCCAGTTTTCACTCACTGATTGGGACCTACAGTTTTACACCGATTCCGAACGGTAATTTGAGAAGCTTTTTCATGGCTAGATACTCGTTAGTGTCGCCGTCACTATGCGAGGTGACCGCCGTCGAAAGAAATTTTAAGGTGGTCAGAGCCGAGTTCGAACCCAGGATCTCATGTACAAGAGCCGCGCACACTAACCATTGCACCACCGACGGTCACTAATTACTTACAATTACTCTTAAAAATTTACCTATTCTTGAAAAAAAGACCAATTCTAAAAAAAATTACCATTTCTTAAAAAAAACGTTTTGTTACCTTTACTTGAAAAAAAATACAAAAATACAAAAATTCCTTTTCTTAAAAATAAAATAATACCTTTTCCAACCGGGTGTCCCCTGATACCACATGTAATTTTCTTCTTTTGTTCGACGACTCTGGAATTTTTCTGAATAAGAAAAACTTTGATTCACACGCTTCATCCTTGTGAATCTTCCCTTCGAGAAAATTTCTATACATATTTTATATATATTGTTACGAATTTCCTTATTTGTCCTTTTTGCGTTATTTTATTCCCAATAATAAAACAAGGTTCGTTTTAAATTACGATAATTACAACGGTTTAACTTCCTTTTATTTTACTTATATAGTACAACAGTTTACTTTATTTATAACACTTTAACAAGTCTTATGTTTTACTATCGATTCGCGTTGCTTACATTACGGAGTTTAATCACAAACTGAACTCTCCACTCCAAAGACCTCCGCTATTTATACCAACTCACCATACTCAAATGAAGGTATGTATATCTAGCGAATTCAAGAACCTTCTAGATGTTGTTGTTGTTGCTTATCTTTGTAGAACAATCTCGAACATAGGAGAATTATCTTTACTGAGGTGAATTCATGCTAGTGGTTTAGCGAGCTGGTACGTTGTTACAATGCATACTTTCAGGCGCAGCACTAACCGCCTGTTATTAACATACTGTTAGTAGAGTAATTAATAGCAAGCAAAAGCTTTTACTTATTCGTAACAATATATTCATTTTAATAAAAAAAAATACAAAAAGTTTTATAATTTTTCCGGGAAATGTTGTGATAAGATTACAATAGGTACATTTTTTCCTAACTTATACACGTTAACTCATACAAAATGACAACCTGCACGTTAACATGTATAATTTTAGATGTTGAGAATAACTCCGATAAAAGTGTTACCAAGTTTGGCTTTGGCATTCATTTCATTTATTATATTTCACCGACGTTTTGAAAATTATGATGTAAATATAAGGGGTAGTTAATTTGTTTAATCAAATATTTCAAAAGTTTTATAAAATATTATTGGGGTTTCTTCTTCTTTAAGACGAAGAATTCCAATGCAATACTGGAGACAAAGAACAACTAAAATAAAACTACAAGGAAGTACAGTTTAATATTTCACAAATCTATTTATTCAAATTAAAAAATATTTTCCATGGAACTTTATCCTCCTCGAAACTTTAGATTTACAAAATTTTAGATTTACAAAAACTGGATTCTGCTGCTTCAGAAGCTTGAATGTATTGTATTGTATTGTATATGCAATATGTATTTGCCTGTTTCACCCGCAATCAGTTGCCTCTTACACTTCGTTTGAGTAATTTACTTGTATTTTTTGAAAGACATGACACCCTAATGCGCAGGTAATATTTTATATATTTTTTTTGTAGTTTTAGGATTACGTTCCGCACTTTACTTTGGCAAAGGCAGAAAGAAACGAAATTGAGGCCATGATAGTGGTAGTTGATTGTTCTATTCATTAATGGTTCTGCTTTAATTAAAGCAACTTAAGGAGAAAATGTAAAGAAACTATATTGTTTTTCAAGTGCCAGGATAAAAATAAGGAATCTACGATTTAAAGAGTGAGCATATGGGTGATTCCAAACCAAAGTGACAATAAAAAAAAAACTTTATCTACGGTTCTTTGATTTGAAAGAAATTGGACACATTTTTCCATCCGAATATTTATTAGGTTGTACTGAAAACATTTTTTATAAGGTGAACATGAAATTTTTTTTATACGAGAGTACTTATAAGCTTTGTTCATTTACTTTCTCAGTAAAAATTTGCAAGAATCTACTTTTGAGAGGGAAATAACGATTTTACTCTCTTTATGAAAATTTTCACAGAAAGTGTGCGATTAAACATTCGCAAGGAAACAGCTGATGTAGTCTTATCCTTTGCTACAAACATTATGGCATGTAGTTACATTACATATCAAATTGTAATGTGGTTGATTCTCCAGAATTTGCTGAATCCCACCGTACATTCTTGCTTTCCATTTTCTTTCTAAATTCATTTATAAAGGGTGTCTCAGTAAGATTGCACCTTTCAAATTTATTGTAATCCTTTTTGTGCAAGTAGCAACTCTGAAATTTTGCAGCTGTCACATATGTTTATACTGAATATTAAAACTGGAGCGCTTTGCGAAAGAGTTATGCGTTATAATTGTGAAAACTTGTTATAAAGATTTGGAAATTTATGCTGAGACCGCTTCGAATAATTTTAAATCGAGTAAGTGCACCTAATGTGTCAATCATTCGAAGAGTGGGCATCAAATTTGAGGAAACTGGGTCGGTTATGGACAGCAAAACTCCTGTGCTTCAAAGTACCGGTCGGTCTCTTGAAAATTCCTTCAGAATTTTGACAAAAGAGCTCCACCTTCATGCGCACACAATGCAGTTTACTCATGAGCTCAAACCAGCAGACCATGGAAAGCCCCGGCAATTCGGCAATCCGGCAAAAAAAATCCAATGAGTGTTCGAACTCACGGGCGATGTGTTAACACCTTTTTGGCTACACGGTACCTGTTTGATTTCTATGAACACATTTGTAAATGTTACATTGGAAAATAAAAAACAGCGTTCAATAATCATACGATGACGTTACATTTAAATAATATTAATACTTACAATTATTTAAAGACAAGTGCAAGCACTTGTGTCATTATTTTCAAGCTTAATAAATAAATGGTTTCCCATTACATCCCATGAAGGGACTAGGGAGAACGTCTCACAATCACTGACCTGTGCGCTTTCCAGTTTTCACCCACTGATTGGGACCTATAGTTTTACACCGATTCCGAACGGTAATTTGAGAAGCTTTTTAATGGCTAGATACTCGATAGTGTCGCCGTCACTATGCGAGGTGGCCGCCGCCGAAAGAAAATTTGAAGGTGGTCAGAGCCGGGTTCGAATCCAGGATCTTATGTACAAGAGCCGCGCACACTAATCATTGCACCACATACATACATTGTAATGTTCGTACATACGCTACACAAGTTCACAAAATTTTCGTTGCTCTCTTGCGATCTCATTTTTATATAAGTTTAATACGTCATCATTCTCTTTGCTCTGAGAGTGCTCTGCACCCACATTTTATTTGACTTACCTTTCACAATAATAAAAAACCAACACGTAAAAAACGTAGTTTTTGACTATAAATTCTTTATATATGACCACGCCCCTGTGTCCAATCCCGCCCATATTTGCAGCTGATCTTAGAATATGTAAACCTAACCAACATACCCAATTTTGTTCAAATACCTTTAAAAGGAGCAGAAATAATGGATTTTTAATTTGTGATTTGTATGGGAGCTAGCACGCCCCTTTCTCCAAACCCGCCCATATTTTGACAGTTGTCGTCGCCTTTAGTTTACCTGCGTAGTTTCAGCTTGATTGGATTACGGGGAAAAGGTTACAAATCATTCCAAAGTTTTTTCGGTGCGCAGACAAGTGAAGTTAATATAAAGAATTTAAAAAAGGCGTTCAATCATATGATGACGTTTCATTTAAATAATATTAATACTTAATAACACTTAAAAATATTTAAAGCCGAGTGTCATTATTTTCTTGCTTAATACGTTTTATTTTATACCCACAAAAAACAAAGAGGATGCAAAGCAACAGACATATGTACATTAGGGTGATAACTTTTTTTAGGCAACATTCTCCCCAGGGCTTTCCTAATGGCAAATATTGTATTAATGATAAAAAAAAAACTATTTCAGTTCAATTTGGTAAAAAAAAAAACCTTACGCACCGACAGCGATTTCTAAAATGCCTTTAATATATTTGTTTTAATTTTTTTTAATACCAATTTTTTAAAATATGGTTTATACATATGTAAGTCTGTAAACAAATAATAACAATAAATGATTAAAAGTTGATATTGTAAGATATAAACTTTAGGTTCAAAGTACGCGATGCTTTACAAAGCGGATATATAACTTGTACTATTTTTATTTTTGTTTGATTCAAAACTTTAACGCGTTTGGTGCGTAACCTTTTTTAACGATAGCGAAAAACTTAAAACGCAGTTCTTAATATTTGTCCATGACCTACACGAGATTTTGTTGGGGAGATTTGATATTTGCAAAAAATTCAAAAAGTTATTACCCTAATGTACAAGGTGGCGCAAAAGTAAACTGTTCGATGTTTTTTGACTGTAATTTAAAAAAAAATTAAAAACTTTGATTCTTCTTGTGGATTATTTTTATTTGGTCTTTTAATTTTTTTTACATCAAGTCGAGAATATGAGGTCATGTAAATGGCCGCCGCCACAGTTGATTGTCATTTGAGCCCTTTTTATGGCATTTTCCATCACTTTGGCCAGAACTTCCGGCGATGGGTCCTCACATTCTTGACGGATATTGTCTTTAAGAGCTGCAAGAGTCTGAGGCATGTTGACATAAACCCGCGACTTCAAAAAGCCCCACAAAAAGAAGTCTGGAGCGGTCAAATCAGGCGATCTTGCTGGCCAGTGCAAATCGCCAAAACGGGAGATTAGGCGCCCGGGAAATGCATCCTTCAGCATATCGGTTGTGGCACGTGCAGTGTATGTCGTTGCACCGTCCTGTTGGAACCACATGTTTTCCAATCCCAATTCATCAAGTTGCGGCAAAAAGAACTCGTTGATCATTGCTCTGTAGCGTGGCACGTCGTCTGGTCGATGTCAACGGCGCTTCCATGACATCCTCGGCTACAGCAGCAATATTCTCTGCAGAACGGCTACTCCGGGGTCTGCCACGCCTGGCAGCATCTCGTGTTGTGCCAGTCTCTTCGAGGCGAGCGGCTAAACGTCGCAGTGTTTGACCAGTAGGCGTTGGACGGCCAGGAAATCTGCGACGAAATTCACGTTGTGCCAAAGTCACCGACCGATTATTGGTCAAATAAATAGTCAGCAATATTCCGCGTTCTGGAGCAGTGTAGCGTAACATTGTTTATTAACGTGTATTTCGCATGTGTTTACTTCACAAATGTCAAAACAGAACTGACATTAGGGGCCAATCGCAAAATTTATAGCATTTTCTGATAGGAGGATTACTTTTGCGCCACCTTGTATAATATACTTGTGCCCAAACGCAGTGTTTTCTATTCAATATTACATGTTTGAGACACATTGATTCATATGTTATAAAATATGTGTTTGAATCCCAAATATATCTGTGTTTGTGATACAAATGCAGCCGTGTTTGTTGCACTGTGTGGTCTCTCGAGAGCAAGAGAATAAAAGAGGGGCAACGAGTGTGGATATCTTGTAAGTGTGTATCTATATTTTTGCATTATAACGGGTTTTTCAATAAGAGCGCTACAAAAGTTTTTTTTTTAAATAAAACAAAACCGGTTTTAGATACCAATGAAATTCTTTATTCCTGTGAAAGTACGTTTGATGCCATTATATGTGGAACTCGATTTCTTTTGCATGGCCACCACGGGCACGCTTGCAAAAGTCCAGACGGTGAACCCAATTTTCGACTGGTTTCAAGCATAAATCGGCAGATGCTGCTGCAATTTCACGTTCGATATTCGTATGAAGTTCATTAACCGTCGCTGGCTTGTTAGCATAGACCATAGACTTGACGTAGCCCCGCAGGAAATTATCTAACGGCGTCAAATCGCACGACCGAGGCGACCAATCGACTGGACCATTTCGTGAGATAACACGTTCACCAAACTAGGTTTCCAAGAAATTGATTGTGGCATTCGCTGTGTGGCTTGTGGCGCCGTCCTGTTGGAACCACATGTCCTCCAAGTCCATTTTATCCAATTGGGGCCAAAAATATTCGGTTATCATTGAACGGTAGCGATTCGCATTCGCAGTAATGTGCCGGTCTTGATCATCACGGAAGCAGTGCGGCCCAATGACGCCGCCGGCCCATTAACCGCACCAAACCGTAATTTTTTCGGGATGCAATGATGACTCATGGATTACGTGTGGATTGCTGTCTGACGAATAACGCATATTTTGCTTATTGACGAAGTCATTCACCCAGAAATGAGCCTCATCGCTGATTGTTGAGGCCTCTTAAAGTTGGCCTCTTAAAGTTGAGGCCACTGACTCCAAATTTCGGTAGTAAATTTTAATAATTTCGACTCGTTGTTGGCTCGTATATCTTTCCATGATGAAATGGCAAACCTTACTGAAGAGAAATGTCAAGAGCGGTAAAAAATATGGCGTCGTTTGCTCTCCCTATCGATTTACTATTGTAGCGTCTCTGTTGAAAACCCCTTTACTATCAGTGAGTGATTCATAAATATTCATGAATACGCGTGTAAATTGCAGATGAAGTCAGTATTATTCATTTTGACTGATGCATTGCGTTTTAATTTCATGTATTCAGTCATCATCGGACAGAGGATATCAAAAGCGCTTGATCAGTGAAAAAATATTAAACAAACGTTCGGACAATTAAATGGTTTGTGATGTTGCTTTGATTTTTGTATATGTTTTTCGCATATATTTATGTATGTGTGCTACCAAAGTGAGAAACGATTTTGAGGAAAGAAACTGGAAAGGGCAACAACGTGAATCGCATTTTCTGCCCGAGCCTCTGCTGAAAAATTCGGAATGGCGAACAATTTGTGAAATATAATAAAAAACACAAGTAATTAATACACGTTTGTCTTGCATGAACTAGATTTGTATATAAGTATGTATATTGTTCTTGCGGCAACGCAAAGTGATAACCAACGCATAGTTGAAACCTTCTGAAGAGAAAATCGTGGGAGACAACAAAGAAAGGAGAAACAACAGAGCAGCAGATTCAAAACAAAACAAATAATGCATTCAATGCAAGTAAATGTAAAAATCATTTAAATCCTTTAATTGTTTGTATTAAATATTTATATAAGTAAATGTAATGGATAAATGTGGATGGACATATATAAAATTAATTATAATAAATAAAAAAAGAAGGAATAACTCGTATCTTAATATTATTATGTTTTGTAGAAAATACTCATATGCTTGCACGTAAGTATTTGAAGGTTTGAAGGAAACACGCGAATGATTCCACGTAAGTATATGGATGTTTGCGATGAAGCTCGCATATGTTTCCACGTAAAAGCATACATATTTGTCAGTAAACATGCTAATGTTTGCATTTAAATACACCTGAGTTTGGGATTTGCAAACATATAAATGTTTGAAGTTTGTTCCAAACATATACATGGTTCCTGCAGATTATGTTTGCGAGAATCTGTTTCAGAGTTCGTTTGTTTCGCAGCGTGTAGCCAACATCGTATGATGTGAATCCATAGTTGTCGCAATATTAGTCGTGTTTTGGTTACAAGCAAGCGATTATCGCTTGCTAAGTTTCAAGGAAAACGGATATTTAGCGAAAAGTAAAATTATTCAAAAATATGGTTGAATATGGTAAAAGATATCAAAAAAGAAAAATTATAAACTTAGCGAAAATGAGTCTTGTCGCTAAGTCTTCGCTAAGTCTCCGCTGAGTTCTTCATACAAAACAAGCGATTATATTAGCAAGCGGTGTAACCAAAACACGCATAATGTTAGTTCCACGTTTAGTTAAATAATTTTTAACTATGCCTGAGTCGGTTTTGACTTGTGGATTGTGTCTGTGTAATGTTGAAAGGTCTATGGTTCGTTGTCGCCCAATAAGTTTTTTAGAGGCTCGACAACTTTCTCCAAACAACATTGTCAAATTTTTGAGTAATTTTATGTAGCACCGGAACTTCTCGATCACACCGTAGGAACTCACCTTCTCATATACAAGAATCGTGCATACTAATCATTGTACCAACGATGGATACCAACGATACTTTCATATTGCAAGATAATTTTTGCCGCTTTCGGAGTGGATTTGGAAGAAATCGATTCTCAACGAATTCTACAGCTTTTGGAGTTCGCGTTCGGCCAGATCTAGGATGGTCAACTACTTCACGTTGGTGTCATTGGACCAAATGCGTTTTGGAACTTTTTAAAGCTTTTGATCCATACGTCTAGCTGTCTAATCAACACGATAACTGCTGTAAATCTTTACCAATCACCATGATATTTTGTTAGTGACTTGTGTTTGCTGAAAATGGGCGTTATGTCCACTCCATTCTTCTACCTCCCATAGACGCAGTTAGTACAAAATAATGTTTCGTCCAAAACCTTTTGCAGGTGTACGGTAGTAGCTTCACCTCAGACATCTGTAAAAGTTTATTTATCTGGAATAAATTGGACAAGTTGCTACGCCCATTACGATATCTCCCTTACAAAATCTGGGCGGCCGTCTGGCTTGCCGATACGATAAAGACGGTAAGCACTTTCGATCTTAAAGAAATTAGATATTAGGCTTCATTTCGTTAAACGCCAGCCACCTACTAAAACAAGGTTGATATTGTCACAGCCGTTTTGATACCTCCCATACAAAAGAGGTGGTGATCGACAAGATGACTTCCGTGAAACACAACCAATCGCTATTAAATTTTGGTATTAGGCAATATTTAGTCAAACGCTACTCCGCAACGGAAATGAGTGCTTTGTACCTCCCATTCAGAAAATGGGTAACTGTTCCGGTGATTGATGCGATATCTTCCGTAAACGACAACCGATCTTAATGAAATTTGGAATTGGGAATGTTTTGTTAAAACCTACTTTGCTATTTCAAATGTACAACTGTGTCACGCCCATTTTTGTACCTCCCATACAAAACATGAGCG
This sequence comes from Phaonia tiefii, assembly GCA_963931995.1. Lineage (NCBI taxonomy): Eukaryota > Metazoa > Arthropoda > Insecta > Diptera > Muscidae > Phaonia > Phaonia tiefii. Next base: position 66,017,170 of record OZ008369.1, read on the forward strand.
GCTTTCTGGTTGATCGCCATGATAGCGTCCCGTAAGCCACAACGGATCTTAATGAAATTTGGAATTGGGAATGTTTTGTTAAAACCTACTTTGCTATTTCAAATGTACAACTGTGTCACGCCCATTTTTGTACCTCCCATACAAAACATGAGCGGCTTTCCCGTTGATCGCCATGATAGTTTCCGCAATCTTAATGCAATCGGCAATGTTTTGCAGTGGGTAATGTTTTGTCAAATGCTACTTTACCACCAACAATTTTAAATTTTGCCACATCCATTTTTGTACCTCCCATACAAATGTTGAGCGGCCAATTGGCTGATAGTCACAAGAAATCCCAAAAAACAAGTGATTCTAAATAATTTGTCTATTCGATAATACATTGTCACTCGGCTATTGAATATGGGTGCAAGCATGTAACGTGGTTTTTTTGAGGGCTGAGAGAAGCTCAGTCAGGTCCAGAGTATCCTCCAAACCTTTCGAAATAAGCACAGAATGGTTTAACCTTTTCTGCGTTTCGAATTCAGATTCTCTATTAATAGTTTATTTACAAAGTAATTTAATTTACAAAAATATCATCAAGTGATTCACACGTTGGGCACAAAGTACATAGGAACAGTAAGCCGAAGCTTCTGTGTAAGAACAGTAAGCCGAAGCCTCTGTGTTAGAAAAGTAAGCACAAGTCTCTGTATAACAATAGTAAACCGAGGATTCAGGGTAAATGTATTTACTATCTTGATAAAAAAAAAAATGATTTCCCATTACATCCCATGAAGGGACCGGAGAGAACTTCTCAGAATCACTGAGCTGTGCGCTTCCAGTTTTCACTCACTGATTGGTTTGAGAACACTCGTCTTGGTTTGAAAACTCTCTTCCGGGAATACTTGGCTTAACAACACTTTCCTGGGGACACTTGTCTTTGCTTGACAGCACTCTTCTGGGATCACTTGTATTGGCTTGAGACCACTCTTCAGGGAACACTACCCAGCGGTGGAATTTGCGAGGCCTTCCACGAATACATAAGGCATGCGGAATCATTCTTTGGCAATGCCTACTTTAATAATGTCTGCGAAATGCATGATTTTATAATGTGTGTGAAGATAAATTCCGAATTTAACTATCCAAGACACAAACCACTTCGTTTACAGAATTATGTTGTGGAGTTAGCAGACCAATGTTAATGTATGAAATACGATGAGTAGGTATAAAAAACAGACTTTTGGACAATTTGAAATTTATAAAATAAACAGAAAACTGTTTGAGTTTAAAATATTTGAAAAAACTAATGCCAACAACTTTCGAGATGCACATAGGGCGTCAATAAAAAAAATGGCATTTCTTTCTAAACATATATAGCTGATATACATAAATATAACTTTCCTCGTCAGCTAAATCTATGTCATTATCCAAGGCCCGACACTAACTTTCCATATTTAATATCAATTTTACTCAAAACACCTTTAGTTAAATAAATTATCCACTTTCTGTTTTTAATAAACTACGCAATAATGTATATCCCACTATATCCAAACGAAGAAAACCTCGTCAATGAGACTTATGTCCAGACGTAGCCCTTGCTTAGTAGATTTAAACTGGCTACTCATTTTCAGGATAGACACCTTCGGAATATGAAATTTTTCAATTTCAAATATTTTCCTATTTTAACATTTTCGCCCACTGTGTCCAAACGAACAAAACCTCGTCAATGAGATTTATGTCCAGACGTAGCCCTTGCTTAGTAGATTTAAACTGGCTACTCATTTTCAGGATAGACACCTTCGGAATATGAAATTTTTCAATTTCAAATATTTTCCTATCCTGAAAATGAGTAGCCAGTTTAAATCTACTAAGCAAGGGCTACGTCTGGACATAAGTCTCATTGACAAGGTTTTCTTGGTTTGGACACAGTGGGCGAAAATGTTAAAATAGGAAAATATTTGAAATTGAAAAATTTCATATTCCGAAGGTGTCTATCCTGAAAATGAGTAGCCAGTTTAAATCTACTAAGCAAGGGCTACGTCTGGACATAAGTCTCATTGACGAGGTTTTCTTCGTTTGGACACAGTGGGCGAAAATGTTAAAATAGGAAAATATTTGAAATTGAAAAATTTCATATTCCGAAGGTGTCTATCCTGAAAATGAGTAGCCAGTTTAAATCTACTGAGCAAGGGCTACGTCTGGACATAAATCTCATTGACGAGGTTTTGTTCGTTTGGATATAGTGGGATATACATTATTGCGTAGTTTATTAAAAACAGAAAGTGGATAATTTATTTAACTAAAGGTGTTTTGAGTAAAATTGATATTAAATATGGAAAGTTAGTGTCGGGCCTTGGATAATGACATAGGTTTAGCTGACGAGGAAAGTTATATTTATGTATATCAGCTATATATGTTTAGAAAGAAATACCATTGTTTTTATTGACGCCCTATGTGCATCTCGAAAGTTGTTGGCATTAGTTTTTTCAAATATTTTAAACTCAAACTGTTTTCTGTTTATTTTATAAATTTCGCTGCCTTTGTGCTCACAGACCGTCCAAAAGTCCGTTTTTATACCTACTCATCGTATTTCATACATTAACATTGGTCTGCTAACTCCACAACATAATTCTGTAAACGAAGTGGTTTGTGTCTTGGATAGTTAAATTCGGAATTTATCTTCACACACATGATTTTATAAGGCTTCCACAGGCCTGTTAAAAGAATGCCAGAAGACGCTGTTATTCATGAAACCCTGTCTTTCCACATGTTCGCGATTCGTCGTTGCAAAATCATAACATCCGATAGCCCAGTAGATAAAGCGTCCGATTGTAAGTTCTAAGGTCATGTGTTCGATTCCTGTGGCTGCAGAATTTAAAAAAAATCATTTATAAGAATTACAATTGGTTAAAGTATAAATCTGAAATATGAAGCTAATTTCCATATATGTATATTTTTTTATTTTTACGCAAGTCCTTCTAAATCTACTCTTTTTACAGGCCTTCATAAGGCCTTCTAGTAGAGAGGGATGGAAGGCCTTGCCTCCCAATCTCACGCAATGTTAAAAAGAAAGGAGGAGGTAAGGTGTAGGGAAGGCCCGTCGTATTTTAAAGAAGGCCTGTTCGGTCATGATTTCAGGCCTTCCAGGTCATGACTTCCGCCGCTGGGTAGTCTTGGGTTGGTATACTCTTTAGTTGGCAATTTGCGGACTAATTGATTTAAGGTGACCGTGAAGTTGAATAGAATATGCGTGTTACTGGCTCGGTATGTGCTTTACATGTCTGGTGAGAACGGTACGGGATAGGTTATCATTGGTTAAAGTACATAGGAACAGTAAGGCGAAGCTTCTGTGTAAGAACAGTAAGCCGGAGCCTCTGTGTTAGAAAAGTAAGCACAAGTCTCTGTATAACAACAGTAAACCGAGGATTCAGGGTAAATGTATTTACTATCTTGATATAAAAAAAAAATGGTTTCCCATTACGTCCCATGAAGGGACCGGGGAGAACTTCTCACAATCACTGAGCTGTGCGCTTTCCAGTTTTCACTCACTGATTGGGACCTACAGTTTTACACCGATTCCGAACGGTATTTTGAGAAGCTTTTTCATGGCTATATACTCGATAGTGTCGCCGTCACTATGCGAGGTGACCGCCGCCGAAAGAAACTTGAAGGTGGTCAGAGCAGGGTTCGAACCCAGGATCTCATGTACAACAGCCGCGCACACTAACCATTGCACCATCGACGGCCACAAAGATAATAAAGACAGAGTTAAAAATTACTTTTGATACTTATCACAACTAGAGCCCCAGATCAAGTACGGTGATCTTATCGGCTAGTCAAACCAAATGCTAAATACTCCGGCTGAATTGACGTGAATGAGAATTACAACGATACTCTCATTCTTGTGTGGTCGCTGTCGCCACTTTTTGTCGCGGCTGTGTGTATTTATTATACACCGTCGACAGAGTTTGTGCGTTTATCAGTGAGTGAGTTGGGTGGTTGTAATGTTTCGTGAAAGTTATGAATGTTATAACGGACGGACCAGAGAAGAATGGAGGTGTGAATGATAGTGGGTGTATACAAAATATAGCGTTTTCTTAAATTATGTACGGACGGACAATAGCGTCACGTTACAAACCCTTTCGGGTAACCTTTTGAACCAATGGATGAATAAGGTGAGTGTATGGTTAAGTCGGTTCACCGAATTTCTGTACTGGTTTTTAAGTCATACACGAAAACATTCAAAGAATTTCCATTACATGATTATCAACAACTGACGCCCAAAAAAAATATTTTGCGACTTATTGAAATGAAATTTCACTTGTCAAAATGCGGTCAATATGACAAATGTTCTGACAGTGATTTCTGACAGTGGACGAGTTTAGTTGTGTATCAAAACATATATACAGTGACGAGCAAAATTGTAACAGGTTTGCCATAATATAAGGTTAAAACTTTAATTTTTAGCAGCGTTTAACCTTAGAACTAAAATATTTTTTTGAATTTTACTTTGATATGGTCTCTTTCATAATGAAGATTTATATCTACAACAATTATACATATATGTTTAAAGGAGTGTACTATGTTAACAAACTCCAATGTTACAAATACGCACTCTCTGCAATGTTACAATATTGCACTCTCTTCAACTCATTAAATATACAGAAACTCAAAGGTAACCATCACGTAGCTCATATATTTATTGTAGCTTTTTTCAATTGCTCATTATTTTTCACATGCTGATGAAAAATGGAAGCATCTCAAGTAGTTGAAATCATAGAACTGTTAAAAAATAATAATCCTGTTTGGATCGTTGTAAAAAAGTTTAATGTAAGTCATATGACGATCCAGAGATTAAAACAGAAGAAAAAAATTCTAAAAATTCAACAGATCATGGACGCCCCAGAAAGATTAACGGCTGCACTTGTCGGCATTTCGCCAAATTAGTGACAAGTGGGCATGCAATTATTCCAGCTGTTTTTTTTTTAGCTTTAAATTATTTATTGCCCAATGTCATTATGCAAATTTAGTTCTTATTCTACGGTGTATCGTTTCTCTAGCATCCAAAGACAATTCTAGACTTACAATTTTTCTTTTTTGACGTTAAATATTGACGTCAGTGAGTGGACTGCTCGTTGGAGTCTCAAAAGATTGCGTGCTAAGGCTGCAGGGAAGAAAAGGAATATAAAGCTTCGTAAAGAATTCGAGCAGTGGTACGAAAGCTGGACTGAGGCTGACTAGAAGAAGCTATTACATTCGACACGTTTTAAATAACAAAAATAAAATTACGCCTTGTGCGTACGATTCTATAATCTGCTGAGACGAAAATCAATCGATTTGAGTCCGTTGGACGTGCTTGGTACTGGACCAAAGAGCCAAATACTATTACCCCGAATGCAGTAACACCAACCATGAAACATGGTGGTGGATCCATAACAGTATGGGGACATATTACGAAGAGTGGAGTAGGTGCTCTGGTTAGAGGTAAAGGTATTCTTAAAAAAAAAACAATATCTTTCAATTCTGCTAAATCATTTACCAGCTGTTATAGAAAAAACAGATCTGACTACTGAAAGACTGATTTTTCACCATGACAAAGACCTAAAACATTCTGTCAAAATCGTTAAAAACTGGTGAAACATTTAATAATTTACAACTATGAAATGGCGAGCGTAATCATCGGACTTAAATCCGATTGAAAACTTTTGGAGTTACATATAATCTCAGCTCATCAAGTACCCAGATGCTCCAAAAGGCGTAAACGAGCTGTGGGACAGGGTAAAATAAACTTGGAATGCAATTCCAAAAATTTAAAATTTTGCAACAGCCTGCCTGACCACTGTAGTGTATTTGAGGCGGAAATTACCACCATACTGGAGGTTGCTGAACTACTGAAAAGTAGTGTCACAACCCTCTGGAGAATATGTATCTACACAGCCAGCCAGGCTACGTCTCTGACGGTGAAAGAATGCCACTCATCACTTAGGGTGATGGCAGAGTACTTTGACATCAGGCTCATCTGGGTACTGGGACACAGTGACATTGTAGGCAATTGCGTAGCGGAAGCGTTAGCTAGACAGGGCACTACGGCACAGGTTCTTCCGGCCAAAAGAAAGTATTAGTATGCCACTCTCTACCTACCGTTTGCAGATCAGGCAGTGGGCCGATAATATGTTCAAGGACAAGTGGAGAATTACTTCAACTTGCAAACAAGCCAGGGTCCTCTGGCCACAGGTGGACCGGGAAGAGGACTAGGCAACTACTTAACTTGCCGAGAGGCAGGTTATCCACAATGATAGGAACACTTACGGGGCATTGTCTTGTAGGAAAACACGCCCTAAAATTGGGACATAGAAACTCCACTCTCTGTAGATGCTGCATGGAATAGGACGAGGAAACGACGAAACACCTTCTCTTGGACTGCCCGGCTCTGGCAGGACTAAGAAGTAGGAGATTCGGAATACATCGAGTTAGCACCGTAGCCCTACAGGATATTCCTGTAGGTCTTTTATTGAAAGGGCAAATTGGCTAGACGACTTGTCAATAGTTGCTATGGAGGAAACTGCAAGTATCACAATGGGCTTCTTTAGCATAAGCTTGGTAGACAGTGTGCTGTCTTGCAGCCTTTTCAACCAACCAACCAACCATGCCACGCCGTCTACGAGCTCTTAAAATAGCCAAAGTCTATTAGAGAAAATATTGAATCAGAGAACAAATAACTTAACATAAAACAAGAGTGCAAAATTGTAACATTTGTATAACTTTACAATATTTACTGTTCACTTTGTATATATCAAAGTAGAATTAAAATTGTTTTTGTTATTTCACGAGAGATCATTCAATTGATTCAAATAAATAAATGATTTCTCATTACATCCCACGAAGGAACTGGTTAGAGCTTCTCACAACCAGTGAGCTGTGCGCTACCTAGTTTTAGACTCACTGATTGGGATTTACAGTTTTTACACCGATTCCGAACGGTATTTTGAGAAGCTTTTTTATGTCAAAATACTCGATAGTGTCGCCGTCTTTATGCGAGGTGACCGCCGTCGGAAAATAATGTAAGATGGTCAGAGCAGGGATCGAAGCCAGGATCTCATGTACAAGAGGCGCACACACTCCCCATTGCACCATCGACGGACACGGTATATTCATTTAGTAAATTATTTTTGGTTGTTTTTAATCAAATATTTAAAATATACAAAATTTATTTCCAAACTGTGTCAACCCTGTTACAATTTTGCTCTTCACTGTAGGTAACTACCAGATTATAAAACGATAAAAAGTAACATTTAATCTTCTTGATATTCGAACAGTTTGAATTTCTTGGGGGAAGTTTTATTCGAAGGGTCAAAGTTGAAAACCTTTTCACTTTCACCTTTTTACGTGCCTAATGTTTGGTAAATAGTCGTGGCGAAATCTGCGATGCGAGGGTGTGACAAGAAGGCAATTTGTTTCGGAAATTTGCAAATATACATCAAGTTTTGTTCTAATCGTACAATCGTAATGCTGAATTCATATATTTTATATTAAATTCGTTATGAAAATATTTCGAATTTCACTCCACCCTAACAAACGCATCCATTAATACAAAGAGTACATGAAAGAAAAGTGTTAAGATTCTAAAGACATTTCACACGTTTCTCGAAATGACATCAAAGTGCGAGAGCGAGAATACGCGTGTTTTTTCTTCGTTTTGGTGATGACGCTACCAGGAAAACGTAATTAGTCGCAAAAGTTAGTTAAACATTTTGGCCATGATTCTGATGTTTGCCATGAAATGTGCCTGTCTTTGGAGTAACACAGAGCTAGAGTAAGAGAGAGAGAGACTGCGTGAGAAACATTTGATTAAGGTTAATGAGATCGTCAAGTTCCAGTTGGGCGACAGACTCATGGTTCATTAATGTTGGAAATCGGGTCAAATCCTTTTTCTGTTGAACATTATAAAAACACTCCTCCTCAAGGTCTTTAGGAAATGTGATTAAAACTGCACTGTGTTGTGCTTTTGTCAAGGAAGGAAGGGTCGGTCGGTTGTGTAAAAAAGCGTTGGGTTAAAACTTGTAATAAACGTGTTGCTTGTTTGGATTGTATTAAATTCTAATGAAAATAAAAATAATAATGAAATTACGAGCGCTTTTATAAACCAAGAGGGCGTCAACAATGTTTACATACTGTTTTAAATGACAGGATTTTCGTTGCAAGTATTTAAAGAAGGAACGTCTGCATGCAAACCTGAAAAATAAATACACATTTTCCAATTACATCCCATGAAGCGATAGGGGCAGGCATGTCCGAAAGCGCACTTTATATGATTTGGAATGTATAAAAATCGCACAATGGGTGCAGAACACAACATCGATGTCAGTCAAAAAAAAAATGTTGAATTTTGTCAATAATTTAATGGGTCACTTTAATATGCAGAAGTTAATAAATGCTTTAGCAAAAATAAAACAAAATCTGCATACATTTTCGACGCATAACCGAATAAGAATTATAAAAACCGAAATCGATTTTTAACCGGTTTTTACACCTCGGTTTAACCGAAACCTGGTTGCGGTAAAATCGGAATATTCAAAGAAATCGAAACCGGCATTTTTGAAAAACCGGTTTTTTGATTACACTAAACTTAATACAATAATTTGCGGTTTGGGTCTTTCCATCACGAATTGTCAAACAATACTAAATACAAATAAGATCATTGTATGACAGTATGACACCAGTCACGCGTGATCTTTAAAAGAAATAAATGAAATAAAATTACCTGAATGAATCACACTCTACATCGTTTTTAATGCGGTTTCAGTGAGTGTAAAACTACGAAGCGTACAGATCAGTGGTTGGGAGAAGGTCTCTCCAATCCCTTCATGGGATGTAATGGGAAACCATTGTTGTTGTTGTTGTTGTTGTATAATGCGGTTTTGACTATGACAATTAATTTGATAATCGTTTCATAAGTTTAAGAAATACGACCCGAACAAATTGCTACTTCCATGAAGAAGATATTATACAGGGTGATTCAGAAAGTTCCGGACAAATTTCTCCAGCGTATTCTTTGGCTCATTTCATGAAGAAAAGTCCACTAGGACCATGTCCGAAAATGCAAGGGTGCGAAATGGCAGCGGGTTCAAAATTTTCGGATTGGCGGTCGGAGGGTAGTGGGGTAAAGTTGCTAACTTCTGACCCAGCGGTCGGATTTTTTGTTTTTGGGCTTGTTGGAAAGGTCTTTAAGAGGCCTTTCAGATTTTATTTTATTGAAATTTTTGGCTGAAGAATCACACACATAAGGAGAAAAATCTCTGGGCTTCTTTTCTAAATAACCTTTTCTAACTTTTCTAAATAACCACCCACACATGATGAGTTTTCTATGGTTCTCAGATTTAAAAGATATTGGTGATACCTAATCCGTTCACACGCAATCAATTTTCCGTTTCCTACCTGCAATTGATGTTTTTTTACAGAAATTCCACGCACATTTATGAGCGGTCATTATTTGGAAAGTTTTGAAAAATTTAAAACGGACACGTGCGTGAACAAGGTGATGTAAAAGTGAATTATGTCCGGTTTTTTAAAAGTGAATAACGACAAAAAAGGAAAAGTTTACGCTAATCTCTGCTGCAGCAACAGTTTCGAGTACGTTGTGTTTTGAATTAGTAAAAATGGCAACTTATTCAAACGTAGAATTAGCAGACATTCATTACATGTATGGATTCTGCGATGGTAATGCAAGCGCTGCTGCGCGTGAATATGCATTACGTTTTTCTAAACGACGACCACCAAACCGAACAACATTCAGTGAGACGCACCGCCGATTTCGTGAAGGTACGTTGGTTGAGTCCGGGAAATGAACAACACGACGCACAGAGGGATTTTGCAGGCAAAAATACCCTTTTTCAAGTGTCAAATATCTAAAATGTAATGATGCAGTTTTGTAGAGAATTGTTTATTAAGAGAAATAAATCATTAGTTTTTTTCAACAAATTTTGTTTTTGTACCAAAAAAACGAGGCAAAGTCAACAAAATGAAACTCTGCAGTAACCTGCCTCAGATTTTCATGCATTTCAATGGGCTGGAAACATAACTTATTTTTGTCGTATCGATTTGGAATATGTATATTTGAAAAATATGGTATTTCTACATTAAGTTTTAAGAAAAAATAATTGAATAACAATAAGAGATTAAAATATATTCATGCTTTTATGATGACACTCAAAAAACTATGTGTTTTTAGTTTTTCTTGGACTAAAAAAGGTGGTCGTTATCGATCATTGTGGTCTGGTTGCTAAAATGTGAAAGGTGGGAGTGTATTCTTTTGATTTCGTAAATAAAATTCCCATAATATTTTATACTGTTGAACAAAGATATAAATTTTATAAAAAAAATGCCACGAAATTTCATTACAAAAATGGATGAAAACACCATATAAAATGGTGTTTACTTTTAGGCATATGTGTTTTAATGCTGTCGATAATAGAAACGTTAGTTAAAGTTTTTTTACAGCGGTTGTGTTTTATATATCATATCCCTAAAAGTATGCACTGAGAAATGCTGAAAAATTCATAAATTTCGATAATTTTATAGTACAAATTTGACTTTTATTTGGAATGATTGGTTAATTAAAAAAAACGGTAAACTGTGGCCCCCTATTTCTTTTGCAAATATTCAGCTAACATATTAGGCTTTAGTTATTTATATAGATGTAAGTGCTGATTTACATCTATCACAAACTACAAAGAATTATATCTGTGTTTTCGAAAATTTTGAAAAATGAAAATTTGTATATGGACGTTGGGCGTGGCACTTAAATGTTTAATATAATTGAGGACTCAAATGCAGGCACTGGCAGTAATTTTTATTGATATAGATATGAAAATGAGGAAAATACAACCATTTTTTTTTACGTTATATGGGAGGTAGGCGTGGTTGTGGGCGGATTTGAACAAAAACTTGTTTTTTTTTCTAATTTAGCAATATGAGAGATGTGTGCGAAATTTCAAAGCCCTAGCTCGATTCCTTCTAATTTTTGCCGCGGCTTGTATGAAGAAATCCCACTGTGCGACGTTGCAGTTGAAGAGTTAATTTTGGATGCGATAGACGAAAATACAACGACAAGCACAAGACGAATTGCGGTCCAAGTTGGTGTGGCACAATCAAAAGTATGGCGCGTCCTTCACAAAGAAAAAAAACATCCATTCCATTTCACACCAGTTCATGAACTCTTGGCGCCCGATTTGCCACTACGCGTCAACTTTTGCCGTGAGATGTTGCAACGTGATGTACACGCATTTATGTTTTTACGTTCTAATTTCCATAATTTGCACGAATGGGCCCATGACAATCCCCACAACAAGAAAGAAGCAGCATTTCAACACCGATTTGCCGTCAACGTTTGGGCTGGCATCATGGACAACACCTTCATTGGGCCAAAACTACTTCCGCCCAGGTTAAATTCGCAAAATTATTTGGCTTTTTTGCAAGAAGTCATGCCAGAAATCCTAGAGGAAGTACCTCTTGCGGTACGAAATAATGTTTTCTACCAACAGGATGGTGCTCCAGCGCATTACGGGCCTATTGTGCAGGATTGGCTTAACACCAATTTCCCTCGACGTTGGATTGGACTAGCAGGACCAATCGCCTGGCCGCCACGATCTCCCGATCTCACACCACTTGATTTCTTCTTGTGAGGCTACATGAAAGTGTATTCTGTGCAGATCCACAATCGTGAGCAGTTACTTGCACGCATTGAAAGTGAAAAGATGAGTGAACTAAACGTGGCGGATGTGGTTCGCAAACGGCTGCAATTGTGTTTAGCAGAAAATGGGAACCACATTGAAAACTTCCTTTAGCATCAAATGTTTTGTTTTTCCTTGTGTGTTTGATTCTTCAGCCAAAAATTTCAATAAAATAAAATCTTAAACGTGTTAATTTACAAAAACAAATAATTGTGTGCTGTTATTTCGCTTCCAAAAACAAACATTTTTGCATTTCAGTAAAATGGTCATAACTTTGGAACGGTAAGACCTCTGGGCTTCGCTTAGGTCATTTTGGAAAGGTAAGAGGTATGGCTATCTCTCAACAGAAAAAAAACATAAGTTACCTGCCATCTGGCTGAGCAAATTGAGATTATGTGAATTTTTTTTCCATTTTTTTCCGAAAGCTCTGTATCTCAGCGATTTGACTCTTTTCTAATTGTTTTTTATTGATTCTGATAGGCCTCTTAAAGACCTTTCCAACAAGCCCAAAAAAATCCGACCACTGGCTCAGAAGTTAGCTACTTTACCCTACTACCCTCCGACCGCCAATCCGAAAATTTTGAACCCGCTGCCATTTCTCACTCTTGCATTTTCGGACATGGTCCTAGTGGACTTTTCTTCATGAAATGAGCCAAGGAATACGCTGGAGAAATTTGGCCGGAACGTCCTGAATCACCCTGTATAACATATATCGCTTCTTCATCAACTCTACTTCTACTAAGATATCGCACAGTTGGTAAGAGCTAAACCCACTGCAAATTTAAACTCTTGTATATCATTGAAGATGTCGAAAAAAATCGCACTAACTGTAAACTACGAGGGAGGATCAATAAGTCGGTGACTTTTCGAACTTCCCTCGTAGTTATATGAAATGCAACACTGCTCCCATCAAGTACCACCTGTTAATAGTTTGGAGCAAGTTCCGTCATTTACTTTTCGTTTAACAGCTGTTCTAAACATACAACCTCAAGCATTTCTTTAAAAATGGAAAAAATTTAAAATTTATTTTTTTGGGAAAAAACCCGTCAATCAAACCAAGGAAGAAAAGCTTGATAAATACTGTGGAGACTCTGCACCATCGATTTTAATGGTAAAAAAGTGGTTTCTGACTTTCGTTGTGATCGCACAGGTACAAATGACGCTTAACGTTCTGGACGGCCAATTGAGGTCAATACAACCGAAAATGTCGAAAACATTCTACATTTTCGGGTGTATTGACCTCAATTGGCCGTCCAGAACGATCGAAGAGTAAAACTGCGTGAGATTGTTGATGCCATAGGCATTTCATGTGGCAGTATGGTTTGGATTTTAAATGATCAGTTGGGTTGAAGAAATCTGTCTGCAAGATGGGTGCCGCGTTTGCCCTCAATTGACCATAAACGCACAGGTGCAGACGTGTGTAGTCTCAATGGCAAAATTTTTTGTATTTGGCTACGAATTGGTACCTCATTCTCCGGATTTAGCCCCCAGTGACTATTTTCTATTTCCAAACCTAAAGAAATGGCTCGGTCGAAAGAGATTTAGCTCCAACGATGAAATTATTGATCAAACAAATACCTATTTTACGGACCTCGAAAAATCCTATTATTTGGAAGGGATACAACAATTGTAGAAACGTTGGAACGGTAGCGATTCGCATTCACAGTAATTTACCGGTCTTGATCATCACGGAAGAAGTACGGCCCATAAACCGCACCAAACCGTAATTTTTTCGGAATGCAATGATGACTCATGGATTACGTGTGGATGATATTTCATCGCTGAAGATGATTTTCCGATGAAAATCCGAATCATTTTCAAGTTGTTGCTCAGCCCAATTCACGAACATACGACGCTTATGGTGGTCAAGCGGCTTCAGTTCTTGCGTCAATTTGATCTTGTAAGGATGTAGGCCAAGATCTTTTCGCAAAATTCGCCACAACGACGTCACAGAGATGCCCAACGCTTGAGAACGACGTGTGAGAGACACATTTGGGCTTTCTTGAACTGAAGTCTCAGCGGCAGCAATATTCTCGACACTACGGGCACTTCTTTATCTCACTGGCACGGGAACATTTTGTACTGTGCCTGTAGATTCAAATTTTTCCACTGGACGCTCAATTGTTGATCTGGTAGGACGATTATGTGGACCATAAATTGGACGTAGCGCTCTTAAAGTTGAGGCCACTGACTCCAAATTTCGGTAGTAAATTTTAATAATTTCGACTCGTTGTTGGCTCGTATATCTTTCCATGATGAAATGGCAAACCTTACTGAAGAGAAATGTCAAAAGAGCGGGAAAAAATATGGCGTCGTTTGCTGTCCCTATCGATTTACTTTTGTAGCATCTCTGTTGAAAAACCCTTTACATATGTATGTATGTGATGATTCACAAGAGTCAGCTGGCACAACGATGCCAACTTGTATAATTTTTCCACCATTAGTGTTACCATATGACTATATTTTTGCTGAATGGCATCACGAAAATATTATAATATTTCCGAATGATAACTGCGTATAAACAGTGAGTTAAGTATTTGCAAATAATTTTATTTGCAAATAAGAAGTGCGTATAAATGTAGTATAAGGAAGTGACTTTCCTAAAAATATCGTTATATTTAAATATTAAACATCGTTTATTCGATTAATCGAACATAGAATACATCGGTTAAAAAACATCGATTACTTTCAAAAACATAGATTTTTCCGAGTAATCGATTCATCGATATCCATCCCTAATATTAACCGAAAACCGGGCAACAAATTATTCTTTTTGCAAATTTTGACTCTTTGTGGAAATCTAAACTTGGCCAAAATCCTAAATATCCGAGACTCCGACCCCAACTGCACAGCACTGCTTACAACTGTATTACATTTTTGATTGAGACAGAGAGAGAGGGAGCGAGCGACGAATTAGTATTTGCAGTCTCCTTATTTAGAGTGTAAGAGCTTATGTCTCCAGAAGTTATAACCAGCCCGAGCTGTTATGGTACACTTAGTTCCACAAATGTGTACAATTTAAAAAAAAAATTAAAGAGAAAGCTACTTCCATTTTATTTCTCTCCTATTGTGAAAACTATAGATTAATTTATACATAGATTTGGCAACTCGCTCATCGGTTTAATGATGGGAAGGGAAGCGAACTTGTGTTTGAACGTCAAGAGAAGAATTCTGTCGCTGAGGTTTGACAAACACAGGTGAAATTGTTACTGAGAATGTTGAAAATATGTAACATCGTGAATGCACAAAACTAAAAATGGAGAAGTTTGTTCGACGTTGCTGACAGAAGTTCGTTTCCTCATTGAAGAAGCGCAAAGAGAAATGTCAGATGAGACGGATAACAAATCTTTGCATAAATTAATCTATGGTGAAAACAGTATCAACCAATATAGTTTTTTACGGGTTCAAGGTAAATTTGTGCAATAGCGCTGATGATCTAGGTCGCCAAATAGGAAAATATTGCAGGAAATTATACAATTTGTGTTATATATTGGTTAATTTATCAGATTCGTTTAAATAAAACACGTTCAACATGTTTTTATTCTCGATGATTTGTCGTTCCCGAAATATTTGCATCGGATATTTTGCGCCATCAGTATTTCCTTACGGTGTTTATAAATAAGTGACCGGCGGTGGTACAATGGTAGTGTGCGCGTCTCTGGCATATGAGTACGTGGGTTTGATCCTAACACATCTTTCGACTACGGTCACCTCGCTTAGAGACGGCGACACTATCGAGCCATGGAAAAGCTTCTCAAAAATACCGTTCGGAACCGGTGTTAAACTGTAGTTCGAAATACATATGTAGAACGTTTTCACTTACGAGCACTATTTTTTGTATTAACAGTGTTGAAAATTCGTCTCGATCAATTTCGAACTTTTCAATGAAAGTTCCAGTTTCATTCTAGCAACACTAGTATTGCCAGGATCCGAAATACACTCCGGTTCACTTATTTAAAGGGACTACAAATTCCATATTCAGCAGCCTGTATCTTTTGCAATTTGTAACCGATTGCAGAATTTTAAAATCGAAATGGAAGCAAGACATCTTGAGATATAAAAAAAATCATGACAATAGTGGTTTCTTAACTAAAGTACTTTTTTTTAGCAATTTATAAAAAAAAAAGTCCAAAATGTTATATTTTTTTTTTTTTTGTTCACTTGAATAAAGTAGCTCGGGGTTACATCCCAATACAGGAAATTTTTTTTAATTGTTGCTGCTCTGCACACTGGGACAGATAACTCCGTTTCCGGCCAAAAGTCACTTGTTGTAATTTGCTGAGAAATTATACACCATTATGATGGACTCATCTGGAAGTAGTTTCACAAAAGAAAATTTTTGTTTTCCCTACTCACCGGTTCGAACCGCAAAGTCAAAAATTCAATGAAAAAAACTTAAGTCAAAATATTTGTTTTTTGTGTTTGTTATCTTTTAGTCATATCCTTCAACATTGTGGCAAAAAAAAGAACATTACAATGAAGATATAAATCTGAAAGTTACAATACATTGAATTAAAATACACTTTTTTCAATATACTTTACGCCGAAACAATCCATATCAAACCAACTACAGCTACATATACATATATAATGTTGGCATATCAGTATGTAGAATGTTGTAATATACATATGTATATTGCAAAAATGTGCTCAATTTTTGCATAAATTAATAAATGAAGTTACTGCAGCCATTGGTGTGGACATATTTTAATATTGTATAAATTTGTTGGGTTAATTTGGTACTCGGGCGCGAGGCCGTAGTTTTATATAATTTAATTTATTTGATCAATCAATATTTCGTCCTTCTTCGAACAATAGAATCAGGAATTGTATAAGCATTACAAAAAACAAATAAACAGTAGGGCTGTTTTTTTTATTCCATTAAGCTATTCCCACTTATTTGAAAAAAAAAAAACAATCCACACTTAATACTGCGAAATGTGACAATATTTGCTGTAATGGATGAAAAACTATACGCTATGGCAACCCGTTTGTAGTCAGTGCCAACAAAAACATGCTAGCGCAGCAGGTGTTGTTGTAGTTGTAGGCAGCAATAACAGACTTTTTTTGTTCATTCAAACTCTACACAAATACATATATACCAACAATAAGAGAATACAAAAAAGTATAAAAACAAAATACATATGATTTTGTCAATGTGCGTGAAGAAAAATTCTAGCAAAGACACAAACCACTTTCGTTAGCAGAGCGCTGTTATTACGATAACAGGTATTTGTTAAAGTACCAGAAAGGGAAGTATATTGAAATAAACAAGGTTTTTGGCGAATAAAATTAATAAAATAATGTAGACGTTGACGATCTCAGTAGTGCTTTTGCTGCAAATCAAAATCATTGTAACAGGCAGCCCATAATACCTGAGGATAATTATAATGGATTTTCTTTTAGAGCAGTCAGCTATGAAGAAGTAGTTGAAGCATTCTGTAAAATCAGATCTACAGCAGTGCGGCATGATGAGTTATAACTTAAGTTTTTGAAAATGGTGTTACCTTTTGTTGGGGGCAACATATTGCATATTGTGAATACAATATTCACCACATCAGTCTTCCCCCTGGAGTGGAAAATTGCGAAAGTTATACATTTGAAGAAAAAAATACAGCAGACAGTTGTCCGAGGCCTTCGGCCACGGACTGTCCCTGCAGGCTGTGTCAGAGACACGGCCATTAAGTTTAAAATAGACCACGCCATCCGATAAGACAGAAAACATATATAACAATAAATGATAAATAACATAAGCAAATGAATTTATTTATTTGATAGTTACTTTTGATAATATACATAAGCATATGGTAGGAAAAATAGGGATAAATATGTTTTTAAATTAAAAGAGTAAGGATAAATGATAACTAACAGACGCAAATCAATTTGATTTATATTTTTTATAATTATATATCCATGTTAAATTCAAATTCACATTTAACATTTTGTTTCACTTAAATATATAAGTAAATATACGAAATTTCAATATTTCATCAATCAAAACAACAGCCGAAGGTTTGTGTCCACACTGAAACAGCAGCATAGTTTGTGTTCACGCTACAAACTCAAACACTCAACCAAACACCACACATATGTTTGAGTGTATGTGTTTAAACAATTTTCATTTGAGAAATTTAAATATTAGGAAGATATCAACCAATATGAAATGTATATCAAACGAAAGATAACATCTTCATTTACCTACAAAAAAATTTTTAAAAAAAGTTATCTCGCCGTTTCCTCATAATCAATGAAATAAAGATTACAACACTAACAATCTGACATGACTCCCTATACTGTAAGGTAAGGCGTATTCTACGCCAAAAATACAAACCTGAGAAATCGTATAAAAAACATTACGAGCTTTCAGCATGAGTGGCACAAATCTGGAACACCTTACCAGCGAGCATTATATTTTAGTTCAATGTATATAATTTTAGAAAGGACTTTGAGCCCAAATCAAGGATTCTTCGCCAATTAAATGAATATCTAGCAATAAGTAGGAGCATGTTCTTTTGGTTTATATTACTCCGAGGTTACAGACGAATTTCAGAATACTTTAATTTTAAGCACTTTACTCTACTTTTGAACACTTCACTGTGTCCAAACCAAGGACTCTTGGCGGACGACACCTACACCAGATTAGTGCTTTCCAAATTTACAACCCTTATATTTCAGAGGAATTTGAGAACAGCGATATTTCGAATTTAGTATTGTCAAAATGTTAAGACATGGTAAAATACTAAACTTCATATATCGCTGTTCTGAAATTCCTCTGGAATATGAGGATGGCAAATTTTGAAAGTACTAATGAAAGACTTTAATCTGGTATAAGTTTGATTCCCGGAGAATTCTTAGGTTGGGCGCAGAGGGTCAAAATGTTAAGACATGGTACAATACTAAATTCCATATATCGCTGCTCTGAAATTCCTCTGTAATATGCGGATGGTAAATTTGGAAAGTACTAATGATGGTCTTTAATCTGGCATAAGTTTGATCCGCGGAGAATTCTTAGTTTGGGCATAGTAGTTCAAAATGTTAAAACATGGAACAATACTAAATTCCAAATATCGCTGTTGTCAAATTCCTCCGAAATATAAGGGTTGTAAATTTGGAAAGCACTAACAAGGAGCTATAATCTAGGGTAAGTGTCGTCCGCCAAGAGTCCTTGGTTTGGACACAGTGAAGTGTACAAAAGTAGAGTAAAGTGCTTAAAGGGAAACGCTTAAAATTATTGTGTTCTGAAATTCGTCTGTAACCTGGGAGTAGTATAACCCAAAAGAACATGCTCCTACTTATGGCTAGATATTCATTTAATTGGCGAAGAATCCTTGATTTGTGCTCAAAGTCCTTTCTAAAATTATATACATTGAACTGAAATATAATGCTCGCCTGTAAGGTGTTCCAGATTTGTGCCACTCGTACTGAAAGCTGGTAATGTTTTGTATACGATTTGTCAGTTTTGTATTTTTTTATTAATATTATTCGCCAAAAACCTTGTTTATTTCAATATACTTCCCTTTCTGGTACTTTAACAGATACCTGTTATTGGAATAACAGCGCTCTGCTAACGAAAGTGGTTTGTGTCTTTGCTTGTTAAATTCGAATTTATCTTCACACACATATTTTGTCAAGTAAAACGAAAACTGGAAACATGGAAAAAATTAAATGACCTGTTTAAATGACTATACCTGATAGATAAATACACCATGATTAAAATGTATACCATTTACCAAGGCTTTGTTGTGAAAAATTTAATTCCAATTTTGTTTGCAATCGGAAATAAAAATCTATCCTTATAATTTAGAGATATTAAATATACGTAGTCGTAAATAAAATAATTTAAATGAACTTGTTATTTCTAAACCATTTTGCAAATTTCTGTTTGTAAGTCTCTCCTTTTAGATAACATTTTCATTCACAAGAAGTGATAACAAAATTTTTCTAAGGTAACGTTATGTGGCCATTGCTTGAAATTGAACATGTGGTAACATTGTCATGGCTTCAAGTGGGAAATTGAAATGACTTCACTTATCTCTCCCGTAAAAATTAAGCTATAATTTCTGTTCTGTCATTTTTGTTTGATAGAAATTTGCCAGTTTATATTTGACAGTTGTACCGAGTAGACGATACAAATTTATTTAGGAGCATTTAACGCATTAACAATGTGTTGAAGTTATTAAAACATTTTTCAAAAGCATCATTCCAAACAACCGCTGATGAAGATCTGTGGCTAAATCTGAAATAGCTATACGGTTTGCCAGGCATCATAAGACTGCATTAGCACAATGCTGCTTTTAAAAAACTATATTTCTATTAATAGAAATTAAAATTTTAAAATAAAAAAGTACCAATAAAAAGGCCGAATAAATAAATAAAACTCATCCCTTAAAACATTTTATCTAAATAATCGTTCAATTGTAAAAATGCGTAGAAATTTGCGGGATTTTTTTTGTTTTAATAATGTGCCGAGCAAGTCGACCATTCAGCGCAGTACCGTACGCAGGATTTTATTTCGGGGGGTTGCAGCTTGATACCAGTATTTAGGTCGAAAAATAGCAGTAAATTCAAAAAATCACTTATTAAAGAAATAATTGAATTTAATTAATTAAAAAAAACAGCCCTAATGACATAAAAACGCACCGAGCGCAAAAAACATTATGTGGAAATATCTAGGGTTGCCCCAAAAAAATTGGCAACTCGATTACAATAAAGTTGTGCATTATTTAAAAACTACAGATAAATTAAATTTATATTTTTTTAAACAAAATTGAATATTTTGTATAGAAAATATAAATTTATATGGCGGCCTAATTATTGTTTGTTCTGGCTTTTTTTTAATCAATACAACCAAAATGTTTGCACAGAGTTCGAAAAGTAATTAAAGCTGTCCAAGGGTTGCCATATTTCTTCTAAACGTTGCTATTTAGTCTTTTTGACAACCCTGGACAATAAAAACAAAAACGATATAAAAAAATATGTTTTCTAGCTCAGTGCATAAGTTTTATATCATCCATGTGATTTTGAATAAACCAGCTAAAATAAAGCTCAAAATACCCAGTAGCCGTTCTGATTTTTAGATTTTTAAGTTTCGACAGGGATTCAGCGACCTCAAAACAATGTTCGTACTAATTTATTGACGGATGATACAACTTTTAAACATTTTTGCCGCCATATTGGACCTGCGATTTTGAATTGTATTATTTTAAGTCTATTTGTGAAATTGGCAACCCCGAAAATCGTATATTTTTTTTTTAGCCAGCTGTGATAAGGCCCTGAAATGCAATCTCTGTTCCAGTGTGCCCTGATACAATTTTTTGTTTTTTGCCTGTTTTGAAATTTTCGTAAGAAATTTTGTAATTTTTTTCTAACCGGAAAATTTTGTTGCGGAGAGTTCTAACGTGACTTTGGGTAGTCTTGCAAAATATTTCATTTATAATTCCACTTCGCACTCCATTTTATATTTGACAATTGATAACTTCTGGTGATCCATCCTGATCCATCCTGAAAATCTCAAATAACGCTTATTTTAAATAATTTGTCCTAAAGAATCGAATGGTGAAATCAGATTTGAAAAATATTAAGCCGTTTTTGCTCTGTAGAAAATGGTGCCCAAAATCCGCGTTTTGAGCTGCAGATATGCAGGCCAAGGAGTTGGAATTTTAAAAAAATAAAAACGCCATTGGATTTAGTAATGCAAAAACCTTCCAAAAAGGCTTTATAGCGCATAATCAGAAACAAAAATGATTTTGAAAGTTTACCCTAATGTAGAGGTTGCCAATGGTATTTATATTTTTTAGAATTTGTCGAAGTAATTCAAATTAAACTAGAAATTTCAATTGTCATATAATTAATTTGCCCAATGTATGACAGTGGTACTATAATTGCAAGTCGGCGACTCTATCCTCCGAGTTATCGCAGGCATTATGCGAATACGAACTTTAGACTAGCATTAGAATTTGCTTAATCGCTTCTGGTGAAATATGAGAGCAAAAATTCAAAAGAGAAATAATTTTTAATTGTATGTGTGTGTGTTGATATTTGTCCGTTTTTCACACCTTTTGTTTCACATAATTTGTCATTTGAACCGATTGCATTAGTGCTATATATTCCTTTACATATTTAAATTTACTTTATCCTTACTATCTGTCTGTCTGTCTGATTTATAACACAGTGCAACACGAAAAAAAATAACCAATAACCATATACGTGATGAAAGACTAAAAAAAAAGACCCGTGTCTCCCAATTTTTGCCAAAGTCATGCACTTTTTTTTTATGGGCCGCCAAAGATTTGGGGCCTCGGTATCAATTTCGTAAAATGTGATCATTTTCTCAGGCTCATATCTTGCAAACCGTTCAGAATTTCGATTTACTCTCTGAGGCAAAGTTGTAGCTCTTGGCATAAAGAACAAAAATTGCGGACATATAAAATCAAAAAAACTTCACCTTCCAGATCAAAATCGCAAAAACTTAAAAAAATTCGATTTTTTTTTACCTTTTTTCCCGTGTTCAGGTCCATAGGTAGCAAACCGTTCAAAATTCAAGGAAACAATCAACTACAAAAATTTACCTAAGATCTCAATAAACAAATTTCTAGAACATAGAAACTTCCTAGAGATGATTCTTAACACTGTTTAGGTAGCACGCAAAAGTGAAAAATTTGCCGAAAATTTTTTAATTTCATTTTTTTTTACCTTTTTCTCCTGTTCAGGTCCATAGGTAGCAAACAATGAAATATGCCTGGCCAGAACCATGTGCATTCTTCAGTCTATGTTGTTGTATTTGTTCATCCACACTTCCTCTTGGCCTCCACGAGTTACATTGCAATTGATTCAGAGGTGAGCGTGAATCCCAATTACAAAGAAAACAAAAGAATTTTGGGAAGCCGCCCTTATCGATGATCCCTTGCAAAATGTTGATGACCTTCAAATCACAGCAAATCTTCCATTTATTTTCGTAATATTTGATTTTTTCCATTATATCTTTCAATGTTTCATAGCTTTCTTTCATGTTGATACCCATTGCTAGCGGAATGGAAGGTTTTCGGTTCGACACATGCAACAACACTGCTTTCAAAACCGAAATTCTGAACGGTTTGCAAGATATGAGCCTGAGAAAATGATCACATTTTACGAAAATGATACCGAGGCCCCAAATCTTTGGCGGCCCATAAAAAAAAAGTGCATGACTTTGGGAAAAATTGGGAGACACGGGTCTTTTTTTTTTAGTCTTTTATCACGTAATGGTGTCCGTATATGGTTATTTTGCCATGACTTAAAAAATTACACACAGTGTAATTTGGGTTTCGTTTTGTTCGTAATTATTATATACTAGCTGACCCGGCAGACTTTGTCCTGCCTTCAAAAGTATTTATAACATAAGATGGTAAACAATGATTAATATCTCGACGTGGGCGCCATATATTTTATCAACACCTTTACTTTTGCCTAAGAATTATATGTTGCGAATTTGAAACAAATCGGTTCATAAATAACCGAAATCGACATCAGCGCCACCTACTTTGCAGCGACACCTATCTATGGAAATTATGGAATTTTTTTTTGTCTACATACAATTCGGAGTCAACAGTGAACAAAATAAAAAAAGGCTCAGCCAAATCCGTCACTCCGTTCTTTAGTTATGCTGTCACAAACACACGCCAACTCATTTTTATATATGTATATTAGATTATGAAGTCTGTTATGTTAATATCTCGTGATGTGCTTTTATACTTATTTATGTTAGTGTAATACCAACTGGTGAAGAATTTCTGTAGTTGGTTGCAACGTGTGAACTTACGATCGTTGCTCTCCCGTTATAGACCGGTCTATAATGTTTACGCTGTCCTCACGTTATGGGGACGTGGCCCTCTCGGTCGGTAGGGGCGGGTAAGAGTGGCGGCGATGGGTTCGCTCGATTAAAAAAATAAAAAAAATAAAAAAAAAATCAAAAACACTATTTTATGACGAACGTCTTTTATTTGAGTGAAACGTTTAAACTGTTGCGTCAAACGTTGAGAACACGTAGCAAAAGAAATATTTTTGAGACAAAATAAATATTTTTGCAGGGAATAACCTCCAAAACTTGTTTGTTTCCTTCGTGTGCAACAATAATGTCGGAGAGGTAATTTTGGGTTAAGGACAACATCTCTTTTCACCGTGTTGGTTAAAGAATGGTAATACTACCTACTATAACCGCCTTCTCCCACATTTTAAGTGAGTATCCCTTTTTGCCAATAGTTTGAGAAAATAAATTTCATTAATTGTAATTTTTGTTTTTACATACATATATTGACAAATGTCAAAGATTTTCAGTTGTCTGGAAGAGGACGAAAAAAACTTGACAAATCGTATTTCGTATAAATGATGAGATTATTTGCATTGCATTTTCCTTACCTAAAAGCAATATACGAGGGGCAGTATGCAAAAGAAGTTTAGGACGCATACAAGTTAGGGAGAGACATTTATAAGCTATTGCATACTTATTGACTGAAGATATTTAGGTTTGATAATTTAATATACATATGAGCTACTCAGAGATCAATTTATGTAACTCCACAAAACATAAAGTGGAGAACACTTGGAAAGAAGTTTGTCTTCTGTGTATTCTTAGAAAAATCTAATGCGAGGCCTACACATTAGGTTTTACTGAGAGGGTCTCAAAAGATGTGTATTGAAGAGCTGTCAAACTTTTTTTTATATAAGGGTAATTATAGTCCACTACCTGCCGTTGAAGCTTCAATTCCCTGTGCAATTGAAAAAAACCTATTTTTTTGGTCAGTATGGGGCTGAAACGACGCATCATGATGAGCATTATTACAAAAATATATTTTCAAAATGTTGACAGAGCGACAAGTACTATAAGTATCCTTGTATACAAAAATGTTCGACGTCCCCGTAATGAGCTCTTCAATACCCATCTCTTAAGCACTGATTTTGGCCCACTGTGGCAAAATAGGGCTTCAGCCACGAACTAAATATATCATCACACCTCAATGCTCTTTTTGAATTTACCATCCTCATTTTACAGAACGTTTTCAGATTTCGGGTTCCGTTTTCGAATTGGAACCACTGTGGGGAAATGCTTCGCCAACCATGGACCAAGTGCATACGCTCTAATAGCTCATTCGCACTGCAAAACATGTTCCCGATTTCGCATTAAATGTCCTAACGAAATCTGAAGTGTTCGCATTGGTTTTTTTCTTGATTTGATTGAAGGTCAAGGCGCATTGACAAGGTAGTGTTACTACGACAAGAAACATACCAAGCCTATAACATCCGGCATTTTGGTTTGTTTGGTACTTTTCCACAATCAAATTCAGCACAAATGTATTCCAGGAAAAAAAGTAAACAAAAACGCATAAAAAATATATGTTTGAGAAACAATAAATACCTAAGTAAGGAGAAGAATATAAAGTCGGCTATTCTAGTGGTACCACCACATCAATGCGCCGTGATAGAAATGGTTGTGAACAAACGTACTAGTATTCGTTAGTAGTGTGAGATAAAACATCGTTGCATAAAGCAAATCAAGCATTTTTGCCTGATTCCTAGAAAAATAAGAAAGAATACCTGATTTGTCGTCTGTCAAAACGTATGGGAAATCAAGAAAATTTTGTTTCTTTCTTTTCTTTCCCTATGGCGAATTTTGGTCAAAGACCTGCGCATGTTCCCATACAAAGTACAGTCCGTGCATCAGCTGCTGCCTGTCGACCGCCAAACGCGTGTAACCTACGCCCAAGCCATCCTCAATCTCGTGGACGAAGTGGACGATTTTTCCACCAAAATCATAATGAGCGATGAGGCTCATTTGCACCTCAGTGGGTACGTGAACACGCAAAACTATCGCTTCTGGGGCACCGAAAATCCACGAGTGATGCACTAGGAGCCATTACACCCGCTCAAAGTGACTGCATGGTGCGCTGTCCACGCTGGAGTAGTCATCGGCCCATTTTTTTCGAGAACGCCGCTGGTCAAACGACAACAGTGGTCGGTGCGCGGTATATGGTCATGTTAACCGAGTTTTTCTGACACAGTTCGACGAATTAGGACTGGAGGACATGTGGTTCCAATAGGACGGAGCAACGGCACACACTGCGCGAGCCACAACCGATATTCTGAAGGCGGCGTTCCCGGGTCGCCTCATCTCTCGTTTTGGCGATTTGCACTGACCCGCAAGATCGACCGATTTAACCGTTCCAGACTTTTTTTGTGGGGTTTTTTGAAGTCCCGTGTTTACGTGAACAAGCCCGAGACCCTGGAAGCCCTCAAGGTCAACATTCGACACGAGTGCGAGAATTTGTCGCACAAAGTTTTCGCCGAAGTGATGAAAAACGCCATAAAGCGAGCCAGTACGGTAATCAATTGTGACGGCGCCCATTTAAACGATATCATCTTGTCAGCTTAACCAATAAAATTCTAAAGGTTCAAATAAACAGAATCGAAGTTTTTCATTTAGAAAAAGAATGAGTGCAAAACAATATCGGATGACTTCTTTTGAAACACCTTGTATAATGAAACAAGCGGGGAAAAATTAAAAAATACTAAATGGCTTCCAATTATTAGCATAGGCCGCCCACAAAATGCATCAAGATCCACCCTGTTATATGACCACCTCTGTTATATATTCTGAACTTACAACTCTAAAATAGCATACGATTTAAATTTGTCCATCTTTGATCATACCACCCTCATTCGTCTTATGTTGGTTGATATATGCACAAGTAGCAAAACTATAAAGTTCCTTTGGACTTCTCACTTTCTCTCCATCCCCATCTGTGTTTGTTGGTCTGACTGTGTCTGTTCATAAGCCTGAAAGTGTTTACGTTTGTGATGCTGATGTTTCAGCCATTTTCGAGTTTTGGAAGGAAACAAGAATCATACGGAAAATCACACATGAATATTTTATATTTTAATGTCTTCACTGGAAAAATTCGGCAGAAAATTTTTAAGTTTCCGTTGGTGTATTTTTTGTGTTTCCCTTGTTTTTTTTTGTACTCAAATGATTTACACACATTTTTACGGATTGAAACCCAGAAACGAAGGAATTCTTACGTGTACTAGAGGAGACGAAAGCAGAAGTTTGATAACAAGGGAATGTATTGAAGGATTTCGAAAATATTTTTGGTACAAAAAATCTGCAGCAAAGAGGAAGGAATAAGCAGAATGTAAAAAAAAGGAGAACAACGTTTACAAAATCCCGTCATCAAAACAAACTACAAATGCATACGCAGGAAAAGGCAAAGCACCTTACAACTACATACGTATGTATGTATGCATAAGTGTAAACAAATACATTTTAACCATCGACTACTATCACCACGTCCCGTCACTCGTCTCCGCGCTCTTTAATATGATAAAATCGAGAAGCCAAAATTCTTTAAGCTGTAATAAGAACACGGCTAAAAGTGGCAGCCAGGGAAGCACAGTGACATCAAAAGTAAGTAGCGTAAAAGTTACCGATTTTCACACACTATTACACATAACAATGATGGGTATGGAGTTAAGCACAGGCTACATGATAGAGGAGCTGACGAAGAGGAGACACATACAGGACATACCGGATATTGAGGACGATAATGATGATGATGGTCATGATGGCGAGAACAACAATGACAATGATGATGCTGTTGCTGTTGCTGAGCAGTGTAAGATTTACCCTCCTTTTTGGTTTGTATGCTGGGAAGTGTGTGTGTGTGTGAAATGCAAACCGTTACAGTCAGTGTTAATGGAACACCGCACACCACTACACACACTCACACATTCCCAGTCATATAACCATTGTGCGGTTGTGTCCTTTATATCCTTCGCCAGTACATTGAGAACAATATTGAGAACATCAGAAAAAAAAAATAAGTCAACCATTTTTTATCTTTTCTCAGTATTTCGGTTTTGTATCGTCCTTCATACTCCGGACGACATATTGCAGTCCGGGTAGAAAATCCTATGGAATAAGCTGAGTGGAGTTATGTGTTTTAAAGAAATTTGAATGTTTTCTACAAATGGGGTAAAATCCGAATTTCGGTGGAACAAGATGTAAATATCTGTATCCCTTCTTTCTCACTGAAAGTTTCTTTCAGAGATTTATTCATTTAAAAGGAGCAATTTTGTACAGTATTGCGCCAAACCTAAGCAACTTTTGTAGCAATTTCTTAAAATTAAAAATATATTAAAAATAATCAATTCAAAAAAAATTCAATTCAAAAGACAGTATTTCATTTGTTTCATTATTGGCAACATAAATATTTGCAAAAATTAAAAGTCGAAATTCATAACGTTAAAATATGTGACGAAAACAATATATGTAACGGGTTTTTCAACAGAGACGCTTCAAAAGTAAATCGATAGGGACAGCGAACGACGCCATATTTTTTCCCGCTCTTTTGACATTTCTTTTCAGGAAGGTTTGCCATTTCATCATGGAAAGATATACGAGCCAACAACGAGTCGAAATTATTAAAATTTACTACCGAAATTTGGAGTCAGTGGCCTCAACTATAAGAGCGCTACGTCCAATTTATGGTCGTCATAATCGTCCTACCAGATCAACAATTGAGCGTCCAGTGGAAAAATTTGAATCCACAGGCACAGTACAAAATGTTCCCGTGCCAGTGAGACAAAGAAGTGCCCGTAGTGTCGAGAATATTGCTGCCGCTGAGGCTTCAGTTCAAGAAAGCCCAAATGTGTCTCTCACACGTCGTTCTCAAGCGTTGGGCATCTCTGTGACGTCGTTGTGGCGAATTTTGCGAAAAGATCTTGGCCTACATCCTTTCAAGATCAAATTGACGCAAGAACTGAAGCCGCTTGACCACCATAAGCGTCGTATGTTCGTGAATTGGGCTGAGCAACTACTTGAAAATGATTCGGATTTCCATCGGAAAATCATCTTCAGCGATGAGGCTCATTTCTGGCTGAATGGCTTCGTCAATAAGCAAAATATGCGTTATTGGTCAGATATCAATCCACACGTAATCCATGAGTCATCATTGCATCCCGAAAAAAATACGGTTTGGTGCGGTTTATGGGCCGGCGGCGTCATTGGGCCGTACTTCTTCCGTGATGATCAAGACCGGCACATTACTGTGAATGCGAATCCCTACCGTTCAATGATAACCGAATATTTTTGGCCCCAATTGGATAATATGGACTTGGAGGACATGTGGTTCCAACAGGACGGCGCCACAAGCCACACAGCGAATGCCACAATCAATTTATTGGAAACCAAGTCTGATGAACGTGTTATCTCACGAAATGGCCCAGTCGATTGGCCGCCTCGGTCGTGCGATTTGACGCCGTTATATTATTTCCTGTGGGGCTACGTCAAGTCTATGGTCTATGCCAACAAGCCAGCGACGATTGCTGAACTTCGTACGAATATCCAACGTGAAATTGCAGCAGTATCGGCCGACTTATGCTTGAAAACCGTCGAAAATTGGGTTCAGCGTCTGGACTTCTGCAAGCGTGCCCGTGGTGGACATGCAAAAGAAATCGAGTTCCATACATAATGGCATCGAACGTACTTTCACACGAATAAAGAATTTCATTGGTATCTAAAACCGGTTTTGTTTTATTTAAAAAAACTTTTGTAGCACTCTTATTGTAAAAC
Organism: Phaonia tiefii; assembly: GCA_963931995.1. NCBI lineage: Eukaryota > Metazoa > Arthropoda > Insecta > Diptera > Muscidae > Phaonia > Phaonia tiefii. The sequence goes on from OZ008369.1 coordinate 66,046,477, forward strand.
CCTTTACAGTAGGGCGGGTTAGTTTTTTTTTTTTGATGAAGCGTATAGCAAAAACGTAATCTATAGGTGTTTTTGAGAAATGTTGCTCAAGAGACCATAGCTCTAAGTCGGATTTGGAGCCCCCCAAAATTTCAAAATAGATATTTTCCCATATATACATACATAGAAAAATTTAATTAAATTCGTCATAAAATGGGATAGAATTATAGTAGATTTCTCGATGTGGGCTTGTTTGAAAGGTATTTTTATCACCTTTCAGAATCTGTATTGATACCTGTATTGAATTTTTTGTAGAAAAATAGCCTAAATGAGCTTGTGAAAGGTGATAAAAATACCTATTGGGGGGCTCCAAGTCCGACTTAGAGCTATGGTCTCTTGAGGAATATTTCTCAGAATCACCTATAGATTACGTTTTTACTATACGCTTCATCAAAAAAAAATTGTTCCATACAATTTGACCCGCCCTAATATACAGGGTGTCTGGTGGCAAATTTATATTTTTAAATACGATTATTTTAAAAAGTAATAAACGGTGCGGAGGAACGGTGGCGCCGTTGGAATTATCGATTGTGTGGTTTTGTTAGTCACGATGTCGCAGTGGTCGAGTGAGCATCGTGCGTTCGCTGTGGAGACATTTGTTAAGAGTAATGATTCTTACGTAATTGCTTGTCGACAATTTTGTTCAAAGTTCGGTATTCGGCGAATAAGTGATGGACCGAGTGTAAATTTAATACGTTCGTGGGTACAGAGATTCCGCGCAACTGCTTCGGCTCTGAATGTCCCACGGCCTGGACCCTGTCGATCTTCAACGACTCCCGAAAACATTGAACTGGTTGAAACTAGTTTACGTGAAAATCCGCGACTTTCAATACAGAAAAGAGCAGCCTCAATCGGACTGGGATTATTCATGAAATTTTAAAACAGGATCTGTAGTTCCATCCTTTTAAAATTCAAATCCTTCAAGAACTGAAAGAAAGTGACTTTGATTTAAGCAAAAAATTTTTGTGAAACGATGTTGGAGCGTTTTCGTACTGTAAATCCCATTTTTTGGAGAGACGAGGCTAATTTTCACTTAAACGGCCACGTCAACAAGCAAAACTGCCGTTACTGGTCTCCAAGAACCCGCAATCCTCGATTGAAACATCAACAACCATTGCATTTGCCCCAGGGTAACTGTTTGATGTGCCTTATCCATTGTAACGTGGTTTTGTCTAGGGCTGAGGTAAGCTCAGCCATGCCCAGAGTCTTTCGTTAGGATCCACCAAACCTTTCGAAATAAGAACAGAATAGTTTCGAATTCAGATTCTTTATTGATATTTAATTTACAAAGTAATTTGATCTACAGGAATAACATCAACTGCTTCACTCGGTGGGAACACTCCTCTTAGCTTGAAATCACTCGTCTTGATTGACAACAGTCTTCCGTGGGCACTTATGTTGGCTTAACACTCTTCTGGGGGCACTTATCTTGGCTTAACACTCTTCTGGGGGCGCTTATCTTGGCTTAGCACTCTTCTGGGGCAGGCTGGTTGATTCGGGATGATCGGGCACTTAGTGCGTGGCACCTACGACTTTTCGGATTCGCTGCGTAGATCGGTATCGGATATGCGGGATGCTGGCTCGGTATGTGCTTTACATGTCCGGTTAGAACAGTTCGGTATCGGTTATCGTCGGGTGAGTTACATAGGAACAGTGAGCCGAAGCCCCTTTGTAGGAACAGTGAGCCGAAACTCCTGTGTAGGAACAGTGAGCCGAAACCCCTGTGTAGGAACAGTGAGCCGGAGCCCCTGTGTAGGAACAGTGAGCCGGAGCCCCTGTGTAGGAACAGTGAGCCGAAGCCCCTGTGTAGGAACAGTGAGCCGAAGCCCCTGTGTAGGAACAGTGAGCCGAAGCTCCTGTGTAGGAACAGTGAGCCGAAACTCCTGTGTAGGAACAGTGAGCCGAAACTCCTGTGTAGCAACAGTGAGCCGAAGCCCCTGTGTAGGAACAGTGAGCCGAAACTCCTGTGTAGGAACAGTGAGCCGAAACTCCTGTGTGGGAACAGTGAGCCGAAACTCCTGTGTAGGAACAGTGAGCCGAAGCCCCTGTGTAAGAACAGTGAGCCGAAACTCCTGTGTAGGAACAGTGAGCCGAAACTCCTGTGTAGCAAATGTATTTTCACCGTCTTTACTAAAGAACGGATCCCAAAATGTGCTCCTGTCCTTTGCAGAACTAGAGCCCCAGGCAAAATGCTATAATCTTGTCTGGTTGTTCGCTCGGAGGCGACGACTTGAGTCTAGTCAACCTTAACATTAAGTAGCATTGCTGTAGTGACGCAAATGAGAATTGCATCCAATCACTCATTCTCGTGTGACCATTAAAACTAGTTCGCTGCTAATATGTACACAACGTCGACAGAGCTTGTGTGTTGTTAGTGAGTGTGATTGTTCGCGGTGGTTGGTGCGACTGATGGATGTTGTGTATGCTTAGGTGACGGGTAGACCAGGGTCGTATGCGGATGGGAATGGCGGTGAGTGTTTGCTATTATGTACGGGCGTCATGACGTCACGTTACACCATGCATGAGATAATTGAACCATTTTTTTTTCGAAAATTCTCGAGGCCAGGCGACGAATGTCCACGGTGAAAATTATCGACGCATGATTACGGAATTATTTTTACCAAACCTGCGAGCTCATCCATCGTACTCTTCACACACGTGGTAACAACAGGATGGGGCGACTGCACACACAGCCAGTGCTTCGATGAATATGCCTCGGGAAAATTTCACCCAAAAACTGATCAGTCGCTTTGGGGACATTCCATGGCCACCCAGGTCGCGCGATATAACTGCCATGGATTTTTTTATGGGGCTACCTCAAAGTGATGGTTTATAATGACAATCCCCAATCTCTTGGTGCTTTAAAGGAAAATATTCGTCGCGAAATCAGTTCAATTGAACCAAGTTTACTGCAGCGTGTGGCGCAGAACACAAGGCTTCGTTTTGAACAATGTGTTCAACTCGACGGAAGACATCTGTGGGACATACTCTTTAAAAAATAAAATCCGCATTTCCATTCTATCGTTCAATGCTCTTAATAAAACTTTATGTCAATTATTATGTTTTTTATTTAAGTTTGAAAATATAAATCTGCTACCAGACACCCTGTATTAGGGTGGCAATGAAATGTAAGAAGCAATTATTTTTCAAATGCCAAATTCCTACCAATAATTTAGTCCAGGTTTGATTATTGGAACCGTTCTTTTATTCCAGTACCACATAACTTATGTTTTCAATTCATCTCTCGCGATTGATTGATTTCGCGGTTGTTAAACCCGGTTCCAAATACTGGAATAAAATACCTGTTCCAATAATCAAATCTGGACTTATTGTTGGTTTTATACAAACTGATTTTTAATTGCGAGTGTATTTAAAACGGATTCTTAAACCGGTTATTGTAACCAATTATCAAATCCGATTTTATAGAATCGGTTTGAGCAGATAACTTATGTTGTTGGCACATCTTTTGCAATTTTTATGATTTGATACCCTTATTGCCAGTTTTTCAGTCAGTGCTGAACTTCGTTTCTTAGTTAAATTGTGGTTAAACATCGAATTGTGTTTTTTTAGTCATTGTTTAACTATGATTTAACCACCCAATGTTGGTTGGTTAACTTATAGTCAGAACCATATTATTTTGACAATCAAATGACTGACTGTCAAAGTGAGAAATGAAGATTGTTTAAAATATTTGTACACATACGTTGAGTCTAGATCGTTAAATTGTTGCGCCTATATAGTTTTTTACACATTTTTGTTAAAATGACTTCGATTTTATGCATCTATTTCTTGTTTTACATAATCCCATTTTGTGTGTTCCCCTTTGTTGTTTTGGTATTTATCCCAAAACACACGTTTTTTCCAATAATAATACAAGGGTTGCCATATAAGTCGACAATATGGCGACTTACATTAACTCACCACTGAAAAACAAAATGCAAAGTTAACCTCTAATTAACTTAGAATTAAGATTAAGTAATCCGATAGTTAACTACCCACTTAAAAACTGGCCATTATAAGGCCATCTTGCCGATTTTTCCTCGAGATGGCCTAATTTGGCGCATCATATCATCCTAACATCTTTGAGGGACAATATCGTGTTATTCCTTATTATCAGCGTATAGACTTCTACCAGAAGGCATTAGTATCCGAATTGAAAATTTTTTGAATTTAGAAACAATTTTTTGGAAATACCCCAAAAACTCAAATTTCAATTTATTCTAAAAATTAACAATTTTTCAAATTAAGAGTTTGAACCCCTAGAGTGGTGGGATTTTATTCAACGTTTTACAATTTTGTATTCAGGTGAAACTAAATCAACGAGCAATGTCTTATTCAATTGAACTGAGAAATTAAAATTTTCTATTGTACACAAATTTACACCCAAAATGTCAAAACCTCTAAACTTTGACCACAAGTCGGACCGGCTTAAAAGTATCCGATTGGGCTCAAATTTTCACCACGTTAGTTTTATACCAAATGGCGTAAGAATCCGCTTGGTCGTTACCAAGAATTCCAAGTTGGTTTTTCATTTCCACCCTAATAGCCTTTTCACAATTACCGCGTTTCAGCTGAAACGCCGGCGTTTCGCTCTCTTGAGATCATTTCGAAACCATGGTGTTCACATTGTACTTTTTTTAACTACTGTGGTTTCATGTGACATTTCTCATTTCTGTTTTGTGTTTTCTGTATTGACTGTAAACAACACAAACGCACATTTGTGAATAAAGAAATATAAAATAACATTGATACATACATATGTATGTTGAAAAAAGGTGTTTTCCCTCATTTTTCTGACATTTGCTTTGAACCAGCAATGGCAATTTTTTCATTTTACTCCTTTTTTTAACTACTATTGGAGTACAACACTGTGCTCTCTCTCATTTTTACTGTGGTTTCAAACAAACTACAGTAAAAAGAGCATAATGTTTGGGTTTTTTTTGTATGGAAATAAGTGCCAATTAAAGTGTGTTTCGCTGAAATCATCGAAAGAGAGCGAAACGCAGGCGTTTCAGCTGAAACGCGGTAAATGTGAAAAGGGTATAACACGTAATGAGCAAAAATTCAAAATGTTTTCTGCCATTGCGCTAAAATTGCCTTTTTGTGTTCGTTTGTGAAAAAAGTTCAACCCTACTTCAAAGTTTTGTGTTCGTTTCTGAGAACGTTACACTTAAAAAATTTAAATATGTTGCATTTTCTGCCCTCTCAGCAAGTCACAGGAGAGAATGTTGCCCGATAAAAAGGCAAACGACACTATCGAGTATTTAGCCATGGAAAAGCTTCTCAAAATACCGTTCGGAACCGGTGTAAAACTGAAGGTCCCAATCAGTGATTGTAAAACTATAACGCGCACAGCTCACTGGTTGTGAGAAGCTCTCCCTAATCAGTCGTGGGATGTGACGGGAAACCATTCATTCATTCATACAAGGCCAATATTATTTTTAGGAACGAAAACATCATAAGCAACATTTGGTTTTCTTTCGATATCGTTTTTGTTCCGTGTCGTGTACAAAAACATCTTAGGGACTGTAATGATTCCGTACGCAGAGTGGAACCTGCCACTTCGATTTGTGTTTCAACACGACCATTATCCGAAACACACTTCGAAGTTGTTCACAGACTATTTAAAAATGAAAAATATTTCCGTCCTTGATTGGCCGGCTCAATCACCAGACTTGAATCCAATTGAAAATCTTTTTGGAATCCTCAAAGGCAAAGTTGGTGGAAGGCATTTCAGCAACCGCCGAAGATCTTATAAAAATCCTAAAAGATGAATGGAAATCTATTCCGATACAAAGAATAACCAACGTCATGAAATTCATGCCGAAACGTTGTCAGCAGGTTTTAAACAATAAAGGATTTAATACTAAATATTGAAAAGTTGCTTAGGCTTTGCGCAGTTAAAATTTGTGTATATATTAAGCGTGTTTTGGTTACACCGCTTGCTTATATATTCGCTTGTTTTGTATGAAGCACTTAGCGAAGACTTAGCGAGAACTTAGCGATGAGAATCATTTTCGCTAAGTTTAAACAAATTTTTTTTTGACATCTTTTAACGTTTTCAACTCTTATTCATATTTTTTAATAAAATAACTTTTCGCTAAATTGCCGTTTCTTTGCAACTTAGCCAGCGATAATCGCTTGCTTGTAACCAAAACACGGCTATTGTTTCCGTCGCATATTTTGCTGTTACTAATTTCGATTGTTAGTTTTTGCAAATATTGGTGCAGCCAATAATGAAATAAATAAAATACTATCTTTTATTTTTGATATCCTTTTGAAATATTTTTTTATTTTAAGAAATTGCTACAAAATTTGCAAAGGTTTTGCGCAATATTAAGCTTGTTTTTTTAAACCCTGCTAAACTAATTTTTCGACGACTTCGTATGGAGTGCCGCTTAAAATCGCTTAATATCGCTTAATTCCCCATACAAAGTCGTCGAAATATTAGTTTAGCAGGGAATAAACAAACAGGCTTATTGTATGTTGTGAAGACGGAAGTCGCCCGCTCGTTTCCACCCCACTTATACATTCACCAGCTGTTGCCCAAATAATCGCGCCACCTGTTGAATGCAACCGCAATATTAGTGCAACAACGCCATCTGGAGGGCACTAGCCACCACACGTAAGTTGTTGACAGCTGATCATCAGCTGATAGTAAACCTGAAAATGACAGCTGCGACGACTAAAATCAGCTATCAGCGCGGAGTTTATAAAAGGCGATTCCACTTAGTATCGAGGCGATTCGGTATGGAGACGTTGGAGAGCCAACATAGCCTTAGTAGTGTATTAGACACCCTTGATCAAAAGTAGATAGTGCAGTAACCCCTAGATAGCTGTCCTCCCACTGGTTCAAGCCAGAGATTCCCTGCCTGTGGTATTTGGCACTTGCTACCCGCCTGTTCTCGTGTTGTCTTTATTCCCCTGGTGCAAGCCAGAGATTCCCTGACTGTGGAGTCTTGATCTTGTTGCCTATCTCCCGCTGGTTCAGGCCAGAGATTCCCTGCCTGTGGGGTCTTGAACTTGGCACCCGCCTGTTCTTGTCTTTTGTTCCCCTGGTGCGAGCCTCAATCTCCCCCCCAATCCCGATCTTGTTGCTTACCTACAGGGGAGTCTGCCTGTGGGGTCTCGACCTACCTCCTTGGTACAATTCAGAGATTCCCTGGGGTCTTGACCTTGGTCCCTAAAGCAGTCCCCGCTTTCAAATAGAGGTTCTCTGCCGTAGTATAGACGGACGCTTACTACCTGTTTGCCAAAGTCCAGTGAAGAAAAGTTTCCCCGATGATCTTTAAAGCCTTGCCATCTAAGAAGTCCCGACATCGGCCGCGAATCATCGACCATGACAACTGCAACAACCCATCGACGACGCGTCACTGTCACAGACTGTAAGTCACTCACCCACGACTCAGCTCCGTTTCGGTCAACGATCTCCGCCACCGGTAACAGTCTACCCGATTCGTTATCATCTGCCTGTAGAATCCCACCGCCATCTTGCCACTCCACGCTATGACATTTACTGCAATATTATTTTTATCATTGAATATTAATACGTTTTAAATCAAATCTATCTACGTACATAATATTGCTAGGGTTCTACTCTTTCTCTCAAAAATAAATAGTATGTAACGAAGCTTCAAAGGGAAAACCCGTCATTATATGTTCGTAATATGTAAAGAATCCCCAATGTTACAATTACGCACTCTCTTCAATGTTACAATATTGCACTCTCTTCAACTCTTTAAAGATCGAGAAACTCAAATGCAACCATCATGTAGCTCTTGTATTTACTGTTATTTTTTTAAATTCCTCATTATTGTCTACGTGCTGATCAAAAATGGAAGCAGCTAAAGTAGTTGAAATCATGGAAGTATTAAAAAATAATAATTCTCTTCGGAATGTGGGAAAAGAGTTTAGTGTAAGTAATATGACGATCCACAGCATAAAACGGAGGAAAAATATTAAAACTTCGACGGCTCCTGGACGCCCCATAACGATTGACGACCGCACTTGCAAAATTAGTGACAAGTGACAGTGAAATTACCCCGAATACGGCACTAAAAACGTTAAATGTTGACGCCAGTGGGTTGTCTGCTCGTCGATGTCTCTAAAGATTGGATATTGAGGCTGCAGAGAAGAAAAAGAAATAAGTTTTATCACAAAAAAATATAAAACTTCGTAAATAATTCGCCCAGTTCAACGAAAACTTGACTGAGGCGGACTGGAACTAAACTCGACACGTTTTAAATAATAAAAATAAAATTACGCCACGTGTTTAAGGTTCTATGGTCTGATGAGTCGAAAATCAATCGATTTGAGCCCGACGACAGTGCTTGGTACTGGAGCAAAGATTCAAATACTACTACCCGGACTGCAGTAACACAAACCATCAAACATGGTGGCGGATCCAAAATGGTATGGGGGTGTCCGATATTACGATGAATGGAGTAAGTCCTCTGGTTAAAATTTAAGGTATTATGAAAAAAAAATAATATCTTTCAATTCTGCAAAATCATTTACCAGCTACTATAATAAAAACGGGTCTTGCTACAGAACGATTGATTTTTCAACATGACAATGACCCAAGCATTCGGCCAAATCATTAAAAACTTGTTAAACAGTCAGCAATTTATAACTAAAGGCTACGTCCAATTTATGGTCGTCATAATCGTCCTACCAGATCAACAATTGAGCATCTAGTGGAAAAATTTGAATCCACAGGCACAGTACAAAATGTTCCCGTGCCAGTGAGACAAAGAAGTGCCCATAGTGTCGAGAATATTGCTGCCGCTGAGGCTTCAGTTCAAGAAAGCCCAAATGTGTCTCTCACAGGTCGTTCTCAAGCGTTGGGCATCGCTGTGACGTCGTTGTGGCGAATTTTGCGAAAAGATCTTGGCCTACATCCTTACAAGATCACATTGACGCTAGAACAGAAGCCGCTTGACCACCATAAGCGTCGTATGTTCGTGAATTGGGCTGAGCACCAACTTGAAAATGATTCGCATTTTCATCGGACACTCATCTTCAGCGCTCATTTATTATTTATTTATTCTCCAACTTTGCTTACCCCCCTCGTGCCACATACTCAACAATACCAAAGTGGACGAACAAAAACTGGAAGATTTACACACACTTACAAACGGGAAAAAATACTGCAAATGTATTCATAACAAGGATACTTGATGCAGCTGATGTTACAGTTTTCCCCCCTTTCCATTGCATCCTTTATTCCACTTTTTTTTTTTTTGTTCTCACACTGTGCATTGTTGTTGCCTAAAGAGGCCATTGAATTGAGTGCGGCCTCATGAACACGAACGAATGCGGAACAGGACGAAAGCGTAGCACAGCAGTAGCAGGACGAAACGAATTCCAGGGTGGGGGCGGTGTGGTGGAGAAGTGAAAGGCAGACGACGACAACACGGCAACTTGCACTTTTCATAATTATGTGGGAAAATTATTTATACTGCGTCTGCCGGCCGCTTCGTCTTGCATATCTGTTTTAACAAGAGCTGTTGCAGGCGCTTCAAACTCCGGAAATATTAACGAGTAGAAAACAAAATGGTGACATGAAAATCATTTTAACAAGTGCATCCATCCGTCCATCTACCCATTCATACATTACTCATCTCTAGAGCCATTTCCAACGTCTGTTGAATGACAACGTCACAATCAGCTTGTCGACTTTTTAGCTGGCGTTTGTTTTTTTTTTCGTTTACACATTCCATGCCTCTGCGTTGTTTCGGGGTATAAATCGTTAAGCAATAAGGAAACGCTTAATTACGAAGATATTTTTCACTTAAATGTTAAGCAGAAAATCAATGTGAGGTCCTTTTACTCCTTCTTATTTAAAATGTCATGTTAAAATTTTATTCTGATTTCCATTTTGTGAGAGAAGTGGTTAGAGGATGCAATAAACGTTTAAATGGTTTACGATTGAAGAGGTTTTCTCAAAAAGTCCTTAGGGATAATCGTATTGTAAAGGGTGTAAAGTTTGGAAGGATGACTTACAAACATGTAAAATACGATTTAGGTTGCCGTTTTGGCGTAATGATTGTTTTAAATTTCGAGGGATTTCAAGTGGAAAATACAGTTGGACTTCATTGCTTGCAATAGTTTTTGAAATAAGGTCAGCTAGATCATTCCAATCTCGCACTGTGCGGTGCAGGAAATATAATGAGATTAAAAACAAAATAACCAGCAAAACAAATGTGTGGCTTAATTTTTTAGGGGATTTAAGGAAATCATTTAAAACAAGTGAAATAAAAAATGTATTTCGGAGTTGTTTTTCCATTACACTAAAAGGACAGAACCTCTCACAATAAGTGTGGACTTTCTAGTTGCATACTCACTGATTGGGACCTACAGTTTTACACTGATTCTGAGTTTTACACTTGATTTTTTTGGAGGTTTTTTCAAGGCAAAATACTCGATAGGGTCGGCGTCACTAAGCGAGATGACCCCCATCGAAAAAAATTGTAAGGTAGTCAGAGCAGGTATCGATCGAACTCGCGTTCTTATGTACAAGAGCCGCGCATACTAACCATTGCACCACCCACCGACGGCTTATTTAGTCATCGAAATAACAGATGTTACATTTTTAAAATCAATGATAAAATAAAATTGTTTTTTCATAAATATCTATTAAACTGTGTTAGTTTTTGGCAAAACTTTTCGTAGACAATGCCGGAGAGGGCGGTTTTGCACTATCTCGGATACGAGGATTCATACAATTTTTTTTTTTTAATTTGACTAATAGAGATAATTTCTTTTTGATTTTCGGACTTTGACTCACTTTGACAGCCACTAACTTCTATTTGGTTTGTTGTACCGGTAAACTTTCTTTGGCAAAGTTGTTCCAAACATTTTGGGTTTCAACATTTGGGAAGAAAGCTTACCTCTAAAACCAGGTCTTTGATTCAGAACTTCGGTAGAAAAGTAATTTTCCGACTTTCTTTGAGTGTTTATTCCCTTATCTTAATTTTCAATATCAAATTCCACTTAATTATCCATTTCACTTAATGTAATTTTTTCTACACTGAACAAAATTTTTGGATAAAAACACATTGTTTAATTGGGTTTTGAACCAAAGAAAAATATAAAAAAGAACTACAAAAAAAGTACAAGGGTTGAACAAACGTTCAACCTTATAATTTTTTATGAGTTATGCAGAAAACAGTGCGCCGAACAAAAAACTACGCGCAAATCGAACGTCTGTCTGGCAAGCTTACATATACAAGGTGTTTCAAAAGAAGTCATAGGATGTTGTTTGGCTCTCATTTTTTTTCTAAATGAAAAACTTCGATTCTGTTTATTTGAACCTTTAGAATTTTATTGGTTAAGGTGACAAGATGAAATCGGTTAAATGGGCGCCGTCACAATTGACTACCGCCATACGGGTTCGTTTTATGACATTTTTGTTCATAATGATTTGAAAATCATAATGAGCGATGAGGCGCATTTCCACCTCAGCCGGTACGTGAACAAGCAAAACTATCGCTTCTGGGGCACCGAAAATCGACGAGTGATGTACGAGGAGCCATTACACCCGCTCAAAGTGACTGCATGGTGCGCTGTTCACGCTGGAGGAGTCATCGGGCCATTTTTTTCGAGAACGACAACAGTCGACGGTGCGCGCTATAGCGCCATGTTAACCGAGTTTTTTCTGCCGCAATTCGGCGAATTAGGACTGGAGGACTTTTAGTTCCAAGAGGACGGTGCAACGGCACACAGTGCGCGCGCCACAACCGATATTCTGAAGGCGGCGTTCCCGGGTCGCCTCATCTCTCGTTTTGGCAGTTTGCACTGGCCCGCAAGATCGCCCGATTTAACCGTTCCAGACTTATTTTTTGTGGGGTTTTTTGAAGTCCCGTGTTTACGTGAACAAGCCCGAGACCCTGGAAGCCGTCAAGGTCAACATTCGACACGAGTGCGAGAATCTGTCGCCCGAAGTTCTCGCCGAAATTGTCGGCTGCGCCTAAATTGTCGGCTCAAATTCAACAAATTTTGATCACAGCGTAATAGTTCGAAGCAATTTGTGTAATTTGAATATTTTCTAATTTTTTATCGATAAAAGTCGGTTGTTTAATTGCCAAAATTCATTAAAATTCAATGGAAACTAATTTAACAACCAATTTTTATTGTTAAAAAGTTACAGAATTGTGGTGCAGGTATCGATTAATTGACAAGTTACTTTACTTTCACTTTTATTGACTATTTTACTACCTCATGAGGTCAGGTGTCATACACGTATTAATTAAATAAACAAATAAATTAATGAAGCAAATTTTAACATATTTCTCCAACTGGTTCTATCCTTTTCTCGCCAGTTGGTAACGCCAAGGATACGGAGGGATTCTTCGGCCTAATCTTTCCAGCGGAGTCTAGGCCGTCCTCTTTTCCTGCTTCCAACGGGAACGTTATCGAAAACCTTTCATCCATTCTGATAACATAGCCTACCCAACGCAATTGGCCTAATTTGATTCGCCTACACTGAAAGAAAATGTTTACATAAAATCGATGATAAATTTTCATCAATTCTTCTTCATTGAATTAATGACAAATTTCATCAACTAAATGAAAAGATTCTTCAGTTGGAAGACTGTACGTTTCTTCACCTTTATCAGCCTCATTGAATTGATTACATTTTTTACGTCAATCTTCATCATTGGAATTTAGAAAGTATTAGTGAGATCGATACCAAATATGGATGTGATATTTAAAAAATAATAGAGGAAGAGAAAAACTAGTAGAAAATTTAAAATAAATACAGAATAGAAAATAGTGCAATAATAAACGGAAAACTATCAGCATTTTCTATGTGGTCCTGATATCCTGCTCTTGTTAATTGTTTACAATGAAAAATAGTCCAAAGACATTAACAACCAATTTACATTAAAATGATGGCAAAGTTACATCAAATTGATGACACACTTACATCAAATTGTTGGCAACCTTCTATCTAATTGTCTATAAATGTACAGCAGATTCATGAACAATTTGCATACAAATTGTGAAAAATTTACTTCAACCTGATGGCAAACTTAAAAAATTGATGAAAAATGTTCATCAACTTGATGTAACGTTATCGTTGGATCAACATAAACTACTGATGAAATATGGAAATGTTCTTCACCAATTCAATGATATGTGTCGTAGATTGGAAAATGAGGAAATGTTTCATTAAATTGATAAAAGAGTTCATAAATTTGATGATGCTTTTTCTCTCAGTGAAGCTATGTCCGCTTCAGAATACAAATGATATAGCTGTGGGTTCCAACGACGTCGGTACTCGCGGTTTTCGTTATATACCATATATTTTTCGGAGAATTTTTCTCTCGAATACTCCCAGGTGTTTTTCACCCGCTTGCGATATGGCCCAAGTTTCGTAGCCATATGCCAAGACAGGTAAACTGAGAGTCTGGTATAGCTGGACTTTTGTTTGTCGAGAGAGGGCTTTATTCTTAAACTGCTTGCTGACCCAAAATAGCATATATGTACTTATATTTGCAAGCACAATTCTCCTATTTATCTCAAGGCTGACGTTGTAGCGAAAACGCTTCTCAAAATACCGTTCGGAACAGGGGTAAAACTAACTGTACGTCCCAATCAGTGAGTATAAAACTAGAAAACGCACAGATCACTGGTTGTGAGAAGCTCTCCCCAATTCCTTCATGTGTTGTAATGGGAAACCATTTTTTTAGTTAGGAAAATATCGGACGTTAATTTTTAAAGTCAAATGTTAATGTATCGAACGAAGATGCAAAAAATACTCGAAAAAATTTAAATCACCATATTCTATAACTCGCTAAGTTATCGGATGTCGAATTTTCGTCGGGTCTTTGTGACCTCTAATGATGGTTACACCAAAATATACCACGCACCAAAAATCAAATCTTAGAGACCTTTTGGGGCAAAATGTCAATTGGGTTCGACTTAGAAAAGAAAATTATTTCGGTAGAGGAACATCAGTGATCATTTGCCATACACGAACATCAGTGATCATATGCCATACACGAGTCAGTTGTGGTGCGCTGGACAAGTTAGGGAATTTCCCAGAAAATTCAATCCAATCAAAATGTTTACAGTATTTATCACGTTCATCGCAAACACCCTTTACCATTTATATATTTGCATAACTAAATCTCTGTAGATTTGTAATATAAATGATTTTAGTAGCTTAAGGAATTTATGATTATTGATAAAAATCATTTCATAGATTTGCAGAGTGGAAATTTAAAAGAAATACATATATTGATCTAAGTAAATTCAATTTTAAAAATAAAATTGATATAAAACAAACTGACAAAGACTCTCACATACAAGTAAAATGAGAAAGTAATCGGAAACAAAAGTACTTATTTGTATGAAAGCAACAAACAAATGCATTTTGTTTTACAAAGAAGAATGCATGAAGAAATGTCAGTAAGGAATTTACAAAAGGTCACAATATTTTAGATATTTCAGATTGAAGATATGGATACTGAAGGGATATCCTAGTTACACTGCGAATCACGTGAATACACGCTGAAATAAAAGCGGCCCAAGCAACATAATTGCATGAAACATGTATATGTTTGCAAGCATTGTTCCCATGAATTGAAAATATGCTGCCTTTCTGTTTCTTTATTGTCTGTCACGTTTTTATTTTCAACAGTTTTCAACAAACAAAGCCACATTTGGGTCACAAAAACATATGTATACCAAAACCTAGTAATCATTGTGTCTCCAATATGTAATATTGAATAGAAAACACAATATGCTTGGACACAAGTCAACGATATTTGCGACCACACGCTGGAAAATTTGAATTTTGTTGTTGTTTGGATGGAAATATAACGTGTTTGCAGCTTGTCGCAAATTTAGTATACTTGTGCTCAAATACATTGTGTTTGCTATTAAATATACCATGTTTGGGAGACAATGATTAATAGAATGATTAATTAAATGTGGCTTTGTTCTGCTGTCTGTCACGATAAAGAAACAAAAAGCAGCAGATCTTCAATTCACGAAAACAATGCTTGCAAAAATGTACATGGTTCCTGCAATATGTTGCTGGGGCCTTTATTTTTCAGCGTCCAGCTACAAACACGTTACATTTGCAACTAAACAACAAAAAAATAGAGATTTTTCAGCGTCTAAGGAATCGTATTATAACCACTGTAGTCGAATGCAGTATCTTAGCGAATTGTAGGAGATTTATAAGAAATTTGGTATACTAAAGGTCGTATCTAAGTTCATATTCTAACAAATAAACCATTTAATAACACAGTGGAACACATAAAATGCAAACTCCTTGATGTGTGAAATTTCTCGAAGTACCTATAGAAATTAACAAACCCCTGTTAGGGTTTTTGCTAGTTTATCTGCTGTTCGGATTTCATCGTCTCATGTATATTTGGCTGAAACTCAATTTTGCCGAAGAATATGCAGTTTTTCTCACGGCTATATCTCGGAAACCAATTGGGATTTTGTTTTCCTATTGCCGGCACAATTGTAGCAATACACTAGGAGGAAAAAAGTGTAAAGTAAACTAACCCCAAAAAACTGCATCTAGTGCCTCAAAATTGCAAAATGTCGAACATTTTTAATTTTTTCTTTTTTTAAACCTTTTCTCACCATTTGCGGCCCATAGTTACGACGAGAATGGGGATTTTTGTTTGGGTTGAATAATAATGAGTAATTATTGATTTTATTTGAATTAAATTGAAAATTTAAAATTCTGAATTTCTGAAGGTCCTTGGGAAATTCTAGATATTTTATTTCGAAGACACTCCTTAAGGACTATCGACTGGCATGAGTTTGGTTCGTGGAGAATTCTTCATATAACCATATTTTGCCCTAATAGTCCCACTATATGTGACATATTTAAATACCAATATTTGGGATTTGGTTGCATATAGTAGCTTGGAGTGTACTTTTATTAATTTCAATTTCTGCATCGATTATTTAATTGATAAAATCAATAAATTGCCGATTTAGCTTTAAAATAAAGTGGGTAACGAGCTCTGTTAGTTGCATAACAGAGCTCTGCTAAGTTAATTGGTTTGTGGGTTTGCTATTTTAAATACGAATTTATCTTCACGCACATCCCTCCCTTTACGTTCTATCGATGGCGACGAGGTAGTATGTCATTTCAGCGTGTTCGAGTTGCTGTTGAATTGTACTCTTCGTTGGGCAGAAATAGACGGCAATACGTATTTTCGTTGGATGCGAACAATATAAAACATAATTTAGCTGTCCCTAGTAACAATCAAACACTATTTAAAATTAGTTTTGCTTCTGGTCGCCGATCAACCTCTCGCCCATCCCCTCTGTTCTCTGTACTTTTCCGAGAACATAGTCGATCAGCTATGAAATGTATACCCCCTGGTAGGACTCAAGTATTTTCTACTCGGGAGTGGGACAAACACCGGCTTCGCGGTTTCGACATAGTAATTTTGTGTTATAAATGTTTTTGCGTGGCCGGCTTTCGGCCTGAATGAGGGATGTTCTCCTCTGGGGTAGATACAACACCGGCTTCGACATAATCAGCAAAAAGTTGGCGTGTTATCTTTAATCTTTTACAAAACTGTCGTAGTCGAAATGCGTGAACGACATTCGTTATAAGGCTGAATATTTTTGTATTCTCTTTTCGAAATAATTTTTCATATTTTGATGTAAACATTATGTTGGACAACAAAATTTTGATTTTAAATATCTCCGGTCTTCCAAGGGTTAATAATTTGTATTAGACCTTGCAAACAGAGTCTTTCCTCTTACTGGTAAGTGGAGAAATTATAGCGACACTGCGATGCATATTTTAAAAATACGCAGTTTAAAGAAAGTGAAGATATAAAACCAATTTTTGTAACTCCCCTAATTTAGGTTCCACTCGCGAAACTTTTTCGATAACTTTTTAAAATTTCAACGGCCGATGTGCGAGTTATCGAAAATTTTCATTTAATGTTTTTGATTTATTTTGCATCATATTATACAAAAATGTTTCCAGACAGGTCCATTTACACGGTTTTTAATTTATAGTAACCTCTCGCATATCCTAACTTTGGAAGCCCATAACTACTAAAATAGGATTTCCCCAAATATGGGTGTTTAACATTTTGTTCTTAACATCCCCTCCTACCAAAATTTTTTATTTTCGCGAGAGGAACCTAGAATATATGTAAGCCCATTTTTTTTGGATTATTCCACAATGGGTTAACAAGATGTAAAATATTTTTAGTAGCATTTGTAGAGCTTAAAATACCTTTCTACTGACATTAATTCCAACCAGGTCGTACTAGAAGTAGCAAATATATGATCGGTTATACACTTAAGCTTTGCAAGCCCATATCTCAAGAAGTTGGGCCGTAAGAAATATACATATGTATATATTTGAGCTCCGCACAAAAAGTTATAAGGGGTTTTCCAATACGTACTTGACAACTTTGAATTTAATTTGGGAACGCACTATTTCACTGATCATCTAACTGTTACTTTCCTTTTTTTTCAGTAAACTCAACATTTTCATCATGGTAAAGTACACGAACGAACAACGTATGCAAATTATAAAAATGTACTACCGAAATTCGGAGTCGGTGACCGCAACTTTAAGAGCGTTAACTCCAATTTTTGGTCGTTATTCTCGCCCTAGTAGACAAGCAATAACAAGTTTAGTGCAAAAATTTGAGTCTACATATTGATTGCTTGATGCTGCCGTGCCAGTGAGACAACGGGTTGGTCGAAGTGACGAAAATATCGCTGCCGTTCAGGCGCCCGTAGCAAACGATCCAAATCAGTCGATTCCGCGGCCTTCTCAAGAAATGGGCATCGCCAAGACCACTTTATGGCGAATTTTGCGTAAAGATTTTGGTTTACACCCATACAAGATCAAGCTGACTCGAGAATTGAAGCCGATGGACCATTTGCCGCGACGTACGTTCTCCGATTGGGGTCGGGAGAAGATGCGCCAAGATGATGAATTTCATCGCAAAATCATCTTCAGTTCAATGGGTTCGTCAGTAAGCAAAATATGGGTTATTATTTTGGTGAAAATCCACATGTGCTTCTTGAATCACCACCACTTCATCCACAAAGAAAAACTGTTTGGTGCGGTTTTCAATGACGGGCTATACTTTTTCGTCGACAATAACGAACGTCACGTTACTGTGAATGGCGATCGTTATCGCGCCATGATTACCGATTATTTTTGGCCCGAATTGGAAAACATGGACTTGGACGACATGTGGTTTCAGCAGGACGGTGCCACAAGCCACACAGTAAACGTTACAATCAATTTTTTGAGCGTGTTATTTCAAGAAATGAACCAGTCAATTGGCCGCTACGTTCGTGCGATCTAACGCCTCTAGACTTTTTTCTTTTGGGGCTACGTCAAATCATTAGTCTATGCCAACAAGCCGACGACGTTGGAAGAACTCAGAGCCAACATTGAACGCGAAATAGCAGCCGTTACGACCGAAATGTATGACCGAGTCATCGAAAATTTGGTCCAACGAATCGACCGCTGCCGACGTGCCCGCGGTGGCCACATGAACGAAGTCGAGTTTTATTCAGAAATGTTTTGATTGTATTTCAAGTCGATCGTAAGGCAAAAATTCAGGACCAGGGGCAGGCAAAAAAATTTTAAAAATAAACCAAAATTAAAGAAAAAGTAAAGAATGTGAGAAAATGGAAAAGTAGCCCTCGCAGGGACCTATGTTGCTCGTACCGTGTGGTAGACCTTTTGAAAATCGTTAAATTTTATTTTCACTTAAAATTCCCTCTGTACCTGAAGTCGATGTGTGTCAAAATCAGAAAAATCGCTCGATTCTTTTTTAAACAAAAATATTTTTCTGGATCCTTACCATAACCAATCTCATGGTTATAAAAGTGGACGTTTATGACTTACAGACATCCCACAAAAAAAAATAATGTCACCACGGAATTCGTGACACAAATACCTTTCGTTGAAGTATTCACACTAATCCATACCCAAATGTCCCTGGGTGTGACGATTTTTTGGACCCTGTGGGCCTCATAGGTCCGTGCGACGGCTAGTTTCCAATTTTCTTACATTCTTTAATATTTTTTTAATTTTGTTTTTGTTTTAAAAAAATGTAAAATGGAAAAATTATAAATGGTAAAATGTTGACTCCATTCCGAGAGTTACCCCGGCAAGAGTACGGTTTCCGAGGCCCCTCATTTCGATAACTCTTTTTTTCAAGCACCCCAAAATAAGCCGAAAAAATAAAATAAAAGTTATCGGTAACTCTCTTAGTTATCGAGATATAGGACGTTGAAGTTTTTAAAAATCAATAACTTCTTTCGCCATTTTATTAATTTCGATAACTTTTTTTGGAGCACCCCGAAATAAGCCGAAAAAATTAAATAACATTTATCGATAACTCGCTTAGTTATCGAGATATTGGCGTTGAAATTCTAAAAAAAAATCAATAACATTTTTGCCATTTGATTAATTTTCATAATTTATTTTTCGAACAACCCAAAATAAGCCGAAAGAAAGAAATAAAATTTATCGATAACTCGCTTAGTTATCGAGATAGTCGCGCGATTTTTTCAAAATAATTTTTCATTTTTGTGTAGTTTTCTTGAGTGGTAAAAAATAAGAAGTAAAATTGCTGAAAGTTGTACATATAAAAGGTTGCAGCCCCCGATATCCCGATAACTAAAGAGGTTATCGATATATTTTATTTAATCTGTTGGGGTTATTTTGAGTTGTACCACGCTAGTCCACATTAAATTGGTAAAAAAGTTGTCGATAATTTAAAACTTTAACCCACGATATGTCGATAACTAAACGAGTTATCGAAATTTTTAGAAAATTGTTAAGCTTATTTTGAGAGCTAAAAAACTGGCAAAAATTCAGGACCTGGGGCAGGCAAAAAAAATTTTAAAAATAAACCAAAATTAAAGAAAAGGTAAAGAATGTGAGAACATGAAAAAGTAGCCATCCCAGGGACCTATGTATGTTGCTCGTACCGTGTGGTAGAACTTTTGAAAAATCGTTAAATTTATATTGCACTAAGTCAGGGGGGTTAAAATTCCCTCTGTACCTTAAGTCGATGTGTGGCAAAATCGGAAAAATCACTCGGTACTTTTTGAAAAAAAGAATTTTTTCTGGATGGTTACCATAACCAATCTCATGGTTACTGTACGCACAAAAGTGGACTTATATAGACTTACAGACATCCCACGAAAAAAAGAATGACACCATGCAATTCGTGACACAAATACCTTTCGTTGAAGTTCTTTAATATTTCTTTAATTTTGGTTTTTTTTTAAAAATTTTTTTTTGCCTGCTCCTGAACTTCAGCCAAAAAACTTGTCGATTTTTAAAATTGTAACACTCGATATCTCGATAACTAAGCGAGTTATCGAAAAATTTTATTAAATTTTTTCGTCTTATTTTGGGGTCGACTAATGAAAAACATTGTCGGATCGAGGGGCCTCGGAAACCGTACTCTCCCCGTTACCCCTAAAATAGGCTGTTGCCAAAGTTATATTGATAGTAAACTAGATTTATTGCCCAACATTACTTACTAAATAAGTAGAATACAAAAGAGGACATATCAGTACTACTTACCTTTTTTTCAAAGAATATCGACCAATTCGGAACACTGTGTCACTCTCTTAAAATCGCGTTTTCTTCTCTTTCACTCTCACAGTTCACGCTGTACTATTAAAGGGAACACACAAACAACATCCACCACAAGTCATACAAGACGATAAGATACGATGTAAATGAATGAGAAACCCAAGAGTAAAATTTGGTTTTTGTTTACTTTTTGTTGTATTTGTCTGACTATTTGTTTGCTTTTATTGCACACAAGAGGATGTTATTGTTATAACCACTGTTGTTGTTGCTGCAGTTATTGCTGTATTTGCTATTTTGTCTCAATTTGTTTTTATTTTGTAAACACAAAATTCGAATGATGCACACGCAGAACTGAATATAATTACACACAAAACAATTGATGCAGATTTTTTAATGATTCATTCCACTTTTTTCTTTTCCGCTTTTATTTGTTACTCAGACTGAAATGTAATCGCACTTCGGTTACAATGCACTTTTCTGCTTCTTCTTGTTGTTGGTATAGCCGTCCTCTTGCGTTCACCCCCTTTTTCTATCTATTACATTCGTACTTTACACACACAATCGTTGGGGTGGGTGGGGTTTGTTGTTGGGGCAGCACTTGTCGTTGGACGCCGATATATTTGTTGTTACTGCCGTTGCTGTAATATCACATGCATACGCACACTTTTAATAAACCGGTGTTTGTTCTGCTTCTTCACGTTCTTCTTTGTCTGTGTCCCTTGTGGAACTTTTGCTTTTCTTTTGGGTGCCACACAAAAACTTAATTTCTCACTCACTAATTAGTTGGAAAATCTGGCCGGTCTGAAGGTTTTCTTTGTTTCTTTCTATTTCATTGACATCGTATTAATGCAATTTATGCAAATCGAATACAAACAAATAACTTTGTTAATCCCGTGTTTATTTTTAATATAAAATTACACTGATTCGATGGTGGAGACCGCAAATATTAAATTAAAAACAAACGAATGACAGATTGCAACTCACACAAGGCAATCGAATGTCAGTTGATTGTTTATTGTTTGACAGCAATGCAGGGGCGAATTATATATGTACATATATACAATTCATATAAGAATGTGGATGAGGAAAGAAACTGGAGGATTAGTGGGGACACAAACCTTTCAAATCAAAGCGAATTTGCAACAATTTGTTGTGAGAATGTTGTTTGACGCACAGGACTGTAATGGGCAAAGTTGGCAACTATGAAAATTATAGATTTAGTGAGGACATGTACCATTAGAATTTAAAGCGAATTTGAAGTTATTTGTTGGTACAGTGCTGCCAGATGTACATAATAGCAACGCTGTTGCCATAAGAGTTTTCAATTGAGCAAATTGTCCAAATAGTTTCCTTATACATATACAGGGTGTTTTTTTTAAACTGAGACGATCAAATATCTCGAAAAATAGCCACTCTACAGAAAAAATGTCCGTATTCAAAATTTAATCATACCGCGGGGGAAATACATTAGTGCAAAAAAAATAGTCCCCCACCACCCCCCCTTTGTAGATGGGGCGGGGGTAACTTTTAAACTAAGATAGGAAGCCATATTTTTTATTGCAGATACTGATTCTACGACTAAAAGTAAGTATGATTTGAATGAAATATTTTGTTCGGTTCATGATAGATGGTGTTGTAATCGATGAAATTCAATTTTTTCAATTTCTCCCCCTTAGAACACACGCATTCGATTCTGCAATATGTTTGAAATAAAAAACATCACGTTATCATTGCAAGTACTCGAAATTCGTTTTGATGACGAATTTCGAGTATTTGCAATGATAACGTGATGTTTTTTATTTCAAACATATTGCAGAATCGAATGCGTGTGTTCTAAGGGGGAGAAATTGAAAAAATTGAATTTCATCGATTACAACACCATCTATCATGAACCGAACAAAATATTTCATTCAAATCATACTTACTTTTAGTCGTAGAATCAGTATCTGCAATAAAAAATATGGCTTCCTATCTTAGTTTAAAAGTTACCCCCGCCCCATCTACAAAGGGGGGGGTGGGGGACTATTTTTTTTGCACTAATGTATTTCCCCCGCGGTATGATTAAATTTTGAATATGGACATTTTTTCTGTAGAGTGGCTATTTTTCGAGATATTTGATCGTCTCAGTTTAAAAAAAACACCCTGTATACACACATTTCCAATATTGGAGTCGGTGTCAATCGTTATCAATGTACTAAGGTGAAAAACTGTTGCCATGGTGAGTAAAATTTTCATTTTTGCTGCGCCAATAGATATCTTTCTTGACAATAGTAAATGTTGTCAGCTTCATCATAAGAAGAAGACCATGGTAGAATTATCTATTGGGTAGTTTGCATTAGAAATTCCGGGGTTAAACTGCCAAAATTAGCTGAATAATGAAAGAAACTAAGCCTGTTTTTTATTCCCTGCTAAACTAATTTTTCGACGACTTTGTATGGGGAGCTAAGCAATTTTAAGCGGTACTCCATACAAAGTCGTCGAAAAAGAAGTTTAGCATTGAATAAAAAACAAGCTTACTAAGTGCACAAAATTTGGAAAATTTAATAAGATTGTCTTACTTGATACAAAGTCCATACAAAGTATGTCTTACTTGACACAAAGTCTATAAATAGCATCCTGATTCAAATTCGTTGAATTTTATTAACAAACAAAAGGAACCAAAATCAAACATGACAGCTTACCGCATAGACGAATACATACATAGATACCAGTGATGGAAAAAGTGGTACAATTGTACCCATAGAGTAAATTTATAGTAGAGCCGCCATTTGTCTCATCTGACGTTTCCTTTCACACTCTTCGTGATGCGGTCGGTGTGATAGAGAGATGTTTGACGAAAAGTGATACACACCAGGTGGAATTACAATAACTTCTTGCTTTAATTTTTCATGCCATTTTGGTGAAAAACTGTGAAATTTAAATGTGTTTTAAACTTTTTTATTGACTGTTATTGTTAGCATACATTTGTGTTGTATTTAACACAACAATTTTAACACACGAAACGAAATGCCGTTGTTGTTATTTTGTTCGTTGTTTTGAACCCTTGCCTCTATCTGGTATTAGTAAAGCAATTCTTTTCAACATCAAACGAATACATCACACGAGAACAAATGTCAGAAATTTGGTGAGTGAAAGATTTTCTCTACCCATATTTACTCTATGGCTACACCACATCGCCAAAGCTACTCACACACACACACACACACCGACCAGCAAAGAACATTTGGCAAACATCAAAAATTATCAACTGGCAAACAAGTGCCGTTAACCCAGAAGTCATAGGAAAAGCTACACCCAGACAAAAATCCTATGAAATTAATAATAATAATGATTATTTTAATAGGTTTTTACTATTGTTCTCAGTCATTGGGATAGATCACTTTAAATTAATAATATTCAAATAGTTGGTTTCTACTTTTTGATTTTGTGATTTGATTTGTGATTTGGGCCAAATTTGGTCCCTATTAAATTAATAGGAACCCTTATGAAAAATTAATAGGATATTTCTTTTTTGAGTGTATACAAAACGAATGCCAATTTCACAACAACAATTTGAAGAGCTAACAACAAGTGGACGAAAGTAGTGGAGACAAATACAGAGTATTTTACTTCTTCGCTAGCCATCACCCAAGACGGTTCAGGAAAACCAGCATATTCATTTTGAAAATGGATAAATTTTTGAAGAAGTAAGTGCAATTGATTAATAATTGTAATTGTATTGAAAGTATGGAATCAAATTTTAGGAATCAGTGTGGCAGCAAAACAGTCGAAAGTACAGAGAAATCCATAAAAGAAAAAGCGCTGAGAAAGATAAGGGCAGAATGGTCTGATTTATATCCGTGGCTCAAGGACGGCAAACAAGGCAAATATTGTGTTTTATGCAACACACAAATTACTGGAGGACAGTTTCACGTAAAAAGACATGGAGAAACGGAGGGTCACAAACGGTTGGAAAATAAGGCTAAAAGGAATCCAAAAATAGACGAGTTCATAGAAAAATTGAACGCAACTGATTCCTTAACTACAAAAGCTAAATGTTTGGAGTTGATGCTTACCAGTTTTGTTGTAGAGCACAATCTACCATTTAGTGTTATGGATCATCTTAATAATCTTCTACATAATGCTATTGGCGAGGAACACGTTATTTTAAAATATGCTCCTACTAGATGGTTGTCCAGACAAGCGGCAATTGACAGAATCCTTGAACAGTGGAATCCTTTAACGTATTTTTTTACACTTTTAGATTTTGAACATAAAGAAAAGGCTACATTTATTATAAGTAAACTAATGGATATGACTATGAAATTGTATTTTCTATTTCTTTCCTATATTTTACCAATTACACTAGCCAACAGTCGTTTTGTTATTTGGTTCTAGCATAGTTTTTCTCATTGATTTTGACCTACTGAACACGAAAATGAGTTTTAAAAATTTTTCTGTTGATTGGTTTTCGAGATACAAATTTTTGAACTTTTTTTTTTAAATTTTTGGAGGTACACTTACAATTTTGAGCATATCTTTCGTCTTCTTTGACGTATTTGATCCTACTACTACTCAAATTAAAGCAAATTGAGCCGTCTACAACTCATTATCAGAAAATTTTCAAATCGGGTGAGTAGTTTTGATGTTGGCGGCTTAAAATGGTTAAAAAACTGCGTTTTTTTAGTAAAAATGTGGCAGAAAAATTCATATAAAAATTCATATAAAATATAAAACGCGATGCTAACAGCGATTTTGGTTTTTTTACGTATAGCTGGCATTTTTCCAAAGAAAATAAGCACTTACTTAACAAAATCTGACAACAAATGGCGGACTTATAATTTTTTTGGTAAAACACCGAAATTCCGCTATTTCACGATATTTTGATTTTCATTATTTGCACAGCTTACCTACCCAACGCAAACGAATAAATACATTTGAACTTAATTTAAAATAAACAAATTAGTCTTAGTATATTATTTTTTAATTTATTTAGAGCACTACATACTCAATGTATGGCACAATTAGAAATGGATGTGCCAGGATAGCTAAACTAACGAAATTAACCAAATCAACGCCCATAAAAAATGAGTAGAAACAAAGATATAACTGCACATTTTATGCCATGTGGAAAAACAGCTGACTTCTTCTTTGTTTTTTGTATTCGCTGCAATTGGTCTCACGTATTAGGGTCCAAATGTAGTCACCCATCATAGCCGTGTCATAGATGCCCTGATAGCGTCGTTCCATAGCCTTCAATTCCTGATGAAAGCGCTCGCCGTGTTCGTCGCTCACGTCTCCTAAATTCTCAGGGAAAAAATCCAAATGAGAATGCAGAAAGTGTATTTTAAGTGACATGTGCACTCCTACCCAAAAATGGAAAAAAAACGAGAATTAAAACGCTATTTAAATTAACATTTGTTTCAAAAAAAACCTACCCATTGCTTCATAGTTCTTTACCAGATCCTCAACTATGTCCTTATAATTATGGCTTTTGTTGTTTCCTAAAAAGTTTTCCACAACAAGCCTGAAGGAATTCCATGCTGCGGCTTCGATGGGTGATAACAGCTTCGGGAATGTTTCATCTTTTAACATTTTTTTTATATCGGGTCCTGCGAAGACTCCTTCTTTAATTTTTGCCAGCGAAAGGTAAGGGAAAATTGACCGTAAATAGGCAAAAGCTTCACCTTCTTTGTCCAATTTTTTGGCAAAATTTTTTTATCAAACCCAATTTTATGTGCAGCGGCGGAAGTATTATATTTTCACGGTTCTCTATTAGTGGTTTGCGCTGAACATTCGCTTCTCCAACTACAGGTTTCGTTCGTTCCGGCCATTTTTTTTTGAATATAATGCTGATCATCAGCGCGGCTATTCCAAAGGCACAGAAAACAGCAATGTCGCGTATAGCCTCCTTTGAGTCCACACAGAATGGCCACAACTTTGAGGTCGACGCATATTTTCCAATTATATTTGCTATACTCTATGCATTTCAGCAAAATGTTCATAGTTTCATAGGTCTCCTTTGAATGAACCGCATGAGCAATAGGAAGAGATGGCTTTTCATTCCCATTATGTAAGAGAACTGCCTTCAAGCTCTCTTTGTTGCTGTCAATAAACAACCTCCATTCATTGGGGTTGTGAATTTGGTGAAGCTCTTGGAACAAGCCGGAAATGTCGCTGCAAAAACATATTTGGTCTTTCTTTGTATAAAATTTTGCATACTGCTGGTGACGCTTCCTGTACGCTGTTACTTTCACTTCTGAATCCGCAAATCCACACTGTACCATCCGAGACGCAAAAAGTTCGGATTTCTCCTTAGTGAGACCAAAATCGCGCACCCAATCGTTTAGTTCGGCCTGTGACAGTAATTTTCGCTTTCTGCACGCCCCAAATTCGCTTGCACTTGACTCGGACTCTTGATCTGACGATTCTGCTTTTTAAAGAGATGCACCAGGGCACACTGGATATGGTACATCATTCGAATGTGGTACTGGAAGTGCAAACGATCCCACTTGAGCGTAGTTCCATTTTAAAAATCTCCCTACCCCACTGTTTGTGGTGAGGCAAAAATAACAGTCTGTGGAATGGCATAGCGGCTTTTTCCACATCATTGGTGTATCGAATTTCATATGGCGCCTAAAATTAAAATAAATTACTATATTTGCTTTGCTTAATGTGTTTAAATAAAAATTCTTACCTTCCGCCAGCTGCCCAGTTGGTTAGGATTATATAGCAAAGATCACATAGCGACTTAGGTGTCCATGATTCTGTGATATTTGGTGAAATACCAAAATAATTCAAATAGTGCAATTGCACTGCTGGAGTAAACGTGTGTGCGTGATTATTCTTTATAAACTCGCCACAAACATTGCAGAAATTGTCTGGATTGTTCAAACGCTCGAACACACGTAGTCTTTTACTCATTGTCTTCCTTGTTGGGTAGGTATTATATGCACTTAAATTCAATTTGTTTCACTTTTTACTCGTACTACTCGCGTTCGTAGACACTTGTTGAATGACAAAAAACGATAAATGAACACCTATAAATACTATACCTGGCTATATACCTGATTCAGCAAGTGTGCGTTTCAAATTGTGGAAAAGTTTCCAAATAATGACCACTCACAAATGTGGGGGGAATTTCTGTAAAAAAATCCGATACAGGTAGCCATCGGGAAAACACACATCAATAAAAAAGTGTAATTCCCTTTAATTGACTGTGAACGGAGTAGCAGTCATAAAGGAACACGAAGAGCGTCCACGCACATTCAGAAGCGTATATTACTCTGCAACCACAATCATAAAAATTAAATAACTATTTGTGTATTACTTATTTTTTTTTAATTCTGAGAATCATAAAAATTACGTAAACGTTTTTTCCAAACAATTTTGTAAATGTAAAGTGGGTTTGCCAAAATTCGAATCGTAAAATGCACCTGTGTTTCTATGTTCTGCATTTTCATTATACCATTTTCTTAAAAACATCGACGAAACGTCCCTACGGTATTGTAAATAGGTTTTTTACAATTATGAAATATTTGTGTTATTAATATTAATTTAAAAATTTTATCAAAACTGCTAAGTGCTGTAACATTTGAAAAAAATTTCCAAAAAAAAAATTGCTGATTTCACTAAATTTTTGAAATTTCACGTCCCTTGCCAGAACAGAAGACATTAACCCAGGGTGGTGAAATTTTGAACAGAAGTAACTTATGTATAGGAGCAACTGTTCCGTTCTATTCCAAAAGGATTATAAAAAACTTGCTTTTTCGATCCCTCCTAGTAGGTTAGCTGTGCAAATAATGAAAATCAAAATATCGTGAAATAGCGGAATTTCGGTGTTTTACCAAAAAAATTATAAGTCCGCCATTTGTTGTCAGATTTTGTTAAGTAAGTGCTTATTTTCTTTGGAAAAATGCCAGCTATACGTAAAAAAACCAAAATCGCTGTTAGCATCGCGTTTTATATTTTATATGAATTTTTATATGAATTTTTCTGCCACATTTTTACTAAAAAAACGCAGTTTTTTAACCATTTTAAGCCGCCAACATCAAAACTACTCACCCGATTTGAAAATTTTCTGAGAATGAGTTGTAGACGGCTCAATTTGCTTTAATTTGAGTAGTAGTAGGATCAAATACGTCAAAGAAGACGAAAGATATGCTCAAAATTGTAAGTGTACCTCCAAAAATTTAAAAAAAAAAGTTCAAAAATTTGTATCTCGAAAACCAATCAACAGAAAAATTTTTAAAACTCATTTTCGTGTTTAGTAGGTCAAAATCAATGAGAAAAAGTATGCTAGAAACAAATAACAGAGAAAATTTTGTTATTTGTGACCTAGTGTTATTAATGGAGTTAACATTGAAATGCAGGGAGTAGACACTAAAGTTCATGTATACAGGCAAATTGCTTGAAATTTTTTGCAAAAATCGTCTGTTGATGGTGTTGATGTAAATAATATTAAGCTTGATAGCCAGCTTCCCTCCGAAAATATTTTCTGTGGTGCAGCCCTTGAAGTTTTTGTATCTGAAAATGATATTCCGCATAAACAAATTTTATTATTCAAAGAAAATGTGAAAAATTATTATGTAAAATTGTTAAATGAGTTGCAGGATAAATTTAACTTTCAAGATTCACTTTTTATCAACTGTAAAAAATTTGCTCCAAAACATGTGCTAAATGGGGAGTCTAACAGTATTGTTAAATTTGTCTTAGAATTATTTCCTAATGAAAAGGGAAATATTGAAAAAATAAACAGTGAATATAGAGCGATTTCTGATATACCCGACTTTGGGAAGTACGCTGATCTAACCATTGATGAGTTTTGGAAAATAATATCCACAATTAAAAATACGTTGAATGAACCTATGTTTGTAAACATTTACAGAATTGTTCAAGGTATTTTATCAATACCACATTCTTCGGCATGTGTTGAGAGATCATTTTCATTGCAAAATTTGATAAAAAACAAAACTGAGAAATAGACTACAGGTCAATACATTATCGTCACTTATACAAAGTAAAGATTTGATCTCATCAAATTTGACAAACTGTTACGATCTTCAATTAGCGAAAATGATATCACAGATTAGTGTAACGAATACAGAAGTTGAAAAAAAATCATTACTGGAGTAAAGCAAAATTCATATGTTTCATTCTGTACTTATACATATCTCTTTGAATTTAATACCTAAATAAACGGATTATGAATATAAATCATAATCTCTTAATATAAATTCACATATCACTATTTATGTTATCGAAGCTTAATTTAGTTTTTTTTTTAAATAGAATACAGATTTTATTGAAAGTTTATCTCTTTGTATTGGATTTTAAATAAAAAAATGAGTTCCTTTAAAAATGTGAATTTTCATTTTGGTACTATTGGAGCCTTTTTGGTACAATTTGGTTGCCGCCGTGGTACAATATAAAAATGTCGAAAAACCATCACTGATAGATACATTATTCTCTCAATAATTTAAACGTAAGTAAACATTGGATGGTGGAAAACATGGGTTCAATAATACCAGATATAGGCAATAGTAAACAGTGTCCAACAAAGGAACAACAACCGAATTTCATGTTTTTGTGGCAAACTAGTTGTGTTAAATACAATACAAATGCATACCAACGATAAAATTCAACAAAAAAGTGCAAAATATTTTATAACTCCACCTGGTGTAAGTTAATTTTGAATTTAATTTTTCTCATTTCCACAAACCTACGACGAAGAGTGTGAAATGAAACGTCAGATGAGAGAATAAATGTATCTATGTATGTATTCGTCTATTGCTTACCTACGGAAAAGATGAAAACACAATCCATGGACATCTTCTTCCTGCAAAATTTCTTCCAAGTTGCTTGAAAATTTCTTCCAAATTGGTACCAAATAAATGTCTTCCTCTTTCTTTGGGTATTCCATGTCTGGAGATTTGGTATCAACGCCAAGTTCTTCGTTCTTTACCAGACGGAGAATCCTGTCTACTACATGAGGCTGACAACCGCTACATTGTGGCAGTGTCACACGCTTTAACTCAAACATACGTTGCAACTTTACAACAACTCCATTTCTTTTCCCAGTATTACCAATTGTTGTATCAGTAATGATCATCTTAATTGAATTCCATAAATTGTATTCATCCATAAGTTTGGCAATCTTTCAAACGCAGTGCATCAAGTTTCACGTCAGTTCTTTCGTTTTGAAGTACAACTACCTGATATTCGTTACCATCTATTCGTTTGCCGTCAAAGTGTCAGGACCACTGTTCCATTTGAAGTTGTTCTATCATTTCTTTTTTTAATTTAGCCGCTTCTTTGGATGTGGACTTGTAAATTGCTGATTGATTTGGAGTTGGAATATCAATACATTGTTGTGATATTTCATTGCATATTTTAGCAGGTGTCTTGGGGGGAACTCCACTTGATGTAACCATATTTACAGCAAATTTACATTTGTAGTGCTTTCTGGTTTTTATCTGAGTGTTCAAATCATCGTCTTTATCATTGTGGTCGTCTTCATTATCTTCACTCTTACTTTTGCTGTTTTCAAATTCAGTACCACTGTCTGTGGTAGACATGACTTGTGATGTTGAGGGTATTGCTGTTCTAGACTGAACTTTTCTTTTCTTGGAAGGGTGAATGATTTCTTTACTTGCCACTTGTCCAGTAGAGTACCGCAACTGTCCTTTACTTTCTTTTTGTAGGTGGTATAGACGTTTATCTTCCGAGGATAACCACTGACCATTCACTTTTGTAATGTCAACTACTTCACCGAGAACACTATATTTTCCACGATTGACACATTCATCATAGACCTTCAGCACCTTCATAAGCTTTGCTCTTACACAGTGCAACACGAAAAAAAATAACCATATACGGACACCACTACGTGATAAAAGACTAAAAAAAAAAGACCCGTGTCTCCCAATTTTTCCCAAAGTCATGCACTTTTTTTTTATGGGCCGCCAAAGATTTGGGGCCTCGGTATCATTTTCGTAAAAATGTGATCATTTTCTCAGGCTCATATCTTGCAAACCGTTCAGAATTTCGATTTACTCTCTGAGGCAAAGTTGAGGCAAAGAACAAAAATTGCGAACATATAAAATCAAAAAAGCTTCACCTTCCAGATCAAAATCGCAAAAAACTTAAAAAAATTGGATTTTTTTTTACCCTTTTTCCCGTGTTCAGGTCCATAGGTAGCAAACCGTTCAAAATTCAAGGAAACAATCAACTACAAAAATTTACCTAAGACCTCAATAAACAAATTTCTAAAACATATAAACTTCCTAGAGATGATTCTTAACACTGTTTAGGTAGCACGCAAAAGTGAAAAATTTGCCGAAAATTTTTTAATTTCATTTTTTTTACCTTTTTCTCCTGTTCAGGTCCATAGGTAGCAAAAAATGGAATATGCCTGGCCAGAACCATGTGTTTGTCCAAGGGTTAACACCGGTTAGGTAGCGCTTAGGTATCACGCGATCATGCACCGACAGCAGCAGCACAGGCAATGCAGTAAGCTCAGCACACGCAACAAGGGACGCAGCACACAATATAAAAGCGACACGACGCTCACATCGAGGCATTACACAGCGCGACGTCAACGAGAGCTCAGCGGTGAAAGTTATAAAGTGAAAGTAAAAAAAGTGAAAGTGCTACAGTATAATTCGCACACAACATTGGCAACTGACAATTTCAATATGCAGTGTGAAAATATTGATTTATTTTGCTACGTTTGCGGTCATCAAACCAGAAAAAAACATCTACAAGATTTCAGAAGGAAAAGAATCTTTTAACTAGTGAATTCAAAAGAGCATATACATTGTTTTTCGACGAAGTGGACTTGACCGGTGAAAATTACACACCTAATACAGTGTGTCGCCAATGTTATAACAATCTCATGGCATGGTTGAATGGAGGCAGAGGTACTATGAAGTATTGTAAGCCGGTAAACTGGATTAATCTACCGGTAAACTGGATTAATCTATGGTTCTGTTTCAAGCTTGAAAGCAGTGTTGTTGCTTGTGTCGAACCGAAAACCTTCCATTCCGCTAGCAATGGGTATCAACATGAAAGAAAGCTATGAAACATTGAAAGATATAATGGAAAAAATTATTGAACCCATATTTCTACCATCCAATGTTTACTTTCCATCGTACCTATGACGTTTAATTTATTGAGCGAATAAAACCTTCTATGGTATGTGTTATTCTATGACGTATCTACAGTAAAAGTAAACAAAAAATTACAAAAACAAACTACTTGTGAATTTGACATAAGAGAATCACATAAACAAGAAAACAGTTCAAATCAGTTCTTCGAGTTTACCTTGCTTATTCTACCATGTTCGAGGGGGTTTCGATGAAACAGCTGATCGACCCATTAGTTGTAAATTTGATACAAGATAGAATGTGAAGGAGGAAGGAAGGAGGAAAAACTGACTTTAAATTTGATTTTATTTCTGACTTGTAAACTAACTTTATATGCAGTAAATGATTTTGTATTTGAACGAACACAACAATATTCTTTTACTTTTATGTGTATTACATCTAAATTCTGGCATAAATAGAAGCTGTGGCAAAACTGTCGTTAGGCCAGTGACTCTCGACGAGAATTTGGTTTAACTGAATCACTTATGTATGCACACTCTTTATATATTAATCCAGACCCCTTGATAAGGGCCTTCGATATGTTATAATCTCTTCTAATTAAAGGTGTTTATTGTGGACGAGATACATACAGCCATGGACACTAAAGCACGCCGGGGGATTATTATGGTGTGGGGATCATTCTCATTGCATCGGGTGGACTTAAACGGAGTGAACTTAAACGGAGAACTGGACCGTGATCAGTATTTGGATATTCGAAAGAAGCAAATGGAGCCATATGCTTTTGAACAAATGCCAGTATCCTTGACATCAGGGGGATTCTATGGCACAGCTGATCGAAAAGGTACTAGGCCGATGATGGAGAATGAGAGAGAAAAGAAGACAGGAACTAATTTTAAATAGTGTTTATTGATACTAATAAGTGTGCTCGTTTACCTGCAAATTCTTGCAAATTGTTGCTAGTTTTCTATTCGTTTACTCCAAAAAACCAACAAAAGAGAGCGAGAGAACGTAAATTTTGACAGTTCGATGTTAGAGTTTGCAAATTTTGGTTGGATAAGTTTTAGCCAACCAAAATTTGCAAGATAGAACAGCTGCTTAAAATCGGCTGTTTTGTAAACAAAGCAAATGAAAAATCAATTGTCAAAGACAAGTAGAATCATTTTTGTTTTTTTTTTCTTGTTTTCTTTAATTTTTATAGCAATTTGTAAAGGCCATGACTCACTATCAGATTCAGTCTTTGGATCTGTCAAAAATCGTATGTGTGCTGAAAAAATAGGATAGTGTGGATTGTAAGTATGAAAGAGCAACGAAAATAATTTTGACAGGTCTGTTAGATTTGCTCATGTTTTGAAAAGTTGCAAAAAATTAATATTTTCTCTGCGATCAGTGTTGTGTTTTGGGAGACAGCTGATACAAAAATAGACGCGATATTATTCTGTTAAAATTATTTCAGTTTTCGTGAGGTAGTTGTGCAAAAGAATAAATAATAGATGTGCAAAAGAATAAATAAATGAATACGTCGAAAAATATTAAAGTGAGTATGTTGTAAATACAAACGAAATCAAAAGCAATCCAAAAAACTAACGTGATGTTGAAAACATATGGTTTTGCATCATTTTTGTGTGATGGTCTGGCATCCACAACACACTTGGACCGGAATTTTTCAAGTGTGATGCGATTTTCTTCAAGTGTGATAAGATTCTGTCAGATTATTTTTTGAATAAATCGCACCACTATCTAGGATAGTGAGTCACGGCCTTAACTAATATGAATAATATTGATGTGCAGAGTGATTCCGCAAATTCTGGTGAGCCGACGACGTCATCAGTTGTCAACTGTGGCAGTAGTAATCACAATTAAAAAACAAACTAACTCATCAGCTGTTTTCTTGCAAATTTTTGTTTGATGCTGTTCGTTTACTTTTTCTGTACATTTTCAAAAAGAGCGTAAAATCTTTATTACCCTCTCACACTACACTCTTGCAAATTATTGTTGGGAAAGTAAACGAACACAACTAATGGCAGCGAAATTATGTTTATTGTTGTTTGCATTGAACGAAAACACGGATTCGCTTTGATTTCTGCCCGTTTTCTGTCCAACGAAAGTGTAAAATTGGTAAAATACAGGAGCAAATAAAACTCTATGAAGAGGCATCGAAGAGAGTAATGGAAGCTCTTAAGTATTACTCTATGTTCACATTCATGCATGATAATGATCCCAAACACACATCAAAAATTGTCAACGAGTGGTTTGCTGAAGAAAAAATCCATTTTAGACTGGCCGGCTCAAAGTTCCGATCTCAACCCTATTGAGAACCTCTGGAATGATGTGAAGATTAAAGGTACGGTCAGATTAGGCAAATATTTGACGAAAAACGTCAAATATTTCTTGGCCCCAGTCTGACCACAAAATATTTTTGTGTGGCGAACAACAAAACATCTGATTTCGGTCAAAGAAAATTATTTGTCATCAAATAAAAATGTGCTCAAAGTGTACCAATAAATAGTTTTCTCTTTTTTGAGAAAACATTTATTTGATCTTAAAAAGAATTGTAAGATCAACAATGGTAAATAACAGGTGGTATAAGCAGTGATGTCAACTTTTACGACTCAAATTATAAACTGAAAAAAAATCACCAACAATAAACTAAAAGGAAGAATTGGTAAATATTATAAACATTTTTAAATATTGTTGGGTAATTTTGTTCAACGACTATAAAACTGTATATCTACATAGTTAAAAGGACAAAGTTTTAGCTTTGTTAATCTGTACCGGCTCTTGTGCATGAGGACGTGGGTTCGATTCCTACTCCGACCACCTTAAATTTCTTTCGACGGCGGTCACCTCGCTTAGTGACGGCGACACTAACGAGTATTTAGCCATGAAAAGCTTCCCAAATTACCGTTCGGAACCGGTGTAAAACTGTAGGTCCCAATCAGTGAGTGTAAAACTAGAACGCGCACTGCTCGCTGGTTGGGAGAAGTTCTCCCTAATCCCTTCATGGGATGTAACGGGAAACCATTTATTTATTTTTTAATCTGTACTAACTTTTCAAATCGGATCTAAACCGACTATGCTGCGGCTAATTAGGATAATTTGGCCATATTTAGAATTTTGAAGCTACTGCAAATGTTGAAAATGGTGTTCTAATCTCCTCGGTCAGACCTTACAATTATGCTAGGTGATTTTAGAGCAAGCCTGTTAAACTCGCAAAATAGAATTTAAAAAATATTCGACAATGTCTCAAAATTTCAACATAGGATATCTCGATAACTAAGCGAGTTAACAAAAAATTTCATTTAATTTTTTTTGTTTATTTTAACTTCGTTTATAACAAAAATATATTAGAGTCCACATAAATCGCTTAAGGTGGCTCATTCAGCATAATATCTTCCCGTATATCCGAACTTTGGAGGCCCAGAACTCCGGAAATAGGGGCCGTCACCAAAATTGGCATTTATAATTGTTTGCTTGAAACAATGAGTTCTACCTTAAACCAGTGAGATTTTTGGCTATGCCAGTGGGAGCTAAACTTGCCCAAATTTGCTTTTAAGATTTCTCCTCTTCCAAAACTAACTCTGTCGCTTCTCCACAGCATAAAACAAGAAAACATTCATTCTCCTGCATCATAGTTATTTAAAATATTTTTTGCAGTTTGTTTAAAACTTTTGGAAAAACAAAATCGTATTTACTGCTAATTTGTTTAAAATTTTTTGTAAAAAAATTGACACCGTCGCTGCTCCACAGCATAAAACAAGAAAACATTCATCCTCCTGCATCATATGTATTTAAAATATTTTCTTGCAGTGTGTTTAAAACTTTTGAAAAAAAAACTAAATTGTATTTACTGTCAATTTCGTTAAAATTTTTGAGAAAACAAATTTGTGTTTTCTGACAGCTTGCGTAAAATTTTTGAGAAAACAAATTTGTATTTTCTGACAGGTTGATCAAACAAATATTTGTTCAAGTGTGACCACAGGGCAAATGTATTTGCCCTACTGTTTATTGGATGCTATTTGATACCTGTTTGATCAAACAAAAAGAGTCAAATAAATGTTCACAGTGTGAACACAAATTCAACCCTGTATTGATTTGACAACATTTTGAGCAAATGATGAAACATATTTTGATCAAATATTTGCCCAATCTAACTGTACCTTAAGATTGCTCCACATAAATATGAATTCACAGTTTGCTGTTTTCTCCGCTCTATTTTGGTTTTATAAATAAATGGTTTCCCATTACATCCCATGATGCGAGCTTAATAGTTTTACACTCACTGATTTTGACCTATAGTTTTACACCGGTTCCGAACGGTATGTTGAGAAGCTTTTTCATTATTAAGTACTTGATAGTGTCGCCGTCACTAAGCGAGATGACCGTCGTCGAAGGAAATGTAAGGCGGTCAGAGCAGGGATCAAACCCATGTTCGCATGTACAAGATTCGTGCACACTAACTATTGCACCATCCATGGCTAATTGTTGTAACTTTTATCTTTAGGCTCTAAGAGTCAAACACGCTACAGACGACGACTTTTGATTTGCATAGGTTTCTTATGGCAGGGAAAAATCGTCACGAAAGTCCGGTGCGGCTGACGACTTGCCGCTAGAACAGAATAATTTGTAATTTCTTGGCGGCGCTCTAACGAAATCTCTCAATTGAGAGAATGGTGTTGCCACATTTTCATAAAAATCGTAAGAGCAACCAACACATTCATACGGTGGTTCAAGTGAATAGAGAAGAAAGTTAAAGAAATTCATTGATATGCACAACATTTGGTGATAAAGAACACAATTATTGGTAATCACATCTGAATAATGTGATAGTCCAAGGAACCGCCAAATTTTAGTTGGCTGTAAATATAGTTGTGACAACGAATCTCTTCTCTGTGTGTAGTTTAGTGGTTTAAATATCATTAGTTGTAGTTGAAATTGGCCGAAAATCTTGGGTAATATAATCTACAACTTCAAATTAATAAAAACGACATTAAATGCTATTTTTAACAGGTTTTATGCAAAATTATACTGTAAAATGGAAGGACAAAAAAAATCAACTATAGCGAAATATATCAAGATGGTTTGCTATTCAAACCCTGAACTACTTCGTGTACCTCGTAATGACTGTGTGAAATGACTGTCTGAAATGACATAAAATTTTATAGATTACAAAGGGTCCGCCATCTAACGTTTTTTTTTCAACTAGTGCTTATTTCGTGAATGGTAAAACTTAGCTCATGTCTGATTTGACAGATAATTAGTTTTATCCTTCCGCTGAACGAATATGTTTGTGTATACGCTTGAAGAACGCTGGGAAATATTGCGACATTACTTTGAAAATCATGGTAATGTTGCAGAATGTGTGCGAAAATTGCGTACGGATTTTGGAAGAAGAGAAGCACCGTCAGCTCCGTATGTTCGTTATCTTGTGAAAATAGTGAAAGAAACTGGCATCCTCATCGATGAACCAAAGCGTGAAAAGCCAAAAATAGTGCGTACACCCGAGAATATTGCTGTTGTGGCAGAAAGTGTGCGTGAAGCGCCATCAGCATCAATTCACCGTCGTTCTCAACAATTGAACATTTCGGAGACATCACTGAGACGAATTTTGCATAAAGACCTTGGTATGCCAACTGACCATCCAATGCGTTTTCTCTTCGCTAAGTGGGCCTGCGATCGACTTACAGAAGATGCCGATTTTGCCAAAAAAAAATCATCTTTTCAGATGAAGCTCATTTTGATCTTGGCGGGTATGTAAACAAGCTAAATTGTCGCATTTGGGGCACAGAAAACCCGCACGCATACATTGAAAAGCCGATGCACCCAAAAAGTGTCACTGTTTGGTGCGGATTTTGGTCCAGAGGCATAATTGAGCCATTTTTCTTCGAAAATACGCAAGGAGTGGCCGTTACAGTCAATGGCGATCGTTATCGGGCCATGTTGAACGAATTTTTGTTCACAAAAATTGAAGAGGAGGATATTGGCAACATTTGGTTTCAACAGGACGTCGCTACGTGCCACACAGCCGAAGCTACACTCGATGTTTTGTGCCCTGTTTTTGAAGATCGCATTATCAGCCGCAGAGCTGATGTCGTTTGGCCACCTCGGAGCTGCGATTTGACACCGTTGGACTATTATTTGTGGGGTGCCCTCAAAGATAAGTGTTACGCCGACAAGCCAGAGACAA
This sequence comes from Phaonia tiefii, assembly GCA_963931995.1. Classification (NCBI taxonomy): domain Eukaryota; kingdom Metazoa; phylum Arthropoda; class Insecta; order Diptera; family Muscidae; genus Phaonia; species Phaonia tiefii. The sequence continues at coordinate 66,085,373 of OZ008369.1, forward strand.
TTGACGCTTTAAAGAACAATATTCGTGAAGCCAGTGGTGAAATACAGCTGCACACAATCGATAATGTGCTTAAAAATTCAAAACAGAAGACAGTTGTCCGAGGCCTTCGGCCACGGACTGTCCCTGCAGGCTGTGTCAGAGACACGGCCATTAAGTTTAACGTAGAATACGCCATCCGATAAGACAGAAAACATATATAACAATAAATTCATTTGCTTATATTATTTATCATTTATTGTTATATATGTTTTCTGTCTTACGTTAAACTTAATGGCCGTGTCTCTGACACAGCCTGCAGGGACAACTGTCTGCTGTAATTTTTATATTTACCAACGGCATTTGATTCAAGTCCGTTTTAAAAAAAATATTATGTTCAATGTTTTTTAAACTTAATTAAATTTATGTATTTTAATAAATATTTTTATTGAAATAAGTTCTGCGAATGTTGAGAGGGCCGCCCTAATATTAAAAAAGGTTCACCTTATCGAGTCTTCGCATTAGCATTCGAGCGTTGTGTGAAAGCTTTACGCTTTACAATTCAAAATTAATGTTACAACAGCTTTATTGAAGCTTTCGCAAAAAAGCTTTATTACGTTAGCTTACTGTTTGTTTCACTTTTTACTATATACATGTTGCCAAGCAACATTAGCTTGCTGTTCGTTTCACTTTTTACTAGATACATGTTCCTAAGCAATGTTGAGCAACCAAAAACACTCAACCAAACACCACACATATGTTTGAGTGTATGTGTTTAAACAATATTCATTTGAGAAATTAAAATACTAGAAATATATCAACCAATATGAAATGTATATCAAACGAAAGATAACATCTTCATTTACCTACAAAAAAAATTTAAAAAAATTCATCTAGCCGTTTCCTCAAATTCAATGAAATAAAGATTACAACAATAAAAACCTGACATGACTCCTCATACCGTAAGGTAAGACGTATTCTACGTCAAAATTGGACCGAGCGTGTAGGCTACTGCATGGCCAGCCGAGGCAGCCATTTGAATGAAATTATTTTCCATTATTAACCGGAAGGATTGTACTTTCAAATAAAAAAAGAAATTTGAGAAAATATTCAGTTTTTTTTATAGCATTTTCAAAAAAAAAGTTATTTGGCGGACCCGTTATTTAAATTTATTCAGATAAACATGATACTTTTGGAATATAAATCAAACCACATAATGTCCTCCTTATTCTGTGCGGCTGCAATTATTTCTGTCGGGTTTCAAATAGCTTTAGGAAATCACCTACGTATTTGTTTAACTACGCAACTAAGCGATTTTATCGTTGAAGTTGTTTTCAAAAATATTAGAACTGTTACATTTTTGATTTGCAACGATTTTGCTGTCCTATCCCTATTCCAGGGTTGCTCCTGTTTTAAATTGAAACAAAGTTTTTTCTTTTGTTCATAAAATCTGTTCATTTACTTGTTGTCCTTTATTATCTTTTCTTTGTACGATTTTTTTTTCAAACATATACAATACAAACTTTTACAATTTCCTATACACACAAAAAAAGGATTCGAATTCCTTTTAATTGGAAGACTTTTGCAGCCATTTACATAATCATTTATTTAGGCGGCTACGGATATCACAATTAAATCTATTGACGAACACTTGATTTGTTGTAAATTTAGTTTATAAATAATTTGAGATAAAATTTGTAAGATGCTATAAAATTTTCCATATAAATTATCTATAAATTCCAGATTTTCCACAACATTTTTTTTCTTTTGGCAATTGTAAAAAAATCCATTTGTACGTATGTATAAAAACATGTACATATGTATGTTTTGTTTCAAATAATTTTCTTTAAATATTTGCTATAAAATTGTATAGAATCTACTATAAAAATGAAAATCTATTATAAAATATATTGCTTTATCTGTGGGTTGGATTTTTCTTTTCGAAAATCGAGTGATGTTTCGGAATGAGAAGGCGACAAAATTCGAGTTTCTCCAATGCTACCACGCCCATTTGGGAGTTACTTTGCCGAAATTCCATTCATCCGGATGGCCAGCATGTTCGATGTCAGCCATTTTATCCACCACCGAAGACCATTTGAAGGGTCCGATGCCAGATTGTCGCATAGCTATAGCGCGCATGTCACTGCGCACTGGCCGACGCTCGGTGATCATTTCCATCTCGGCCAATTCAGCGGCATCATCGATAGTAACACTCAGCCGGTCGTCGAGTATGGAAGAGTTTATGGGTTCATTTTGAGTGGAGGCAGCGTCATCGTCTACCGACCTCACATGCATGTGTTGCAGACGCATAAACACTGGTCCAGCAAAGGCTTGGTAATCACTGATTCCCAAACGTGCATTGTAGGCAAACAGTTTGATGTCTATATTGCCATACGCCACGGACTCCTCCTCGCCCAATAAATCACCACGAAAGGCACGAGTCCTAAGGAATTTATCCACTGCCTCTAGATTTGTGATCTCCTCATTGTCAGATTTCAAGAGATCATTGGGATAGACATCTGCGGGGATTTGACTGGCCTCCAGCATTTCCTCAAAGAAGGGTGTCCCATTCGCCAGCCACGCCGTGGAATTATCATTTAGGAACCTTTCGGTTACATCTTTCATATGCATGCGTCCCGGCAACTGTTCGGCAATCCACACTAGACCCTTAAAACGATTATGGCGTTCCGAAATTGCCGCTTCATCATTGGGATTTAGAGGCACAGGTTTGTCATCCATAATCTCATCGTCTGCTAGGGTTTGATAAAGATTATCCAAGGGTCCTAGTTTATTTAAATCCACACTAATCCATTGTTTGGACCCAGTATAGGGATGTTTTGACATAGCTTTGGCCCAAGTGCGACGATTTTGTGCCACACGATTGGCCGCCATTACTCGAGCGGCCAAGGGCATGGCCTCATTGACATTAATCGATTTCCACAAATCCAAATTGTCATTCTTAATGCCCACACCAGCTACTATCGATTGCACTTGACGTCCCTTGACTATGTAGAAATCATCGGTTGATGCTAAAATTCCAGGATATCCTGTAAATGTTATATCCGCACCGGGTACGGTGTTGGTTCTTTGATTGGGTCCAAAGTGGAAATGGAACTTATAGCGTTTCTGTACCCTCAACATGGAGGCATAACTGCCTGCCGTACTGTGGCCGAATAAAAGCTGCCACGTGGGTGAGTCCTCTGAGGGAAAGATTTTCGTAAACATTGTGGCGCTTGGCAAAAAGAAATTCTTCCTTGTCTCTGTAGCCGCCCCAGTTGCGTGGTCTCCCGTTACGTCCCCCACATCCAGCGGCGTTGGGGAGGAGCTTTCATCACTTGCACTTAGCACATAATTTTCATAATAGATTTTCAAATCTTGTATATCAGCTGCTGCATTCATTAAGAGGAAATCGGAGAATGGTATCTCTTCCTCTAGATCAGAACGTGCTCTCTTTGCACCCTGGCGATAGCCGAACTCTAGACCTTCCAGTTGGAAAAAGTAAAGGCCGATCTGATGCCAATAATGATCGTGTTCCTGCCTCAGCAGGGCAGTTTCTTTAATTTTAATATAGTTTTCGGTTAGTAAGTCTCGCAGCCAGGTACAAAAGTTTTGGGCATCCTCATCACGTTCACATGATGATTGTATGGTACTAGAGCAGGAGGAAAAAATGGAAGTATTATTAATCTGTTGAACTGTTTTATTATAATTCAGTAATACTCACTTTAACCACTGATTATAGACTTGATGCCAGGTTAATGATCCCTCAATAATACCAGCACCATAGGCTTGGACCCAATCGGGAAAAGTACGTTGAGTTTCGATTTCAATTTGAGCCCAGCTAAAAAGAGAACACGGAAGGGATACATTAGTATTGAAAAATTATTGATTTTAAACTTAAGTTGTCGGACAGTCCTGTAGCGATCGAGTATAATTCGATTTATGGGGAAATATTTTCGCGGCAATTCAAGTAATAGCGAGGGAGCTTCGTTCTGATAGAATGGAAAACCTCCCGAAAACTGGAGAATGGTATCCGAGTGAGTGAAACTGGAGAGCGCACAGCTCAGTGATTGTGAGAAGTTCTCTCCTGTTCCTTCACGGGATGTAATGGGAAACCATTTATTTATTTTATTTAATAAGTGGGGAGCATGCGACACTATCGTCTTCAATTAACACCATTTTTTCGTCAACACAGGGAGGGAGAAAGTTTGACTTCCATCTTTTTGATAGAATTTCCGAACTCTACTTCGCTATCCGAACATTTTCACCTCTGCCCATGTCTCTGCTATAGCAATTTTCCCTGATGTAGGAAACATCAGCAGCTCCTTTTAATATCTTCAGGATGTTCCAATGATTACCTTGAACTTTCTAGTAAACTTCACGAATAGTGTAGAGATGAAGGTCCTCTTTTTGTTCGAAGACATGACTCAGTTCACCGCCAGAAAATCAATTGGGACCTACAGTTTTACACTGATTCCGAACGGTATTTTGAGAAGCTTTTTCATGGCTATATACTCTATAGTGTCGCCGTCACTATGCGAGGTGACCGCCGCCGAAAGAAATGTTTAAGGTGGTCAGAACAGGGTTCGAACCCAGGATCTCATGTACAAGAGCCACGCACACTAACCATTGCACCACCGACTGCCGAGAGACGAGATTATAACTTCAAACTCAGCGGTTAAACACGGACTTCTAGCACAGCTGTTCAAGACATATTGGATGAAAGTATATCTGACGATTGGAGCTCCAGGCCATCAGCTCAGTACAACGTAATATGTGTACAGGCTACATAGGGGGAATCCGTTGCCAAACTGGCTCTCCACAAAAGCGAAATGACTGAAGGCAATAGGAACCAAAGAGGAACCCAGATTCTTTCACCTGGAAAAGTTGGATGGCTTCTTACCATCAGAACAGAGAACTAACCGTGGTAAATTGCCACAAAATTATACCAAAGTGACCAGATGGTTTCCAAATCAACAGAGTGCACACGAACCATTGCTATACTGACGGTTCCAGGATGGATGGGGAAGCATTTACTCGAACAGCGTGTTTACCTTCCTGGCCATAACAATGCTGAAGTTAATGTGATCGAGAATTGTCACAAAGACTGAGATCGCGAACAGACTCGGGTACAAGAAGGAAATACACAATTTACATACATATATACCTATCACATTCTGGAGATCATATGGGCTTATGGGCACTGCACCACCATGAATAATTTCTGGAATGTATGAAAATAGCCCCCAATTGAATATGAAAGAAACAGAAAGGTAAACATCCAGTGGAGCTTCCCGAATGGATTGGTGAAGCTAGCCCAACTCTAGCTTAATTAATTCAAGGGTATTGCAACTATACATGGGTCAAATTAATTATATGACAATTATAATTTGTAGTTTAATATGAATTACCTGTCCAAATGCAAATTCAAAAAAATTGCAATTCCTTTGACAATTGTACTTATTTTCAAAGCATTTCCTTCATATCTGGCAGTTGTGATTTTAGAATATTTTATACAGTACAGGTTTATGAATTTGATAATACTACGAGGCATTACCTATCGAATCCATAAACCTCTACATATTAAACCATACATGGAGCAAAATAATTATATGACAATTATAATTTGTTATTTAATTTGAATTACCTTTCGAAATGCAAATTCAAAAAAATTTCAATACCATTGGCAATTGTACTTATTTTCAAAGCATTTGCTTCACATCTGGCAGTTATGGTTTTTAAATATTTTATACAGTACAGGTTTATGAATTTGAAAGTACTATGAGGCAAAGCCTATCAAAGCCACAAATCTATACATATAAAATACTTTATAAACAGAATTGTCAGCAATCAAAAATAATTAAAAACATTCCCATATTTCATTACAATTGGCATCCGATTCCACAACCTGCATTTGCGTTCCCTAAGCAACACTCAACAGTTTTAAATGCCATTGCGAACAATGGAAATTCTTTTGCATTTGCATTAGCTAAAGTAATGCAAATTAAAATCCAATGCAAATTAAAAAAAAAAACCATGCATGATTATAACTTGACACTTCTCTACGAATTGAACCAACTGACAAAAACGTATGCAGAGCATGGGATGCTGACATCGAAAAGATTAAACATGCTCTCTGGCATTGTACCGCTCGTATAATACGATACCTAGCTTTGAAAATCTAAAGGGACACGACTAAAGAGCTCTGCCGGAAATTTATGCTCTGACTTCCAATAGAAAACTTGGGGTTACCCGCAGGAACACGAGGAGCGTACAACAGACCTACTTACTGTCTTAGGTATATGACCAGAATGGGTCGTGAATCAATGCTTCGGAACCTCTTTCTCAATCTCATCTAACCATATGTGTCCTTAAAATTACTTTTTCCAACAGTATTTCCTCAATGATCTGGATATAATAACTCGAAGAACTTGGTATCTTTGCTATGATGATACGTCTTTTCGTCAAACTGTTATATTAGGAACTTAATCGACTCCACTGAGCTATTTAACAGCGATATTTTAGACGCATCAATATTCTATATAACGTGCGATCTTTTCAACATCTTAAAGGTTCAAATAATGAAATGGACTATCATTTTACGTTCCAGTCAAACTTAAATTTTACCCACATGGTAATGATTTTCTGTTCTTGGTACTTACCCATTTTCATAGATGGAATCCTTATAGCATATTCGAGCTGCACCCTTAGGAATGTTAAGAAGATCATTTTGTTGTTTCCAATATTCGATCTGGAAACCAACCTGTTTTGTCCAAAACGCCGTGGCACAATAAGTACCATCATATTCGGGACGGTCAATGTAACCAATGAAAAAGGCACCGATCACCAGCAAACCAGCACCGATTAGAATGTATGTTCCAACCCGGGTCTTTTGCCATGATGCACCGACAACTTTTAGCACTGTACCCGCCGTCTTGAAGCCGTTAATTCAAACAAAAACACTCACGAAATCGTATTCCCTCGTCACACACTGCTCTGTCGTTAGAGAGTGTAGTGTATGTAGTCAGTTTTCAAAACACACACAAAAAACACAAACGGGATCAATTGGCCTCAAATGGTTTAGGTCCCGGTTCAAATTGTAGTGTATCGCTTCACTTTACACTCTATAATTGAGATCAGCTCGTGCGGCGTATGAGTGTCCTTTGTTTAGCAGTATGCTATGGCTGATGTTAATGATGTTGCAGACCAAAAACTTTTGACCCAAACTGTAGCAGGCGCAGCAGCAGCAGTAGTTGGTGGTATCCACTATATCTTTATAAGGGACCTCGTTGGTCATCGGAGAAAGCGTTTTTTCCTCTTGATTCTTATGGAAGTTGCAGCAATTGTTTAAAGAGTAAATATGAGACGCAGCAACAAGATCAAAGTTGAATATTGGTTTTGATCAATGAATTAAGTACTGAATGGAGGGATGATGAGTAGTTACAGTAGTCGGTGTAGTTTTGGATGATAGTTTTTGGATATGTTTACGAAAAATTCCTGTAATGGGTTTGTAGCTTCTGAAGGTTTTATAAAATCGGTTTTGAAAATGTTAATTTGATCAAAGTGTAGATTTTCTAAATGGTTGTAGATTTTTGTAGAAGAAATTTTGTCTTTTGATAGGAACGGATATATTTTACGATGTATAAATCCCTGCAAAGATATAAATGATTGTAGACAAATAATATTAGTTTTCTGGCATCAAATTGAGTATTCAAATTGTTGGAATAATTCTTTGTTTATATAAGTATGAAATCATGCCTCTTCCACCGCACTTTAAATCCCTACGGCCTTATTCATAAAAAGTTTTGAGAGGTTTGAGAGTTGATTTACCATACAAAAAACGTCTCTTAAACCTCTCATAACTTTTTATGAATTAGGCCGTTAGTTACTAAGAGGAATACAAAAATGCATGCAGAGCTGTTACCAACCCAACCAACACCTTTGTAATCTTTAAGTTGATTGATTGTTTAACTATAACCGATAAAGTTTTAATGATTAGAATTCTTTGATTTACGGAAATAATTAAAAATATCATTGATACCAATGAGTCATAAATGATACGAGATAGCAACAGTGCATAATTAATTGCTTAAATATATTGATTTAAATAATTAAATCGATAAAATTCGTCAAAATACTAGACCCAAAATATTCCGTAGTTCATAATATGAAAAATTTCAATCACTCTGTAGGTTAACCGCAAGTCTTGAAATGGAATAGTTAATATTAACTACGTTCATGTAAACAAATCAATATATAATGTCATATTCATAATACTTGTGTGAAGTTTATTAGACGATTTTTGAATGTATATTTTGTTTATTAAACGTTTCATAAATACGAGCCATAAACTATATCGGTGGTACTTCTCCACTATACGTAGTTGATTTTAACGAACATGTTTTAAAATAAATTATACCAGCAGCATCCAGCACTGAAAATACGAGTGTTATTTCTCTTTGTAAATGCAAGTATGTATTTAAAAAATAAATAATAGACAAAATAATAAACAAAAAACAAAAATTTAAAAAACAACATTTAAAAAAAATTAAAAAAAACATTGCAAAAAAATTTAAAAAAAATGTAATTCGCACTTCTTGAATGTAAAGTCAGCCTAGTGGCATAATGCATTTCAAAGATTCAGTACCCCAAAAAGTTTCCGCCGTTTTGTTATTACAATAACCAAGTCTGTGGAAACAAGTAACTGGAACGTTGTTGATTTGACTAAGATTTAATTAAAATAACTGCGTTTATAGTTGAAACTAAAATAAACTCTAGATTAATAAAATTCGCAAATTGGTGCCACAAAAATGTTAGTCACCGTTTTATTATATGATGATAATCAAGTCAGTGGTAACAAATAACTTGAACGTTAATGTGGATTTAACTATGGTAATATTGTTATAACTTCCTTCATCAACCTACTGTTATAGTTGAAATTAATTAAAACTCGTGATTAATAACACTGCAAACATTGATAGGGATTTAACTCCGAATTAGTTAATAGAGCGAACTTCCTTCACAAAACTATGTTTATAATTGAAAGTAATTAAAACTCTGGATTAAAAAGCTGTACTCGTTTTTGATATCGATTCAACTATGATTGAATTAATAGAACTTTGCTCACACAACTACGTTTATAGTTCAAATTTAGTAAAACTCGTGATTAATAAAAATGCAAACATTTTTGGTAAGGATAAAATTAGGATTTTGTTAATGGAAAGAACTTCCTTTACAAAACTACATTAATTATTTAAATAATTAAAACTCGTGATTAAAAAGTTATAAGCGTTTTTGATATTGTATCAGCTATGATTTAATTAATAGAACTTTGCTCACACAACTACGTTTATAATTGAAATCAATTAAAACTCGTGATTGATGAAACTATAGCCGTTTTTGATGGGCATTCAACTATGATTTTTAGTTAATATAACTTCGTTCACAAAACTACGTTTATAATTGAAAGTAATTAAAACTTGTGATTCTGATATCGATTCAACTATGATTTAATTAATAAAGCATCGCTCACACAACTACGTTTTTAGTTGAAATTTATTAAAACACGTGATTAATAAAACTGCAAAAAATGTGATAAGCATTAAATTACGATTTTTTCAGTGGAACGAATCTCCTTCACAGAACTACGTTTATAGTATAAAGTAATGAAAACTCGTGATTAAGAAAACTATACACGTTCAAATGATTTAGTAAATACAACTTTCTTTACACAACTACGTTTATAATTGAAATTAATTAAAACTCATGATTATGAAACTGTAGACGTTTTTGATGGGGATTCAACTATGATTTAGTTAATATAACTTCCTTCACAAAACTACGTTTATAATTGAAAGTTATTAAAACTCGTAATTAAAAAGCTATAAACGTTATTGATATCGATTCAGCAATGATATAATTAATAGAACTTCGCTCACACGACTACACTTATAGTTGATGTTTAGTAAAACTCGTTATTAATAAAACTGCAAAAAATGTTGATATGGATTAAATTACTATTTTTTCGTGGAACGAATCTCCTTCACAGAACTACGTTTATAATTGAAATTAATTAAAACTCATGATTATGAAACTGTAGACGTTTCGGACGGATTCAACTATGATTTAGTTAATATAACTTCCTTCACAAAACTACGTTTAAAATTGAAAGTTATTAAAACTCGTAATTAAAAAACGATAAGCGTTATTGATATCGATTCAGCAATGATATAATTAATAGAACTTCGCTCACACGACTACACGTATAGTTGATGTTTAGTAAAACTCGTTATTAATAAAACTGCAAAAAATTTTGATAAGGATTAAATTACGATTTTGTCAATGGAAATAACATCCTGTACACAACGACGATTATTATTTAAAGTAATTAGAACTCGTGATTAAAAAGCCATAAGCATTTTTGATGTCGAATCAACTGTGATTTAATTAATATAACTTCGGTCACACAACTACGTTTATTTAATTAAAACTCGTAGTTAATGAAACTTCCTTCTCACAACTACGTTTATAGTTAAAATTAATTAAGAGCCGTGTTTAATAAAACTGTAGACTTTTTTGATAAGGATTTAACTTCGATTTAGAACGAACCACCTTCAGACAACTACGTTTGTAGTTGAAATTGATTAAAACTCGTGATTAACAAACTGCAAACATTTTTGAAATGAATTAAATTACGATTTAGTTAATAGAACAAAGTTACTTCACCCAACTACGTTTATAATTGAAATTAATGAAATCTCGTGATTAAAAAAACCGCAACCGTTTTTGATAATGATTTAACTACGACTTAGTTAATAGGACTCACTTCCTTCACACAACTACGTTTATAGTTGAAATTAATTAAAACTCGCGATTAATAAAACTGCAAACGTGTATGATAACGATTTAGCTCCGATTTAGTTAATAGAAAGAGATTCCTTTTCACAACTACGATTATAGTTAAAATTAATAAAACTACTACAAAATCCACTAATTGAAAGAAAAACAACGACCAACTGTAATTTTTAAGGTTTAGTACTGAATTAAGAAATAATAGTTTCTATGGAAGTACTACAAATGTATTTTCTTTCAACAGTTTAAAATAGATGTGAACTCTTTCGTTAATTATAGAAATCAGATTATTTAAGTTGATATTAACTATATGTGATAATTTGTTTTTCACTTTGACTATTCAATCTACGTATTTGTTTAGTTTGCTTAGGTAATTTTAAAATTAAAATGCATTTTATGACCGACTACAACAGTATCGTAGTTGCCATTGATGACCAGAGTTCATTTATTTCTTTTTTTTAAAGTCAACTATGTTTTTGCTTAACTTTTCCACTAAGGAGTTTTAGCGGTTGAACAATTTGTTGCCCAACGAAACTACAGATTTTTAACGCAGAGAAAATCGAAAAATATTGTGACCACTTGCGATTAGATTCGAAAGGCAGTAGAAGAACTATAAAGACTTATGGGCAAGTTTATTAGGATGCACCGACAAATTTTTATTCGTAAAGGGAAGTCTCAAACGATGCGTATTGAAGAGTGGATTACTGGAATTAGCCGTCAGTATCCAGTAATCCACTCTTCAATACGCATCGTTTGAGACTTCCTTTTACGAATAAAAATTTGTCGGTGCATCCTAATAAACTTGCCCATAAGTCTTTATAGTTCTTCTACTGCCTTTCGAATCTAAAATATTTTTCATGGTCAATATGGAGTTTAAATGACGTGTCATAATAAGCACGGAAAGGGATTTTTTGTAAATTTTGGCGGAATATATTTTTGTCGGAGATCCTTAGATTTGAAAGGCATTAGAAGAACTATAAAGATTTAAAAAATGTTATGGGAATGTTTGTTGGGATGTATTGAACAAATTTTATTCGGAATGGTGGGTTCCCAAACGATGTAAATTGAAACGATGCATATTGATTACGCGAAAGTCACGGCTGATGAGGATTCCATTTCCGGAGTACTACGGTGAAAAGCAAATATTTTTATTGTTCAATATAGGGCTAAAATGACGTGGCATGACGAGCGTATAAAGGGATTTTTTTACTAAAATGTTGTTAGAGTATATTTTTCCAGAAATCCTAAACAAATGTATATAGAAGTGGAAACTTCCGCCGCTGGAAGGAGGCACAAATTAAACAGGTAAAAAAGTTCAACATTCTCAAAAGCAGCTTTTCAATACGCATCGTTTGAGATGCTGACTTGAAATTTCAAAACAAGTGATTGTTGGCTCAGCTTAAAGTTTAATCACAGTTTTATTTTCTTGAAAATATTTTGGAACTAGGAATTGCGTTTTCCGTGCTTCGAAATATGGTAATTACTTTTGTCATCTTTTAAAAATGTAGAGTTTTGTTTTGATGGCTCTCCGTTTATTGGTAGTGTGTTCTGAGTTATAGTCGCAAGGGTTCAGGTTCCAATAGATGACAAAAGTAAAATTAAGATATTTTTGTTTTTGGTTAATAGTCTAAAATTTGTTTATTTCACAGAAAGTTGAAGAGATTTTACGTTTAAGTTTTTTTTCCTAACACGATGTATTAAAACTTCTTATATAGACTAATTTATGGTCTTTTTAAATCCGGAACGTTATACAGCTGTAAATTAATTGAATGTTAATGAATGGTGTAATTGAATGTTGAGCACAGGTTTTATAATTAGCAATTAAATAAACTTGTTTTAAAACTGTTTACATATTTTATATTGGTGTTCTGATTCAACACTTGTTGTTTTTCAATGTTAGAATATATAACACATTTGATATTTTTTCGTTCCGATCAATATTTAGATTCACTTTTCCCTTGCCTTTACAATATTGTAACAAATTTAAAAAAATATTCTATCAATATTGCTACAACTACAAATTTGTTATAAATTATTATTACTTTTTTGTTTTTATTTTTGTTAAATGTAAATTCAACTGGTAGCTTATTTTTATCTCTAGCGTGCACGTTCTTCTGACAGGCCGTCTGAAATGTTAATGCTGATTAATCCTATATAAATTGAAAGTAAAGTAAACCCCAACGCCAAACCTACGAAGAGCGAGTGCTTTGTGGAAATGTTAACATTGTTCTCTCTGTCTCTCTCGTTATCAGCTGATAATGAAATTCTTGCAAATTCGAAAAAATTAAACAAGAGGAAAAATTTTTCACATAAACAATGCAGAGATATGATTTTATTTGAGTCATAGGGGAAAAGGAAGGCACAATCAAATTCCTGTTCCAATTATCAGGAAATTTTGTTAATAGAATATGTTCAAGTCACTAAGAAAGTAACATGTGACTAGACTTAAGAGGTAACATATCGTAGATTGGACAGCTCGGGGGGTTTTCAAATACAAAAGATTGTGTTGAACGAAGTGTGTAAAGATTGTTGTCGTGATGATCAACAAAAAATACTTTGGCCGATGCTGATGCCGCGATTATCAGTTAAATTGTACTTTCGTGCATAAGAATTTTGAATTTCCATTAAATAATCTTAAAACATTTGTAGCAATTTCAATTTAAAGTTTTGCGAGTTTGCGAAATCCAATGACAACTGTATTAAAAATGGTGTTAAGGGTGATATTTGAATTTATTTTAATTTCAATTAACATCTTTCGAATTTAAATTTTATATTTTAATTTTATATATTTAATGAATGAGTTTTAAATATCAGTTGCCCACTATATATATAAATGTATATTTTACATTTACATTTTTTACTGACATACTATATATGTATTTCTAATTTTAAATATAATTTTCAACTTTAAAATTAATTATTAAATTTCAATTGCAGTTTTATTTTCGAAACAACAAAATCTCAAAAATTTTACTTTTTCACTTTAACTCTCAAACTTTTGTTCGTATTGTAGTTGAAGAAATTTATGTATTTTTGATGTATTAACATCTATAGACACGGGTAGGGCAATCTATCAAAGTGAGCACATGCAAACAACAAAAACGATGTACAAGTAGACAGTCAAAATTTCTCTTCACTCAAATGCCAACAAACAAAACGAGTGAAACCCTAGTACTTCTCTACTCTCTCTCTCTCTTACTCTCTTCATTGAATATTTCAATACACGAGCAGCTTTTTGATAGGGTTATTGTATATAACTATACAAATTCCAACCATGTTGAAGTAAAATTACATAAACTATGCAAAAAGTATGAAATAAGCAAAATATGACGCGAGAGAGAAATGCGTTTGAGTGAACTCCTAGCACTTTTTGGTTCTCTTTTACCAGGGTTGCCAAGTTGCGCACATCTTCTGGTCGTCTAATTGTAAATCGTCTTTGCAAACAACACACAGCGTTAGCATCTCAAACGTGGTTGTTTTGGTGGTTGGTGCAAAAACGATGTACAAATAGACAGACAAAATTTCTCTTCACTCAAATGCCAACAAACACAACGAGTGAAACCCTAGTCATTCTCTGTTCTCCCTCTTACTCTCTTCATTGAATATTTCAATACACGAGCAGCTTTTTGTTATTGTACCTATATAACTATACAAATTCCAACCATGTTAAAGTAAAATTACATAAACTATGCAAAAAGTATGAAATAATCAAGATATAACGCGTGAGAGAAATGCCTTTGAGTGAATTTCTAGCAATTTTTGGGTTTCTTTTACCAGGGTTACAAAATTGCGCACAACGTCTGGTCGTCTAATTCTAGATCGTCTCTGGTTGTTGTACAACAATAGTCTCTGCCTATAACTATACATTAAAATCCTCCCAAATTCTCGTCTCGTGCGTGTTTGATTACTCCTCTTGCTTCTTCCCACCTCTCGCCAACCGAACTCGAAAGTCTTGGGTGAAAGCCACGGGTGAAACGCATAATTTAAACGGTGTCTTAGTTAAAGCCTCCTAAGGAGGTTAACAAAATATTATTTTTGCGATGGGACGCACGTACCCCCTTCGACTTATAACTATTCTTTTATTTTAGCGATTTTCTCATGTTGCCCATTTTTTTTTAAAAAATTCCGTTAGAGAAAAGATTTCCAATCCGAATTTCAGAATCCTCTCATAAGTAGTTTAACTTTAAAATTAAAGAAAAAACAAATTTAGGGGTTTGAACCAGGTCTTTAGGAAGCTCAAGTTTTGTAGTCGGATGTGAGACGGTCATAAAACCGTTTATTTTATTTTTCATACACATTAATATTTGTTTGCCGCAAATAAATTCCATAAACAAAATGTAGTTGTCTAAAATTTCGTTTGTTCGAACGAGTTCTGTTTTGATATTTGTGAAGTAAACAGAAACATAATACACACCGAACTGGAACTCTGTACTCCTCAAGAACTCGCAATACACGTGACAATTTTTTGATGGAATAATTTGTCAACGTTTTTGGCGCGACGTGATTTCGGCGAAGATTTCCAGCCCATCCTACGGCATCTGTCATTTACCCACTGGCCGTGAAAGCAAGACACGTCACAGAAGAAGTGTCGAAATGCCTGTTAGTGCTTGTTCGGGCGAGAATATCGCCGCTATGGCTGATTATGTCGTGGCGGATGAGCCGATAACGTCGATCAGACCAAATTTCACGTAATTCGTCTCTGCAGTGCATTTTGGTGAGACTTGGAAATGTTCTTTTAAATGTGCAGGCTTTTTATGGGCTATTGTCTTCAGACTGCCAATGGCGTCTAACCTACGCTCACGCTATTCTGAACCTCAACGACGCACAGTGGGATTTCGAATGCAAACCCCACATGTTTTGATCATTGAAATTTACAACTCAAATGATACAGTTTTGTAAGGAAATGTTTCAAGAAGAAGAATTCATAATAGTTGTGCCCAAATATTAAAATGTTGCCTGCGAAAAAATTAGTCAAGACCACACAAAGATTTTACGAAGAAAACTGACCAAATTATTGTTCAACTTAATAGATGTTCATTCAAAATATTTCCGGTTTTCTTATTTGAAATATTTTTGGAACGAAGTTCCTTATCGCACGTTGCGGGATGGGAGCTACATAAATGAAAAAATTTTAACCATTTTTTTTTTAACTACTTTATTACAGCCCATTATTATCAACTATATTGGGTACTTTGGTTTGGTTTAACTGGAAGTTTTCTAGGTGGAGCCTGTTTATTACATATTGTAGTTTTCAACCCAATAAAAAGTATATTTAGAAAAGCCAAAGTGCAAGACTGGCAAATCCATGAAATACAACCCTGAGCATTGAATTACATTTGGCAGCACACTTACTCTTACACTGTTACTTTTTGTTTGGTTTGTGTCTAGACTATCATTTGGGGGAGAAATTTGTTGTTTAATGGGAAGTTTTCTAGGTGGAGCCTGTTTATTACATATTGTAGTTTTGAACCCAATAAAAAGTAAATTTAGAAAAGCCAAAGTGAAAGAAGTTTAACAAAATAACATTTTCTTAAATAAGTGGGTTTTCTTAAAAAAAAGTACATTTTCTCAAAAAAATACCTATTGATATTCTTGCACAGAGTACATTTTCTTAAAAAATACCTTATCTTAAGGAAGTACATCTGCTTAAAAAAGCTAATTTTCTTACAAAAAGTACCTTTTCTTAAAAAAGTATTTTTTTTAAATAAGTACCTTTTCTTAAAGAACAACATTATCTTACAACAAATTGCCTTTTCTTAAAAAACTACCTTTTTTTAAAGAGAGCCTTTTATGTAAAATAAAATAACTTTTCTTGAGATAAGTAGCTACTGTTAAAATTGTACCTGTTCTTGAAAAAAGGACCAATTCTAAAAAACTTTCTCTTAAAAAAATACATTATCTTACAAACATTCCTTTTCTTCAAAGTACCTTTTCTTAAAAATAAAACAATACCTTTTCTTTTCTTTTCTTGAGTTTATTTTTTTAAATTTTCTTAAAAAAATAAACGCGTCCTAAAAAGAGTTACACTTCTTTAAAAATTACCTGTTCTTAAAAAAGTACTTCTTTGTAAAAAAAAACTTCAGACTCTTAGGCTTTTTCATACAGAAAGTACTTCTTATTAAAAATTTTACCTTTTCTTAAAAAAAACATTAGCTTTTAATAAAAGAAGTACCTCTCATTAAAGAAAGGACCTTTTCGGGAAAATATAATACATATTCTTACAAAAAGGACCTAAAAATATACTTTAAATAAAAAAATACATTCAATAAAAACAATTTCTTAAAAAAAGTTTATCATTTTACCAAAAGTAACTTTTCTTAAAGATCCATTTAAATTATAGTATTTTTCAACGGGCGCCTTAGTCGTGTTGGAGCTAACTAGTAAAGGGTTTTTCAACAGAGACGCTACAAAAGTAAATCGATAGGGACAGCAAACGACGCCATATTTTTTCCCGCTCTTTTGACATTTCTCTTCAGTAAGGTTTGCCATTTCATCATGGAAAGATATACGAGCCAACAATGAGTCGAAATTATTAAAATTTACTACCGAAATTTGGAGTCAGTGGCCTCAACTTTAAGAGCGCTACGTCCAATTTCATCATCTTCAGCGATGAGGCTCATTTCTGGCTGAATGGCTTCGTCAATAAGCAAAATATGCGTTATTGGTCAGACAGCAATCCACACGTAATCCATTAGTCATCATTGCATCCCGAAGAAATTAGGGTTTAGTGCGGTTTATGGGCCGGCGTTGTCATTGGGCCGTACTTCTTCCGTGATGATCAAGACCGGCACATTACTGCGAATGCGAATCGCTACCGTTCAATGATAACCGAATATTTTTGGCCCCAATTGGATAATATGGACTTGGAGGACATGTGGTTCCAACAGGACGGCGCCACAAGCCACACAGCGAATGCCACAATCAATTTATTGGAAACCAAGTTTGGTGAACGTGTTATCTCACGAAATGGCCCAGTCGATTGGCCGCCTCGGTCGTGCGATTTGACGCCGTTAGATTATTTCCTGTGGGGCTACGTCAAGTATATGGTCTATGCCAACAAGCCAGCGACGATTGATGAACTTCGTACGAATATCGAACCTGAAATTGCAGCAGTATCGGCCGATTTATGCTTGAAAACCCTCGAAAATTTGGTTCATCGTCTGGACTTCTGCAAGTGTGCCCCTGGTGGCCATGCAAAAGAAATCGAGTTCCATACAAAATGGCATCGAACGTACTTTCACAGGAATAGAGAATTTCATTGGTATCTAAAACCAGTTTTGTTTTATTTAAATTAAATCTTATTAAAAAACCCCGATACATAATATATAGCGAAGCGAACTTCGTTCCAACCGGGTGTCCCCTGACACCTCATGTAATTTTTATTTTTATAAAATATAGACTGTTTTTATAACTTTAGCGAAAAAATCATGTGGATGGCATGAATGGCTTAATGGATATATGCAAAACAAAACTGTATTATACAATGCAGCGTTTACAATTTTCATTGGAAAAAAGTTACCTACACCTTCCTAAGTCTTCCCATTATTAAAAATTAAAGAAGTGAATCTCTATAAATTTTTGTAGTTGCGCTAGAAGAGCCGCTTGGATATCTACAAATATTCCAATGCGCTCTGTTCTCCGCTGTAGTATAAGTTCGACGCAGGCTTCCTTGATGACCAGTAACTCCACTTGGAAAACGGTGCACTTGTCTGGTAGTTTGAATGATAAAGTGAGGCTTGCCTCTTCGGAGAAGACACCCGAGCCGGTTCCACATTCCATGTTGGATCCGTCCGTAACTACTTTGGTGTCAAAACCTGTCAGTGGTTCCCCTTTATCCCATTCTATTGTTCTTGGAAACCTGACAACGAATATGGCGCAATGGTAGTGTGCGAGGCTCTTGAACATGAGATCGTGGATTCGATCCCTGCTCTGGCCACCTTAAATTCCTTTCGCGTCCACCTCGCTTAGTGACGGCGACACTATCGAGTATTTAGCCATGAAAAAGTTTCTCAAAATAGCGTCCGAAACTGGTGTAAAACTGTAGGTCCCAATCAGTGAGTATAAGACTAGAACGTGCACAGCTCACTGGTTGTGAGATGCTCTACCCAATTCCTACATGCGATGTAAAGGGAAACGATTTTTTTAAATTAACAGAAGATAGCTTTTGTCATCATTATGATACAATAACAAACTACGATACATCTAGGATACATTTATTTATGTATTTCAATTTCTTCGAGCCCAATGGCTACATTTTTTAATATCCATATGCTTTTTTTCCAAATTCTTATCATTCATATTTAAAATCAAACTTTCTATGTATTTAAAGACAGTCTGTATTTTCATACTAACAGCAAAAAAAAATAATTTATTATAGAATTTTCGTTGGAATCTCCCTGTGGTAGGGATTCCACGAAACGCATAATTACGAATATTTAAACAAACAAAAAACTACCACATCCATTCAATTGAATATAAAATATTTAATGAAATTTCTTAACAAAATCAAATGGAAATATAAAATACAACAAAGAAAAGTATGCAACTTAAATCAGTAAATACTGTATTAATGAATGAAAGTATTTCAAGCAATAATATTTAATTGTATCCCGTGTCGAGCAAGAACATAAATCCATAACATATTTGAAAATATAAATAAAACACTAGATAACTTGGTAGCTAAGGAATTTCCCAATATTTTTTTCTTAAACTAAATTTGTGGTATTTCTCGAAATGTGTATGAAAAATAAAAATATTATTTATGATAACAACAAAAGAAAAGAAACAGTATACAAACAATTCAAAAAACATAAATTTTCTTTGATTTGAAACATTTTCAAGAAAATCATATGATTGTTGTTTACAGTTTTTTTAATATTTGCAAAATATTTAAAATATTGATTGAGATTAATGCATTTGAAGATGAAAGAACAAAAAAACAACTACATAAAAATCTATTTCGCTTTGAGTGAATTCAAATCATTACAATTTCAAGCACATGGCTGCCATAATTGAACCGGCTAACAGACCTTGATCTTGAACTACACTCAGAATTAGAATATTTCCAATATTTTGCTCATTCCAGCGATTATAAGTCGATTAAATGTGGCCTTAGCAAATACACTAATGCCTCATATAATTGCTGCAAGTGTTGTCAATGCAGATGTTTCCAGGTTCGATTTAACGATTTAGTTTATTATCTGCCTACACAAATTTTAGATATTGATTTTATACTTTGTATTAATTTAACTTATATTTAAAAAAAATTGTTTTATATAGGTTTGAAGTGAACAAAACATGTACTGTGACAACGAATTCAAATTTGGTATTGAGTCAATTTTGTGTTATTTGGAAGTCAAGTTTAGTATCTAGATAATGGATTCAAATGAAAATGTGTTGTGTTAATCTGGGGCTATAACTAATTTTTACAATAAAGCCTCAATTTGATTCGCTGCCAAATGGGTCAGAAACATACACAGTGCAACACGAAAAAATATAACCATATTCGGACACCACTACGTGATAAAAGACAAAAAAAAAAGAAAAGACCCGTGTCTCCCAGTTTTGCCCAAAGTCATGCACTTTTTGTTTATGGGCCCCCAAAGATTAAGGGGCTCGGTGTAATTTTTGCAAAAAAGTGATCATTTTGCCAGGCTCATATCTTGCAATTCGTTCGGAATTTTGATCTACTCTCGGAAGGAAAGTTGTAGCTCTTGGCATAAAGAATAAAAATTGTCAACATATAAAATCAAAATAACTTCATCTTCAATGTCAAAATCGCAAAAAGCTTTCGATTTTCTTTTACCTTTTTTCCCCTTGTCCAGGTCCATAGGTAGCAAACCGTTCAAAATTCAAGGCAACAATCAACTACAGAAATGTACCTAAGATCTCAATAAACAACTTTCTAGAACATATGAACTTCCGAGGAATGATACTTAACACCGTTTACTTCAACATTGAGATACTATGCTATCTCACCGACCGCAGCAGCACAGGCAAAACAGTAAGCTCAGCACATGCAACAAGGGACGCAGCACACAATATAAATTTTTTTTAAATTTTTTTTACACTAATATAAAGAAGTTGTGCGACTTTGTATTAATTTAACTCACATTTAAAAAAGTAGTTTTACGAGGGTTTAAATTGAGCCAAAAGTCACATACATTTGTACTATGACAGTGACTTTAAATTTAGTATACAACCAATTTTGTCTTATTTTGAAATCAAAACTTTGAAATGGAAAATGTGTTTCATTATACATCCGGCTTAATTTTTACAATAAAGCCGAATACTAAGATCGATCGCGCGAAAAATATCGAACAACATAAAATGTTTCCATTGCGAAATGGGCAAGCAACATACGAGGGCGGTGCCAAAACTAACCGACCTGATGTCAAAGACGATGAAGAAGTAGACGACTAGAAGATGTGCTCAATTTGGCAACCCTTTCCAGTTATATCAAAAACGATGTACAAGTAGACAACAGGGATGATATTTGTAGTGGATAAGGACTTTTTTACCTCCTTGCGATTTCAAAAAGTCCCCAACTCCTTTTGGTCCAATGAGAGTACTTTCGGATTTGACTCACCAAATTTTATGTGAGACGCTTTCAAATATAACACATTGCAAAATAAGTACGGTAAAAGCGGTAGGAATTGCAGGAATTTAGTTTTTTTTATCAAGGGTCGACCTTGTCAAACTCAGCTGATCAAAATTGCCAAGATTTATTTATTGTTGTTTTTTGTGTAATATATTTTTTTGGTAATATCACTGCATTTACACCGAAACATTGACAAACCGTACGTAGATTAAATAAATACATTGTTTTATATGTTCTACAAGCAGCCCGTTAATCTTTCGGTGTAAAGATTTATTTAATTATTTTATAAAAAGTACTCTTACGTCCAAAAAGTACTTTCGAAAGAATACAAAAAGTCCCCTCGAAAATTATCAAATATCATCACTGGTAGACACTCTTTGTCTTCACTCGAATGCCAACAAACAAAACGAGTGAAACCATGGCCATTCTCTGCTCTCTCTCTCTCTCTCTTACTCTCTTCATTCAATATTCCAATATACGAGCAGCTTTTTGATAGTGTTATTTTATATAATTATACAAATTCCAACCACGTTGTAGTAAAATTACATAAACTATGCAAAAAGTATGAAATAATCAAGATATAACTCGATGTGAGAAGTGAATTGCTATCACTTTGTGGTTCTCTTTCACCAGGGTTGCCAAATTGCACATATCTTCTGATCGTCTAATTCTTGATCGTCTTTGGCTATATACAATAACACTATCAAAAAGCTGCTCATATATTGAAATATTCAATGCAAAAAGGATGTTCAAGTAGAGAAGAAAAAACTGGCGGAATTTGGTAACCCTAGTAGAAGAGAACCAACAAAGTCGACGCGATTCATTCAAACGCATTTCTTTCCCGCATCCTAACTTGATTATTTCATACTTTTTACATACTCTATATAATTTTATTTAAATATGGCTGGAATTTGTATAGTTAGATACAATAACATCATCAGAAAACTGGTCGCGTATTGAAATATTCAACGAAGAGAGTAAGAGAGAGAACAGAGAAACGACGCGCTTCACTCGTTTTGTTTGTTGGTATTCCACTCCATGAGTAAATTTTCTTCTCTATACCATAGTTGCTTTATGTTCAATGAAGAGAGTAAGAGAGAGAGAGAGCAGAGAATGGGTAAGGTTCCACTCATTTTGTTTCTTTGGCATTCGAGTGAAGAGAAATCAAAGACGATCTAGAATTAGACAACCAGAAGAAGAAATTTTGACTGTCTATTTGTACATCGTTTTTGGCGAAATGCTTTGCTGACGGTGCCAGTAGTTTGAAAACAAATATTTTGGTGAAAACTGGCAACCTTATAAAACATATGTTTTAAGTTTCAAGGCGCCACGTGTTTTAGTATTTTTATTTGAGCTATCAAAAGTAATCGAATTTTTAAACATGTGACAAAATTGGTGACCGTCATATAATTCAAGATTTGCATTTGAAAGGTCTCAATCCAAGCAATATTAAAGCCGAGCTAGAGTCTACTCTGGGGGAGTCTACTCCTTCGTTTACGACTGTAAACTATTAGGTACTAGAGCTTAAACGAGGCCGTATGAGCTGCCAAGATGAACGCCGTATTGGTCGAATAATTGAGGTGTCCACTCCAGACACGGTTAAGAAAATCCACAAAATGGTATTTCATGATCGTCGGCTCAAGGTGCGTGAGCTAGCTGAAATAATAGGCATTTCAAAAAGTAATATGTATATATCGTATATTGACCGATGATTTAAAGATGAGAAAGCTGTGCGCTAGATGGGTGCCGCGCTTGCTTTTAATAGAGCAAAAACAGCGTCGTGAGGATGTTTCAGTACAGTGTTTGGCGATGTTTCACCGCAATAAAGCCAAATTTTTACGTCGATATATAACCATGGAACAGTCAAAGCAGTGGACTGGAGTGGGAGAATCGTGTACAATGAAGAGCGAAGACGGTTCCATCTGCAGTCAAGGTCATGGCGTCTGTTTTTTTCAGATGCGCGTGGGATAATTTTTATTGATAATCTTCAGAAAGGAAAAACCATGCTAATGTATTGCAGAGTTTATGTGATGAAATTGGGGGAGAGAGACCGCATTTGGCGAAAAAAAAGTGTTGTTTCATCAAGACAATGCTCCAGTTCACACATCCACTATTGCGATGAGCAAACTTAATGAATTAAAGTTCGAATTGGTTCATCACGCCCCTTATTCGCCTGATTTAGCTCCCTCGGACTATTCTCTATTTCCAATTTTGAAAAAATGTCTCGGTGGTAAAAGTTTTACCAACAATGAAGAGGTGAAGTCTGCGGTTGATGGCTATTTTAGGGAGTTTGACAGTTCTTACCATAAACAGGGTATCTAAGCTATTGAATATAGCTCGAAAAAGTGTATCGAGCTAACAGGAGATTATGTTGAAAAATAAAGAAAATTTTTCCCAACCTTTTTGTAACTTCTTTGTTAGGTCGGCTAGTTTTGGGACCGGCCTAGTATCAGTTATGATAAATAAAGGGTGGACCATGCATAATTTGGAATTTGATATGCGATTTGATCCCATTATGGTGTGCGCGGTCTGTTCGAACCCTGCTCTGACCACCTTAAAAATTCATTTCGGCGGCGGTCACCTCGCTCAGTGATGGCGGCACTATCGAGTACTTAGCCATGAGAAAGCTTCTCAAAATACCGTTCGGAACCGGTGTAAAATTTGTGGGTCCCAATTGGTGAGTTAAAAATTAGAAAGCGCACAGCTCACTGGTTGTGAGACGCTCTCTCCAGTCCCTTCATGGGATGTTTAGGCAACATATTTGTTTTGTTTGTTTTCTACATAACCCAAAAAAAGTAGGCGAGAGTACTTTTGTCAACCATTGTACTTTTTTTGTAGATTTTTATGTTCTTCTTTGACTCAAAATCCAATTATTCACAAAAAAATCCAGTGTAGAAAAAAGTCAAATTAAGTGATATTGATAATTAAGTGGTATTGAAAGTATTGAAAATGAAGATGAGTAAATCAATATAGTTATATATAGTTGCACCGTCGGTGGTGCAATGGTTAGTGTGCGCGGCTCTTGTACATGAGATCCTGGGTTCGAACCCTGCTCTGACCACCTTCAAAAAATTTCTTTCGGCGGCGGTCACCTCGCACAGTTACAGCGACACTATCGAGCATATAGCCATGAAAAAGCTTCTCAAAATACCGTTCGGAATCGGTGTAAAACTGTAGGTCCCAATCGGTGAGTGAAAACTGGAAAGCGCACAGCTCAGTGATTGTGAGAAGTTCTCCCCGGTCCCTTCATGGGATGTAATGGGAAACAATTTATTTATTTTATATAGAGAAAGGCTCTCTCTTATTTGGTTACTGGTAATCTGTGAACAAAAAACTCAAAGAAAGTTACTTTTTGCCGTTGTCCTGAATCCAAGACCCAAAAACCTGGTAGTAGTGGTAAACTTTTTTACCAAAGATTGAAGCCAAAATCGTTTGGAACAACTTTGCTAAAGAAAGTTTACCCGTACAACCAACCAAATAGAATTTAGTGGCTGTGAAAATCGAAAAATCAGAAAAAAAATCCATACTAATAATAGTCAAAATAAAAAAAAGAATTTGTATGAAACCGTAATTGTAACACAAACTAATGATACAGTTCGATTCCTCTTACCCGAATTAGGGTTACCCGAATTAGGGTAAAACTGTCCTCTCCGTCCTTGTCTACGAAAATTTTTTCCAAAAACTATCACAGTGTACTAATTCAGTTCAAGATCAATATTTCGATGACCACCAAGACGGCCTCATCAGCTCTACTGTGTGGTGGTCTCTATAAATATTAAGTGTGTTTTTTTACCCCGCTAAAGTTAATTATAGCTTAATTTGTACGGGACAGCTAAGCGATATTAAGTGGCATTTCAATTTCTCACTTAAATTCCGACTTGAGCAATGACAATGTTGCCGCATGTTTAATTTCAAGAAGTGGCAACAAAAAGTTATCTTACCTGGCGTTTACACGGGACAGTTTCGCTCCGACAGTAGAAATACATTAACACATTTTTACTACCCAAGGCACCGAGTAATACTTTAAGAGTGTGCACTAGTTCCACCGCGTAATACTTTAAGGGTGTGCACTAGTTCGTTTTTGTACTAACGAGTTCCGTGGAATACTTGGGAAACATATAGAGTATAGCGTAGTAAAAGAAAATGTGTCTTGTTCACTTTTGTTTCGCGCTATGCTTCGCTTTTGATTTTCAGGATTTGTGTGGTGTTTCATTTACTTCCACCGAATAACCGAATTGCATTTAATTTGTTGTTATATTTTTTGTTAAATTAATCACTTTTTACCACTTTTTTAATACAATATTTCACAAAACTACCCGAAATTAAGAACGCGCCACGAACGAAAAAATCAAAACAAAAGTGAAAACATTTTTGCTGAATTCTAGTCAGGTATTACCATCTCTTCTTTGAAAGCATATTCTCTATCTGTTCTCCAAGTACTAAATTGAACAGCTGACTCATCGGTACCCCCTGCATATTCTCAACTATCTTTATTGGCACTGGCTATAAACGTGTGGCCGTATCGCATTTTCTTTCATCCATTACTGCAAATGTTGCCACATTTCGTAGTATTTATTGTGGATCGTTTTATTTGGAAAGTCGTAAGTGGCAATAGCTTAATGAAATAAAAAAAAACAGACTTAAGCTGCAGTTACACCAAGCAAGATTATCACTTTTTCGGGATTATAAATGTCAAACTCCATAAGAAAAAAACCTCGATAATCCCGAAAATGCGTTAATCTTGTTTGACGTAAATGCCGTATTATTATATTCTTGATAATCACGTGTCAAGAACATTTTTATTCCGGAAAACTAAATTTCGTTTGGGGAATTTATTTGCGGCAAAGGAACATTTGTGTTTATGAGAAACGAAAATTGAGTGATGAAAAGCGAGCTTTGGAGAACGGAAGCTACCAACCCATGTTTAAATCCTTTTGGAGTCAAACACTTTTATTTTTAATTTTTTGTTTATTTGTTTGTAATTAAAGATAACATGGTTTCCTATTCCGATTCATCATAAAAATGTGTAAAAGGGGGGAAATTTCACCCCCCTTATAAAAAAAATTCAGACGTAAACTTTCAAAACGCCGATACACGTATATTTTGTTTACCCTCTCTACCAGAATCCGTTGTTAGAACCTTGTGATTTTCGATTGTTTGACTTTGTTCCACAGTGTTATTTGGTGGATGTTTTTTTTTTAAATTTTTACCTACATTCATGGGATGTCCCCTATAAATGCAGTGCATTGTATTATTGTACGTCGGAAATAAGATAAGAGTAGGAGAAGAGAGCAAATTGTTAAACAAAATTAAACTTAATGAGAATCCACTTCTTTACAAAATATTTAAGCAAAATTTCGATATTCATAATCTACTGTCAACATCTTTTCAAATATAATATTGAAAATATGTGAGATGAGTTAGCTACATTTCATGGCGGCCACCTTTTCGCTTTCGTCGTAGTATCCTCAGTCTCCATCACATAAGTACTTATTCATATGTCGTTGTTTAAGTTTTCTGTCTGTTTTGCATCAAAAGTGATTTTATTTCTTAGTGATACCATTCATCATTTGGTTTAATCGCCCATCAAACAGAACAGAGAAGCCTCATGATAGCCATCAAAATTGTTCGCATATGGAAATCCTGATGAAAACAAATTCTCCATAGCCCCTGTTTCGTATTTCTTTAAGTTCAATTTTCAATTATTTTAAGTGGATTGTATTATTTTTTTCCTTATTTATAGTACAACCATTACATATCGAGATATTCAATATAATTCTGTATATGTTCGTTTTGTTTATAATTAAAATCGGGTTCCTTTTTTATTGTTGCGATTTTATGATGTTTTCTTTCACGCTTTTTACCGAGCCGGTTGATCAGAAGAGTAATTCGAAGTACCATTACCACCATGTCAGTCAGTGTCTACCTTGGAGGGACTATAAAAATTCACACAGGCGTATGTAAATATCGTAGCTGAATATTTCCATCAACAGAAAAAATCAGGTGACTTGAAAATCTGTGTTTGTCTATACAAGAAAATTGTATATCAACTGAACCTAAGATAACATGAAATATTTATCCAAGAAAAATTTAAACTCAAGCAAATATTTACCTTTTGCAAAAATAAAAAACTAAAAAATAAAAACAAAAAGTGAAACGGGAAAAGAGAAAAAAGTAGCAGAAAATTGAAAATAAATACATAATAATGCAACGGACAGAAAATATTATCCACGCTATGAGCACATTTTATGTGGTACTGTACCCTGTTATTGTGAAACTTTTAGGATGAAAAATAGTCAAAAGATTTTGGCTACTCATTAACAAACAATTTAAATAAAAATTACAACCAATATACACCAAATTGATGACGCACTTACATCAAATTGATGGCAACCTTACATATAATTGATGAAAAATATACAACAAATTGGTGAAGAATTCACATCAAAATGGTGAAAAATTTACTTCAACTTGATGACAACCTTATAGCAAACTGATGAAAAATTTGCATCAACTTGCTGTAGCCTTGTCGTTGAATCAACGTAAACTATTGATGACATGTTCTTCATCAATTCAATGAAATGTGTCATAGATTGTAAAATGAGGAATTGTTTCATAAAATTGAGGAACGAACTCATGAATTTGATGAAGCCTTTTCTTCCAGCGTAGTCAGATTCCCTACCTTAATGCAACGGTTTGCATTTCTCGTAAACGTAAATGTTCGGTTGCCGCAAATAAATACCTTAAACGAATTTTAGTCGTTTGAAAGTAAATTTGTAGGGAACGAAATTGTTCTGCGTGTACAATTTTTTTAAAAATATAATATATATATTAAAAATAAAAATATAACAAGGAAAAACAATTTAAAATATTTTGTCAAACATAAAACTGTACAGGGGTGCGATTGCCTGACCAATTCCAATTTTATAGTCGGACTTTCTACCACAGTACTAATGATCACAACCACTTACCGAGTCTACACTGAAAGAAAACTCTTCATCAGATCTATGAATTCCTTCATCAGTTTGATAAAACATTTCCTCATTTTCCAACTTACAACACATTTCATTGAATTAAAGAAGAACATTTCATCCATATTTCATAAGTAATTTATGTTGCTTCGACGAGAACGTTACATCAGGTTAATGTAAATTTTTCATCAATTTGATGTAAGTTTCGCATCAAGTTGAATTAAATTGTTCACTATTTTCATGTACATTATTTATCAATTTGCTATACATTTGTCGTCAATTATGTGTAAGGTTGTTATCAATTAGTTTTAAGTTTGTCATCAATATGATGTAAATTGATCATAATTTTGATGTAAATTGTTTGTTACTGTGTAGCCAAACTCTTGTTTATTTTTCATTGTAAAAAAGACACATGGACAGGGTATAAGGGAACATAGAAAATGCTCATAGCTTGAATATTGTTTTCTGTTCATTGCGCTAATTTCTATTATGTGTGTATTTTAAATTTTCTACTAGCTTTTTTCTTTTTCTCTTCATTTGTTCAATACTACGTCCATATTTTGAATAGGTTCCACTAATTATTTCTAAATTCCAATGATAAAGATTGATTTAAAAAAGATCATCAATTCAATGAAGCTGAAAAAGGTGAAGAATAGCCCAATCTTCAAACTGAAGAACCTTTTCATTAAATGATAAAATTTATCATAAATTGAGAACAATTGATGAACATTAATCATCGATTCGATGTCAGGATATTTTTTCAGTGTAGGCAATATTTTTACTGGGCGATAATAGACCTTAACGGTCTGACAGGGGTTACATTAGTATCGCCCAAATAGTACCACGGGAAAATTCAACAAGTCTCTGTAATTTCCTGTCTATTTCAATATCAATTTACTATAACTATCGGTGGTCAATTGGTTGTAAAAAGGCGAGTTACATCACTATCCTCTTTTCATTAGATGTTAGACTACCAGTGCAAATAGAACGATTTGCTGATACACGCTGGAAACAACGCCACCAGCAACATATTACAGGAATCATGAATATGTTTGCAAGCATTGTTTTCATGAATTGAAAATCTTCTACTTTCTAGTTTCGTTGTTGTCTGTCACGTTATTGTTTTCAATAGGTTTCATTAATGAAACCCACATTTGGGTCACAAAAACATATATTATAACCTATTAATCATTGTGTCCCAAACACGTTATAATGAATAGCAAACACAATATGTTCGGACACAAGTATACTATATTTGCGGCAAACTACAAAAAGGTAATATTTGCATCCAAACAACAAAAAAGACGTAATATATGGCTTGTGACCCAAATGTGGCTTTGTTTAATGTAAACTGCTGAAAAGAAAAACGTGACAGACGACAAAGAAACAAAAAGCAGCAGATCTTCACTTCATGAAAATAATGCTTGCAAATATATACGTGGGGCATGTAATATGTTGCTGGGGACGGTTTTCTTCAGCGCGCGTGTAGCGTATAAAGGCAACATAAATCCGAATCGATTTTAAACTATAGTTGGTGATCAACAACAACGAAACAATGGTATCCCATTAGATCCCATGAAGAGATTGGAGAGAGCTTCTCACCACCAGTGAGCTGTGCGCGTTCGAGTTTTATACTCACTGATTGGGACCTACAGTTTTAGTTTCAAGCATTCAGTTGTCAATGGTTTATCGGACAGAGGTTATCAAAAGCTTTTGATCAGTAAAAAAAAGAATAAACGAAGGCTCAGAGGGTTAAATGCATAGAGTAATGATGTATACAGACGCCATCTCTCTCAGTATTTTGATGACGTTTAGTGTGTTGCATATGTGCGGTTGAATGTTGGAAAGTATTGCTTTAATAATACCAGATAGAGGCAATGGCTTAAACCATCCAACAATAAGCGCAACGGCATTTCGATTTGTGCGTTTAAATTTTTGTGTAAATACACCACAACCATATACTAACAATAAAATATGTCAAAAAACTTCCAAAATACGTTTCAATTACACAGTTTTTCATCAAAACGACATAAAAAATGTAAGTCAACAATTTTTGTAATTCCACCTGGTTTAATGCAATGTACGTCAAATAACTCTCTGTCGCACAGACCGCACCACGAATAGTGTGAAAGGAAATCTCAGATGAGAACAAAGGCGTCTTTATACTCTATGGTTAAATGGTTTGTGATGTTACTTTGGTTTTTGTGTGTGTGTTTCGTATATATGTATGTGTGCTACCAAAGTGAGAAACGATTTTGAGGAAAGAAACTGGAAAGGGCAACAACGTGAAGCCCTTTGTCTGTCCGACCCTTTACTGAGAAAATCGGAACGGCGGACCATTTGTGAAATAAGTGTAATAAAAAAACACAAGTAATTAATCCACGCTTGGCTTGCATGAACTTGATTTGTATATAAATATCTTGTTTGTGTTCCAACGCATAGTGATAATCAATGCATAGCTGAAACCTTCTGAAAACAAAAAAGTGAGAGACAACAAAGAAATGAGAAGCAAAAGTGCAGCAGATTCTCATTTCATAAAAAAAACAAATAATGCATTCAATGCAAATAAATCTATTAATTTTTTCTATTAGTTATGTATAAATGTGGATTTATATTGTTAAAATTAATTATTATATATAATACATATATATTGAAATCGAAGAATAATTCGTTTCTAAATATTATTATAGTTGGGAGGAAATTCGCATATGTTTCCACGTAAGTATATTTAGATTTGAAACACGCGAATGCTTCCACGTAAGTATATGGATGTTTGGGATGAAGAACGCATATGTTTCCACGTAAAAGCATACATTTTGGCAGTAAACCTGATACTGTTTGCAGTTAAATACAAGTAAGTTTGGGACTTGCATGCATATCAATGTTTGAAGTGTGTTCCAAACATATACATGGTTCCTGCTGAATATGTTTGGGAAAATATTTTAGAGAGACCGTTATTTTATAGCGTGTTACGATCAGTGATTGTAAAAATGGAAAACAGACACGTTATTGATTGTCAGAGTACCTCCCTAATCCTTTTATGGGATGTAAGAGGAAACTATATGTTAAGTACATTCAGCTCTTTTTAAAAGCAGCATTCCAAACAATTGCTGATGAAGATCTGTGACTAGATCTGAAATAGCTATACGGTTTGCCAGGAATCATGAGGATGCATTTGCAAACCATCTTCTTCTTTTTTAAATATATCTCTATTTATAGAGATATACTTAGATGGTCTTGAGCTTGAATATCAAAATAAAAAAGTACCAATAAAAAGGCCGAATAAATAAAAATCATCCACGATGAACGTAGATCACGACGAAACAACAGGCATTAACAATTGCGTGTAAACGTTGTGTTGTCTTTTAGACAACAACAAAAATCATTTCTAATGGGGACCGATGGTCCTCTGGAGAGGAAAATAAGTTGTTTGCAAATTTTTTCTTGTGTTTGCTTGCGATATTTTTCGAACACTTGCATAGTGGAAAATTCTCAATTCAGATGAGTTTTCGTTTGCATTTAGTTTGATGATTTTTTTAAAAGAAGCATTCCAAACAATCGCTGATGAAGATCTGAAATATCTGAAATCTGAAATAGATCTGAAATAGCTATACGCTTTCCCAGGAATCATGAGGATGCATTTGCAAAACTTCTTCCTTTTTTAACTATATCTCTATTTATAGAGATATAGATGGTCTTGAGCTTGAACAACAAAATAAACAAGTATCAATAATATTCCCATACGGCAATAGTTTTGTATTTTTTGGCGGCATAAATAAGATCTTGCCCTTGTGAATATTTTGTTTTTCTGACATAGCTGGTTTTTACAGAAAATCACACATCTGTTTTGTTTACAGTGCGATAATGATATTGCAAATATGATTTGCAATGCAAATCCACCTTGAACTTGAACCTGACAATGAAATTTCGCATATCAAATGCCAATAACCTGACATGCTAAACATCTATTTCAATTTTATTGTTTACAATTTCCATCTCAACAACATTTCACTTTACATTCGATTTTAAATTCAAATGATCTTATATCGTCTGTAGCAAACATCCATATGGATTGCGTGTTCCCCACAAAATAAAGGAACGAGGAAGTCATAGACACCGACCAAACAACCTGCCAGTTCCTTTACAATTTATTAAAACGCAATTGTCTTCATATTAATTGCTATTGTTAATCGCCCTGAATTGAACATTAACAGTGAGAAAATTTGATTTGTTTATTGCAGTTATCATAAGTAATTATTGTAATCTTTTTCAAATCCCATTCGGCTTTTAAATTCCAATAAACAAAAACATATAATCAGACAATGTTTCTCGAAAAAAAAAAATTTAATTAAATATTTAAGCGAAAACGAAAAACGCCAATTATGAAAATTGTTTACATTGATTTCCTACATTTAGCCAAATATTGGCAGCTCAATGGGTGCATATACTCGTATCCACATTGATGTCATTATTGATTTGGGAATTCCTTTCATTAGTTTGTCGATAGTTTGATAGAGTGGATGAACATGCGAGCCATTAATCCATGTGTTCTATTCCGTCCAAACCAATTTTTACGGCGAGGGAGGGCATAAACTGACCCTTGCATGGTGGCAACGGTAGCGGATTGAAAGGAAAGTGATGGAAGCCAACACATGCGGATATATTCCTGCTTATATATCTACATATTTTTATTCTTAAATATAAAGGGTTTTTCAACAGAGACGCTACAAAAGTAAATCAATAGGGTCAGCAAACGACGCCATATTTTTCCCAGCTATTTTGACATTTCTCTTCAGTAAGGTTTGCCATTTCATCATGGAAAGATATACGAGCCAACAACGAGTCGAAATTATTAATTTACTACCGAAATTTGGAGTCAGTGGCCTCAACTTTAAGAGCGCTACGTCCAATTTATGGTCGTCATAATCGTCCTACCAGATCAACAATTGAGCGTCTAGTGGAAAAATTTGAATCCACAGGCACAGTACAATATGTTCCCGTACCAGTGAGACAAAGAAGTGCCCATAGTGTCGAGAATATTGCTCCCGCTGAGGCTTCAGTTCAAGAAAGCCCAAATGTGTCTCTTGGCCTACATCCTTACAAGTTCAAATTGACGCAAGAACTGAAGCCGCTTGACCACCATAAGCGTCGTACGTTCGTGAATTGGGCTGAGCAACAACTTGAAAATGTTTCGGACTTTCATCGGAAAATCATCTTCAGCGATGAGGCTCATTTCTGGCTGAATGGCTTCGTCAATAAGCAAAATATGCGTTATTGGTCAGACAGCAATCCACACGTAATCCATGAGTCATCATTGCATCCCGAAAAAATTACGGTTTGGTGCGGTTTATTGGCCGGCGGCGTCATTGGGCGTACTTCTTCCGTGATGATCAAGACCGGCACATTACTGTGAATGCGAATCGCTACCGTTCAATGATAACCGAATATTTTTGGCCCCAATGGGATAATATTGACTTGGAGGACATGTGGTTACAACAGGACGGCGCCACAAGCCACACAGCGAATGCCACAATCAATTTATTGGAAACCAAGTTTGGTGAACGTGTTATCTCACGAAATGGCCCAGTCGATTGGCCGCCTCGGTCGTGCGATTTGACGCCGTTAGATTATTTCCTGTGGGGCTACGTCAAGTCTATGGTCTATGCCAACAAGCCAGTGACGATTGATGAACTTCGTACGAATATCGAACGTGAAATTGCAGCAGTATCGGCCGATTTATGCTTGAAAACCGTCGAAAATTTGGTTCATCGTCTGGACTTCTGCAAGTGTGCCCCTGGTGGCCATGCAAAAGAAATCGAGTTCCATACATAATGGCATCGAACGTACTTTCACGGGAATAAAGAATTTCATTGGTATCTAAAACCGGTTTTGTTTTATTTAAAAAAACTTTTGTAGAGCTCTTATGGAAAAACCCGTTACATACGAATATTGTTGGACCGATCTCTCGGATGCATTTTATGGTGAAAAAAATTAAAAAAAAATTATTGCAGATTTTGTTCCATGCATGTGTACGATTTCAAAAGAAAATTTATGGTTGAAATTAATGATGGAATCGACGATCATTCATTCAAATTGATGCCAA
Source organism: Phaonia tiefii (assembly GCA_963931995.1). Taxonomy (NCBI): domain Eukaryota; kingdom Metazoa; phylum Arthropoda; class Insecta; order Diptera; family Muscidae; genus Phaonia; species Phaonia tiefii. The sequence goes on from OZ008369.1 coordinate 66,119,871, forward strand.
ACATGAAATAACATTTGTTGAAAAATTGTTATTTATTTCTTTTTTTTGTTGTTTCAGATTTAAGTCAGGTAAAATCGGTGAAAACACAGCATTATAGACTTTGCAGCCACCCTCTTATTTAGTCAATTTCAAAGTGGCCAGTAATAAGTGAAGGATAAGCAAACTGGGGCACAGTGGGGAAAAAAGTATTTTTGGATAGTTGCTATTTTAGACCGCAATTCTTTATAGATTTTTTCAAACGATCTTTAGTTTGAAGCAATCATTCTATTCTAAAATCGTTATTTGTGGTCAAATTTGGGAAAATTTTTTTGAACGAAGTTCCTTATCGCACGTTGCGGGATGGGGTCTAAATGAAACAAATTAAACAACTTCTTTTTAACACTATTATGCTACAACCCAGTATTATCAACGATATTGGGTACTTTTACTTTGGTTTGTGTCTAGACTAACATATGTTGGAAAATTTATTGTTTAATGGGAAGTTTTCTTGGTGCTGTCTATTACCAATATTTAGTATATAAAGCAAATTTAGAAAAGCTAAAGTGATGGAAGTTTAAAAAAAGAACACTTTCTTAAATAACTGACTTTTCTCAAACAAAAAAGGAAATTTTCTCGTTTTTTAACTAATAATTGTGTTTATCTTCCTGAGGTTGCTACCCAAAGGGCAGCGAAATATCGGAGAATAAAATTAATTAAAAATACGACCAAGCGCTCGAACAATAAAATTTTTTAATAAAAGTAAATTTTCCTACAAAAAGTACCTTTTCTTAAAAAAAAGTATTTGTTTTTAAATAAGTACCTTTTCTTACAAAAGTAAATTTTCTTACAACAAATTGCCTTTTCTTAAAAAACTACCTTTTCTTTAAACAGTACCTTTTTGTGAATCAAAATAACTTTTCTTCAAATAAGTACCTACTCTTAAAATTTTGCCTATTCTTGAAAAAAGGACCAATTCTAAAAAAATTTCATTTCTCAAAAAAAAACCTTGTTTCAAAAAAATAGGTTTGCTTAAAAAAAATGTTGTTTCTTACTAAAATTCCTTTTCTTAAAAATAAAATAATACCTTTTGTTTTCTTTTCTTGCGATAAGTAAGTAGCCTTTCTGAAAATAAGTACATTTTCTTAAAAAAAATAACCTTTTCCTAAAAAGAGTTCCACTTCTTCAAAAAGTAAAAAAAAAATGGTGTCCCATAACATCCCATAAAGGGATTGAGGAGAGCTTCTCACAATCAGTGAGATGTGCGCTATCTAGTTTCACACTCACTGATTGGGACCTACAGTTTTACACCGGTTCCGAAGAGTACCATTTTTCATGGCTAAGTACTCGATAGGTGACCGTCGTCGCAAGAAATGTAAGGTGGTAGGAGGGATTTAACCCACGTTTTCATGTACCAGAGCCGCGCACACTAACCATTACACCACCGACGGCCACAAGTACCTGTTCTTAAAAAACAATACTTCTTTGTAAAAAAAAGTCATCCTCTTATGGCTTTTTCTTACAAAAAGTACTTCTTCTTAAAAATAATAACTTTTCTTAAAAAAAGATTAGCTTTTAATAAAAGAAGTACCTCTCTTTAAAAATTTACCATTTCGAGAAAATATAATACATTTTCTTACAAAAACGACCTAAGAATATTCTTTTCTTTAAAAAAATACATTCTAAAAAAATAAAATTCTTAAAAAGTTCTTAATTTTACAAAAATTATCTTTTCTTAAAGATCCATTTAAATTATTGTATTTTTCAACGGGCGAAAGGAACTTCATTCCAACCGGGTGTCGCCTGACACTTCATATAATTTTTTCTTCTTCTTTATGGTAATGGAAAATATTTTTTCTGAATTCATGGCCGATAAAATTCTTGTAAATATACTATCTCACCACGAACGGTTGAAGAAATCGGTAAGAAACATTCTGGAATAACCGAGAAATAGATGGCGCTAAATTGGAGGGGCATCGCTCAGACCCCAGCCGTTAACAAAATTTTAATAAAAATATTTTAATCCGCATTCTCCGTGCACTTGATGGACAATTGAGGAAAATGCAAGCTGGATTCCACCCTAATCGCTCCTGAGTCGATCAAATCAATAGCCTTCGTCTAATAATTGAACAAAGCAATGACTACAACTCAACACTCAATCTCACCTTCATTGACTTCGAGAAATCTTTTGACGTCATTCACCAGAACAAAATATGGTCTGCCCATGGAAACAAAGGTATACCGAGAAAAATAATAATAAAAGAAACAGTAGAAAGATTCTGAAATGCGGGTGTCACAAGACGCAATAAGCGGCGTCAAACATGAGGGCTTACTGTCCCCAATTCTCTTTGTAACTGTTTTCGGCGAAATAATGTCGACAATATCTAGCAGAAGCAGGGGTCCGAGATGTGAGCTTGCGAATGCCAATATCTACTCAGTCGGGACTCGAACCAGACAGCTTGATCGCAAGTCTCTTGCCAATGCATTGAACTGTCGAATATGTATATAGAGTTTGGACAAACTATAGCATCATTTGTGGCAAACATTGTTAATACAGTAGTACCTCCCGAAAAGTGGGAATTTTCAAACGACGCTCAAATACCTGTTGATCACGGAAAAAGTTTGAAAGCTGAAGCAAATGTAAAACGAAACGAAAAATATGGTAATTTAAATGGATCTTTAAGAGAATATACTTTTTGTAAAATTATGAACTGTTTTTAAGAACAATTTTTATTTCTAGAATGTATTTTTTTAAGACAATTTTTAAGTTCTTTTTGTAAGAATATGTATTATATATTCCCGAAAAGGACCTATGTTAAAAAGAGGTACTTCTTTTATTAAAAGCTGATATTTTTTTAAGAATAGATACTATTTTTAAGGACAAGTACTTTCTGGAAAAAAGCCATAACTGTATGATTTTTTTACAAGGAAGTACTTTTTTTAAGAACAGGTACTTTTTAAAGAAAAAGAGAAGATATTATTTTATTTTTAAGAAAATGTACTTTTAAGAAATGAAATTTTTGCAAGAAAATTTATTTTTTTAAGAGAAGGTATTTTTTTGAAGAAAAGTAATTTTTAAGAAATGCGAATTTTTTTAGAATTGGTCCTTTTTTCAAGAATAGGTACATACATTTTTAAGAGTATGTACTTATCTCAAGAAAAGTTATTTTGTTTCACAAAATGGTACTCTTTAAAGAGAAGGTAGTTTTCTAAGGAAAAGGCAATTTGTTGTAAGAACATTTACTTTTTTAAGAAAAGGTACTTATTTAAAAAAAAATATTTTTTTAAGAAAATTTACTTTTTGTAAGAAAATTTACTTTTTTAAGCAAAGGTACTTCTTTAAGATAAGGTACTTCTTAAAGATAAGGTATTTTTTTAAGAATATGTACTTTGTTTAAGAATCTGAATAGGTATTTTTTTGCGAAAATTTACTTTTTTTAAGAACAGGCACTTATTTAAGAAAATTTTCTATTTTTAAACTTCTTTCACTTTGGCTTTTCTAAATTTACTTTTTATTGTGTTCAAAACTACAATACATATATACTAAATATTTGTTACAGGCTCCACCTAGAAAACTTCCCATTAAACAAGATACTTCGCAACACTTGTTAGTCAAGACACAAACCAAAACAAAAGTACCCAATATAGTTGATAATACTGGGTTGTAGTAGCATAATAGTGTTAAAAAATTATATTTTTTTTATTCATTTAGCTCCCATTCCACAACGTGCGATAAGGAGCTTCGTTCTAACAAATAGGAAAATTATAGTTTTATAGTGTAAATTAAATTATAGTGTTCAATTCAATTTTAGGGAAAGTGTAAGTACTAACTATCCTAAAGTAATACTAAATCACACCTTTGTTTTACAACCAACCACCCTTTATTTTACCAATAAATAATCCAAATTTTTCGAGCTTGAGGTCAGTATTGCTTTTTTATTTTTGATATTTGGCTACACCATTCATGGCATTCATCAAGAAACAAAATTAACACACTAGGATTCACGTCCATCAAAAATTATTCTCATTAGCTATAATTTTCGTAATAAATTAACATCAAAAAGAAGATCGGCCACACAATTAAGCAGCACCAATTTTCTTGACAGATGTGCTACTGCCGTAACACGTTTTCGTTTGTCACGAACATGAAAGTTCGTTAGCCGCAATAAAATTCCAGTGAATGACATCCAGCCTAATTTCAAAATAAATTTAGGAGTGCAAACCTGCATGAAAAATGTAGTCATGGCGCTCTATTACACAATGCCATTTCGTGCGGCGGTATTTTTCAGTTCTCTTTTAAAGTTTCTTTGTAATTCATCGAGCTATTACACGTTGAATTATCATAATATCTATGCTTGCATTTTTTTTGACATTCTTCTTTGTTATTGTCTTGTATTTGTAAACGAATGTAATGACACACAAGTAACAACCATGAAATGTCAAAATCAAGAGAAAAACGGAAAATGCACAAAGAGAAATTGAAAAAAAATCCCTCGATACACAATACCATGGCAAATCGTGCGATTTTTTCCTCATTCCTTACTTCTCTACACCTCTTGCCGTAGAACGAAAAGTGCCAGAACGAATTATAGCATCGTGTAAAAGACCTCATGGTTGCAAAACAACGCATACTGCCGGCGTTAGAACTTAGAATCATATTTTCTTCTCCGATGTGTTAAATTTTTCGATTCTCTTAAACATGAATTTTCGTTTGCCGCAAAAAAAAATCCTCAAGCGACGTTAAGTTGTCAATAATCTCGTGTATGGGGAACCAAAATTTTCGTTGCGTGTATTAAAACTGTGTCATGACTACATATTAACTCGATGTCAAAGAAATATTGCTCCATAAGTTAGGATCATATCAAGGTTATTTTAATACCAATTGGTAGGAAGCATAGAGGAATTATTATAATAAGAGAGAATATTTGAGAATATCTGACGTTTCGTTTCACACTCTTCGTGGTGCGGTCGGTGTGATAGAGAAATGTTTGACGAAAACTGACATACACCAGGTGGAGTTACAATAACTTCTGACTTTAATTTTTCATGTCGTTTTGGTGAAAAACGGTGAAATTTAAATTTGTTTTACACTATTGTATTGACTGGTATTGTTAGCATACATTTGTGTTGTATTTAACACAATAATTTTAACACACAATACGAAATACCGTTGTTGTTATTTTGTTGGTTGTTTTGAACCATTGCCCCTATCTGGTATTATTGAAGTAATTCTTTTCAACATCCAGCATTCATATCACACCAGGCCAAATGTTATAAATTTGCTGAGAGAAATGTTAAGTCTAGTATAATAAATAGTCTATGGTAGGAAGAGTTGATTTGGTACGAGTATTTTCTTTCAAAGAGCTAAATTTTTGAAGTTGTATTTTTCATATCTAAAGACCTATAAATGTCGACGGGGCTCAGTGAATTTAAGATGTTATAGGAAACATTAAAATTTTTAACATTTTAAAGCAAAAACTCATATACTCGTAGTATAAAGATTGACTTTCGTCGGTGATTAGCTAATTTTTGTTTCTATATTTTTTAGGGAAAAAGCAACAACTGCACCTACCAAGATCTCATTGTCATGTTAACCACTTTATTTGACTCACCAAATTCGAAAAGCGCTCGTCGGTTTTTTTTTTAAAAGGGCTCATATCCTAAAACTGTAACAGCTGTTTTTTCCAACATTCTTATATTAAAATAAAATATATTTCTGTATTTTATGATGCAGTTTAATGATGAGCCCTTTCAAAAGTATTTGCGCTCTCAAAGTTCATAAAGGCTGAGCAAAATTCAGTTTTTTGTTTCTCCAGGAAAATGTGAAAACACCAACATGAGCCCTTTTCGAATTTGGTAATTTATTTGCAATTTTTCTGTAATTTATATGAAATCTATTGATATTTCTCTGTGAACTTCTTTTAAAATCATTTAACAAGTATGTACTTTTTCTGTTTTACCTTTTTTTGTCCCGGGTTCAGGAGTTAAACTAAATTTCACAAGTCACCCCATTGAAATACTGCAAGAAACAAAAAACAACATTTAACTAGATATTAATAATAATAAAAAAAATTAATTCAATAAAATCAGACATATAGAATGACACTTGGCAACAAATTTCAATTGCTAAAAAAAATTCATTCAGTTTAACCTGTCATATGAACTCTTTCATTTAAAACGAATCTTGGTGTAGTCAAATTTCACAAAAAGTGTTCTGTCATGTCTGGTTCCCAAAACGCGAAAATATACAAAAATAATTTAAAACTGAAGCAAAACTAAAGTGATTGTGTTGTCTCCAATTCCCACACTCCCTAGACGATGCAGGCAATCAGCCAACGAAGAAAAAACTGCTGGCCAGGGTTTTGGTTTCATCGAAAGAAGCAAATGAATGGAGACGTTTGTTTTTTAATTTCTGTTCTTTTTTTTTTTGTGAAATGTTTATTTAGCAATTTTCACAATCATCAAATGAACTGGTTGTGTTTGTTGTTAATAATTGGTTGTGTTTGTTAAGTGTCTGAATTTTGATATGGTTGGTTATACATGAGGCGCGCATGCGCACGCGCCGCCAGTTTTTCATCGTAATGAGGGGCATGATGACGATGATGATGATGATGTGTGTAAACAATCGAGGATGGCTGAAGACGCAGTTTTATATTAAATGTTTATCTTATAATGGGCCACTATCAAATTTAAGTGTAGACTTTAGACTACTCAAAATGATTGTTATTGTTCATAATGTCCAAATGTCATTTAATATGTGCGACAACGTATCAATTGTTTGGTTTGTTGGCATCGGGGGAATAGTAATAACAATCGTATTGCAACAATTTTCTGGGTGGTCTTGAAAAAGAAAATATTTCCAAGATATGTAATTAACAAATTGTTAAAGCCCTCTTATGTAACAGTTAAATAGTATTTGTAGTCTTCCCAGTTTTTACATCAATTAAGATAATTGTCAAAGAATACTTCACTCTCATTTATAACGTCAATTTGTTACATCATTGGACATAATACTAAGTGACCAAACGATCGAACATTTTAATTGTGAATAGAATACGAAAGGGCGGTTAAATTATCACTGTTTTTATAATCGTGGTTTTTTTATTTCCCGCTAAACTAATTTTTCGACGACTTTGTTTACTAAGTGGTCGAAAATTTAGATAGCAGATAATAAAAGAACAAGCCTATAATTGTCGTGTTTTGGTTACAAGCAAGCGGTTATCGCTTGCTAAGTTGCAAAAAATAAGTAATTTTATTCAAAAATATGAAAAAGGGTTGAAATCGGTAAAAGATGTAAAAAAAATTTGTTTAAACTTAGCGAAAATGATTCGCGTCGCTAAGTTCTCGCTAAGTCTTCGCTAAGTGCTTCATACAAAACAAGCAGTGTAACCAAAACCCGCTTATTGTCTCTTAACAAAACTAATAGCCTATTTTATATACCCTGCTAAAGTAATTTTTCGACGACTTTGTATGTGGTCCTGCTTAATAGCGCCTAGCTCCCCATACAAAGTGGTCGAAAAATTACTTTAGCTGGGAATAAAAAACAGCCCTTAAATGTTTGCTATTCAAATTATCTCAAAATCAAAGGGGTAACTTCACCGTCGGTGGTGCAATGGTTAGTGTGCGCGGCTCTTGTACATGAGATCCTGGGTTCGAACCCTGCTCTGACCACCTTAAAATTTCTTTCGGCGGCGGTCACCTCGCATAGTGACGGCGACACTATCGAGTATATAGCCATGAAAAAGCTTCTCAAAATACCGTTCGGAATCGGTGTAAAACTGTAGGTCCCAATCAGTGAGTGAAAACTGGAAAGCGCACAGCTCAGTGATTGTGAGAAGTTCTCCCCTGTCCCTTCATGGGATGTAATGGGAAACCATTTATTTATTTATTTAACTTCACTCACAGATATATTGGTTGAAAAAAATGTTATAACAACCGTAAATTCAGTTGTTGCCACTGAATTTCGGTTTCCACAACCGAATCGCGGTCCCGCAATGCAATTACGGTTGCCACAACCGTATTACGGTCCTCACAACTGAATTGATATTGCCACAACAGAATTCAGTCGCTACAACTGATATTCGATCAATGCAAACGCGTTTAATTCTATTCCGACAACAATATTTCTGAGTATTTACGTAGCTACAATTCTCATTATTTCGGTTCCAACAACCGAATTTGGAGTTTATTCGATTGCGAAACCCGAATTTATAAAAAATTCGCTCACTGCATGAGAATTTCCCAAGAATACTGTTACTGCAAATGCAAAATTATTTCAGTATCGATTTCTGAGGCCGGACTTATTTGAGATTCGATTACCACAACTGATCTCAATTTTAATTCGATTGCCACAACTCACTACTATATTAGGCCTGGTTTTCTATTTCCTGCTAAACAGATTTTTCGACCACTATGTACGGAAAGCTAATCGATATTAAGCGGCTTCCATACATATTGTTTGTATATGTATGTGACCTAAATACAGCTTTATTTGTGAGACGAATACACCTGTGTTTGGTGCACGGTTGACTACTTGCTTCTTGTCGCTATGTTCTGTCGAGAGCAAAATAATAAAAGAGGGACAAAGGAAGGTTATTCTCAGCCTATGTTAATGTTCTTTCAGGTCTATTTTGCCATTATTCTTTCAGTCGTGATTCATAAAAGTTCCTGAATGAGTGTGTGTAAATAAATTGAATATTTCTTATGTTAACTGATCTGCTTCGTTTTAGTTTCTCATATTCAGTTGTAAATCGTTCGTTTGGGACGAATCGGGGTGAAACACGCATATGGTTCCATGCAAAAATATGCGCCTTCGCAAGTAAACCGCTAACGTGTGAATTTACATATGCATAAGTTAGTTTAGGACTTGCAAATATATTAATATTTGGAATGTGTTCAAAATATATATGTACATGTTTCCTGCATAATGTATTTGAGATAATATGTTCGTGAGGTCGGGTTTCTTCTGCGTGTAGTACACACAAAGGGTAAAACGTAACCACGTAGCAAGAATTAAGTATAATTTCAATGTCAGATTAATTTCTTATACGAAACTTTTGTTCCAAGCTACATTAATTTTCGTGAGGCTTTGGAGTCAATGGAGGTTCTTAGAAATAATCCTAAATCTTAAGCCGTTATAACGTACAAGTACCCATGAGTAACCATAAACTGACTGGAGTTTGTTGCACAATTCCAATGGTTTCATTTCGATGCAATTCCACGGCTTTGACAGTATTTCTCCTCTGGTGTATTTGCAACGCATGTTAGAGCAGAATTTTATGTACGAGTAAAATAGAGCTTTATATGTGGCTTATGGTCAGTTTCTAAGTGGGCAATTAACTTTTGGATTACTTAATCGTAATTGAAAATTAATTAGAAGTTAACTTTTTAATTTTATTATTCAAGCTCGAGGCCATTCTATATCTCTATTAAACAACAGCTGATGAAGATCTGTGGCTATTTCTGAAATTGCTATACGGTTTGCCAGGAATCATATGAATACATTTACAAACTCCTTTGTGAAAACTATATCTCTATTAATAGACATATATAATGGCCTCGAGCTTGAATAATAAAATTAAAAAATACCAATAAAAAGGCCGAATAAATAAAAATCATCACTGATGAATTTGAATAACGTGGAGCACATTAGAAATTAACTGTACATGTTGTTACAAAGAAATAAATGTATTAAATTGAAATCATTTTAACAAAAATGTATAAAAAACTACATGGGAGCAATAATCTGAAAAGGAATTCTCTTTTAGATATAAAAATCGGTAATTAAAATGACAAAATTCGGCAATTTTGTGCTGAAATATCATGAATTTGGACAATTTAACTGCCCGTTTTTATTGTTAAAAAGTTACAGAATTTCGGTGCTGGGCTCAAAGTATGTATACAAATACTCAAAACAGAATTATATATTTTATACAATCTTACATTTGTCATTTTGACAGTTAGTAATGTGATTGTCAAAATCATATGGTTCTGACTACAAGTTAACCAACCAACATTGGGTGGTTAAATCATTGTTAACCATTCATTGCCTGTGGAAAACACAGTTCGATGTTTAACCACAATTTAACTAAGAAACGAAGATCACCACACACTGAAAAACTTGTCATTAGGGATTCTCTCTTCCTGGTTAGTTTTAACATTGGCTTCGCGGTATTCCTAGAGATTTTCTGTTTCTTGAAGCTATCAGATTTGCTGGTTTTCGGCAAGTCTAATAGAGTGTTTCTCTGTGCGCCAACATCGAACATACATGGCGTCACCTCAGTATTGGAGTGATACACCTATGCTTTTAATCACTTCAGTACTGAGGTGACGATGGGTCTAAGTTATTTGACATGAAACTAAATGAATCTTTACATCGAAGAAAATTTCCTATTATTTGAGTAGCCACACTCTCATGTTCATACGATTAAAAAATGTACATTATTTCTAAGGTAATTTATGGTTCATAAAATCAAACAAATATGGGTCAATCTAAAATCACAGGCTTTATCCTGTTAATCGTAAGAACATATCCTTTCGTTTTAGCTCCCGTGCGTACTGTTTTTTGTATGGGTGGGGTTATATTTCGGTTTTAACGGTTGTGGTAACTAAATTTGTCGGCTACTACAACCTCTTTCAAAAATAATTCGATCATGGCAACCAACAACTGTCGTTGCCACAACCTTTTTCCACTTTTGATTCGGTTGAAGCAAACGAATATATGGGTGCTTCAAATGAATCTTTGTGGTTGTGGCAATCTCTAAATATAATTACTGTCAATTCATTTGCCTCGAACGCTCTCTCCTGTGAGTGTAACTGAGTAGTTTGATTGTTCAATCAAATCCAATGATTTTCATTGCATCATTAATGCCATCTGATGATGAAACAGAAACTGAAATCATCTGAGAGAGTTGAAAGCGCTGCTTCAATCTATATAAGTTAAATTAAAGAATAAAATAAAATTAAACCCTAAAGTCCCCCTCTACCCCGCTTGTTAATTACATTTTGATTGTCCATCGCGTGATGCATAAAACAAAAATAGATATCTTTTCTCATCTCGCGCATGATGGTGAAAACGTATTGAGTTTGTATTTACTTTATTAATATTAAATGTTTACAAACAATTTCAAATGATTTATATCAACTATAACTATAATCTTGTGGCATATTTATATACTCTCATGAAAATGCAACAAATTAAATTGTAAATAATATTTACTAGAAACTTTTTAGTTTATTTTCCTAATAATTTTGAGAGAAAGTCATATGATGTCACGAGGGAAACCAGTATAGAAATTTCACTTACGAACAACTGAAATTCACAAGACAATTAATTAATATAGAGTTATTAAATTCAACATTGATTCAAGTACTTTACATGTTAGGGTGTTTCAAAAAATTATGTACATATTATTATATATTACTTAATAACCATCAACCATAATAATCAATTTCATATTATTTCTTGAATAATATATTCTATGAAAATGTACGTTTTTAATATAAAAGTACTTGGTCATATAAATTTATGTGGAACCGAAAAATTATTAAAGAACATTACTTAATAATTATTTTGCAATTGAAATAAATCATGTTTAAAATCAACAACATTCGAAATCAATCAATTCAGTTGTTATAATAGATTATTATTTATTTATTAATTTTTTTTATATTTTTTAAATATTTAAAATACATATGGCTTTCTTTACAATTTGTTTATTCTTCGAAAATATGTACTGAATTGATATTTATTATTTCTTTCAAGGTCATTAAGAAGGCAGCTGGAACATCCTCAAAGGCACCTACAAACATATAGTATGTATATTGACTACATACGGATGTGAAGAGGTTAAATATTTGTAAATGTTCTTAAGGAAATGACCCAGTTTCTTTGGATTCAAATAAACAAAAGTACTGATTGATATTTTTAAATAAACAGCTTTCGAAGATTGCAACATTAAAGGGCAGACACTTTGACAATAATGTGTAAATATACAATCATAACTACATTTAAAAGTAATAAAATATATTTCCAAATATATATTTTTAAAACAAATTTTAGACGAACAATTTTGTTACATTGCACGCAAAAGAAAAGCTTCATAAAATTTATGAATTCCTTCATTTATTTGATGAAACATTTCCTCAATTTCAAACTTACGACACATTTCATTGAATTGATGAAGAACATTTCATCAATCTTTCATCCATATTTCCTCAATAGTTTACGTTGATTCAACGATAATGTTACATCAATTTGTTGTATGTTTGTCTTCAAGTTGAAGTAGATTTTTCACCATTTTGATGTATATTTTTCATTAATTTGTTGTAAATTGTTCCTGAATTAGATGTAATTATGTCATCAATTTGCTGTAAGTCTATCATCAATTTGATGTAAATTGGTCATCATTTTGATGTAAATTGTTTTGTGAATGAGTAGCCAAACTCTTTGGCCTATTTCAATCGTAAAAAATCCACAATAACAAGATACAAGACCACATGAAAAATGCTCATAGCTTGGTAATGTTTTCTGCCCATTTCTCTATTTTCTATGTATTTATTTTCAATTCTATACGTCGTTTTTGCTGTTTATTTCTTCAATACTATAAGTACGTCCATATTTTAAATCGATCTCACTAATTATTGCTAAAGTCCAATGATAAAGATTGATGTAAAAAAGATCATCAATTCAGTGAAACTGAAAATGGTGCATAAACGCACAATCTTCAAATGGACGAACTTTTTTTATTTAATTGATGAAATCTGTCATCAATTCGATGAAAAACAATTGATGAACATTTATCATCAATTTGATGTACAGATTTTCTTTCAGTGTAACAGTAATAGAAATCATAAAAAAGGACCAACTTTTCGTGGTACAATTTGAGTGTGTCAAATACAGCCAAACCACTAAACAAAAAAATGGAAAAATTATAATAATTTCCAAATAAAAAAACAAAAATCCAAAAACTTTAGCTTTGTTTTTTAAAAAACAACATTAGTAACTTTATGCACTACACTACAATTGCGAGTGCTGGATACAATACCAAGACTTTTGTATGATTCGCCTCAATGGGCGAGGGTATACAAATCTTGGGACACCACAATGGAGCTTTTCAAAAAAACATGATATAATTCAACTATCGTAGTATGTACAGTATGAAAAAAACTTGATTTCCCATTACAGACACTGAAGGGATTGGGGAGAGTTTCTAACAATCAGCGAATCTGTGCGCTATCTGTTCGTAATCTCTTTCAACTATATAAATATTAGAGTGTCCAAAAACCCAGAGTTTTTAAAACCGGTTTTCGGTTTGTTCGAAAAAACCGGTTTTTCTTTTAAAAGTAAGTTACGCAGGTAGCACTTCCAATTACTGATGTGAGGTTCCGCGTATTTTAAGAGGAGGTTCTGTCGAGTCCGGTTTTGAGAAGAACTGGGTATTTGAACCAGTTCCGGTTCTCCGGAAAATTGCTGGCCCAAAGAGGTTCAAGTGCAATATCTTATTATAAGAATATAAAATTTGATAAAAAAAATATACACATTTTCGTACACTCACCCAAAGGTTAACACTTTTGGTTCCTTTCGAAATGAGTCCTCTTATTCAGGAACCGTTATACGGTTCTTTACGATTCGTTTGGACCCGTTTACGATTCATTTGGACCCGTCTTTCGGTTTTGTTAGACCCGGTCCGGTGGGTTCCTGTAAAAAACGGTTCTTGCGAACCGGTTCCTCGATTTTCTGAAGGGATTGGGAAGAGTTTCTAACAATCAGTGAAGCTGTGCGCTATCTATTCGTAATCTCTTTCAACTATGTAAGTAGTAGTGTCCAAAAAATTGACATTTTTTAAAATCCGGTTTTCGGTTTATTCGAAAAATCAGATTTTCAAGAAACCGCTTTTCGGTTTTCAATTTTAACAAAAACCAATAGAATCGGTTTTTTGTTTTAAATTAAATTACACATGTAGCACTTCGAATACATTGGTTTAGCGACCATTTCATTCGTCATTAAAACGCAACATTTTACAACTCTATTTAAATTTGATAATCACATTTTAATTTTAAATTAAAATTTAAATCATATTCTAATTGAGAATCCGTTTTTAATATAAAATTTGCAAGTTTTGTTCAAATTCATATTATACTTATTTCACTTCCAACATCATAATCCAAGTTCCAAATTTTAAAGAGATTTTCAGGCATGGAAATCTTATTAAGTTCAAAATATTTAATATAAAATAATTTACATTATGAAATTTGAAATAAAAAAAACAAGTAAAAGTGTTAAATTCGGCTGTGCCGAATCTTTGATACCCTCCACCTTAGTGTTAACCAGCAAAATATTAAATTTTAAAAAGGACCTTTTTTAAGAAAATTTACTTTTTAAAAAAAAACAAAAATAAGTTACTTGTTCACAAATGCAATTATTTGTTCACTAATGCTCACAAATGCAATGTGCTCACAAATGCATTGCTCACAATGCTCAAATGCTCACATTGAAAATGTACTTAAGAAAATGTACTTTGAAATGTACTTTGAAATGTTCTTAATGTACTTAATGTACTTTCAAATGTACTTAAGAAATGTACATTTCTGTAAATGTACATTTCTTAAGTACTTAAGAAGAAATGTACTTAAAAAGATATGTACTTAAGAAAGAAATGTACTTAAAAAATGTACTTAAGAAATGTACTTAATGAAATGTACTTGATGAATTTTTTGAAGAACTGTTAAAAAAAAAACAAGCTGCAAAGCATTTTTTAAAAATAAAAAAGCATTTTTTGAAGAACTGTAAAAAAAAAACAAGCTGGGACGAAAGTTGAACCAACAACCCTCAGAGTCCAACGCGCAACCCTTTACCCATCAGGCCACAGCGACCTTAGATGAAGTGTGACAAAATTCAAATAAATGTATGAACACTTGAAATACATTTCTAAACATTCTAAAGTACTTACCTATTATAACGAACAACAAAGATTTTCAACATGGAAATTCACCACACGGCAAAAGGAGTAGTTTAGTATAAAACTACAAAAATTAATGTGAAAATTTGATGAGTTTTTTTACGTTTCCAATCATAAAATTTTTTCCAATGGACCAATTTCGCTGATTTTCAATACCAAACTGCTCAGGAATACGTGGAACATTCTGGCCAAAAACCAAACCGCGTTATCGCCGATTGAAGTCGTGAGAATGTTTTCAACAGACGGACAGACGGACAGACGGACATGGCTATATCGACTCCGGTTGTTATAAGGATCAAGAATATATTTACTTTATGGGGTCGCAAAGCCTTATTTCTATATGTTACAATCAGAATGACAAACTGATATATACCCTCTATCACTTACAGTGGAGGGTATAAAAATTGAAATTCTTTTCAAATCATAAAATCATTTTGATATTTGAATAAAAAATATTGTTTGGAAATGTCATTTAGAACTTATTGAAGAAGCATAAAATTATATTTGAAAATAGAAATCATATTCCTTACTCGAACTTTTCATTAAAATTCGAAAATGAGATAATTTATTATTAATTTTTATTAATGATATTAACACATATTGAGTGAAGACCTGTTAACCGACGTCAAATACCCGGTTTCCGGTTTGTTAGAAAATTATGTTTTTTAAAAACCGGCTCACGGTTAAAAGAAAAAAAACCGTTTTTCGGTTTCAGTTTTAGACACTCTAGTAAGTATAAGTGTTACACCGAAAATATAAAGTTAGCTACTAACAGAAAATGTATTTGCTACTTCTCAGCAGGCAATTTTTCTGCTACTACAGACAACTGTGTGTTCGCAGTGTTGATAAAATGCCTAACAAAATATTTTGTCAGTGTATTTCCTTTAGTTGATGGTATGTATTGTTGTAATTATCACTTGCGATTTGAAATTACCCAGGTGGTAATTACAAGGAAAATTGTTGATTCATTCGAAAACATTCATGTAGTATTTTGTATGTCAATCATGGATCATGGAGGGCTGCATTCGTCGCAGTCAAGGTTTTCATTTTTAAATAGAAAATTCACAATAAAAATAAATTATAAATTTCACAAAAACTTCGGAAATATCTCAATTAGTTTACTATTTATTGAGATATAGATGGTCATGAGCTTGACTAATGGAATAGAAAATAAATAATTGCATTTTTTTGCTTGCACCATTACTATATTCCGAATTAAAATTTAATTGGAAAACTGAAAAAGGAAATTACCCCTTTGCAAGATTTGAAAACCAAAAAAGAAATTCCACTTTTGCAAGATTTTCATCTGACAAAAAAATAGTTATATAAAAAAGTTTCCGTTGAAAATGGTGTAGAAAATAAATAGTTTAGCTTTCTAGCTACTCCCCATTGAAAGATTTGTTATCGCGACGAATAGTTTCATCAATAACGAGGTAACGTACATATTCAGTAACATAACGAACAAATTCATTGTAGCAACGACAAAGTCGTCGGATGTTTGAAACAGTTCATTGCAAACATGTAACGATGTTGACGAACACATTTCGTCCTTGTGACGTAGCGTTTTACATGCAGTGCTATGACTTAATTTCATTTTTCAATCATAATCCGGTTCAAAATCATTTTCTCCATTAAAAATAATTTTAATAGAGAAAGTTTATAAAAAGAAGAAGTGAAATTGTTTATTATTTTATTAACAACAAAAAGTGGTTCAAATTTGTTTATACAAAGGTAAGTTGTTTTTTATGAACGGTTAGTATTCTCGAAAAGCCATTCGGAACCGGTCTAAAACTCTAGGTCCCAATCACTGAGTGCTCGGTGGTTTTTACAGGCTTTGGCAGTCTATACTGGATTGGTTGTTATTTTCGGAAAATTTGATGCGAAAATTTTTGGAAACTTCTGTTTTTTTAAATCACGTATGAGTTTTAAATCACTTTGGCGATAGTTGATTGTTTCTGCTTGGGTTAAAACCAGGAATCGCATTTCATGGGTAATGGGTAATCCTGCGTTAACCTGGGTAACCCATTATTATTGCCATTGGGAAGGCGTAACGATCGTTTACACATAAACCCAGAGGGTATGGGGAAATACTGAGTAGCTACCCACAGCGATGGGGAAGTACCCATCACGATTACCCATTACACACAAGGTATGGGTGAATTAATGGTTTGTTAGCCACGACAATGGGGAATTAACCATCACGCTTACCCATTACCCACAGGGTAAGAAAGTCCGGTGTGATTTAAAATTCCACGTTCATTACAAACTCAAGTCAACATTACATGTTATTTCACTCCAGCTGTTGCTAGTACTTTAAATAGCCAAATTCAAAATGTACTGGATACATTACTTTACCCCCATGGCACTAATATCATGTACAAGTTTGCAAGCATGGTTTTCGCGAATAGAAGATCTGCTGCTGGTTTTTCTTTATGATGACAGAAAATAGTGTTTTCAGCAGTTTTCAACAAACAAACCCAAATTTGGATAACAAATACATATATTATAGCCGAATAATCATTACGCCTCAAACATGGTATATTGAATAGCAAACACAATGTGTTTGGACATAAGTATACTATATTTGCGAAAAGCTACAAACACGTTATATTTGCATCAAAACAACAAAAAAAGAAAAATTTTTCAGCGTATAGACACAATATCAACCCGAAAAAAACTAAACGACAAATCAATAATCAGCCGACGATATAATGATTTTTTCATTTTACTGGCTTCGGTTAACCATCAAAATTGTCGCAGTTGCGGTTCAGAAAATACCAGAGTGATTGTTGGAGAAAGGTGCTTCTTTGAAAATGTGACTGGTCATGCTGGTGTCTATAGTTACGAACCCATAAGATAATTATTTTATAAATATTATTCGGAAAATTGCATTCAAAAAAATTAAGCTTCATTTAGATCCCTCCAAAAAAAACTGTTCTACAATTGTATACGCTGAAAAATACACGTTTTTTTCTTGTTTGGATGCAAATATAATGTGTGTTTGGAGTTTGTCGCAAATATAGTATACTAGCGTCCAAATATATTGTGTTTGATATTCAATATTAAATTTTTGAGACACAATGATTAATATGATGTCGTCGCTGCGCCCACGAAAACAGCTAAATGTTTTTAATTAACTTTTCAGGAAAGCAACTCTGTCTACAACTCTGTCTTTGTCATTACCATACACTTCGAAGCTGATGCAAATATCACGAAAGAGCTGCGTCAGCAATTGTGCAATAAAAATTTGTTTCAAAAAAATACACATAACTCTTTCGTTGGCGCAGCGACGATTTGTGATACAAATACAGCTTTGTTTGTGAGACAAATATAGCTTTGTTTGGTGCACTGTGTAGTTCAAAGAGATATTGTTCTCAGCCTTAGTTAACTTGTTGCAAGTGTATAACGGTATTTTTGCATTATTCTTTCAGTCAGTGATTTAAAAAATATTCCTGAATGCGTGTATAAATGAATTGAGAGTTTCTTATGTTGTCTGATATGTTGCGTTTTAGTTTCATGCATTCAGTCGTCAATCGTTGGTTTGGGAGGAAACACACGAATGCTTCGACGTAAGTATATGGATGTTTGGGATGAAACACGAATATGGCTTCATCTAAAAGTATTCATCTTTGAGAGTAAACATGCTAGTGTTTGCATTTCAGTACTCGTATAAGTGAGTTTAGGAGTTGCAAATATATGAATATTTGGAGTGTATTCCAAACATATACATGGTTCAAATTTAGTTGTTTTTAGGTCCTTGTTATTTTCAAAGTTGTAATTTCCTTTAGGCTAAGAGACTTTGTTTTCTCCGGTTAGTGAAAAAAATCTAGCTCGTTAAGCCACTGCGGTGTGTATTCACACTAGTCATCTTCAGCAGCTTCTACCTCGTTAAGCCACTGCGGTGTGTATTCACACCAGTCACTAACCGAAGATATTTATTTTATTGTGCAGAGTGATTGTTTGTCGCTGCTTACACATTGCTTTCCTACTTACACTCACTGATGCCGACGTTTTGAAAGTTATATTTATAGAACGCACTATTCTAATAGTAGTTGTCTCGTTCTGTTCTGGTCTGGCCCTACCTGCTGAATTTGTTTGAGCGAATATGTTACAGAGGCGGGGTTTTTTCAGCATGTAGGGTATGTAGCCTTCTTCTTATCTTTTAATTTACAACAAATGGTATCTAGCATCATTTTGCTGAATTTCTAGTGGTGGCAAGTGTATGCCTGGCGTTAGAAAGATACTTAAGCGGAAAATTCAATCGTTTCGCTTTCTATACAAAATATGTGATAACCGAATCAAGCCATGTAACCAAAACTCGCCTAAAGATTTACTGAAAACTAAAAATAAGCACCTAAATGAGCATCTAGAAATCACGTCACCTTCACAACACTACAGTATAATGTTGTGGTGAATAAACCCCTGTCAGTTTAACAGTAAATACTGTAAAATTTTTAAAATTTCACTCTCATTGTTCGGATAATCTTATTTTATATAGTCATTCCCCTTTTTTGTTGCTGCCATCTCCCCTTCTTCCACCCTTCTCTCCTACTGTCTCCAAAGATAGACATTGTAATTTAATTTGGTGTTTTTTGTTTTGTGTGTTTATTTTCTAAACAAAACAAAAATCGTGTATAATTAAAATTTAAAATGTTTATTTAAAATATTTCATTGTTTGTCTGTCTATCCTTTTGAGAGATTTCATAGAGCAAAATCACCGGGGAGGTAGGATGAGATGTGGTCAATACATAGACAGAACAACAGAAAGATTTTAAATCTATTTCAGTAAAATCGAAATAAGAAGGAGATTTAGTGGATTATATATTTCTTTTAAATAATAGTATGTACTTGCACCACAAGTATCTGGTGGATATCAGATTCATTAGGGATTCTGCCTACGCAAACAATATCAAGTCCAGAGAAATGCATTCCTATCAAATAGATGTACTTATGTAGGTCTAGTGAAAGATGGGCTAGTGACGGTAAAAGAATTTTTAATTTTGTATATAAAATTATTTGTGGAGATAGAAGTAGGGTGATTCATAACAAAAAAAAACAAAAGACAGCAATTTGAATTTAACTTTATAAAAAAAAATAAATAAACCATTTTCGTGAGTACATATTTTGCAAATTGTAGCACTTTAATTTTAAATATTATAATAATATGTACATTAGGGTGGCAATGAAATGTATGGAGGAAAATATATTTTCGAATTTTAATAAACCCCAGACGGATTCTTGTTCCTTATGGTGTAAAACTTACTTGTGAAAATTTGAGCCGAATCGGACAACTCTAAGCCGTGCCGCATTTTAGTCAAAGTGTTCGGATTTTGGCATTTTGGGTGAAAATTCGTATACACTAGAAAATCTTCATTCCTCGGTGCATGTGAAAAAAATTTGCCCATTGATTTAGTTTAACCTGAGTATAAACTGGATAAAGTTTGAGTAAAATCCGACTACTCTAAGGGTTCCAATTTTTAATTTGAAAAAATTTTAAATTTTTAACAAAAATTAAAATTTGGGGTTTTCGGTTTTTGCCAAAAATTGTTTCTAAATGAAAAAAATATTTAACTTGCATTCCAATACCTTCTCGCAGAAGGCAATACGCTTCGAATAAGCTATAACACGATATATTCATGCAACGGTTTCATGGTGTTATCGTGGTATCCTTATAAGGCCATCTTGGCGATTTTTCCTCGAGATAGCATACTTTGCCGCACGATAACACCATGTAACCGATGCATGAATATATCGTGTTATAGCTTATTGGAAGCGGATAGACTTCTGCTATAAGGTATTGGAATCCAAGTTAAATATTTTTTTCATTTAGATACAATTTTTGGAAAAAACCGAAAACCCCAAATTTTAATTTTTGTTAAAAATTTTAAATTTTTTCAAATTAAAAATTGGAACCCTTAGAGTAGTCGGATTTTACTCAAACTTTATCCAGTTTATACTCAGGTTAAACTAAATCAATGGGCAAATTTTTTTCACATGCACCGAGGAATGAAGATTTTCTAGTGTATACGAATTTTCACCCAAAATGCCAAAATCCGAACACTTTGACTAAAATGCGGCACGGCTTAGAGTTGTCCGATTCGGCTCAAATTTTCACCAAGTCAGTTTTAAACCATAAGGAACAAGAATCCGCCTGGGGTTTACTAAAAATCCGAAGTTGTTTTTTCATTGCCACCCTAATGTACATACATAAATATCCCAGCAAAAAAAGTGTATACCAATCACCAGAATTTCTACCAGAACTACGTACGTGGTAAAGGTAGTACAAATTTGGTTGCCACACCGTCGCTTTTTGTTGGCATTGGGTATTTTTAAGCTGCTACATTACAGCACAAAAATTAGCACGATGGTAGCATGTCGGACTAGTAAACGGGAGCTGTTGAAAGTCCTGGGTTTTAGTCAACGTTTTAAATTACAAATGTGGCACGGCACCTACAACGAAATGATTTCTACAGCGACATCTACATTTATTTGCTGAAATGTGCGGAATTAAATTGTATTCCCCCGAAAGTATAAAAAAAATGGTTTCCCATTACATCCCATGAAGGGATTGGGGAGTGTTTCTCACAACCAGTGAGCTGTGCGCTTTCTAGTTTTCTACTCACAGTTTACAGTTTTTGCACCGATTCCTAACGGTATTTTGAGAAACTTTTTCATGGCTAAATACTCGATAGTGTCGCCATCACTATGCGAGGTGACCGCCGCCGAAAGGAATTTAAGGTGGTCAGAGCAGAGATCGAACCTAGGATCTAATGTACAAGAGACGCACAGACTAACCATTGCATCACCGACGGTAACTCCAGAACAAATTATCTCAAGAACTTCTGATGTCAACTGGCCACCAAGATAATGGGAGTCATGAAAAGAGCCGTGGGACCATTTGACGGATATTTTATTCCATACTTAATCGGAACATGTCTTAACTCATCAAATTTTTTGTCTTCTTCAAATTTTTTGACCACTCTTCGAATGGTTGACTCATTAGGTGCACTTTCTCGACTGAAAATACTTCGAAGTTTCGAACTTTCCAAATTTCTGTAATAAGTTTTCACAATTATAATGCGTTGTTCTTTCGAAAAGCGCTCCATTTTTAATAATCGGAATAAACATATGTGACAGCTGCCAAATTTCAGAGTTGCCACTTGTACAAAAAAATACACTGAATTTTGTTATCTTACTGAGACACCCTTAGCACGATATAGGACCTAAATCAACAGATACAACACGCCAGAATTGGTGCGGTAAACCATGATGACCGGGACCTCAAAAACAGTCGAAAGGGGCATGTAAAATGAATTTATGACCCTAATTATTGTCCCGTATAAAGTGAATTATTTCCTTGCTTTGTTACTCTTTGTGAGAATACAGGAAAATAAATCATCATTAAATTAATAGAAAACAATTTCAAAATTCTGTTGTGGCACCATCTAAATTCGGTTGTGACAACCTCTTAGTTGGTTGTGACAACCTCTAATTCGGTCGTAACAACCTCTAATTTGGTTGAAAGAATCTCTGATCTGACTGCGATTATATCTGGTGTGGTTGTAGGAACCACTAAATGCGGTTACGGCTAATTCGGCTACCTCCACCGAATTTTTCTGTGAGTGTTCATTACTGTCCAAAAAATCGGCAGTTTTTAAGAACCGGTTTTCGGTTTGTTCGAAAAATCAATTCTTCAGGAAACCAGTTTTCGGTGTTTAAATTTGGCAAACTCCGGCTAAATCGGGTTTTCGGTTTTTTTTTAATTGAATTAACCGTGTATCATTTACAATAAATTTGTTTACCAACCGTTTCATAGTTTTAATCGTGTTTAAATCTCAAAATTGCATAGCTCTATTTCAATTTGACAATTATTTCTAAATTTTTAATTTAGATTCAAATTTAAATTATATTCGAAGTTTGTATATGTCTTTAATATAAAATTTAAAACTTTAAATCAAATTCACATTAAACTTTTTTAAATTTGAAAATCTTATTCAAGTTGTAAATAGATTTTCATGTATCAAAATCTTATTACATTTAAAAAGTTATTTTACATACTAATACAGATTTTGAAATTTGAAAACCAAAAATAGTTTGAAAAGCCCTTATTCTTATTCAAATTATAAAATCACTTTGATATTTTAAATGAATTGTTTTGAAAATCCTATCGAACTAATGCCAGCCATAAAATTATATTTGAAAATATACATCATGTTTCTTAATTGGAAAATTTAATGAAAATTTTAAAATCATATATTTTTTTTTAATTTTTAAATTTGTTAAGGATAATTAACACAAATTGAGTAAAATCCGGCTAATCGGTTAATACACGGCGAATAACCGGTTTTCTGGTTTTTCGAAAATTAAGGTTTTTAAAAAACCGGCACACGGTTAATTGCGAAAAACCCGGTTAATCGCTTTATTGGTTTCGGTTTTGGACACTCTAGTGTACAAACAAATAGTTAATTGCACAGTGCAATACGAAAAATTATAACCATATACGGACACCACTTCGTGATAAAAGACCAAAGAAATAGAACTGTGTCTCCCAGTTTTGCCCAAAGTCATGCAAACGTTCATATGTTCTAGAAAGTTGTTTATTGAGATCTTAGGTACATTTTTGTAGTTGATTGTTTCCTTGAATTTTGAACGGTTTGCTACCTATGGACCTGAACAGGGGAAAAAAGTTTTGCGATTTTGACCTTGAAGATGAAGTCTTTTCTGATTTTATATGTTATATGTTATATGTTCCTTATGATAAGAGTTACAACTTTTCCTCAGAGAGTCAATAGAAATTCCGAACGGTTTGCAAGATATGAGCCTGACAAAATGATCACTTTTTTGCAAAAATGACACCGAGGCCCCAAATCTTTGGGGGCCCATAAAAAAAAGTGCATGGCTTTGGGCAAAACTGAGAGATACGGGCCTTTTTTTTGGTCTTTTATCACTTAGTGCTGTCCGTATATGGTTATATTTCCATGACTTAAAAAATTACGCACAGTGTTATAAGAGGTTTGTATCGTTCTAAACACAAGGCTTGTTATCTCACAGGTTTAGCAATGAAAACATAAATTTGCAGCCTGTTTCTGTTTTGTTCTGTATCACGAACGAATAGCTCAGCGAACGAAAATCAGTCACTCACATTCGACCCAAAATGGATTCCTTTAAGTCGAAATTTTCGTTCGCCTGACTTTATGTTAGTTCCCAACTGACAGCTCGTACGAAATAGAGAAATTAGGATTCTACAATCTTGTCGATTCAAAAACTTGTTCTGAAAAGTTATGGAAATTGTTGTTCTTTTTTGAATCGACAAGATTGTAGCATCCTAATCAACTTCCTTTCATCTAGAACACGACCGATAGCTTTCGTTAGAGACAGAGAAACAGGCTGTTAGATTTAAAAAATATAATCATTGACACAATCATCAATTGGTAAACACACAATTTTGTATGTACATTTTATTTTGTTACGCAGAAATGTAACTGATCTTCGTTCCACATGGGATTTTTACCAAAAGTTCAATACGATTTCAAACCATTTGCTTTATTTCTCTTTTCACGCCTCTACCATTGAGCTGTAAACTACAAAACCCATAAAAACAAGTTGCGACACCATTTCTCACACTATTGCGCAAAATAAGACATCTAATTTTCTTTTTATGTAAATTATCTACACAGTGTGAGGTTTGAATCATCATACAAAACTTGGTTTAGTTCCGCTTTGTTCACTAAAAAAAATATTATTAAGTTTTAGAAAATAAATTTTGTTGTTTCTATTTTTGTGCCTTAATTAATTGTGTTAAAAATAAAATTAAAAAGGTTTGGACATATCCTCTTGCACAATGAGGCAGAGGTTGGCAACTTAAGTTTATATATGAATTATTTACACAAAATTACACAAAAACGTTATAGAAAATACAACTTAGTTTCGTTTGGGCTCTCATCCAAAACCACCATTAATCGTAAATTTGTAATCCCTATAAAATATTGGAAAAGCAAAATATTTAAACACTTTAACCCCCATCATCACCATCTCAAGTTATTCCACAGTTAAGGCTAACTAAGAGATATTTTCTCAATGACCGGTTAAAGTGTCTGCTTACTAATCGATACTTTATTTTATCGGAACGATAAAATTTATTTTAATTTTAATTAAACAATTTATTTAAATTATGGCGGAAAGCAATCATAAAGACACCGTGGGAGAATTTTAAATAACCAAATACTTAAAACCATAACAAAATGAAAATAAAACAGAGGTTGTCAACAATTGTCAGCTGTTTGCAGTTATCGTTACAATAAACTACTAACCGCCGTTAGACCTTCCGTTAACGTTATCGGCCGGATAAATTTTAGGTATATGTACATTGAGTTGAGTATAAATTAAATTCTACTAACTGGTACTTTATAGTTACCATCAGTTTGCATCGAACTCAAAAATTATATCTATTACGAGGGCGGATCCATAAGTCCGTGACTTTTAGAACTTCCCTCGTAGTTATATGAAACGCAACACTGCTCCCATCAAGTACCTGTTAATAGTTAATAGACAAGTTCCGTCATATACTTTGCGTTTAACAGCTGTTCAAAACATAAAACCTAGTGCATTTTTTTAAACATGGAAAAAAGTGAATTTCGAGTGGACCTCGAAAATCATATTTTTTCGAAGGGACTAAGTGTATTGAGCTAAAAGGAGATTATGTTGAAAAATAATTTTGTTTTGCAAAAAAAAAACTGTGTTTCATTCAAAATGTCACGTACCTAAACGGCCCTAAAAAGATAATTCGAAGTAATACAGCTTGACAGTTTATATTTTAATGGAGATTGGTAAACTGATTTTCAAAAATATTCGTTTTGAATATAAAAATATAATTTTAATTTTAAACTAATAAATCACCCTAGTGAGTTTTCAATTTTATTGGTTGATAATTGTCTGTAGAAATTTTAAATGTAATATTCAAAAAAATATTTCAACAAATGTTTACATAAAATTTATAAAAACAAATAATGTTTGGGAATTTTTTTTCATAAAATTTAAAAATGTGATAAAATTATTTAATAGTATTTAATTTAAATTTAAAATTAAACTTTTGAATTTAAAAAAAAATTTAAATGAGCAAAATATTTATGTGTATAATTTAAAAAATTAGGTTAAGTTATAAACCAAGATTCGGGTGAAAATTATTTTTTCCAAAAAACTTGAGTAACAAATTTATTTCAAAATCTTGTCCAAAACGGCGCAAAAAAGGGTTTTGATTACACTAGTCTCAACTATTTTATTCTAATACATATCCTAAGAAAATATTTTTTTTAACAAAACTTTAATTTGGATTAAAGACAAATTTCATTGAAACTATTTAAAGTTTATACGATTAGATGTGCGATAAATTGTACTGCAAGTTGATTTTCAATAAAATCTGTTTTAAAAACGAATAATCTCTTAACATGTATGTTCGTCTGTATATTTTTGTATTTTGAAAATGTTTATATGATGATAGATTTGTTATTGAAATAATAACCACAAGCACTCGTTATTTGTTTGTTTGAAAACAAAAATTATATTCAGATATAACTTTATTATTTTTTGTTCTAAAACCAGGTGAAGATGTACCTTGATTTATACTCGCACATCGGCAAGATTTCAATAATATTTAGCTTTTTTTTTTTGAGGTGGCGTTTCTGTTTTGTTTCAGAAATGTAGAATTGTGGAATTCAAATAAATCATGATTATCAATGAATTTTAATTTAAAAAAATTTGCGTAAAATTATGTTTTTATGGTAAATTTTGTATTCAATTTAATTTTTTTTTTTTGTGAGAAGGTGTATTGGAATCGTTTAAAAACAACAATCCGGAGGGCAAAGTTTTGCAGCGTAGAAGAAGGCAGTTCTTTGCCTTAGGGTGGCAGGTAAAGGGAACTACAGTCTTGTCATTCGTGAGCATAAGGATTTTGGTCGATAACTTTTTAATCTGCCGGATGAATTTGAAAAAATATGATATAATTTTTTGAAAATTATAGTAATGCGAACAACTTCGATTACATTCTGATTTAGCATCAAAAACGGCGGTAAACCGACAATAAACATCAACAATAGCTGATGTTCTTGCTCATGAATGACAAGTCTATGGTTCGCTTAAGGAAGGGGTTATTGTCCATCAGTGAACTGTAGACAGCTGGGATAAACAGTTGAAGCACAGCCGGGAATAAAGTTGTAAGTGACAAAATGTAAATTGTTCACCAGAGACAAAATACTATTTAAACTAGTGGGCACTTAGTCTCTGTTTGTCTGCTTAAGATTTGGATTTATTTCTATTTTTATTAACATTAAACCGAAAATTATATTAACTAAAACATTAAGTTACATATTTACAAAAATTAAATTGTTATGGGTTTCACAATGAAACAACGTTCTATATCCAAAATACGTTTTAATACACATCGCTTTTTCACTTTCAATCGGATTCAAAATGTCAGAAACTGATACTTTACTAAGTTTTGCATTCAAATAATGTGGCAGAGTAATTCGACCTGGATTTCACTAAAAAATAAAACACTTTTACAAAAACTGTCGCATTTGTTGCAATCACTATTTTTCATGAAAAATTTATATTTTTTGCAACAAAAAATTTTTTTTATAAGGAAAAGATCCGAATTCGAAAAAATGAATTGATTAAAATTTATTTTTTGAATTTTTTCACAAGTAAGAAATTATCAAATATTAATAGCCTGTTGCTCTATCTAGAACGAAAGCTTTCATTCGTGTTCTAGACGAAAGAAAGTTGATTTCTCAATCTCGTCGTTTCAAGTCGAATGAAAACATAAAGATTGTTCAAAACTTTTCAGTACAAAGTTTGGTTTCTCTATTTCGAATGTGCTGTCATTTGGGAACAAACATATAATCATGCGAACAAAAATTTTGACATGGAGGAACCCAATTTGAGTCGAATGTGAGTGAGTGATTTTCGTTCCAGACAGATAAATAGGCTGTAAGTATGTTATCAAGTATTATTATGTTTTCTACTAATTTACATATGTTGAAAAATCTCATAATTTCTAGTCTTAATGCTTTGGGGTATCGCCATTTAACTTCAAAATAAAGTTTGCTATTACAAGCAAACAATGTTTCCTACTTATCAACAGCACATTTTTTCTGCTATTACAGCAGTCGTATAATCATAAAAACAATTTGTTTGTAGTGCTGATAAAATACCAGAAAAGCATTTGCTAAAACAACAAATATATGTTTGACACATTTCAGATTTCACATTTCTCCCTTTTCAGTATTCTGTTGCCGCTAAAACAAAAACTGTATCCCATAAAGAGATTGGGGAGAGCTTCTCACAACCAGTGAGCTGTGCGTCCTATAGTTTTACACCGGTACTCGATAGTACCGCCATCACTAAGCGAGGTGGCCGTCGTTGAAGGAAATGTAAGGTGGTCAGAGCAGGGATCGAAACCACGTTCTCATGCATAAGAGCCGCGCACACCAATCCATTGCACCACCAACGGGAGACCATAGACAATACGTTTTGGAAAAACAACAAACATACACGCAAAGAAAAAAAAAGTTTATTGCTCGGTTGCCGCAACAATACTTTGATTGATTTGTATTAATTTATTAATCGCAACCGTTTATGTAGTTTTCCCAAATTAACTTGTATATCGCAAGTGTGTATCATGTTGTTGCAAATGAGTTCTCGTTTGCATCAAACGCGTACAAAATTACATTTGACTCAAATTTAAAAAACGTTGGCGATAACTGAAATTAGCCATTTTTCTAATGAGAGCACAGATTACGAAGAACGTAAATTTCTCTCATTCTGTCGACTGTATACACAGTCGTATCCACTCGTTCGGCATACACACTCATTCATACACATAAAAGTGATCACACACTATAATGCGTTTTACCTTGTCAATATACCTTGGATGGACAATTGACGCGTTGTAGTTTTTAGTTGTTATTTGAATGCAAGGCGAGACAGACGTGTAAGTAGACCGTGAAAAAATAGACAGTGAAAAAATAGACAAAAACTCCAGTTTTTTTTAAAACAAACTTTATGGGTAAAACCAAAATCATAAAAGTTGAAAATTTACACAAAAAGGAGCTTATGAAAGCTATAAATAAAAGTTTTGATGTACAAGTAATGTTTTACTGAGTAGAGTAACTACAACTCGGTTGCTGCAACTACAACTCGGTTGTTGTAACCCAAAGAACTGTTGGTGGAACCGTTTTTCGTTTCTCGCAAAAGTTTTTTCAGCCCTAAGTTTTCATAACTCTGTTTACTGGAAACGCTTTTCAGTTCTCGCAAACGTTTTTTATTTTAGAGTAACTAGAACTCGTTTGCTGACACTGAAACAACAGTTGGCGGAACCGTTTTTTCGTTTCTTGCAAACGTTTTTTTTTCAGCTTATATTTTTCATAACTCGTTTACGAAATAACATGTATGGCTTAACAGAAGTTCGTTTCTCCCAACTGCAGTCCCCAAACGAATTTCAGTTAACTGAGATTCCGTTTGGGAGGAACGAGTTTTTCCTTGCGTGTATATATGTATGTTTGCCGAAATAACAAGCATGTTAGCTGAAATAACAAATTTTTGTGCTTTTCCCCTTTTCATTAGTTTCTTCTGCTGTGTTTACTAACATCATAAAGAAGATAACATGTTTGTAAATAAAACAATTTGCTAAAATAAAAAACAAATGTTTACTGAAATAACAAACGGGTTTGCGTCTCATTTTTAGCTGTTTTTTACTGCTGTGTTCACTAACATAATACATTACACGCTTGTGGCTAAAATATTTTTATCACAACAATGAAACATATACATTGCAGGAATGAATACATTTTCGCTGCACGGAGGAATTTGAACGTTGGCTCACTTTAGTTGTAAATAATCGACAGAGTACATTCAATTGTGTTCTTCTAAGCAATCAACGTTTTCATTGCCTCAAAATTTGTGTTAGCCAGTGTAGAAATACTATTTGCAGAGACCAAATAAATTAACATTTGTCTTCTACGAAATTGTATAAAACAAATCGTTTGTATTGGCAGATAACAAATGATAGACGAATTAAAAAAAAATAATACAAAGTTCATAAAGTGCCGGTATACCCCCAGTGGATGAGTCACATGCGAAACTTATTCATGCGATAAAATAAGATACTAATACACATTTAGAAATCAATCCGTCAACCTATCAGATACGGAAAATTTAACAAATATTTCACAATCTATTTTAAAACAAATTTAAATTCCTGAAACATTCCGATACATGCGAGTATTTAAGAAAAGCACAACTTTGTTGCTAAAATATATTAAATATATGACTGAGAAGATTCGCATTGCAGTTGGATACAAAAGTTTTTCTTGTCTGCTGATAATTGCTATTAAAATATGACACTTGTATAGGAAACCCACTCAATTTCGCAAGAATTCAGTTTGACCCACATTTATTTGTACAAAAAAAAAGAGCCACACAACTAAAAAGAAGTCACGAATTAAAAGCTTCATTGAAACTTTAGCAAATGTATCTACAGAGACACGCAAAATTATGTGAATTTTTTTATTCACCCTACAAAACGTGTTGTACTCGAACTACATGTTAAACTCACAGATAAACATTCGAACATTTACATATATAATTATATAAAAGTGTATATATATGTACATGCATTTGTATATATTTTAAGGCATGATATGTAAATTAGAAATGCGGAAATTCCAGACCCACTCGACTGATCACAATCTGAACATTAGCTCAGATAGTGCTATCCCACGTGCTGGCTGGCAAAATGATTACACGTGTTTCAAATCTTGTTATTCCCCCCGGGCATTCAAGAAATTTGTATTTGAATTCACATTTGAAATCTTCACATCTTTTTTTTCTTTGTAAATTCACTCTGATAATATGTATTAGCAAAAACATAGTGTAAATTTGTTTGAATTAAAAACAATCTGACAGAAAATCAAAGCAGCTACCGAGGGCGATTTTCAAATAAACAATAGGAAGAAGTATTTTTACCTCAGAACTTCAGAAAGCAACGATCCTCCGTTTATAAAGACACGACACACACGCACGTTTAGACGTTAAGAGAGCACGTACTGAACTAAAGTGGATTTGGACGGCAATAGCTCTCAAAACTCTGCGGATCGTAATATTTGAGTGAGATATCACAATAATAATGTTGACAATTTAGCGGGTTTTTTTCGTTGCGGGTTCATCCCTGTGTTTCTTAAACAACCTTATCGTATTTGGCATCAAATTTTGTTTGCAATGCTTATCATTTTCACTAATACTACAATATAATTATGTATGTATCATAGAGAAATACATACATAGAGAAAATATCTCGCTCAGCAAATTTATGACATTTGGCCTGATGTGATATGAATGTTTGATGTTGGAAACAATTGCTTTAATAATACCAGATAGAGGCAATCGTTCAAAGTAACCAACGAGAAAATAACCACGGCATTTCGTTTTGGGTGTTAAAATTATTGTGCTAAATACAACACAAATGTATACTACCAATAAAAGATAAAAAAAGACCAAAATACGTTTAAATTTCACAGTTCTCAACCAAAACGATATTACAAATTTAAGTCAACAGTTCTTGTAACTTCACCTGGTGTAAGCCGACAAGCTCATATCAAACCGACCTCACCATCAAACCGAAGAGAGTGAAAGGAAACCTCAGATGAGACAAATGTCAAGTATGTATTACTCCAAAACAAAAACACATTTTAAGCGGACCACATACTTGATATTTATGACCATAAGGCTCAACGATATCTTTAGATTTATCTCATCAAAATGAAAAAACTGATGCTTGAAAAACCATCCGGTGTAGGTTTTAGACTTTACCCAGCAAACAAATATATATATTGGGGCGTTATGGTCATCATACGAGGGCGGATCAATAAGTCCGTGATTTTTTGAATTAAATTCAGTTTTTTTGCAAAAAAAAAATAAGAAAGCGCATACAGTGGTGGGCGATGAAATATAGTCACACACTCGTCAAAACTTTTATTCTCTTCAAATCAGTGGTCCAAGATGTTTCATGTCAAGAAATTCTGAACCTAATTGACCGGTCCTCTGCTGAATATAATGCCGTCATTTTTAATAAATTTTGTACACTACTGTTCTCCAGGTCAGTGTCAGTATTTTAAAGGCTATGTAATGACGTGTGCTATAAAATAGAGTCAATTACAAAAAAATATTTTTTTTTTTTGAAATGGTTAATGGTAGTTTGGATTTGAATTTGAAAACAAAGTTTAGCTTATAAATATGATTAATGTTTATTAGTAGCATTAATAAATTGTCATTATTGACGTTCCAAAATGGGCCGATGTAAATATTGCAATCATGAGCGCCAAGAAAGAATAAAAGAGACGATAAAAGAATTCAGAAGCTACATACAAATTACTGACATAATTGGATGCTCAAAGAAAATGTTGGAGACCAGAATAAAATATAACCCCATTCTAGGAAACAGACGGTAAAACCCTGAAAATTACAGAACATTTGGAACCAAAAATATTGCGCCACGTAGAGTTCGACTTTTGTTACCTCTTCCGCCCTTAAAAGGCAATACGATCGGGATGTTGACACCTCTACATTAAGAAAAATGCTAACTAAAAACAATTTAAAGGCAAAAAGTGTCCGAAAAGTTCCATTTCTATCCAAACGGAACGTTTAAAAAATGTTGCATTTTGCCAAGGAGCATGTGAAATAGTCCGTACGCAAATGGCGAAATATTTTGAGGTCAGCTGAAACTAAAGTGAGATTGGGTAATTAGAACACAATCCAAACAGTTAAACGTGGTATCGGAAACATAATGGTACGGGGTTGTTACTCTTACATTGGGACAGAACCTTTATTCCACAGTGAACAGACAATGGACGCTGCAAATTATACCACTGTATTAAAAAAAAAACATCATGATGCCTTGTGCTAAATGGGAAATGCCGCTTCGATGGGTGTTTCAACATAATATCGACCCCAAACACACATCGAAGCGAGCAAAAGTTTCGTTTGAAAATAATAGTGTCACAGTTTTAAGATGGTCTATGCAGTCGCCGGGCTTAAATCCTATTCAGAATTTGTGGCGGGACATTAAAGTGTCTATCAAAGGAATAAACCATTTTAATAAAGATGAGCGCTTAGGGCACTGGTACAATCGGCGTGGAAAACACGACTTGTGGAGATTTTTGGATTCAATGTCAAGACGTTGCTTAGCTGTGATAAAAAATAATAGTTATTTCATAAAGTATGTAAAGGATTAATGAAACATACATTTTATTTGACACAGCTATTTATTCTAGTTCAGATGATGAATCGCGATGACTCTATTTTAATTCACAGGCAAAACGGGGCATTTTGAAATATTTTGATTTATACCTAATGATTTAATTTTAAACTACGACATTAATGTTCTAAAATGTTATATCTAGTTCCTAATTGAACAATTAAAAATAAAAGTTATAAACAAAATTTAATTTTTCTACATTTGTTTTTGTTTTGAAAATGTTGATTAGTGTTGACTCTATTTCATCGCACACCACTGTATATCACTGATTGTGAGAAGCTCTCCTTAATCACACCATTTTTTTATACTACGACCCACTATTATCAACTATAGTGTTTACTTTTGCTTTGGTGTGTGTCTAAACTAACTAGCTGTCCCACATATGTTGAAAAATTTCTTATTTAATGGGAAGTTTTCTAGGTGGAGCCTGTAACCAATATTTAGTATTTATTGTAGTTTTGAACCCAATAAAAAGTAAATTTATAAAAGAAAAAGTGAAAGGAGTTAAAATAAAGAACATTTTCATAAATAAGTGTTTCTTCTTAAAAAAAGAAAATTTTCTCAAAAATATTCTTAAACAAAGTACCTTTGCTTAAAAAAAGGAAATTTTCTTACAAACAGTACCTTTTCTTAAAAAAATAAATTTTTTTTAAAATAAGTACCATTTCTTAAAAAAGTACATTTTCTTACAACAAATTGCCTTTTCTTAAAAAACTACATTTTTTTAGAGAGTACCTTTTTTGTGAAACAAAATAACTTTTCTTGAGATAAGTACCTACTCTTAAAAATGTGCCTATTCTTGAAAAAATGACCAATTATAAAAAATTTCCATTTCTTAAAAAAACCCTTTTCTTCAAAAAAAAAAATACCTTCTCTTAAAAAAAATACATTTTCATACAAAAATGTCTTTTCTTAAAAGTAGCATTTCTTAAAAATAAACTAATACCTTTTCTTTTCTTGAGATAAGTAGTCTTTCTGAAAATAAGTAAATTTCTAAAGAGTACCACTTTTTTAAAAAGTAAAGTAAAAGTTGAAGTTAAAAAAATTCATACTCTTATGGAAAGAAAACTTCTTCTTGAAAATAATACCTTTTTTTAAAAAAACATTAGCTGTTAACAAAAGTACCTCTCTTTTAGAAAGTACCTTTTCGGGAAAATATAATTCATATTCTTACAAAAAGGACCTAAAAATATACTCTTTTTTTAAAAAAAAAATACACGTATATTTTCTTAAAGATCCATTTAAATTATCTTATTTTTCAACGGGCGCCTTAGGCGTGTTGGAACTAACTAGTACATAATATATAGCGAAAGGAACTTCGTTCATACCCGGTGTCCATGTATTTTTACTTTCAAAATATTTCCATTTTAGCTATAAGGCATACAGATTACGGATTTTTCAAACATATGTTCGGCCCATGTAAGCACGTTTAAATTCTATCGTACATTGTTTAAAAGTTAAGGTATGGACTCAACACGTACCTGATATTTCCCCCAAGTGCGACCCTTTTTTCCACCCTTTGCATCCCTTTGTAGTAAGAATACTTTTTGTTCCACTTTGATGGGTCATAGGTGTCAAATCGGATCAGTTAGAGATTTAACGCCTACTACACTATTGTTGCCCCTAATGTCCTCACATGAATACCGCTGCTCTATCTCCTACCTGTACAATTCTAGGTGCCAAAAACCCTAGGGCAAACATAGTAGTTGCCTATGGTCGACTAAGGATTAAGACGATTTTTAGGAACTTTTTGATCAAGATCTTCGATTTGACAAATGAAAAAAGAAGGAAAACGAAGTGAGCATTTCAGTACAAATCTGAGCTCCATAACTTTTCTTATGTCATTTGTATAAACACAAATGTCAAAAACAGTCACTTGTGTTTTAGCTTTCGCATTGGAGAACGAAAAAATTAAATGGATAAATGGT
Source organism: Phaonia tiefii (assembly GCA_963931995.1). Classification (NCBI taxonomy): domain Eukaryota; kingdom Metazoa; phylum Arthropoda; class Insecta; order Diptera; family Muscidae; genus Phaonia; species Phaonia tiefii. The sequence goes on from OZ008369.1 coordinate 66,155,042, forward strand.
AAGTATTTAATAGAAAATATCCTTATTTTATCAATATACATATACCTATTTTTAAATTTCAGCAATAAAAAATCAACAATACAACAGCTGCAGACACTGGTCGAATATATGGCGGAACATCCAGATTTCGCCAGGGGTACAGCAGTATTTGGAGGTTCAAAAGTTGTTGTTCAACTAACAAAAAAAACAACCCCTAAATATATATTTATTACAACGTTTCTTTATTGTTGTTTTTTGTTTTGTTTATTTACATTTATGTTGTCAACTTTTTCTAGCTGGAAATTTGAAGTGGCATAGAGTTGTATTTTTTATGCTGCAATCAAGCAATTTTTTTCAAATTTAGCGATTTTCTTCCCAATTCTAACGCTTTTTTTTAGAATTGTTCATCTGGCACCATTTTCATTTGACAATTGTTGAATAACTTTCGCGAAGAGAACGTGAAGATCGCAAATATGGAGAACCATTTCGACTAAAAAGTGAGTGCTTCTATTCGTTTCGCTTCGCTTCGCTTTCGACATACGGAGCTAGGCTGTAAATGTATTTTTTTTTTGAAACATGGAAAAAAAATAAAACTAAAAATTCTCAAAAATAATTTTTTGATTTTTAGGAGACCAATTCACAATAATAGCAATTCTGGTTGAAAAATTGTATTGCCTAGTGTATTTTTTTTTTGTTTTACCAAATTTTCGACGATCAGGACTCATCCCAGAAACATTGAATGCCAGCCTAGCGTATTTGTAATGAATTTGGACGAACAAAACAGCACTAGTGCCAAATAATATATGTATATAAGCTGTAAATTAAATGCGATTTCTTGAATGCTAAAAATCGCCAAATGGTTCTTCATTGGGTACTGAAATAAATTTTTACACTTCAATAAATCTATAGCTATTCAACGTATTGAATATGCAACAACATAAATCTATGTACATGTTTGCAAGCATTATTTTCGTGAATTGAAGATCTGCACCGGAATTCTGCAACTTTTTAACGAAAAAAATAATGTAGTCACGTTAACAAAAATTATTGAAATTTTATTAAGTTTGGCAATATAACAACCGATTTTTGTCGTTAAAAAGCTACCGAATTCTAGTGCGGGTGCGCTTTTTTGGTATCTGTCACGTTTTTGTTTTCAGCAGTTTTTAACAAAAAAAATACACATTTAGGTCACAAATACATATGTGACCTGCTCCACGAAAAGGGACCTCTGCGCCGAAAACTTTTTTTTTTCTTTGAGTGATTGTTATAGGAATTCTCTTTCAAATGCCGCCAACCGCAAGTTTCTATGTCTTTTAGTTTTTTTACAAATCACCTGTAAAGATGAACATAATTAATGAAAAAATTGAAAAATGTGATATAAATAAATATAAATATAAATATATTATAATATTTGAAATTTAAAAAAGTTCACTATCAAAGGTACAAAATTACAAAAATATTAAAATTTTACTCTTTTTTACTCCTAACACGCTTTATTGGTGGTTCTTCTGTAGCGGAAAAACGAAGCGCTTTTTTTAAACGCGTTTTTCTCAATAACTTCTTTTCGGCGCAGAGGTCCCTTTTCGTGGAGCAAGTCACATATATTATAACCTAATAATCATTGTGTCCCAAACATGTTATATTGAATAGTAAACACAATGTGTTTGGGCACAAGTATAATATATATGCGACAAGCTACAAACATGTTATATTTGCACCCAAACAACAAAAAAGGCAAATTTTTCAGAGTGTATTTATTGTTAAAGTTTGTGTAGTTTTTAGTACCTACACTTTATGTGCGTTTTAGTTCCTTTATTTTTTCAGTTTTCTAGTATTTTGTTACATATAAAAAATGCAACTCTTTATTATTTTAGTGAAAATTTTTTAAGATATGTAATCTGTCAATTGAATCCATTGGCATTAAAACTTGTACATTTTAAATACAGCGCTTTGTCTTAAACCCACAGTTGGCATCACTGTCTTAAGTCACAGTTGATTTCGAATTGAGTGAAATCTCATGGAACGTTAGGAGCGTAAAGACTGAAGTATTGCCGCCAGCTATACAACAAAGATACCACCACCAATGCTGGGATTTTTTTACATTTCTTATCGCTTTGCCAAGAGATTTAAATATCATTTCGAAATACTGTGAAATTGTGTGCTCCGAGTTAATTATAGTTTGTAATTGAAAGATACGCATTCAGAATTACATATATTCAAGAAACATGAAGATCAGCTGATTTGTGTAAAATGGTAATTGATTTGAAGGTGATCTAGTTTAAGCGGTGGCCGACCAATACAACAAAATATAGCATGCAATTCATTCATTTATTCCACTGTGTGCTGACAACTGGATCGAATCGAGTTTGTACTCGTAATAACACAAAAATGCGGAATTTAATTGTCTTGATAGAGACTTGAGTATGATTTTCCTCGTCTACGACAGACAACCAACCTTCACCTCAAAACATGTGGAGGAAAAACTACTTAATTTCGTAGAAAACGTTTCTCTGTTTGCAACTGAGAAGTAAGAAAATGAACGAACAACCACTTGAAAATCCGGCAAAAGTTCATTACACTCACGAAGTTCAAGTGAAATTGTCTGCTATGCAGCAATTAACAATTGAAATGGAATAAACGTTTTAAAATAAACTGGAAATTTTTAATTAATATTTCATTTCAAAAAATAATAGTTTTTGGCACTAAAATATAGATGTAATCGAGGTGAATCTTATACAAATGCATTAAGAAAATTTTTCAAAATTAAATGATGCGTGAGATAATTTTTTTATACAAAAAAAAATATATTCCAGAGTTTGATTCATAAAAAGATATTAAATTAAAAATATGAAATTAAGAAAATATTAATTAAATTTTTAAGTTAAGAGTTTCTCAAATACTATTGGCAAAACATTAATTCAAATTGACAATTTTCACTTCATATTAAAGATAAAACAATAAAATTTGAGAATTTTTTGTTTTAAATTAATTTTAATTAGTAAAACTTATAAAAAAAGCGAAGACAAAGAAAAAGCAACGACTATTTCAAACACGCAACAATTTGACGAATGTAGAGTTGGGAACTTTAGTTTATTCGAGTGAGAGCTCTTTTCAGTTCAGCTCAACAGAATGAACTAGTTCATTGTATCATTTCAGCTTAACAGTTCATATGAGCTGAGAACTAAAGAGCTAATTTCAGTTTAACTTGTACTTTTAGTTCAATCGGAGCGAATAATAGTGAAAATGATCTGAGTTTTGCAGATTTTTAAAGTGTTTTGGGTACTGTGATTGAGTTATTCCGTTTCTGAAATATTTGAGAATAAAAGTGGTGATTGCGCTGTAGTTATTGTGTAGAAGCCGGCAATATGTCCATTCCACAAAGATTGCAACAGTAGACACCTTTCTGCAAATTTAGTGAAACAAAGAGAGCATGAACTAGAAAATGGCGGAGATAACTGCACAATTGAAATACAAAAAACCACTGAAACAATTGATCTACTGAAACAAAAGAGCGGAACAGTGTGAACTAGTTCACAAGAATGAATCGTTCAATTGAATCGTTCGTTCGTGAACTACACAACTCTAGACGAATTTATTACAAGTGTTCAAACACAATAAATTGTTTAAAAAAATTAAAATATTCGGAGAATATGGGATTTGGATTTATTCACTCAATTGCTTATAACTTTGTCATTTTTCGGTCCATTTTCTTCTGTTTGATCTTAATTTTTGCGAAAAAGTATCGTCTTTACGTACATGGACAGAAATCAGACGTTTTTCAACAATTTGTACTTTTCTATCGGCACAGAATCACTGTAAAATATGATTTTTTTTGAAAATATGCCCTAGTTTCATCGATATATTTTGAACCACTTAACTAATCAAAGATCCAATTATACATGTTTATTCGTCCCTTGCATTTGAGTACCAACAACGATATAATCGGACATTTCTAGTTCGAGATATGATTCGTCAAAAATAAAAATATTACGATATCTCAAAAACTGTTCCATAAAACAAAATTTAACCTTGATTTTCGAATTCAGCAGGTGAAAATACATAAGAAAAGTCACCTCTCATCAAAAAAAACATTTTCGGTGTAAACTAGTGTTATATTTAAAAGAAATTAAATTTGTGAAAATGCAGAACTGACGCTGCATTTTTTTTAATGTGATTTGGCTTCCTAAATAATAAAGTCAACATAAACAATTTTAAGTTGTAAAATTTTTTCAAACTTATTTAATTTTATCCATTTTTTACTGACGTTCCATTTCACACTCTTCGTGGTGAAGTCGGCGCAACAGAGAGATCTTAGATTTAGATTGACTTACATCAGGTGAAGTTACTAGAACTGTTGAAGTAAATTTGTCATGTCGTTTTGGTTGAGAACTGTGAAATTTAAAAGTATTTTTGACTTGAATTTAACACAAAAATTTTAACTCACAAAACGATATGGCGTTGTTGTTTTTTTTGGTGATTTTTTTGAACCATTACCTCTATCTGGTATTATTAAAGCAATACTTTTTTCATAAATTTACTGAGAGAAGTGGTTACTGTAGGTTTTTTTTCTCTATGGTTATTTTACACTTAACTATTTTGCATGCCAGATAATGTAATTTTTCTTCCTACAATCATTATCTTTAACAGAGAACACAATATTAAGTGTTGTCAGTGTTTGCACGCTGTACAAAAACGGTCCAAGCAACATATTACAGGAACCGTGTATATGTTTGTAAACATTGCTTTCATGAATTGAAGATCTGTATTTTTTTTGTTCCTTTGTTGTCTGTCACGTTTTTGTTTTCAACAAACAAAGCCACACTTGGGTCACAAAAAAAATATTATATCGTCTTGAGTACGTGATGATTTATCCGACCTTTCGTATTATATTCAAAAATTAAATTGTTCGAGCGTTTGGTCGTATTTTTAATTTTATACTTCCTGACGATGCTGCCCAAAGGGTAGCGAAATATCGAAGAATACAATTAATTTAAAATACTACCAAACGCTCGAACAATTTAATTTTTGATTATAACCCATTAGTCATTTTGTCTTCAACATGTAATATTGAATGGCAAACACAATGTGTTTGGACACAAGTATACTACATTTGCGGCAAAAAATAAATACTTTGATTTCCACTTAAAGTGGAAAACTGTCCAGCCTCAATCAGTTCGTCGGAATCAACTAAAAAAAATCATATACTTAAATGACATAAAACATGTAGCGGACAGTATCACGAAAGCAATTCGTTTGCCACTACGAGTTCAATATCCCAGAATAAAGTCACTACTGAATCGAGAAAGTTCCTCATTGAAATGAGTGTTCAAATTAGAGAGTCATGTACGTAACCAATTATTAAGGTCTAGGCTTCGCTAGGCATCAAAAGATAGTGTATAAAAATGTTCTGAGATGAGTTAAGATAACCTTCATTATACTCTTCTCTGAATTAATAGAAGGAATTAATTCAAGGCCTCGTGGACCTCAGTGGCGCAATGGTTATTGTGAGAATAGGTGTGCAACGAAGAAATTTTTTTTTACTGACCTGATGCTTGAAAAATTTGGATTACACTGAGACACAAATGAAAGGAATTTGTTTCGGGCCTCAACCAAACCAACAAATTGTGAAAGTACTTGCACGTGGTATCACAAAGCCCTGCTCGGTTTTGCCCTATACTTGGGCGGGTCAAATTGTATGGAACGATTTTTTTTGATAAAGCGTATAGCAAAAACGTAATCTATAAGTGATTTTGAGAAATTTTGCTCAAGAGACCATAGCTCTAAGTCAGATTTGGAGCCCCCCAAAAGGTATTTTTATCACCTTTCAGAATCTATAAAAATAGTGTTTTTTTGTTGAAACATTGAAAATGTTGATATTTTCAGATCGATTTTCCTACAAAAAGGAGTTCGAAAACAAAAAAATTTATCGTAATAAAAGTTGTTGGAAATTATCTGAACTTTCATAAAAAGAAAAAATTCAGAATTTATTAGTTAAAAGTTCATTTTAGGCTACTTTTCGACAAAAAATTCCTTCTATCTCTACTAAAAATAAAAAAAAACATTGGTATCAATACAGATTCTGAAAGGTAACAAAAATACCTTTCAAACAAGCCCACATTGAGAAATCTACTATAATTCTATCCGATTTCATGACGAATTTAATTAAATTATTCTATGTACATATATATGGAAAAATATATATTTTGAAATTTTGGGGGGCTCAAAATCCGACTTAGAGCTATGGTCTCTTGAGCAAAATTTCTCAAAATCACCTATAGATAGATTACGTTTTCGCTATACGCTTCATCAAAAAAAAGCATTAACCCGCCCTACCCTATACATAAAAATTTTTTTGTACAGGCCGAAGAAAATTTTGGATTTTACTCTATTTCAGATTTTACTTCAATAAATCCTAAACAGCTTGAAATATTGCATTACGACCTTTGACAATATTGGAGCTAATATCGTGTTTCACAATTCCCTCTAATATATTTCTAAGGAAAAGTATACTGTTAATTGTTTATTGTTAAAACAAAAAAAAAATTGTTACGTATAGGGGCAAAACCGAGCGGAGTCCAAGTACTTTCACAATTTTTTGGTTTGGTTGAGGCCCGAGACCCACTGTTACTTTATTGGTGTGATATTTATTGGTAAAACAAAAGTCAAAATAAAATCATTGAAATATTAATTTTTATGTTGTTTGTATGTTATGTATGTTTATTTCTTTTTTATAAAAGAGAAGAAAATATTAAAGAAAGAAATGGGAATTGCCGAAAATTGAATTTGAAAAAAGGTGCGGCTCGCGGAATTTTTTGAATACTTTTTTTTGACCCGTGAAAGAAAATCCTTGCGCAAACTTGGTATGTAATAAACAAATTGTACAGAAAACATTACATATTTTTCATTTAGTGCAGCACAAATCTTAGAGAGAATAAAAAGAATCAGTGTATATCTCCCTACTATTTATATGTCTGAGAATATACCACAACATTTACTTTTCGAATACAATAATCCAAATTTTCGTATAAATTTTTGAAAATTTAATAGTTAGGGAATATTTATATCCGATCATGTGTCTATTTTTTTAACGTTTTACCGTACTTTAATGAAGGATTTTCCATTGAACGAATTTTTGCCAGGTCAAAATGCCTTCTAACTGCTATACAATTTGGCGTCTGTTTTGAAATTCCTCTGAAAAGTCTGTGTGGGCAATTTGTATAGCATTTATAAGGCATTTTAACCTGTCAAAAATTCCAAGAAATAAGTTATATTTAAAATTCAAAAGCTTTAGAATCTATTTCAATACAATCAAACCCACAGAGTAATGACGTATACAGACGCCAACTCTCTCAGTATTTTGATGACATGTGGTGTGTTGCAGATGAGCGGTTGGTTGCTGAAAAGTATTGCTTTAATAATACCAGATAGAGACAATGGTTCAAACCATCCAACAATAAATCAGCAACGGCATTTCAATTTGTGCGTTAAAATTTTTGTATAAATACACCACGAATATATAATAATAATAAAATATAAGAAAAAGTCCAAACTACGTTTAAATTTCACAGTTTTTCATCAAAACGACATGAAAAGTTTAAGTTAACAATTTTTGTAATTCCACCTGGTGAAAGTCAATTTACGTCAAATAACTCTCTATCGCACCGAACGCACCACGAATAGTGTGAAAGAAAATGTCAGATGAGAACAATGACAACTCTTTACGTCATTACTTTACGATCAAACTATTGCTTTTAACTGCTGATTATTTGACAGAAGACAATTGATTTTTTTATGTCGATTACTCGATTATTTTTCAAAATTAAAGACCGCAGAAGTCGAGTATAAAAGATTCATATTACAGGCTCAGAAACATTTTTCTTATTGAAAAATATTTTATCTTGGTCATTACAACCTATTCCAAACAATCGGCACAAGTGAAAAATGTAATTGCATTGTAGTCGCAACATTTTATATTTTCAGTGTATATCTCACAACTAAATTTAATTGTAAAATTTGCTTTAATGTTAAAATTATATTTATTATATATGTACATAAGTATTAATAAAAACATATTGAATTTTCTTACTGTGTAAATATTTCTTATTAATTGTGCTCTATTAATTGTAAATTTCTGTATTTATACTTAATTTCTATACATCTTTTAACATATTATGCAACATTTTTAAAATTTCCATGAACAAGAATTTTGAAATATGTAATTGGAAAACACGGAAAATGTTGAAATAGTTCTTAAATGTGAATTCTAATAAATCATATTGTTCATAAATTTCTGTTTAATTTTTGTTTCTGTTTCGGTGCCACACATTTTGTTGCTGCCACTACCAGAAGTAGGCACCACCAATAACGTTTGTTGACCCAATAAACCATAAAATATGTGCCAAGTTCAGTGAAATCTCGTCATAATGACAACATCAACAAGTAGATGGACGAACATACGGATATACAACAAGAAACACATAAGTATTTACATCATATTTGATAGATTTCTATTGTAACGGTTGGGCCATGTTTAATTTAGAAATTAAACCCATCGCTATTTCAAAGCAGATGGCCAATATGACATTTGTGAAGTGACAGATTGCTAGTTTAAGGTTAGAAATGGACGAAATGGGTCGCTTTACGCCTTAATGGAATTTGGGAAATATTAAAAACTTTTTGTCACAGTTTTGCGGTTTCAAATAAAGTTGCATGAAATCTACGAAATAAATTCGATAGAAATAGAGTCACATCAACGCAGTTTGTGGAAAAATTTGTGAAGAGAGTTCATCAATCCGGTTCTTTATTGGACAAAAGAACACCGTGGACGTGCTAGTTCAGTGCGTTCAGTGGAAAGTATTGCTGAAAGTGTTCACGAACAGCCACTACCATCAACTTACCACCCTTCGTAGCAATTGAACATTTCTCGCACTCTTTTGTTCAGAATTTTGCATAAAGACCTCGGTATGAAGGCTTATAAAGTCCAAATAGTCCAACAACTGAAGCCTCGTGACCACTCGATTCGTTTTCGGTTCGCTGAAAGGGGTGAACATCGATTGACTGAAGATAAGCATTTTTACGAAACATCATCTTTTCCAGTGAATCTCATTTCCACCTCGTGGGTTACATTAAGAAAGAAAATTGTCGCATTTGGGGCTCGGAAAATTTCACATATCGTCGAGGAGATGCGAGTGACTTTTTGGTGTGGTTTTTGATACGGCGCACAGTGGGGCCAAATGCATGAAAAGTGGCGATTAATTCATAGAAGTCGTAATTTAAAAACAAAATATTTTTTATTAATGGATATTTATAAATACATAAAAAACCAACATTTAAAAAAAAACAGAGTGAAAAAACACATTTTTTAACCCTTTATGGGCCATTTTGTGTTCTATAAAAAATCCTCTTTTTTCAAATTTTTTGCTGTAACTTTGGAACGGTGCGCTATAAATTATTCAATTAAATTTCAAATTAAAGCATACTAAATGTACTTTAAGAAAAATAAGTAATATTTTTAAAAATAATAAGGAATAAATATTTTATATGTATTTTTATTAGAAAATGTTTAAATTAAAATCATACCTTTTTTCTCGAAATTTGAAAATTTTGCTCAAAAATTAAACATTTGAAAATCTAATTGTTTTTTTATTGATAAATAACCATAAACACACTATTTAAAAAAAATTTAATTAAATTCGGTTATTCTATTTTTTTTTTTTTGAAAACAACAATTTTTTATTATAATCATTATTACCTTCAATGTTAGTATTTACTTCACATTCAATTTCATAATCATAAATTAATTCGTTACAATAATCTTAATCTTCATCTCCACCTTCATCATCATCTTCATCTCCATCTTCATCTCCATCTTCATCTCCATCTTCATCTTCATCTCCATCTTCATCTCCATCTTCATCATTGCTATTTTGATTGCTGGGAAGTACAAGCAACTCCAATGCAGATTTTGGCATTAGCTCTTTTTTCTTTTTAGAACTATTGTTCATGCTTGTTATAAACGGATCTGAACTTAAGAGAAATCTATTAAAGATATCTTCCATTGTTTTTTCTCGACTGCATTTACGGGCAAAATTCTCCCTATAACTTTTAAAATCTTTATTTCTGGCTTCCTGAGACTCTTCGGTTAGCTGACCAATTGGCAATGGCGATAATGATATAATTTCAGGCCCATGAATAAAATATTTGTGAAGAGTAGGAGGCATATAGTACCATGGATATTTTTTCACAAATAGCCTGGCAGTGTTATTAGCGAAGTTTGTAAATTTTTCAATGTTGACCTCAATACCACTAGAAACTACAATTAATATTGTGTGCATATTTTTGATCAACTCTAAATCAATATTAGTAATTTCAGCAGATACTTCTGCATTCTTAAAAAAACGTCTTGCAGTATTCCCGTCATTAGAGTTACCAAAACCAGGTTTTGGTTGATCAATGATCAATCCCGTTCTCTTTTTAAATTCGCGTTGAATACGACTTTTAGTTTCAGCAATAATTTTTTTTTCTTCGTCACTTCTTGCCTGCCATTTTTGAATTGGAAGTTTATATGCCAAGTGAATAAGACATTCAAAAAATCTTATCCAGCCATGTAGGACAGACAAACCGAACTCCATGAAGTCTACGTTGGAATCTCTAGAAATCATTTGTTCAATATTGTTGAACTCCTTGCTGGTAGCGCCACATATGTAGCACTTTTGTGTGGACTTTGTGTCTGTAATCGCGTTACACACTTTACCGTCAATCATAACGAGAATTAGTTTGTGGTTCACTTTTATCTTTCTTTCTCCAACTGATATCACTGTATCGATAAGAGCATTTTTTTCTGTCTCCACTCTTTCTCTTTCTGTTTTAATACTGTCGACCGTTTCTTTCATAAATTCAATTTTTAATGGCCTGCAAAACCTAGTTGAAGACGGTCGAGGATTATGCCAAATGATTTTGTTTTTACAAACTAATTTTAATGGTACAATTGACGTAATAAATACAGAAGAATCAGATGCATTACTGTCATGAAAGGCTTGTTTGTAAGAACTATGCCCTGAACTTCCGTCAAAGCCCCACTTAGTGTATAAAGTAATTTTTTCGATTTCTTCGTTGTCTAACGAATTTAAATCTGCATTTTTAACCGACAAAAGGCGTTCAGTGGTATGATCCAATATTCCTTGTAGGCTAACTTGCGCTGATGTTTCAGAAATTTTCATTTGTTCTCCCTTTGGGTAACATTTTTTCTTAGCTCTTTGGACCAATTTATATGATGGAAATTTCTCAGGTGCAACCTTTCTAATAACATTATATTGGTGGCGACTTAGCTTCGCTTCTACCAAAACGGACAGAGCTTCATCCGGAGTTAACTGCTGTGGTGGTACCTGTGCTATACTTTATCGGTATTTTTTGGCTTTTGTTGGAGATGATATTATTTCCTTAACAATTTTCGACTCATCTATTTTTCCAGCAGCTCTCAAGCTCATTTGTGTGGCGTAAGCCAAAACAGGCAAAGAAATTTGATCTCTTATGTCTTTACATTTCGTAACTTTTGTTTTTTCTTTGCACTCTTCAAATGAGAGATCATTGCGACCTCTTTTTTGTTGTGGTTCTGGTGGTGGACTGAATGAGATTGAGGCATCCAGCCAATTCTTATTATTTTTTACAAAAATTTCATTCTTTCTATGACATTTTTGCCACCGAATCTCATAGCTAGAGCAAAAATTATGAAACCTTGTCATAAAATCTACCATATCCGAAGGGTCGACACGTTTTATTACTTCCCATCTCAAAAGTTTAAATTTATCCTGAAGTGATTTAGGTTCTGCACTCCTCATACAATTATGCAACTCATGACGAGGAATGAAAATTGTTTTGGGAGATGTTCCTAAAATTAATAAGATTTCTATTCGTTTAAAATTTGCAAAAAGTAATTCCCTAAGTTACTCACGCCCCCATCTCTAATTAACAACACATTTTTTACCTACAATAACAACTACTATAACGAAACTAATGACAAAACAAAGTAAAAACAACTTGATGTTTTGTTTTGTTTTGTTTTTTTTTTTCATATTTGTGGATTTTTAGCATCTTGAGTTATTTCACAAAAACAAGCATAACAGAAAAATCGCAAAAAATCGCCAAAAAATATTTTGGGGTTTATTAGTTGAGATCTAATATTATAACACTATATAGACGATTTTACGCAAGCTCACGAACAAAGTTGTTGAAACTCCATATATAAATCAAAAATAGCCCAGTTTTGGCCTAATTTTATTTTATTAACATTTAATATTTTTAAAACATTTATTTAAACAAAAAAACATGTACTATATAGTAAACTACCTGAAGTTGACGGTTCCATTATAAAAATTTAACTTTTAGAAGTATTAATAGAAAAAATTATCAATTGAAATATCAAAATTTTCACTTTTTTTCAATATGCACAAAAAAAATAACAATTATTCAACTTTAAGTGCTCACTTCAACTAAAGCAAACAACATAAAAGTAAAATTTTTGCAATTAGTGATGCAGAATTTTATCCACTTTCACCCGGTACCAAACACGATCATGAATTTTAAAGTTCATATTTTGAATTAATCGCCACTTTTCATTCATTTGGCCCCAATGTGCGGCGGCATCATATTCCCATTTGTCTGCGAAAGGATCCACCTTTACCAATAAAGGCGGGCATTACCATGCCATTCTTAGCGATGTTTTGTTCCCGATAGTTGAAGAGGATGACATGGTCGACGTATGGTTTCAACAGGACGGCACTACGTACAACGGCAGCCAACGTTACAGTCGATGTCGATGAAAGATAAGTTAAGTCATTTCACACTCTTCATCGTAGGTTTGTGGAAATGAGAGCAATTAAATTTAAAATTATCTTACACCAGGTGGAGTTACAAAATATGTTCACTTAACTTTTTCCTGTCGTTTTGGTGTAGAACTGAAAAATTTAAATGTTTTTTGCACTTTTTTGTTGACTTTTATCGTTGGTATACATTAGTATGGTATTTAACACAACTAGTTTGTCACAAAAACACGAAATTCGGTTGTTGTTCCTTTGTGGATCGATGTATACTATTGCCACCATCTGGTATTATTGAAACCATATTTTCCACCATCCAATGTTAATTTCCATCGTACCTATGACGTTTAATTTATTGAGCGAGTAAAAGCTTCTATGGTATGTATTATTCTATGAAAAAATGGAAGATGTGACCAAATGTATGTGATTTTACATAATAGCGTTTGTTTAGGTGTTGGGATATCAATAGGAGAAAACCCATAAACCGCCCAAAGATGAACATCCCGGAACGCCTTTTTAATCTAAAAACTTCCCCGCCCAAAATCTGTAGCAACTTCTGGGGTCGCAGATGCCAAACCCGTTAGAGTGTCTGAGGACTCTCAACAAGGAATGGTAGCTGAACCGGAGGAAGAATCAATTTATTAGGAGATAGACGGTGGTGACATGGCTTGGCAATTCGATGGCCATCAGATATTCTACTTTAAGTAACGTGTTGTATTCTTGTATTCTTGATATTTTTATTGAAAATTAATTTTTTTTTTGATATGAAATTTTAGATTTTTATTGTCATATTTTTGTCAAAATTTCATTTATTGCTTTCAACGACATCTAGAAAATTACCCATTACTCTAAAATTTTCCCAACACTTATGCTTCGTCTATTTGTTTACTTTATCTATGCCAAATATTGGTTACAGGCTCCACCTACAAAACTTCCCATTAAAGACGAAATTTCCCAACATATGTTAGTCTAGACACAAACCAAAGAAAACGTACTCAAAAAAATTGGGTTGTAATAAAGTTGTTAAAAAAAGTTGTTTAATTTTTTTTTTCATTTAGCCCCCATTCTGCAACGTGTGATAAGGAATTTCGTTCCAATAAAAAGGAGAAAAAAAAGTAGATAACCTAAAGTAGCAAGATTTATTTCAACAATATTATAATGATGAATGGTCAAAAAAATTTCTTTAACAGTTTCGTTGCAGCAATAACGAAATCTTGAATGTACGAAGGTTTTTATTGCAGTAATGTAAGTACTAAATTTACAAATCATAAAGCGCACAGCTCACTGCTTGTAAGAAGCTCTCCTCCTATCCCTTAATGAGAAGCAATGGGAAACTTGATTTTTTTTAAAGAATGTAAAGCAGGAAGGCCTCATAGAAGGGATGTTCGTGCAGGCCTTCTACAGACTTCCAACTAGAAGCGAGCATGGAAGGCCTTGCACGACAATGACACCCTGGGTTAATTCGAAAGGACTAGAGAATGGAACTGACAGGCCTACAGACTCTAAAATAATGCCTGGTAGAATGCATTCTTACCCATTACTTTTCCCGCCGGGTGATGTAACGACACTAACGAACAAATTTCATCTCAGAGACGAAGAGTTTTTGCCGCCAGTGTAAATTTTGAATTTTCTTTTATTTATATTGTTTAATTTGTTACCTTTTGTCGTCTCACAAACGACAGAATGATTCATCCATTCATCGAAAAATTAACACAAAAATGTGATTGATTAGCTAATGAATGTTATATTATAAGCTCTATGCGATTCCCTTAGTAGTACAACGCAAAATGTCAGGGTGCTAACATCACGATTGTCGTCGTTCCCATTTTGTGTTTATATTATAAAATTAAGCAATTAATTACAACACTGTGTCAACAAAATGCTACCAGTTGGTCTTGTTGTATAACTTATAATTTAATTTCACTCATTTTACGCTTTAGCTGACCATAATTACCACCACGATGTGAATTGTAATGTTGTCGGAACCCACTTGAATTAGAGTTTATAATTAATTAAATTATAATAAAATTACAAATCTTCCTTGTTGTTTTGATAGAGTAATGAAGTATAGAGCTTCCATTGTTCTCATCTGACATTTCCATTCACACTATTCGTAATGCGGTCGGTGCGATAGACAGTTATTTGACGTACATTGACTTACACCAGGTGGAATTACAAAAATTGTTGACTCAAATTTTCCATATAGTTTTGATGGAAAACTGTGAAATTTAATTGTATTTTGGACTTTTTTGTTATATTTTATTGTTAGTACATATTTGTGGTGTATTTACACAAAAATTTTAACGCACAAAACGAAATGCCGATGCTGATTTATTGTCGGTTGGTTTGAGCCATTGCCTCTATCTGGTATTATTAAAGCAATACGTTCCAACATCCAACCGGCCATCTGCAACACACCAAATGGCATCAATTTACTGAGAGAGTTGGCTACTCTATACGTCGTTACTCTATGGTTGTTTTTCTCTCTCAGAGAGAACAATTGTATTTCCTCTGCTGGTGTATGTATAGCATATATTTTCTCTTTTGACAAATAAAATGACAACTTAAACAAAATTGTTATTTAACAAATAAATGCTTGCATGGAATTATCACAATTACAGGTCGTTACATCAACGAACTGGAGAATTTACATCAACTGTTTAATCGGCCACGTTAACAACTTGCTAAGCAATTGTGCAATTGTCTACAAAGTAAAGACTGTAAGTCAACAAATATTGTCAAACAAAATATAAAAATGTTTGTGAAATTGCATGATAATGTTGAATGAAACTCGTATTGTAGGTATGTACATATTGCAATCAAAATTTTAAATTCCGTTTCATAGAATCTCTTACAGTAGAAGCGCGGTAATTCGTACCCCGTTAATTCGAAAATGTCAATAATTCGCAATATACTATTGGTCCCTTGAAAAAATCGCTTTAATTTGTAAACATTCCATACATTTTGGTCCCCTCGCTGGTTCGTATTTTTATCAATACAAGGACTGTAAAACCCATAGACTAATTACACTGTGAGACAAAATTAGATTTTTTTCAAAATGATGGGGTTCTGTCAACAGATTCTGGTAGAAAGGTCTAAAAAAAAATATACGTGCATCGGCGTTTTGCCAGATCTGATCAGAATTTTTTTTTAGGGCAGGTCAAAGTTTCCGCCCCGCGGAACATTCCTGCAACATATCGGCATGCCAAATTGTGTGTTCCTTACTTCTGAGGTACAAAATATGTTCAGAGGTTTTATAGAAAAGACTCAGATAAAAATTAACCCTCCAACTGTCACGCATAACCATAATTTTAACTTTGTTTTTGAAAACTCGCAAAAAACTGCTCCAAAATGACGGGGGGGGCGTGCTCAAAATGTTCTACAAAAATGATCGCCATAAAATTTCATTATATGTGTCCGAACACTCCAAACACACAAATCTTAGCCCAAGTGCTAGATAAAAGATGAAATATGACAAAATTCATTATATTATGTGGACTATTTTTAATGGAAACAGAAAAATGACAAAATTCATTATTAACCCTTAGAAGGCAGTTAGTTTTTGCTTATTAACTGCAAATTTATGACATTTGGCCTGGGGTGATATGAACGTTGGATGTCGAAAAGAATTGCTTCAATAATACCAGATACAATGCTTCAAAACAACCAACAAAATAACAACAACGGTATTTCGTTTTGTGTGTTACAATTATTGTGTTAAATACAACACAAATGTATGCTAACAATAACAATAATAATAAAAAAGTGTAAAACACATTTAAATTTCGTAGTTTTTCAACAAAACGATATGAAAAATTAAGGTCAGAAGTTATTGTAATTCCTCACTTTTCGTCAAACATCTCTCTATCACACCAACCGCACACGAAGAGTGTGACAGGAAAAGTCACATGAGTCAAATATTCTCTCTAGTAATATTTACTCTATGGTATAACCTCTTATAAATCGTAATTGGCTGTTGAAAAACTCTTATAACACAGTGCAACACGAAAAAAAAAACCATATACGGACACCACTACGTGATAAAAGACTAAAAAAAAAAGACCCGTGTCTCCCAATTTTTCCCAAAGTCATGCACTTTTTTTTATGGGCCGCCAAAGATTTGGGGCCTCGGTATCATTTTCGTAAAAATGTGATCATTTTCTCAGGCTCATATCTTGCAAACCGTTCAGAATTTCGATTTACTCTCTGAGGCAAAGTTGTAGAAAAAGGTAAAAAAAATGAAATAAAAAAATTTTCAGCAAATTTTTCACTTTTGCGTAACAACATTATAAACATAATACGAATACTTTTTTTTAATATTTTTGTAATAGATAGCATAGTATCTCAATGTTGAAGTAAATAAAAAACAAATGAAATTAAAAAACGGTGTTAAGAATTATTCCCAGGAAGTTTATATGTTCTAGAAATTTGTTTATTGAGATCTTAGGTAAATTTTTGTAGTTGATTGTTTCCTTGAATTTTGAACGGTTTGCTACCTATGGACCTGAACACGTTGAAGTTTTTGATTTTGTATGTTCGCAATTTTTGTTCTTTATGACATGAGCTACAACTTTGCCTCAGAGAGTAAATCGAAATTCTGAACGGTTTGCAAGATATGAGCCTGAGAAAATGATCACATTTTTACGAAAATGATACCGAGGCCCCAAATCTTTGGCGGCCCATAAAAAAAAAGTGCATGACTTTGGGAAAAATTGGGAAACACGGGTCTTTTTTTTTAGTCTTTTATCACGTAGTGGTTGCCAGCTTATGGTTATTTTGCCATGACTTAAAAAATTACACACAGTGTTATCGTTCATTTTTGTGATGATTTTTTTTTTTGATTTTTTTTTGTGGTCAGTTTGTTCGTTTCTTTACCAGAGGTGTGTGAAAGTAGAAATAGCGACATTTTTTTCTCTCTATTAAATAAGTTTGGGGAAAACTCCCCTTAGTTCATATTTTTCTGATTTTAATCTCGTTAAATCGAAATCCCGCTTTATCGAAAAACCCTGTAATTAGTAAAAAAATGCTGGTCCTTTGCGTATACGCAGTCAATGTTTTTGTCTGTAAATTATTGAAAGAATTCTTAATTATTGAAAGAATTCTAATTTCGTAATATGTGCGATTATAATTTTTTCAGTGTGCCGTTCTGATTGCAAACTCATTGTGTTTGCTATGCAATATTACATGTTGGAGACACAATGATTAATATCTTAAAGTATTTGTTTTTGTAACGCAAAGATTGTTGAAAACAAACCCGTGACTGAGAACTAACAAACAAAAATGCAGCAAATCTTCAATTCATGAAAACAATTCCTGCATTTAGTATATGGATGTTCAAACATATACTTGGCTCCTGCATAATAGTCGAATTTAAATAGTCGGCACTATTATTTCAAGTCACATTGGTGGACGTTGCTTCCGAAGTTTGAGTGTATTCTCATCAGCGCCTAAGCGTTCTAGGCCATTGATCTGATGGAGAATATAGAATCGTTTCAAGTAATTTTAACTTTTTGTAACTGAGACAGAAATTTTTCCCCCATCAGTAAAATTGCATTGATTTGCATTGACTGCAGTTGTTCAGGCCGCTACACAATAAGTCCACTGACGAAAATCGTTTGTGGTTTTTTGAGGAGGAAAAAAACCCCAATTAAAAAAGTCAACCTAACAACCAACCTGACCCCTTTAACAAATTGAATTAAATTAATAACACTTTAAATTAAATACATATTTCATAAATATTTATAATGGAAATAGACACAGAGAGTTGGAATATTGTATTAACAGCAATTTAAATAAACCACATTTGAATTTACAGCATGCGAGTGATATAAATTTGAATACTGGTATTCAATCAAATGCAAATATAATTAATTAATTTGTTTTAATAATAAGGAATGTAATTAGCACATACCATTTGTTATAACGGCTTAAATATTCAATTAAATTGTACGTGGTTGTCTAGATAACAACAATAAACACAACAATTATATATTAACTTTTTTTTTTTTTAAATTATGATGCTAATTTTATGATTTTGGTTTGTTTGTTTAAATAATACTGCTGCTGTAGATTTTTATCACAATTGTGGACTTTTGTAAACAATGGAAATGTTTTATAAAATTTCTCACTGCACTTTTGTATTTATTTATCTTTATTCTTAATTTTACTGATTTGTATACAATTTAAAATTTTTTTCTTTTTTCCACAAAATTATGTGATTTAAATTCATTCGTCCGTTTCTTTTTCACTTCCGTACAATTTTATTTTAGTTCAAAAATTTTTTTTTATTTTTTTCGTTTTGCAAACGAACCGTACGTTTGTATAATCTGCGTGGAACTGAACCTAAAATAACCCGATCAGATCAGAGGAACTGAAGCTCCTTTAATAACAAATCGTTTAAGCAATCGGCTTTCATTTCCAACTCGACGAAAACACACGAACGTTCATTTCGTAATAGGTTTTAAACATATACATCCGTACGAGTACACACATGGGGTGAATATATCACTGCTTTGCAAAATTCTCATAATTTTCTTTGACTTTGGTGGGTTTACTTGGATGTGTGGGAGAGTGTATGAGACTTTTACGTGAACTTGACCGACGATCACCAACCAATAACCACCACCCTCTCATCGGTATTGAATAGTGACTATTCATTTAAGATTTTCTCGTATGGCGGAGATCGTTTGTGCTCTTTGCTCATTTTGTTAGAAAAAAACACAACGATTTTCATTGTTTTCTTTGCAATTAAAAGAAAATTGTTGGGAAAACGTTTGCTTTGCATTGTGATGAATATAAATAAAATGTATAGAAAACTCTCACAAAAGGTGTTTACAATAAAACGAGACGGGGGGAAATGATAACTTTTTTTGTTATTATTTGAATTCGTATAAAATGTTATTATCTTTATCCAAATCAAACACAGTTGCTTTCATGATTGTTTCTAAACATGTAGGCATGATGGGTAATTGGCATAAAGAAAATAGAAAATAATAATCAATTCTCTTCCAATTTTCACTACTAATTCGTTATTATTTTTTCCCCGCAAACAAAACCACGAGTAAGGGGACGGAGTTCAGTAAATTTGCCCGACTCCGGGCAAATTTCCTGCTATTGCCAAAAATTTGAGAATAGTTAAATGGAAGCTGATAAAGAATGCAATACTACTTCGACGATGTCAATGGTTTGTAATTGTTAGTGACACCACTGTCATATAGTTACTACTTTGGAATTTGAACCCGTTATTTCGAAGCAAATGGTCAATTTGACATTCACCAAGTGACAGATTATTAGTTACAGATTAGAAATTTACAAAATGCTTGAAGAAAATTTTAATATTAAAAACTTTCTTCCAATGTACCGAGTCTTCAACTCAAACTGTAAGAAATCTACGACATAAATTCGATAGATATAGAGTCACATCAACGAAGTTTGTGGATCAATTTGTGAAGCGAGTCCTTCAACGCGGGTCCTTATTGGACAAAAGAACTCGGGTACGTGGTCGTCCAGTGCGTTCAGTGGAAAATATTGCCGCTGTAGCTGAAAGTGTGCTCGAACAACCATTAACATCAACTCGCCAGAATTTTGCATAAAGACCTCGGTATGGAGGCTTATAAAGTCCAATTAATCCATGAACTGAAGCCCCGTGACCATCCAATGGGTTTTCGCTTCGCTAAATGGGCTAAAGATGGCTTGGCAGACGATGAAAATTTTTAAGGAAAATCATATTTTTCATCAAGCTTATTTCCACCCGGGGGACTAAGTTAACAAACAAAATTGTCGCATTTGGGGCTCGGAAAATCGACATGTCGTCGTGGACAAACCGATGCATCCACAGCGAGTGACCGATTGGTGCGAATGGCGGCATCATCGGCCCATTTCTCTTCGAAAATGATCAAGAAGCCGCCATTACAGTCAATGACGAGCGTTACCGTGCCATGTTCTGACTGAAAGAAAATCTTTACATCAAATCGATGATAAATGTTCATCAATTGTTCTTCACTGAATTGATGACAAATTTCACCAATTCAATAAAAAGTTCTTCAATTTGAAGATTGTGCGTTCAGTTTCATTGGCTTGATGATTTTTCTTACATCAACAATCTTCATCATTGGAATTTGGAATAAATTTGGGAGTAGTATTGACAAAATAAAGTCGAAAAGGAAAAAAGTAGTAGAACACTGGAAAAAAATTAATAATAATAGAAAATAGTGCAGTGGACAAAAAGCATTATTCACACTATGAGCATTTTTAAGTGGTCTTATACCCTATTCTTGTGGATATTTTACGATGAAAAATAGGACAAAAAGTTTGGCTAATCATTGATAAACAATTTACATCAAATTGATCACCAAAATTGATTTAAATTGATGAGACGCTTACATCAAATGGATGACAACCTTACGTTTAATTGGCGACAAATTGACAGCCAATTGATGAACAACTTACATCAAAAAGGTGAAAATGTACTTCAATTTGATAACAAATTTACAACAAATTGATGAAAAATTTACATCAACTTGATGTAACATTTTCGTTGTATCAACGTAAACTATTGTTGAAATATGGCGAACTATTGATGAAATGTTCTTCATCAGTTCAATGAAATGTGGAAATGTTTCATCAAATTTATGAATTCCTTCATTTGCAGTTTTCTTTCAGTGCAGCGATATTTGTTCCCAAAACTTGAAGACAATCGCCCCTATTCCCGTTGTCGTTATCGTCGTCGTCGTCGTTTTTAAGTCAACGTCACTTCTTGGCATCGTCGTCGTCACATCGACGCTATTTTGGTATTACTTAACTGTCTTGTGACGACGTCGACTGTTTATCGATAAATTAACAGAAACATAAAAACACATATCTAACATAATTGCATCAGCTGGAAAATATTTTATTTAATTGTTTTGTTTGTGGAAAAATGTTTTTTGTATCCGATACAAGTTCGAGTGATGAAGGAAGCAAAAAAAATCTTATTTTACAAAGAAAAATTCTTCGGCAGAGATCGGACATCTGGAGCTTGCCTGATGACAAGTGTGTAATGCAATTCTTGGTGACTTGCTAATCACTTAGTTTTTTCAATAGATTCGAGAACTACTTTCGACTTGATAAAGCTGCATTTAAATATGTGCTGGAGGTAATAGAACCTGCAATGAGAAGTGCGACCAGGTCTACGTCTGTTTCTAACACAATCAAGTTAGCTGCAACTTTAAGGTTCTTAGGACAGGGGGTCTTATCAGCTTAGTGTTGGGAACGACTTCCAAACTGGATTGTCACTGCCGATAATTTCTAAAATTACGGACGAAACACTAAGTGCTTTAGAGTCGCTTATCTGTCCAATATGGATACAGCTAAAAATGACAGATGAGTGTAAACGGGAAGCCAAGCTATATTTCTACAACAAAACAGGTTTCCCTGGTGTAATTGGATGTGTTGACGGAACCCACATCAAAATTGTGGCTCCAAATAAAGATGACCAACATCTTTACTTTAATCGCAAGGGATATTTTAGCTTGAATGCTATGGTTGTAAGTAGATATAAAAAACTATCTTATTTATATATACATACATGTGTACATATTTTATTGCTTCAAAATTTATAGATTTGCGACCATAAAATGCGCATAAGGTTTTTGGATGCACGGTACGCAGGCTCGGCTCACGATTCGTTAATTTGGAACGCCAAAATATATTTAAAGCAAAACTACGATGCTGGTGATCGGAATTCTTGGCTTTTAGGTAAAACATTAATTTCAACTAGCTGTGGAAAATGTTAAAAAATAATTTCATAAAGGTGATGCGGGTTATCCTCTCGAACCTTATCTAATGACCCCGTATCGTTCCACGGTAGGAGGAAGTGAAGAAGCTATGTATGTACAATACCAAACACGCCAAGTCAAGAAACATAGTGGAACGGGTTATTGGTGTATTAAAAACAAGATTTCGTTGTCTTCTCGGAGCTCGCCAACTGCATTACAAACCCAGTAAAGCAACTACAATGGTCCATGTTTGTGCTGCACTTCACAACATATGCATTGAATATGGTGGGAATGTTGTAATTGAGGAAACTAGCAACACAGAAAACAGTCATCACGATAATGAAGACGACGAAACAGAAATATGCCATAGCACAGAAGCCTCAGAAATAAGAGATCAAAGAAAAGCATGTTTTGTGTAAAATAAACTAAAATAAATCACTGTAAAAACAAAATAATTCAATTAAAAAAACAAAAACAAAATTCAATTAAAAAAAAAACCAAAAAACTCATGGAAAAAATAACAGTATTAAAAAAAATACCTCACATATTTAGAAGCTCGAGTTCCTTACTTGTTATCAAAATTTTTATTTTTTTAAGCTCCATCTCCTTCTCATACAGGTTCTCCTCCCTCTTGTCCTTTTTTTCAGCAGCATTAGTTTCTGCTTCTACACTTCTAACAGCTTCCTCTGATAGCGAGAGCAGTCCTTTACAGAGCCATGTACCGCTGTTAAAGCATTGGTGATGTCTGTAAGGACTCTCTCCTTCATACCTGTATGGTTCTCCAACATTTTCTTTTTGTGTTCGCCCCTTTTTTTGCTTTTGCAGGAGTTTTCTTGCTTTGGGTGCCTGTGGTTGGTAGTGGTGGTTCCTCACTTTCAGAAAATTCAAGTTCTTCCACTTCCATTATTTCCCCTTCCAATTCTATATCCTGGGCTTCGCAGTTTAAGTTTTGCTGTTTTTCTTCAACGCCCTGCGCTGTGCTGTGCCTTTTGGATTCAATTGGCTTCTTCCAAGGGAGTTAGTACTACATTCTTGTTGCGCCCACCACCTGTTGCGTTGTTTTCCACTTTGCTGGAAATTATTTTTTTTCACTTTAAATTTCAGGTCTCTCCATACTTTCTGCCAGGCGTCACTACCTCGTGTAGGTGGTCCAAAGGAATTCAAAAGATCGCTAAGTTTTTCCCACTGTTGTTTAAAGTTGGCTGGAGCTGTTCCTCTCTGAAATCCTTTTGCCAGGGAGGGATTTTATTCCAGCTCTAGCACAAGAGTTTCAAATTGTTTACAACTCGTTATTTTCATTTTTCTTTTTTAACTCTTTCTAAACGTTAACGTAAACAAACATAAATTAAACAAACGCAAATTTTTCTTTCAAAATAACTACAAGTCGTTCAATTCAATAGCGTCGACATAAACGGAGTCGTTTCAAGTCAACGCCGTCGTCACTTATGTTTACAGAATACCAAATGTGTGGCAATAGTTGTCAATACTTATCGAAAAATACTACGAGAATACCGATTTTTAACTGTCGTCTCTAGGTGACGTCGTTTAGTGTCGACGACGACAACGGGAATAGAGGGCGAATGACATGGACGACGTATGGTTTCAACAGGACGGCGCTAATTGCCACAGAGCCAATGTTACAATCGATATTTTGCACACTGTGTTCGAACACCGTATAATCTGTAGAAACTTGGAAGTCAATTGGCTGGCTCGCAACTGCGATATATCCTGGGGCACTGTGAAATATAAGTTTTAAGTAAACATTCTCGAGTCCATTCAGGCCTTAGAGCACAAAATGGACGCTGGGGTTCACGATATAAATGCCCAAACTATCGAAAATGTTCTGAAAACTTGGGTAGATCGAAAGAGGTACTGCACAACACGTCGTGGAAGCCATTTGAACGACGTTGTGTTTCATTCATAAATTTAAATGTTGGGCCTTACTGATAAAATCAAAATTTTTAAATAATATGTATGTATTAGTATTTTTTTAAAGCGAAATTAAACTCCAAATTTCACATGCCCCAACCTTTGCATTGGTTAGCATAAAACGCCAGACACCGCTCAATACTATTTATTGCCTGCGATGTGAGATGGGGTAATACGGTGATTTTTAAGCTGAAAATGTTTCTATATGTTGTCGTTATTTGTCTAGTTTTCACTGGTTGGAAAAATTAATTTTAATTAAGGGTAGTATTCTAAAAGTCCCAAAGGTGAATGTAAACGCAAACGCCAACGCGGACGCCAAACACAAAAAATGGTAGTTTATATACAAAATTCGCGCTTGCGTTCCCTTACGAAAGCTTTCACTGACATTTGTGGTTTCTAGAGTTGCCAACTAAAATATAAAAAAAAATTTTAAAGTTATTTTGAGTGAACTACACGCAATGAACGAATTTAAAAAAAATAAATGAGTTTTCGAACTCACGGGCGATGTGTTAAAATCTTTTTGTTAGACGGTACCTGTTCGATTTCTACGAATACATTAGTAAATGTTTCATTGGAAAAAAAGATTCGTTTTTGTGCTGAAGGCCCGTTTGCTATAGCACTTTCTTTTTTCTTGCATCTGCTTTAACATTAGATGTAATTTTGTTAAAATAAATTAAGCAATATTTAGCTTTTGTCATAAACTGCTTGTTTGAATGCTGGCATACAACTGAATAAAAAGCAATATTTACCTCACTGCAATAATTGCTTTTTGTCATAAACAGAGCGACGACAAAAAGTATTGAATAGTATAGAGAACTTCTGCACTCTTTATCCGCTCTCATGTAGAGAGTCTGAGTAAAGGAGCATAAACGAGTGTTATTCACTTTATAGAATATTTCAATATAAATGAACCATTTCGACAATATTATTTCATAAAACAATACAAAAACCACAAATGTTTCCAAAGGCATCAATGTTTCACATCATAATTTTGAATGGGCCAAGCTACGACAAAAAGAGAGTAATCCAGATATCATTCGCCAGATATCGCCAGTGCTTTTGAGTCATACAATTCGTTCCATGAGTTCTCTATACTATGCAATACTCTTTGGCGACGACAACCCGCTTGTGTGTTCGCTGCCGCTACATCTATACCATCATACTTATTTTCCGGCAGAGACAATTGTTGTACAACAACCACGTATGTGATGCTAAAACTGTGTGTTGTTTGCATGTGTTCACTTTGATAGATTGCCCAACCCTTGCCTATAGATGTTAATACATCAAAAGTGTGATCTACTTCAATAGAACGACATATTTTAACAATGCTAGTGTTTTTAATACTGAAAATACCAACAATATTTAAGGAAATGTCAATAAATTGTTTAAACAATATGTTATTTTGGGTTGCAATGTCAAATAAGTTTTCCAATCTAAACTAAAGTAATTGTCTTTGCGAGAACACGTGTCATTCGGCCGTATTTAAAATGTATTGGTGCTGTTGTTTAATAATGTCTTAACATCAACTAATGTTTATATTTTTTTAAATTTAACTATAGTAAAATGTAATTAGGAAAGTTCAAAAAAATAATGGGCTTCAAATTATTTATTTGAACCTTCCATTTCTAATTTATTATTGTAAATAAGAATTTCAGTGAGTAGACAATATAAATGTGTTTGTAAACAAGTAGTTGCAAAAATGTTGCTGGCGTTTTCCGATTCTCAAGACCCATTATAATATGGTAAATTTGAGTTATCTGGGTACACAAATGTCGCTCCACAAAAATAAAGACACTACTAAATGTGGGAAAATACCTTTCATTCGATTACCCACAGTTGCCTATTTCTAGTTGTATGTAAATGGACTCGTTTTTGAGCCGCATGGTCCCTATAAATCCGTAAAGTAAAAGCTTTTGCTTGCTCTTAATGACTCTACTAATATTATGTAAATAATAGGCGGGTAGTGCTGCGCCTGAAAGTATGCATTGTAACGACGTACCAGCTCGCTAAACCAGTAGCATGAATTCGCCTCAGTTAAGATAATTCTCCACCATGATGCTCCAGATGATGCTACGAAGATAACTAACCACAACGACTAGAAGGTTCTTGAATTCGCTAGAAATAACTACATTTGAGTATGGTGAGTTGGTATTGTTACGAATTTCCTTATTCGTCCTTTTTGCGTTGTTTTATTCCCAATAATAAAACAAGGTTCGTTTTAAATTACGATAATTACAACGGTATCACTTCCTTTTATTTTACTTATACAGTACAACAGTTTACTTTATTTATGACACTTTAACAAGTCTTGTATTTTACTATCAATTCGCGTTGCTTACTTTACGGGGTTTAATCACAAACTGAAACTCTCCATTCCAAAGACCTCCGCTATTTATACCAACTCACCATACACAAATGAAAGTACATATATCTAGCGAATTCAAGAACCTTCTAGAAACTAGATGTTGTTGTTGTTGTTTATCTTTGTAGAACATTCTCCTACACAGGAGAATTATCTTTACTGAGGTGAATTCATGCTACTGGTTTAGCGAGCTGGTACGTTGTTACAATGCATACTTTCAGGCGCAGCACTAACCGCCTGCTGTTTACATACTGTTAGTAGAGTCATTAACAGTAAGCAAAAGCTTTTACTTATTCGTAACACTGCCCCCCACTTAAGCCTGTTCGTCCCGAGCAGGCTCAACCCTCCGTTTTCCATACAGAGCTAGTCTTTCCAAATGCACGACTTTCATTTTAGCTCTTGGACTTTGGCTTTTCTGGATTCGATAAACCACGTCATTTATTCGTTTGACAACCTTGTAAGGGCCTTCCCAGTGAGTCTGAAGTTTTGGAGATAAACCCTTCTTGCGCTGTGGGTTGAACAGTAAAACTAGCTGGCCTTCATGAAATCCTTCTGAATTTGCCGCTCGGTCGTATCTGGCTTTCATTTTGTTACTGACCATTTTTAATTTGTTGCGCACAAATTCATGGAGATCGTTAAGGTCCCCCGTATCATGGTAATTGACATCACTGTTCGCAGGGTCAGACGCTGGTATGGTACCGAACTCCAAATCTCCAGGCAGCTTCAGCTCATTTCCGAAAATTACTTTAGCGGGTGTTCGCGAAGTGGAGTCATGGGTGGCCGTCCTATATGCCAAAAGGAACTTCGGTATGTGCTCATCCCAATCTCTTTGATCTGCGCTGACTACTTTTCTTAGGTATTCTTCAAGAGTTCGGTTGAATCTTTCAACCATTCCGTCAGACTGAGGATGCAATGGTGTTGTTCTTGTTTTCCGAATACCGTATGACTCACACATTTCTTTGAAGATGGTCGATTCAAAATTCCTACCCTGGTCCGAATGGAGCTGCGAGGGGACACCAAAACGGCATATCCAGTTATCCACAAACACTTTAATTATAGTCTTCGCTTCCTGATTTGGAACAGGGTATACTTCGGGCCATTTACTGAAGTAATCCATAACCACTAAGACGTACTGGTTTCCAGAGCTACTGACGGGAAATGGACCAGCCACATCCATAGCTATACGCTCAAAGGGTGCACCTGAGTTGTATTGCTGCATGTGGCCATGACTTCTTCGCGTTGGTCCCTTAGCTGTCATGCATTGGGTGCAATTTGCTATCCAATCGGCTACCGCTTGTTGACAGCCAATCCAGTAGAACCGTTGCTTTAGCTTTTCAATGGTCTTGGTTATTCCTAGATGTCCTCCGCTCGGGCCATTATGGAATTCTGTCATTATCTCTTTTTCCTTGGAGGAAGGTACCACTATTAACTTTTTGACTATTTTACCATCCTCACTTTCCCATAACCGGTATAGGCAACCATCCAATAATTTTAGGCTGTTCCACTGGGCCCAGTATGCTTTCATCAGGGGGCTCTCTGAGGCGATGTCATTGCGTGTTGGTCTTTCACCATTTTCTTTTGCAGAAATGATTTTTGCCAGTATAGGGTCGCTTCTTTGTGCTGTTGACCAGTCTTCGTTGGATTCTAGTCGAAGCAGACGTACGTCAATGATGTTTTCTTTCACCTCTGCTTTTGAGCAGTGTTTGCATTCCAGCTTGCATGGACGACGTGACAGGGCATCAGCATTACCGTGTTTTCCTCCTTTTCTATGCTCAATGCTGAAGTCATAGCTCTGCAGTCTTTCAATCCAACGAGCAAGTTGGCCTTCGGGGTTCTTAAATTGCAGTAGCTACCTTAGCGCCGCATGATCGGTTCTTAACTGGAAAGGCTGGCCGTACAGATACTTGTGGTAGTGTTTGACACACTCTATGACGGCCAGTAGCTCTCGTCTCGTAACACAGTAATTTTTCTCTGGCTTTGAGAGTATTCTGCTGTAGTACCCAATAACTTTTTCTTGGCCATTGATTTCCTGCGAGAGCACGCCACCTATTCCGTAACCACTCGCGTCAGTATCCAACACGAATTTCTCTCCAGCAACAGGATATGCAAGCAAAGGAGCCGTGCATAAATATTGCTTCAGTTGGTGGAATGACTCTTCTTGTTTTTCGCTCCAACAGTACGGCCGACTTTTCATTGTCAGCTCGTGAAGACTTGCAGCCACTGTGGCGAAACCCGGCACAAACCGTCTGTAGTACGTACAGAGTCCTAGAAAACTGCGTAATTCATGGAGATTCTGCGGTCGTGGCCAATCCTTCACTGTCAGGATTTTGTCTTCATCGGTAGAAATGCCATCTGCTGTCACTCGATGTCCCAAATATTTTACTTCTTTCTGGAACAGAGAACACTTCTTCGGGCTGAGTTTCAACCCAGCCGCGGTTATACGTTGAAGGACTTCTTTAAGATTCTTCAGGTGTTCATCGAATGTTTTCCCCATGACAATGATGTCGTCTAGGTATACCAAGCATGTTCGCCAATGAAGTCCTTTCAACACGCACTCCATTAATCGCTCGAAGGTGGCTGGAGCGTTACATAGTCCAAATGGCATTACTTTAAACTGCCACAGACCATCCCCTACGCTGAATGCAGTTTTCTCCTTATCTTTCTCGCTGATTTCTACTTGCCAATAACCACTTTGCAAGTCCAGCGTGGAGAACCATTTTGTTCCTGACAACGTATCCAATGTGTCATCAATTCTTGGTAGTGGATAACTGTCCTTTTTGGTGACGTCGTTGAGCTTTCTATAATCCACACAAAATCGGGTACTTCCATCTTTCTTCTTAACTAGTACCACCGGCGAGCTCCATGGACTTGAAGAAGGTTCGATTACACCATCCTTCTGCATTTCAGCTACCAGTTTCTTTACCTCATCTCTTTTTGCAAGTGGAAGACTTCTGGGCGCCTGTTTTATTGGTCTCGCTTCCCCTGTATTGATGTCATGCTTTACCATTGATGTTCTACCTTGGCATTCTTTTTTCAGGGCGAAGGCAGACGCATGCTTCCACAGTATTTTCTTTGCTTTGTTCCTATCAGAAGGCTTTAGTTCTCGCACCCACTCACTGAGATGCGACTCCAGCACTTTCTGCTCCTTTTCTGATAGTTTGCTGCAGTCAGAATTAACTTCACAGTTGATGACCGCCTCGACTGGTGTACATTCTGCAATTTCTGTGCGGTCGCCGATCACCTCCTCGTTGTTGGACAAATTTAGAACTCGTACAGGCAAGTATCCTTCATTATTAGTTCTTACTAGAGCTTTGGCAGTGATGATGTTATAGTTGTTTATACTTGCCGGTTCCACTACCCACAAACCGCCGATCTCACAATCTCCCTCCATTCGGGCCCATACTATGGTTTCTGATTTTGGTGGCAATTTTACATCTTTGTAAGCGATCAGCCTTTTAATCTGTGTTGTATTGTCGTATCCCACATTGAGAGGAATTTCCACATTAGCCCACGTCAAAATTTGCTGCCCCATATCTAACTTGAGGCCTTGGGCAATCATAAAATCTGCGCCAATTATCACTTCATCTACAATGTCGGCGACAATAAACACGTGTTCGATGCTCATGTTGGCAATGGCTAACTTCAATTTAACTTTACCATGTACAGTTGCCGGTTCACCCGTTGCTGTGCGGAGTCTTACACCATGTAACGATTCTATTGGTCCATTTATCAAATCAGATCTGATGATAGATTGTGACGCGCCTGTGTCCATAGTCAATATGCGCTTCCGACCACCGATAGCTCCGTAGACAGTGAGGTTGTTGTTTTTCTGTTGTATTATTGAGATGGAGATCGTGGGGCCCTCGGTTGTGGGAGCTAGTCCATGCCCCTCTGGGCTTAGTTTTAGTTTAACGGAGATTCATTTTGTGTAGTAAAATTTACCCGTTTATTGCCACGTTGGGGTGAGCTCGATCTTGATCGTTTTCGTGGCTCTCTGCAGTTTCGTGAAATATGACCAGGTTTGTCGCAATTGTAGCACTTTGGTCTGGGCTTACTTCCGCCTGGTAACGCCTTGCTGAGGGTTTGGGTGATTTCTTTAAGATCGTTTATGGCACCCTTCAAATCTCCTGCCTCCGACTCCATTTCAATTTTTCTAACTCTTTGTATTTGAGGCTTGGACACAAATTTTGCTGTTTCCTGTGCCAATGCGAACGAAACAGTTTCGGTGAATGTAGCTTTTTGTGTGGCACAAGTCACGTATTTTATGTCAGGATCACGGATGCCGTTGACGAATGCTTCAATCTTAAATTGATCCAAGAATGGGTGGGACTCACCAGGATAAGTCATCAACACCAAACGTTCCACTTCGGTTGCGAAGTCCTGAAGCGTTTCATTATGCTTTTGCACTCGGCCTCTCAATTCCATGCGATATAAATCCTTCTTGTGATCGCCACCATACTTGCGTTGTAACGCAGCCAGTATATACTCGTAGTTGTTTCTGGCACTGACGGGAATGCTCTGAAGGACTTCTGCTGCGTTGCCTTTTAGTGCTAAAATAAGCTCAACGGCTTTGTCGTTGCTGTTCCACAAGTTCTTAATTGCGACCATTTCGAATTGGAATTTAAAAACATCGAAAGGTGTAGAGCCATCGAAACTGGGAGCTTTCAATCTACTAGAGCCTTCAGAAATTACTCGCACCGGACCCTCTTGCAACTGAAGTTCATTCATTTTCCTTTGCAATTCGCTTACATCGGTTTTTAGTTCCCGTTCGACTTCCTCGAACTTATGTTCGACTTCTTCAATCTTCTGCCCCATTTCCTCGATTTTTTCTTCAACCTTTTCGAATTTATCGTTCACTTGAATCTCCATATTGCTCACAAATTCGGAGATTTCTTGCAGTTTCTCATTTGTGGCATTTGATGTTTCTTGAATAATTCTAGAATTCTCGCTTAATTTATCGTCCATAATTCTAGAATTCTCGTCCAATTTCTCGTTCATAATTCTAGAATTTTCACCAAATTTCTCATTCAGTTTGTCGTTAATTATTCGAGAATTTTCGCTCAATTTCTCGTCCACAATTCTAGAATTCTCGTTCATAATTCTAGAATTTTCGTCCAATTTGGCCATCATGGCAGCAAACATTGTAGAAACATCTACATTGCCAGTTGCTTCTTTTGCACAAACCTCCATTTCGTCTTTGCACTCGAACTGATATGTGTCAATGTTGATGTTTCGGCGTTTAAATTCTTCTATTAATCGCCTCTGCAGCTCTACTTTATTACCAGCTGTCGGTTGATCCAATTTGCTCAACTCCTTTTTTAGCTGTTCAACTTTGAGTTCCTCAAACTTCATCGTTGTCCTTAATTCGTAATTTCACTTCTGACACCAATGTTACGAATTTCCTTATTCGTCCTTTTTGCGTTGTTTTATTCCCAATAATAAAACAAGGTTCGTTTTAAATTACGATAATTACAACGGTATCACTTCCTTTTATTTTACTTATACAGTACAACAGTTTACTTTATTTATGACACTTTAACAAGTCTTATATTTTACTATCAATTCGCGTTGCTTACTTTACGGGGTTTAATCACAAACTGAAACTCTCCATTCCAAAGACCTCCGCTATTTATACCAACTCACCATACACAAATGAAGGTACATATATCTAGCGAATTCAAGAACCTTCTGGAAACTAGATGTTGTTGTTGTTGTTTATCTTTGTAGAACATTCTCCTACACAGGAGAATTATCTTTACTGAGGTGAATTCATGCTACTGGTTTAGCGAGCTGGTACGTTGTTACAATGCATACTTTCAGGCGCAGCACTAACCGCCTGCTGTTTACATACTGTTAGTAGAGTCATTAACAGTAAGCAAAAGCTTTTACTTATTCGTAACAGTATAAATAGCGGAGATCTTTGGAATGGAGAGTTCAGTTTGTGATTAAACCCCATAAAGTAAGCAACGCGATTTGATAGCAAAATATAAGACTTATTAAAGTGATGAAAATACAGGAAACTATTGTACTATATAAGTAAAATAAAAGGAGGTTATTCCGTTGCAATTATCGTAATTGAAAACGAACCTTGTTTTATTATTGGGAATAAAACAACGCAAAAAGGACGAATAAGGAAATTCGTAACAATATGATTGTGTTTTTATATTTTTATCTAATTTGTTTCTGTTTGTATCAAGTCTCGCTCAAACTCCGGCAATTCAGGCATGATTTGTGTCCAACTCTAACATTAGCAAGTCAAATTGCTGAGCTGTTGTCTGCTTTTTATTCCTAATTAAATAAAAATTAGAAAGAACTTATAAGCAATGAAATTCAAAATACTTCTATCTGCGCATCCTCGTGCGACATTTTATTTTCTACTTGTAATTTCGTCAACTAACGCGAGGAATTATGGCTGGTTGAATTTGGCAGCTGAAGTGATTAAAAACCCATTAAAAACGTAAATCAACGCAGGTAGTCACGGAACAGCTGTAACGTTTTATGAAATACCAAATCGTCAAAAATTACGTTCAGTGACCGCATTATGACTTAGAGAATAACACCCTAAGTATGGTAACGAGATATTATTAGCGTTTGTTATAGTGTCAATATGTTCCGCGATAATGCAATGACATTTGGAAAACAACCAAATGGTCTATTGGAACCTCTCTAACTTTGAATATAAATTGTCCACTGTGATGTTCTAGTTCAGTTCAGAAAACCTTTAGAGGAATTTTAAAAGAATTTTTTTTTATCAGTACAAGTCAAATAAACACATATGTACATTTTTCTGAAATTATTTTACTAAGGGGTGTGCCAAAATTCATGTAAGA
The DNA here is from genome assembly GCA_963931995.1 of Phaonia tiefii. Classification (NCBI taxonomy): domain Eukaryota; kingdom Metazoa; phylum Arthropoda; class Insecta; order Diptera; family Muscidae; genus Phaonia; species Phaonia tiefii. The sequence continues at coordinate 66,188,712 of OZ008369.1, forward strand.
TTGAATGTAATTGAGTTTTTTCTCGGGATGTATGACATGTGACAACATCTAGATGTAACCATAAGTCGCGACAGACCAGTATTACCTGCTATTGCCCGACCAGCCACATTTTCGATAAAATACTGTCCCCGCTAAAGTTAATTATAGCTTAATTTGTACGGGACAGCTAAGCGAAATTAAGTGGCATTTGAATATCTCACTTAAAATCCGGCTTGAGCAATGACAATGTTGCCACATGTTCAATTTCAAGAAATGGCAACCAAAAAATATCTTAGATAAATTTTGTTATCATTTCTTGTGAATGCAAATATTATCAAGGAGAGACTCAAAAGCAGAAATTTGCAAAATGCCTTACACATTTTAAGTTCATTACAATTATTTTATTTAACTACACCATAAGAGTAGGAATTTTTTTTTTACAAAGCAGTACTTTTTTAAGAACAGGTACTTTTTATAGAAGTGGTACTCGTTTTAGGAAAAGAAAGTGTAATTAATTTCAGAAAGGCTACTTATCTCAAGAAAATAAAAGGTATTATTTTATTTTTAAGAAAAGGTATTTTTTTAAGAGACGGTATTTTTTTACCGCGTCGGTGGTGCAATGGTTAGTGTTCGATCCCTGCTCTGACCACCTTATATTTCTATAGACGACGGTAACCTCGTTTAGTGACGGCGACACTATCGAATACTCAGCCATGAAAGACTTCTCAATGAACCGTTCGCAATCGGCGTAAAACTGTAGGTCCCAATCAGTGAGTGTAAAGATTAAAAAACCCACAGCTCAATGATTGTGAGAAGCTCTCCCCAACCCCTTCATGGGATGTAATGGGGAACCATTTTTTTCATATATTAAGGAATACACATTGAAAAGACACACCTAAAACCAAATAAGAAAAGTTATCCCGAATTTGTTGCTAAGATAAATATTTCATTGTTACTTCAGATTTTTACTAATATTCAGATTTACTTCAACACTCGTGACAGTCGGTGGCTCAGTGTTTGGCCTGCATAGACGTTTGGAATCGGTGTAGAAGTATAGGTACCGGTTAATGGCGAAGGACGTATTTAGGCTAAAAATATATGTTTTTGATCAATAAATGTTTTTACGCAGCTATTGCAAATAATTGAGGGCCACAACTAAGATGCATCCAGGTAGCGACTACTTTTTGACTGCACCGATCGAAGAACCACACAACCTTCCACAAATAACAACTAAGGTGGTGCATAGCGCCTCTTGTACATGAGATCCTGGGTTCGATCCCTGCTCTGACCACCTTAAAAAAAATTCTTTCGGCGGCGGTCACCTCGCATAGTGACGGCGACACTATCGAGTATTTAGCCATGAAAAAAGCTTCTCAAAATACCGTTCGGAATCGGTGTGTGAAAAATTAGAAAGCGCACAGCACACTGGTTGTGACAAGCTCTCCCCAATCCCTTCATGGGATGTAATGGGAAACGGTTATATATGTTTTTAAATTTATCTAGCATTTAGCATGACTTAAAGAGAGTATTTGGTCCCTAATTTATATACAAAGTAATAATTGATATTGACCAACTACTGTCGTCAAATAAAATTGTAGCTCAAGTAGGTCAATTAATGATTCGATGCATTGGCCGCGTGGCAGAAAAGCGTCATATGCGCATATTAAACATGTATCACGCCTGGTAAGAATTAACGCTTTCGCAAAAAAAAAATTGTTTGCACTCAAACATAAAATTAGCTTTTAATAGAAAACAAAATTTTTGCTGAAATAACAAACATGTTTATACCAATTCAGAAGTCTTTTATGCTGTATTTAGTAATATATTTTTTTGGGTGTACTATAAAATATATCAATAATACTGTTACGAATTATCAAATTGCCTTTTTTAACGCTGGTTTATTTTAAAGTTTAATAAAACAAGGTTCGTTTGAATTTGCGTACACCCAACAGTTTTCTGTATTTTACTCGCACATTACAACTTAACACTTTACTATAAGTCTTTTCTTATTAACACTATTGCCGAAGATGTGTAGCCATCTAATTCGAAGCTCACTTCCATTTCCCGGCACATCAGCTATTTATGCGAGTTCCAACTCCCAATCCATGATACCAGCAGCTTGGCGAACCATCTTGTTTGTGGTAACATCGTCTCTTCTGCAGTATTTCTCGAAAATTCGACATTGACTTAATGGTTGGTTGTGAGATATCATCTGCCAAACTGTTCCCGCGATATCGCCAAACATTCGTGGTGAGTTAGTGTGGGGCAGATTTTCATCTTGCAACAGCGGCATACTTTTAGGTGAATTTTAGATGAGGCAATACAGACCACAAACTTTGTCGACGTACCAATGTTGGTTTCAATTACGTGTTATTTAAGCAAAACATGTACGCCATTTATCGTTTACAATACGAACAAGTAAAACAAGACAACAATTGCAATAAAATAAACCAAGTAAACGTAAGAATGGGGATATAAGCAAAAAAAATTAATTCCCATTACACATCATGAAGTATGGGAGAGCTTCTCACACCAGCGAGCTGTGCGCTTTCTAGTTGTACACTCACTGATTGAGACCTACAGTTTTACACCGATTCCTCAAGGTATTTTGAGAAGCCTTTTCATGGCTAAGTACTCGATAGCCTCGCTGTCACTAAGCGAGATGAACATTGTCGAAAGAAATATAAGGTGGTCAGAGCAGGGATCTAACCCATATACAAGAGTTGCTCACACTAGCCATTGCACCACCGACGGCCAAAGAATAGGTATATATTTACTTCTTAAAATCGTCGGTGCTTGCATATTATTCCTCACTATTAAATTATCATCATCTATCGCTAATATAAAATATAAATATAAAAATAAAACTCTAATCCACAATTGTGTAATTTAAAATGTTGCATGAGTGTTAAGATAAATTCGAATTTAACTAGCAAAGACACAAACCAATTATGTTAGCAGACCTCTGTTATTATATTAACCGAACTATGTTACAGACCTAAAGTAGGAGTAGGTTATATAAATTACCGATTTTCTCGAGATCTAACACACATTCATAACCAACATTTAAAACACGACATTAGTCCCATTTGGTAAACTGTTTCCTGGTGACCACCATGGATGTATCTAGTGCGTCCGACTCGAAAATTTCACAAATTTTATGAAGAATATTTATATTCGGTAGAATTGTATATTCTGAAGATTCTTCGGGAAACGAGGGTATTAAATAATTAAAATAGAAGTCAATAGCTGTAATTTGACACTAGTCCCAATCGGTAAACTTTTCCCTGATGACCACCATGGATGCATCTTTTGGGTACAACTCTAAAATTTCATAATTTGTAATTCGGAAGATTCTTCGGGAAACGACGGTATTAAATAATTAAAATAGAAGTCAATAGCTGTAATTTGACACTAGTCCCAAATGGTAAACTGTTTCCTGGTGACCACCATGGATGCATCTTGTGTGTCCGACTCGAAAATTTCATAAGTTCTTGGGCAAATTTGATATTCTGAAGATACTTTCGGAAACGAGGTTATTAAATAAGTAAAACAGATGTCAATAGCTGTAATTTGACATTAGTCCCAATCGGCAAACTTTTTCTGATGAGCTGGAATAGCTCCAACTCTTTCCAGGAATTTATATTAAGAAAATGTATTATTATGATTTGACATAGAATAGCTAAATTTTAAGTTCTGGAATATCATTTACTGAATGTTGGCAATATAAATTATCACATTTGGGTACGAATGTACTTTAGATCTCGAGAAAATCGGTAATTTATATAACCTTCCCCCAATTTAGGTGTGTAACATATTTAGGTGTGTAACAGAGAATTATATGGTTTGTGTCTTTGCTAGTTATATTCGAACTTATTTTCACACACATAATTTTCACTCAAATAGTTTATTGGAAAGTACAATCTTCAAACTCCAAATAATTAGCATGACTGTAGACTGAAACGATATTGTTCGTAATATTTATGAAACATTCTTCGTTAAAAATGTTTCATTATTCCTATGAAGGTTTTCGTATATTTCATAAAAAATCTCAATTCTGACCACGTGCTATATGGGCATTTCCAGAGAAAGTGTCATTCTTCCTATTGCTATTCTTTTCCTAAATACAGAATGTAAGTAACTACATATTTATTAAAATAAAATAACACAATCAAACAAACTGGTCCTAAAATATAAGTAATTATCGAGAGTGACGTGATGTGACAAAAGGTTGACCTTTCTGTGGAAATGCCTATATGTTAAACAAATGTATTCGTTGCAAAATTAACGGTTTTCTATTTATTTCTAGAATTTGTCTGTCTTTTTTGTATTTAATTCATTTGAATTTAGTGATTTTATTGGCCGGGATATTCAATTACTGTAGTCTACTTGGTACATTCGTCGTATTGATATTAGCAACTACCTGTTTGCTTATGTGTTATCTTGGTAATTTTTTTGTTTTCCATGTTACAGACACGTTTAGAACATTTGTTCGTAACAAAGTTCTAGTAAATTTGTTGGTTAATTCAATATTGACATTGAATGCAAATATACATGTGAGCATTCTGAGTTGGCGGCATGTGTAATGTTTCCTGAATGTGTTCTTAGACACAGTAGTTGCTACGTTCTTTGAACGACACTTGAGTTGAGTGATGAACAAAAATGGATTTTAATTTATGATATTTAATTTATTTATATCACAATTAGAATTGTGCTGAATATTTAACTCAAGTGTTTTTTTTTTTTTTTTGATAATCATTTAGCACATTTCAAGTGTGATGGTAATCAGAGTTCAATTGGATTTTATTGGCAATTGAATTTTATTAAATTAACAAGAACCCACCTTTGTGAGAAAAATATCAGGAAAACTTAAACGAATTTTTTTTTTTTTAAATGTACATATGACCTGTTACGAATTGTAAAGTTTTGCCAACAATTTTCTTCGAGTAGACACTTTATTGTAAAATTTAAACTAAGAATTTGGCAAATTATCAATAAAAGTAAACCTAAGATTCCAAAACCTGTAAACTTTGAAGGCGGTGCAGACGGCTATTCCTTATTTTAAAAATGATTCTATTTTGTATATTCTACTAGTTTAACAACTCTGTTTTGGTTTTGTACGAGTCTCTCTCCCGTGGGTATAAAAAACACCCAAACAACTATTTAACTCAAGTTAAAGTCTTGTACCAAGATTAATAGTTTGCACGAAATTTTAGAAAACTCCATACACTTCCCCACGTTAGTACTAAGGCGTTCGCACGAAATATCAGCACTATGAAGCAAGCAACATTTTAATGTTTGGTACAAAAATTTAATGACCAATCAAGTTGTATGACTGACTCTACTCTAATTTAATTTCTAACACAAGAGATTGTTAGTGTAAAGAAATTCTTATGAAATCAGCAACATTTTAATGCTTCTACGAAGAATACAAAGAAGTTATGATCAATGTTGTCAACCTTCTATAAATTGTTCAAAAATTAGAGATGGTGTAAAAAAGATAAGAAAAACGACAGAGAGAGCTGTAATCGTCAACACTGGTATGGTACTGGCCAATTTTGTAACGAAACAAACTGACGTTGCTCAATGTATTCCGTTCCAGCGAAGTTAGTACCAGCCTTAAAGACTTTTTATAATTTGAATTAAAGTTGACAACATGATTATTTCTTCCACAATTTGATTGATCGCTACATTTTCCTTAGAAACACTAAAATGTTGCTCGATTCATGTTGTTGATATTTTGTGCGAATGACTTAGATATAGACTCATTATTATACTAGACTCAAAATTTCTCTCAGCAAACTTATGACATTTGGCCGGGTGTGATATGAATGTTGGATGTTGAAAAGAATTACTTCAATAATACCAGATAGAGGCAATGGTTCAAAACAACCAACAAAATGAAAACAACGGTATTTATTTATTTGATGCTTTTTACATACTTTATGCCATTTTACTTAACCATGGTTGGAATTTGGTAGTTATATGCAATAACTAACATTATCAAAAAACTGCTCGTACATTGAAATATTCAATGAAGACTGTAGAAAGAGAGAAACGTACGCTTCACTCGTTTTCTTTGTTAGCATTCGAGGGGAGAGAAATTTTGACTGTCTACTTAATGATTGGTTTATGATAGAACCTGTGGCCGTCGGTGGTGCAATGGGTAGTGTGCACGCCTCTTGTACTTGAGATCCTGGGTTCGATCCCTGCTTTGACCACCTTAAAATTCTTTCGACACTATCGAGTATTTAGCCATGAAAATGCTTCTCAAAAATACGATTCGGAACCGGTGTAAAACTGTAGGTCCCAATCAGTGAGTATAAAACTAGAAAGCGCACGGTTGTGAGAAGCTCTCCACGATTCCTTCATGGTATGTAATGGGAAACCATTTATTTTATTCTTTTTTTATGATAGAACCTGCCGGCAGTGGCTTAGATTAGGTTCAGAAAGAGGATTCGAAATATTTGGGCATCGATTCATAACCCATTTCTGGGCATACACTAGCCAGTAGCTAGGTCTTTCGTGGCCTCTTCGCGTTCCATGAGAAAACTCAAATTTTCTAAAGGAAATTCGTGATGCGCACAAATATTCTCAGTTTTCTTCAATATCTTCCCTTAGATTTCCCAAACTCTGCATTGTATCGCCGAATATATATTGGCACAGAAAGTGTTCTATATCTTCAATTTCCCCACGCACTCCTTACATTAATTTGCATCAGGTCCTTCAATTAAATGCAAATGTGCCCGCAGAGAATAGTATCCAGTTAGGACACCCATAAATCGACTAAGTTTGAGTTTGTCAAGCTTTATCAGCCCTCTGGTCTTGTTCCCATCCGGCTCGCCTCACAGTTCTTCTACCTCCTGCCGTGTTACATAATATTATTGGTGGTATTCTTGCCCACTCTTAAAGTTCGGATTTTATGGCCTGGAAAGGTTCTGCGTTTTCAATATTCACAGATCGTCGATTAGAACCCATCAGAGCCAATTAATATACTTTTTCATTTCCCGCCGTGGTGCTCTAGAGTCCACCTGATCCCAAGGCTACCAGTGATGGAGAATTTGTGTATCTCCTCCTTGCACTCGAGTACCGTGAGCGATGTGTAACACTTTGCGACGTTATCGCATTGTACACCTTTATCGTTCAGCCATCTCACATTTCCACTAAGACGGTTAAGCCTGGCCAACAATTGGCTCAGCCGCCAACGATATCACGTCGGCTCCACTCTCTGATCAGGAAGGCAAAAGTACCGTCTTATTCCTATTATTCCATTCGTTTTACATACGCCAGTATAGCAGTGGTTACATGCTCGCAATCGACTACACTGGAACAAAATTTTTACATCAAATCGATGATAAATCTTCATCAATTGTTCTTCACGGAATTGATGCCAAATTTCATCAATTCAATGAAAATATTCTTCATTTTGAAGATTGTGCGTTTCTTGAAGATTTTCAGCGTCATTGAATTGATAATCTTTCAATCGTCATCATTGGAATTTGGAAATAGTTAGTGGAATCGTTTCAAAATATGGGCGTAGTATTCGAAAAATAAAGAGAAAGAGGAAAAAGTAGTAGGAACGCCAGGAACACTTTTTATGTGGTCTTGTAGCCTGTTATTGTGGATTTTTTTTTTGGATGAAACATAGTCAAAAGAGTTTGGCTACTCATTAACAAACAATTTTCATAAAAATTATGCCCAATTTACGCCAAATTGATGACTAATTACATCAAATTAATGACAACCTTACATATACTTGATGACAAATGTACAACAAATTGGTGAACAATTCACATCGAAATGGTGAAATATTTACCTCAACTTGATGACAAACATACATCAAACTGATGGAAACTTTACATCAACTTGATGCAGCATTGTCATTGAATCAACGTAAACTATTGATGAAATGAGGAGTTATATTATATTAACTTATATATTAACTTCACCTGTTCGTATGTCGAAATAAATTTGGATTCAATAAACGAATGGCGGCGACAAAAATGAACTAAAAGTGCATTGTTTTTGCTCCTGTTAACGGTATTTGAACAAAATTGGGTATGTCGGTTAGGTGTACATATTCTAAGATCTGCTGCAAATGTGGGCAGAATTGCACAAAGGGGCGTGGCCATATATAAAGAATTTATCGTCAAAAACTATGTCTTTTACGGGTTGGTTTTTGATTATTTCAAATTGTTGGGAAATTCAAGATTATTTTTTCATCCGATTATACGATAAAATTACGACATTTTCCCAACTCTAGTCTTTGAGAAGATAAGAAAAGTTATCCAAATAAGATTTTTTCCAATAGAACCTAACCAAATTAATGCAAAGACATCAAAAGACACTTTATAAAAAATACAAAAACTCACGTTTTGTTCTGGGACTCCTCAATTGTCATAGGTTGGGAAATGAGGAATGGTTTCATCAAATTGAGGAACGAATTCATAAATTTGATGAAGATATTTTTTTCCGTGTAGGTAACCCTCCGTGCATGGCTTCCTCCGTGGGATATTAGTATACCAGTTTACCTTTTAAGTTACCAATTTCTCTGGAATGCGATCGGTTCAGTGTTCCGTTGGTGAGAATCGCGTTAGCTTTTCCATTATATGTAGATGAGCTAATTTGCTATCCTCTCGTATCCATTGTCAGTAGCCGTTTTGTCGCCAAGACCTACTCGTACTTAGTTTGTCCCTCAATGGAGCTTAATGAAATCATTATTCTCATTGCTCAGGTAGATGTGGCTCTTAGCGGATCGTTGATACTTCAACAGTACCGGCGTCAAAACTTTCGGAATTTGTTTTTTGTAGCACTTCTTCTTAATTTCTCCAGTGGCGTTAGGACTTGTGTGTCATCTTTGGGGGTGAGGCTCCATTTTGAGCCCAACGGTCTCATACAAAGTGTGCAAAGCAGAATCCTACAATTTCCTTTCAAATTTATCTTTGTACCAATATTACCACGGCATTCTTGAAAAATTTCGCTTAAATATTAAAGGTAAAACGACAACGATGTTAGTCAGCATCTAGTAGTTGATCCAAAGTCCTTGAACCAGTCATGCAGCGATCTCGTAGTCGCTATTGATGTAGCTTTGGATGTCTGTATCTTCTACATTATTTAGATGATACAGCAAATGGCTAAATTCCTTTGTCTTCCCGTTTAGGTTCGTTAAATGGATCTATCTATATACATACATACAGATGTATGTATCCATGCATGGGAATATCATAAGTCTCTGTATACCTCGGCATAAAATAGTTTTTAACACATTCCTTTGCATGTTTTTTCTTTCGTATGTCTGTCTGTCTGCCTGTCTGTTTGGCTTTGTCTGTGGCTTTGAAATCGCAGCGGTTTCTTATGGTAACGCAGCAGAAGTTGAATGTCCCTTGTTTGGACGGAATGATCATTTATTTATTGTCTACTGCATGGAAGGACAAGAACCTTAAGGATTTTGACCTCTTCTTTTCATGCAATCTTCATATCATACTACGTTCGTCTAAACAAACGGAGAGTGAACAATTTTCTGCAAAGAAATTCGAGAGGTTCGTCATAAGTTTCATTATTCAGTTGTTTTTTTTTCTTAAAGGGCGTGTAAATTTAAAGAAGAAGAAACGAAATACCCCTTAAAAGATCATTAATCTTGCCAGTGACCTAGAACGAGACCTCGACTTGTTTCTATAGTATATGGCGAATATGTATCTTACCACACTTGCTTTCAAATGAGTTTTTTCTCATTCACTCTTGACACTCCGTGGCTGTGTTGGACGTACCACTGTCATATCCGCTAACCGAACGAGGAACGTCTGATGGTTTGATACTATTTTGAAATATAGTCCTATCCATGTTTGGTAATTGCCATGGAATTAACAAATAGTTTGAGAGAAACCCCAAAAAGTACAAGACGTCAGAATGTTGTTTTATAATTTTTGGGGAAAATATATTTGACGTCTTCTAACGTTTGACTCTTGTGTCACTCAGAAGCCAATTGATTTAACTCCATATTTTAACAATTTAGAGATTTCAATGCTTTTAAAACTAAAACACCTAAATCATTTTATAATCATCAAAATAATAGATAGACAAAAAACCAACCATAAAAACTCAAAGACAAAAATCCAATACAGTTGGCAGAGCTCTGTTATCGTATTAACATAATTCTATTAACATATTGAAAGTAGTGTGTTTAATGAAATATTATTCTTAGCCGATCGGGCTAGGAAACCAACTGAGAATATTTTCTTTCTTCCAAACACTTTTTACACATTTTGATTTCAGAATCTCTGTGTTTAAGAAGTGGAAATGAAAGAATTCGTAGATTTCTAACGTAAACCAATTAAAAATATTAATTAGTATATTTCAAAAGTATAGGGCTGGAATTCGACATCTGTCAAACTAAGTTTTGAAACCATTTTTTTTTCTTTTCAGTTGAAAGTCTGACGTTGACGAAAATGAATCGCTTAACTATCACACAACGCATGACAATTATTAAAACCTACTACAAAAATGGTGATTCTGGCGCAGCCACATATCGTGCTTTAAGAGGAGATTATGGTTTACATAATCGTCCAACTACGCAAGCAATTGGCAAAATTGTGAAGAAATTTGAAGAGACTGGAGCGGTTACAGATATTGTAAGGCCTGTGCATCATCGTTTCGCTCGTTCCGCTGAAAATATCGCTGCTGTACGTGAAAGTGTTGCCGAAGACCCGAATGTGTCGATTCCTCGTCGTTCTCATGAATTAGGACTGTCTTACGGCACATTATGGCGTATTTTGCATTTGGATCTACACCTACATCCATATAAAGTCCAGCTCACACAACAACTGAAGCCAAGTGACCATTCACAATGTCGTAGATAACAGGCGGTGGACGGCGATTTTTCGAACAAAATTTTCTTCAGCGATGAAGCACATTTCTCACTCGTTGGGTATGTTAATAAACAAAATTGTCGTATTTGGTGTTCTGAGAATCCTCAAGTAATTGAAGAGAAGCCATTACATCCAGAAAAAGTCACTGATTGGTGCGCTCTTTGGTCCGAAGGTTTGATTGGACTTTACTTCTTCGAAAACGACGACTGTCACCGTCAATTCGGAGCGTTATGGTCATATGATAACCGACTTTTTTTTTGCCTGCTATTGAAGAATACAACTTGGAGAATATGTGGATTCAACAAGACGGTGCCACATGCCACACAACTCGAGCGAGTATGGCTTTATTGCAAGAGACATTTCCTGGCCGCGTAATTTCTCGTCGTGGCGATATCAACTGGCCACCAAGATCATGCGATTTGACACCATTAGACGTTTTTTGTGGGGCGACGCGAAAGACCGTGTTTATGCAGATAAACCTTTAAATCTTGAGCACTTCAGAACCAACATTCGTCAAGTTATGGCTGAGATACCGCCCAATATGTGTCAGGAAGTGGTCGAAAATGACCTCAAAAGAATCAATGCTTGCAACACTTCGCGTGGTGGTCATGTAAATGATGTAGTGTTTCACACATAATGTCAACGTTCAAACTTTATAATAAAAAATAAATATCATGAAAAAAATATTTTGTCTTTTATTTACGTTTACTTTTGAAACCGCAAAATGGATAACCCTATATATACCACTGTGCGTAAACGGCACCACTTGCAATAACAAAGATAATGTCCTTCGATAGTGCCCAGCATGTCCATTGTAAGTTATAAGTTTTGTTCCCATATATTGGACCCATCGGCTAAGAATAATATGTCATTAAACATATCCCAGTAGGCAAAATCGTCCTACACCAAGTAGTCGTCAACGATTCTGCTAGACATTTTGGTATTTGTCGCTCATTTCTCATTTTTGTGGTATACAAAATACCGTCGCACTCTATAGACGACATGGTGAGCGACAAACTCTTTAGATTGTCATCTATCAGAAACAACTTGACGTTGACGTCAAAAGAAATGTGAGAAAAAACAATAAACGGGACGTAATATGCACAAATACTAAGGGGAGACAATAACTTATACAAAAAAGAGAAGAAACCCATTGATAATTAAAAATATCACTTGAACTTGAACGTCGCACCGGGATGATTATTTTTAATTTAATGTTATTAATTCAAAACAAAACTTACGTTTACATTTAAGGAAGTAATTTTTGTTAATTGTACTCTCCACTGCGACATGATGGGATGTAGCGCCGCCAATCTAATTGTCATCGACCATGGCAAAAATGTCGGTCAGTTGGTCGGCAAAGATTGGATTGTCATGTTGGCGCCCAAATTATCGTTGGTGACTATGTGAACGATAATGTCTCCAGGAATGTCGTTATTGACAAAATTCCTAATATGTCGCCCACAGAGTCGTCAACGAACCAATAATTGGAGTGTCTCTCATTTGATCTTGTGCGACTTTTTGGTCACTTGTATTAACGGGTTTGAATAATAAAATGAAAAAGTACCAATAAAAAGGCCGACTAAATAAAAATCATCCCTGATGAATGATGGAAAGAAGTTTCTGCAAATGTTTTCTTGTGTGTTTTGCTTGCGATATTTTTCGAACACTTGCATAATGGTGAATTTTCAATTCAAATGAGATTTAGTTTGATGAATTTTTCAATAGCATCATTCCAAACAACTGCTGATGAAAATCTGTGGCTAGATGTGAAATTTTTTGAGCACTTGCATAATGGTGAATTTTCAATTCAAATGAGATTTCGTCTGCATTTAGTTTGATGAATTTTTCAATAGCATCGTTCCAAACAACTGCTGATGAAAATCTGTGGCTAGATCTGAAATTTTTTGAGCACTTGCATAATGTTGAATTTTCAATTCAAATGAGATTTAGTTTGATGAATTTGTAAATAGCAGCATTCCAAACAACCGCTGATGAAGATTTGTGGCTAGATCTCAAATAGCTATACGGTTTGCGAGGAATCATAGGAATACACTTGCAAAATTCCTTTTTGAAAACTACTTATATCTATATTAATAGAGATACAGAATGGCCTCGTGCTTGAATAATAAAATGAACAAGTTCATCTAAGTAGTTTACGTCAATGGAAAACCCCCAGTTTCGTAGAATATACCCCATACCCTATCTGATCATTCATTTTCAAAACATCCGTCAAGAACTTCATATAAAGGGTTTTTCAACAGAGAGTCTACAAAAGTAAATCGATAGGGACAGCAAACGACTCCATATTTTTTCCCGCTCTTTTGACATTTCTCTTCAGTGAGATTTGCCATTTCATCTTGGAAAGATATACGAGCCAACAACGAGTCGAAATTATTAAAATTTACTACCGAAATTTGCAGTCAGTGGCCTCAACTTTAAGAGGCCTCAACAATCAGCGATGAGGCTCATTTCTGGCTGAATGGCTTCGTCAATAAGCAAAATATTGGTTATTGGTCAGACAGCAATCCACACGTAATCCATGAGTCATCATTGCATCCCGAAAAAATTACGGTTTGGTGCGGTTTATGGGCCGGCGGCTTCATTGGGCCGTACTTCTTCCGTGATGATCAAGATGATCCGTGATGATCAAGACCGGTACATAACCGAATATTTTTGGCCCCAATTGGATAATATGGACTTGGAGGACATGTGGTTCCAACAGGACGGTGCCACAAGCCACACAGCGAATGCCACAATCAATTTATTGGAAACCAAGTTTGGTGAACGTGTTTTCTCACGAAATGGCCCAGTCGATTGGCCGCCTCGGTCGTGCGATTTGAAGCCGTTAGATTATTTCCTGTGGGGCTACGTCAAGTCTATGGTCTATGCCAACAAGCCAGCGACGATTGATGAACTTCGTACGAATATCGAACGTGAAATTGCAGCAGTATCGCCCGATTTATGCTTGAAAACCGTCGAAAATTGGGTTCAGCGTCTGTACTTCTGCTAGCGTGCCCGTGGTGGCCATGCAAAAGAAATCGAGTTCCATACACAATGGCATCGAACGTACTTTCACAGGAATAAAGAATTTCATTGGTATCTAAAACCGGGTTTGTTTTATTTAAAAAAACTTTTGTAGCGCTCTTATTGAAAACCCCGTTATGTATTCCTAAACATATTTTGGTTGAGACCTAATTTTGGTTTTAGAAGGAAACAACTGCAAAAAATGTATAAGCCGCTGAAACCCCTTTCCGGGGACTACTATTGTCATTCAAACTAGTCACACAATGCTGACAATTTTCTAGATATTACCATTCTCGTGTATGAAGTTTCAGTGCTACTAACACATCTTGTGAGAACTATCACCACACGGACAAAAACTATGTGTTTTATTTTTAAATGAGATAATGCATTTTTATTGGTACACCCTTTATCTCAACAATTTGTCATATTACAAATATCAAAAATTCTTGTGTTTCAGGCTGTTTCATCAAGAATGTATTGAAAGGGTCCAATTTGCAACAAGAGGGTTGATTCAGCCCTAGTTATTTCTCATATTCTGGGTATGCCGCGTTAAATCCTTTATCCGGTCTACTTTTCAAGTGCTAGCTATTTGTCATAACCAATTATCTACCAGACAAAGATATTAGTTTTTTACTATTTCCAGAAATTGTATACATTTTTCACATTATCTTTACAACACTTGTGCTATATGTTTCCTATTTTTTTCTAAAGTTCAATATTTACTCGGGCTTCAGACATTATTAGAATAGACATGTTTATTTTTAATTTGACTACTGTTTTTTTTTCTTCTGACGTCTATTTGCGTGTACTTAAGTCTCATAAATTATTCACCATCCACTTGATATTTAGGTATTTGGGTTGTTTATTATCATAGCGCTATCACACGGATGATAAGTGCAATTGCTCTTCCATTCCAATTCACTTCACTCGTCTGCATATCTTCGTCATTGGTTTGAGTGATAGCTGGAGTTCAAAGCTCTGGAAAACAAGTTTTTAGCTGGTGAAATGGTGCATGATAACATTGACACTCCAGAGTGTAGTTTGATTTCATAGGGAACTCTGCGGATCCATTTACATAACCTTCACTGTGGATGGCGAGTAAGAGATTAGCAGTTTGTTGTAAATTTGATTAGTTATTTCTACGAAAGACCATTTACCCTTTACTATCAGTATTTATTATGATAAGGAAGTTGATGGGTATACTCGTATAACTCTGGGTACAATAGTACTAACCACACCACGTTAGGTTCCTTGTGCACTGAACGTATTAAGTTTCAAACATTCTCCACTGCATGATTACGAGCAATTTTTGTAATTTCACAGAAATTAGATAAAATTTCCCATACAAAATCGAAAATCATTTCACTGAATTTGCCATTGAAATGAACGCGTAAAATAAATTAATGTATACATTGTTTATCATAAACGCTGTTCAAACCCAGGACACAGATGAACCAGAATTGTACGTTTCTATATGAAGTGTGTGCAATAAAAGCAGGTTGTTATTTTACATACTACGAGTACTACGCTTGAACAACAATATGTCAAACGAACCTAAAATTTGCCGGTGTGCACGGGTTGAAACAGATTTGAAAATGAGTAGTGGAGAACTGAGTAAATTTTCCAATTAGTTATCGAATATAATTTCATTCAAATTACAGTAGCTTATTCAAAGGCATTAAATTGTATCTAGGTGGCAACCACGTAATTTTACACAATTTTTTAAAATTGTGCGCAAAAGAAAGGCTATTATCAGGCGTTTGGTATATTACGACAGATCGGTTTGTACACAGTAAAAATCACATGAGGTGTCAGGGGACACCCTTTCCAACAAGCGAAAATCCGACCACTGGTTCAGAACTTAGCAATTTTACCCTAGTACCCTCAGACCACCAATCCGAAAATTTGCAAACCGCTGCCATTTCGCCCTCTTGCATTTTCGGGGATGGTCGTAGATGGACATATTTTAATGAAATGAGCCAAGGAATACGCTTGTGAAATTTGTCCAGTCGTGACTGAACCACCGTATATACTAAATATCACCTAGCACCACCTAGAAAACTTCCCATTAAACAAGAAATTTCCCAACATAGACACAGTTATTCTAGACACAAACCAAAGCAAAAGTAAACAATATACAGTGCAACTTTGATAGTCCGGACATGCGCCAATCCGGTCACTCCAATAATTCGGACGCTTTTTCATTTCGGACAATTTAAAATTTGTACCTCTACAATCCGGACAAATGTTTTTTTTACGCAAGAACACCAATAAAGTACCACTGTTTCACTATTTTTACCTCCCATGTTTTGTTATTCGCACTATGATTCACACTTTGCAGTGTCATTACTTCAGTTTCAGGACTATCCCTCATAAGCGTGTTTCGTACCAAGTGCCATGTTTTTAAATAATAAACGCAAACATAAAACACTAACTAACTTGAAAGGAAAAGTGTGATATTTCACAGTCTTGATGAAATTTTCTTGAAAATTCTTTGCTCAAAAATCAACGATTTGTGACATTAAAAAAAATAAGGAGAAGATAAAACAATTTATTTCGAATAATGGACCCAGTAACATTTGAACCAAAATAATGTATCAAACAATTGTTATAATATAAAACTTTCTTTTAAGAAATAGAAAAGTTATGAAAAACCCAGAAAATCCAGAAGTAAAGGAAGCGATTTACACATTGTTTTTGCAGCAAAGAAACAATCACATCCCGATTAAATCAGAAATTTTAAAAACAAATGCCAAATTCTTTTATGTAAAGATGACGGGAGGACGATTTTCAGCGATTTCTGGCTGGTTAGATAAATTTAAGCTACGGCATGGTATTCGTTATCTAAAAATTTGTGGTAAAAAAGTTTCCAGCGATGAAAGCGCCTTTAAAAAAAAGTTTGCCGACATTGTGGCTGAGATGGATTTGAGTGAAGAGCAAGTTTACAATGCAGACGAAACTGCTGCTGGTAACACATGTGTGTATGCAAAGCAAAAATCAGCCCCATGGAGAAACATTTCCAAAGATCGTGTGACGTTTATGTTATGCTCAAATGCTGCAGGAACACATAAACTTCCTCTTTTAGTTATTGGCAAATTTGCTAATCCGAGGGCCTTTAAAGGTTGTAAGATTCCAGTGGTATATAAAGCAACTAATAAAGGATGGATGTCAACGTCACTTTTATTTCTTGGTTCAAAAACCATTTTATTTCATTTTATTATTTAGACAATGCTCCTTCACATCCAAAAGCGGATGAAATTAATTTTGGTCTTTTTTACCACCAAATTGTACGGCAATCTTACAGCCTAAGGATCAAAATTTAATACAAAATGTAAAGGTTGACAGAAAGCAATTACTCCACCACATTTTATCAGAAAATTATGATAAAGTCGACGTGGTTAAAGTTTGAAAAATGAAAAAAATATTCAGAAAAGCTGGTATGCATTGTTGCCAAGACCTGCATCGTGTTAGGATGATGAAAATATGCTACCGCTTCAGGTTTTGCGCCATGAACTGCGGTCTGATAGCATGTATTCTGACATAAAATCCATCCAAAATATGATTGGATCTATGAATATCAGTAATATCATCACTGAAGAAGATATCAATGAATGGGCAACTGGTGCAAATGAATGTTCATTGGATTTTTCAGATGAAGAAATAATACAACACGCTAAACCAAATGAATCGTCAGTGCTGCTTACGGACTCTGAAGACGACTTTGTAGTAATGGATGGAAAAACAAAGATCTCTAATGCAGA
Organism: Phaonia tiefii; assembly: GCA_963931995.1. Classification (NCBI taxonomy): domain Eukaryota; kingdom Metazoa; phylum Arthropoda; class Insecta; order Diptera; family Muscidae; genus Phaonia; species Phaonia tiefii. Next base: position 66,206,344 of record OZ008369.1, read on the forward strand.
TGCAAAGAAATCATTTGCAGTTTTCATTCAGCGGCCTGAGGAAAATAATTTGGATATGCAGGATATAATCTCTTGTTGAGGAGGCTAGAAGAAAAAGCCAAAATCAACCACCTTAACAAAGTTAATCAGCACAAAATAACTTCGTTTTTAATAAATCATAGTATGTATGTTCATATTAACATACATACATACATATATGTACTTAGTTAATAAAAATTTGGATTTTATTTAATAGTATTTTTGTTTTTGAATAAATATATCTGCAACAAATTAGAAAATTCATGTTTAAATTCACTTATATTATTTCAAAAATGTTCACATACTATAGTCAAGGTTTTTATAAAAAAAAAGACGGCTGTGATAAAGATGTTGCTCGAGCAAAAAGTGCGGCAATATACATAGAAGGGCAGCGGAGTCTGTCCAAAATTGAACGACTCCGACTCCAGCACTTTGAAAATCCACGACTCCTCTCCGACTCCAGCATTTTGAAAATACACGATTCCACTCCGACTTCAATATTAAATAAAACCATTTTCTAAGCTATAAGTTTCATTAGCAACGAAAAAATTTCATATAATTTGCACATTATATTCCATTGTCGGCACCACAACACACAAATATTTATTTTGTTTTGGATGGAATGTTTTTTCAATTTATAAACAGTTGATACCGTTTTCAAAATAATATAAAATGAATTCACTTTTCAAAATTAACTGTCTATATTCTCGAATTGAAAAAAGAGTTTGAAGTTCAGTTTTTATTTTTGTAAATGCCAATCACTTCCGTTGTCTATTTACAAGTACAATTTAGATGTGAGTTTGAAAATTTGTAACGATACAAAGAATTTAACAATACATCGGCTTTGTTGGGAGATATGAGAGCCATAAACAAGACGAGAAAACCAAGAAACCCACAACCAATCGATTTAGACCTAAGGCAAACTGATTTTATCTAAATTGTTTTTTTCGAAAATTTTTACTTTTGATAGTAATGCTAAACTTGGAGTTGCAGCCATCAACATTTTTACGATTCCAACTCCGACTCCAGGCAAATACCCCAGACTCCAACTCAAAGACTCCGACTCCACAAAGTGACAGGCAAAATACAACTGTTATAAAATAAAAATATGAAAGAAAATATAAAATTGTGAACAAGATTAAGGGTTTCGCTAATTTTTATACACGTACTTCTTATGGCAGTGAAAATTTCCTAAAAACTGAATACCGGGCTTGAAAGAACTTGACGATAATCAAGCATTAAGCCCCGTATTCAGTCATACCGAAATTTTTGTTGCCATAAGAAGTACGTGGATAAAAAATAACGAAAATTTCGTGAACCGCAAATTTCAATCACTTTTCATTTGCATGGTACTTAGCTCTTTGCGAAAATTTCGTAAGAAAAATCAATTACAGGGTTGTGACGCCAAAGTTGTTTCGAATGAAAGTAATTGTTTAATACTTGTTTGGGACCGAAATTTTGCCATTTCGATAATTTTAACAAACTAAAGTAATACCACAGAAGTTAAAAATAAAATTGAGTACGAAAATTAATTTTAAATGAAATATTTTCAACGTAAATCATCCGTTGGTGATAAATGCCAAATTTTTCACGAAAATATCTCAAAAGCTGAATACGGGGCTCATTTGGCTCTTTGCGAAAATTTCGTAATCAGAATCAATTACATGGTTGTTATGCCAAATATATTTCGTACAAAAACAATTGTATGATAATTGTCTGGGACCGGAATTTTGACATTTCGATTATTTTAACAAACAAAATTAACACTATATGCGTTTAAAAAAAAATGGTGGCCGAAGTAGAAATGTCCATGAAATATTTGCATGGTAAATAACGCTCTGAAACAGATTCCAAAAAAATCTGTTATATAACTGAGCTCTGTTAAACACTTTATTTTAAAGATAAATAAGAAATTATTGATTTTTTCAATTAAAAAATAGATGCAGAAATTTAATATGCATTAATTAAAAATGCACTCCAAACTAAATATATTTGCTGCACAAACTAATATATGGGCATTTCCAGAGAAAGTGTCACCCTATGTCACATCACGTCACCCTAGTTAATTCGGTATATTTTAGGACCATGTGGTTCGATTGTTTTCTATTCTTTTCCTAAATACAGAATGTAAGTAACTACATATTTAGTAAAAGAAAAGAAGACAATCAGTATAACTGGTCCTAAAATATAAGTAATTATCGATAGTGACGTGATGTGACAAAAGGTTGACCTTTCTGTGGGAATGCCCATATATGAAACTAAATTCCACATATTGGTATTAAAATATGTCACAAATAGTATAACTGTTAAGTCAAAATATGGTCATATCAACATATACCAGTCCGTAGTCCTTAAGGGAGGTCTTCGAAATATAAAATCTATAATTTCCCAAGGGCCTTCAGAAATTCAGAATTTGAAATTTTCTGCGTGAGGTACCTGTGCAAAATTTGGGCCTACTGCGGTCAAACAAAGAATTCTCCAAGAACCAAATATATGCAGTTGGGTAGTGCCTTACACATCCCTTCATTTTTCAGAAGACCTTCAGAGCCGAAAATTCCTCATTTTGTATTTCATATACGAAAACAGTTTTTCGCCCCCTGTGCCCAAACGATCATATGCCAGTCGATAGTCCTCAAGGAGTGTCTTCGAAATATAATATCTAGAATTTCCCAAGGACCTTCAGAAATTCTGAATTTGAAATTTGCTGTGTGAGGTCCTTGTGCCAGATTTGGGCCCACTGTGGTCGAACGAAGAATTCTCCAAGAACCAAATATGTGCAGTTGGGTAGTGCTTGACACATCCTTTCAGAATATGCGACCCACGTATTTCAGAAGAAGGACTGGCATATGGTTGGTTCGTGGAGTATCATCGTTTGGGCACAGTGGGCGAAAAACTGTTTTCGTAAATGAAATATATAATTAAGAATTTTCGGTTCAGAATGTCGTCTGAAATGATGTGTCAAGCACAAACCAACTACACCTATTTGGTTCTTGGGGAATTCTTCGTTTAACCACAGTGGGCCAAATCTTGCACCTCACACAGAAAATTTCAAATTCTGATTTTCCGCTAAATTTTAAAGATCCACTGTTATTTCCTATTTAAAATAAAATTGCAATTAATGTTTCCCAACAACTCGCGATAAATACTATATTTTTGTTTCACTGGTAACAAACGAATTACCGTCTCGCATATTTTGGTACAAATACACGGCAGTATCATTAGCATTGTTGTAATTTTCGTACCGAGTTATTCTCAAAATCAGCTGATAAAAATGTCACATACATGTAAACAATTGTGAACATAGATAGATGAAATCAAACGAAAAAATTACTCACCCACACAACTTTCACATTTACTGGGTACGATGAAATATAAACAAAGGAAATCAGCTGGGGTAATGCACTACCATGTATTTTTACTATAGAATAGACGAACTGAGTTTAACACTTAGATTTCATATCGCCGGGAATTTTTTGTAAATACTTATAGAAAAATTTATAAAACAAAAGTATGAGGTGGTTCATTCAAACTGTTAAGTGCTTCGTGCACCACATACAACTGATATCTTCAATACATGATAAATAACGATCAAACCCTACCAAACATCTGGCAACACAATACATACAGTTATTGAACCCTCTCAAAGAACAATGACAATAGCCGCAAAAGTGAATAAATTAACTTACCCAATTTAGTCCCGTGACTTAAATGTCACAATACGAATGGAGCAAATATGAATGAATTGAGAAAGGTGGAGATTACAAATGAAATGGGTTTAGATTTTTGCATCGGACCAGCACAAAATTTAACACGAACCCTTTTTCTTCTTCTATTTCGCGATGCAAACTTATCACTTGTTCGTGTTAAATGTAAAACCAAAGGGCTACATTGGAAATCACAAGAGAACAAAACAAAGTTGAACGAAACGGCGTCAAATGCAAATATTAAAGATCACTCTCACTACTGTATCAGCACAAGCGAGGGAACGGACAAGGGAATTCCGTCAATGAATAATTGATAGTAAATTGTAAGCGATCAAGGGGATTTTCTCACACGAGTATTTTTAGACGATTTCCTATTTTTTTTTCACAAACTAGACGTTTGCATTTAGTGTTATCACTTAGAAAGCGTCGCACGAATTGTGAATTAACACTAACGATAATTTTATTAAACTCGCTTTATGCGTAGAATTGAATGATATTCACTATTAATTTCATTTATTTGTTAGTATTTCTTTACGCGTTTTTATTTATTTTTATTTTGAACACTAACGCACCACACGTACAGTTACGTTTTAATTCCAATTGTGTTACGGATTTATACCTTAGACCAGGTATAAATAATTTTGTTTCTTTTTGTTATTAGAATTTCATTAGAATAAGCAAAAATAAAAGAACGATGCACAGAATCGAACACAATATACACACATACAATTCGATAGTAAAACAGACGTGCACGTAAACGCAGAATGTGAACAGACAACAACGCTGGTTGTATAATCAGAGCGGTGACAAAATATCAACTGTTTTTTGTTGTTTAGTCTCGCATTTGTTTAGCCACCAGCCATATGACGATGATGATGATCAGTCAGCACGATGGCGCGTGAGAAAGCGGAAAGAGAAAACGAAATAATAAACAAACAACAATCACGAGGATTGAGTGAGATTCACTGGTGTTGCGAGAGGGATGCTTTTCATTTTACTCATTTGTTCGAAGAGATAATCACAAACTCAATCGGGAATGATAAAGTAAATGAATATGTACATATTTTTGGGTACTATTATGGGTTAGGAGATACGGTGGTTTTAAAAGGTGAATCAAAGCATTGTTCAGAAAAAATGTGTTAAGTATTTGTCAAAATAATTCGTCGTTACACGATTTCAGGGCAATACGAGCTGAGTTTTTCAAAATGTTGATTTTTTGGTATCAGGAGGTCAAACTGAAACAAAACTTGTAGCTTGGGACAACGCGCTGGAAAAAAATCTACAATCGTCGCGTAGTAGCGCCCGTAGAGCAAATGAGTTTACAAAAATCAAAATTTTCATGTGCGCCTACGAAATTTTGGAGAAACCCATCTTATATGAAATTCTTCAACGATTTCAAATATGCTACCCTTAATAAAATCAGATTTTTAGTTTAGAAGATATAACGGCTCAAAGTTGGCCGATTTTCGGTTTTCAAAAAATCACAATTTTTAGGTAATTTGGTCCGTTTTCATATGTAATATCACGAAAACTAGGTAACGAATCGATTTTTTGTTGTTTCTATTGCTTGATGTATTTATTAAATGTATAATAATAACAAAAAATTACTGTTTGCTTTGTCTTTCTCCAGGTAAATCACCATTTAAAAACTATCACACTTTTCACTATTTTTCAACTTTGACAGAAAATAAAAAAATCTTAATTTTTCTATATTTGCCATATTTACATAACATAATTCAAAAGGTTTTATCTGCCTCTAGGCGCCCCTTTGGCTTCTAGAAGTAAAAAAGACATGGTTCCATAAATTGTATGGCGTGCATCCCTTGCATATTCAAGACATATGTCCGTGGAAACCCATTGGTAGGTTATTGATTTTTTAAGGTATATGATTTATATATTTCATTCTGTAATGTTTTGATTGACAATTAGTTTGATCCAGTAGTTTGAAAATTGCATTTTAAGTCGGTTGCTTACGTGAGATCCTCTGCCAAAGTCTGCTCCCAATATTCTGTTACAGACACAGGATGCACAAAAAACGCACCTAAGTTAAAAATTACTTTGGCGTACAAATAGTAAAGAATCCATTCACAGAAAAATATTGATATATGAACCCTACATGTAGGCAAGTAGGTAGGTAACTAGTAAATTTTTAGACATGGTGTGCATAATCCTTTTATACACCCTTAAACCAAATGGTACCTATCAGATAATAGATTTGACTATATATAAAATAAGCATAATCCCTGGATTAGTCTACGACTGAAAGTTGGCGGAACAAGAACTGAAAATATGGCGGTGAACAATTTACAATTATTTCACCTGCTGAGAAAGTCAACCACACTAAGGTTTTTCCCGGAAGCTGAAGGTTTTTCCCGGAAGAACTCGATAGCTTATAAGGAGAGAAGCGAAAGTATAAAAAATAATCTCTATCTGAAGATATCAACGGGAGGGAGGAGCAAAAGGAAGGCCAAAAAAAAGTATAAAATAAATAACTGGTTTCCCGTTACATCCCATGAAGAGATTAGGGAGAGTGTTCTAGTTTAACACTCACTGATTGTGGGGTCCGCGTGATCAGGATCGCGGACGGATTTAAGTACCTAGGTGTCTTATTCCGTACGAACTTTGAATTTCACCGACACATTCTGGCCAAGGTGAAGGTGATCTTCGGTACATACCTCCATGCGCTACGTTGCCGTGGAGGCCTTTCGACTGAGGTTAAACTTTTAATCTACCGTCTGATCATAAGACCCATTATGGCCTACGCGTTCCCTGTTTGCTTTGGAATCTCTTCCTGCCAGATGGAGAGACTTAGGAGATGGGAAAGACGCATCCTTATGAACAGCTTAGGCTTACGGATGCGGATAGTCGACGATGGGTCGGTTAGGAGGCCATCCTGTGCTACGATGTATAGGATGATCGACTTTGGCAGAATAGACGTGTACCTCCTTAGGGTCGCACTTAAATTTCTGGAACGGGCAGCCTTTCTAGAAAATGGACTTGTTGAGAGTAGTTTGGGCCAGAACGAGCGCCTGGAGCGACTTCTTGAATTAGGGTATAGGCCGCCTTGGATAGGGGGGACTCCTCTTCGTAGATGACAAACTCCTATTCTATCATAGGAGGATAGAATCTTTTGACCTGGACGACACAGTATACATTACGGACCAGTAGTGGCACCTCTTACCTTAGGTAGGGACTGTAAATATTTGTAAATAGTAGTTTTAGTATTAGTTTTCAAGTTTAGTAGTTAGAAAATGTTGATTTATCCCCTTTTTAATAGTCCATTTTTGGGGAAGCCTCTAATAGGCCGTTGAATTTGATTTTTTATTTTTGATTGTTTTGTATGTAGAATTACTACTACTTAAGTTAGTGTGAAGTAAATATGTAGTCCTGTAAATATTATTAAATGTAGGAAAATACGTAGCGATAGATTTAAGTTATCTTATAAGAAACTTTTGTAAAATGAATTTTAGGACCTAATAAACATTAACACTCACTGATTGGGACCTACAATTTAACACCGGTTCCAAGCGGTATTTTGAGATGCTTTTTCACGGCTAATTACTCGATAGTGTCGCCGTCACAAAGCGAGGTGACCGCCGTCGAAAGAAATTTAAGGGGGTCAGAGCAGGTATCGAACCCACGTTCTCATGCACAAGAGCCGCGCACACTACCATTGTACCACCAAGTATGGTGAAGTGTTAAATTTTCACAAGAAATAGGAAACTTGCCGATGCCACCAAGGACTTGACCACGAAACATTTATCGGAAGTGCTGTCTATTAAATATACAAAAGATAATGAGAAAGTTAGGTCGCAGATTACAAGATCTGTTGCTGACGCAAGCCCACTGCGACTAAAAAGGATTAAATAAAGCATTCCCAGGCCCCCAAACGCAGTTATTATAAAGTATGGTTCCGAAGAAGCCTTGGCCTTGTTTATGGACTTAGAACTTTCCAAAGAGAAATATGAGATACTACGAGCATCTTTAGTGAGACACGGGGCCAACATTTTGCCCGAATACAAGCATATTTCGCAGTCCAAAATAAATTCACCATCACTGCATACGGAAGTCACTATGAAAGCCAATCTGCAGGATCTTTTGGGCCATACAGCTAAACGGCTGTTGGAGAGTCTTCCTGAAAATGAGGTGGAAATTCTTCCTAAGAAACTGACATTGATCATTAAATGTGGCTGCGATGGATCATCCGGACAAAGCGTTTATAAGCAAATGATATCTTCCTTTGACGCTACAATATCGGGCGGAAATATATGTATGGCATCTGTTGTGGAAAAATCCAGAACCGTCATTGCCGACCAATATTGTGTCAATTAGCAAGGGAATCGGCAGAGCTCATAAGGACCAAGGTGAAGGATATTGAAGAACAAATAAGCAAGATTAACCCGTCAAAGCTGAAAATTGGAGAAGGTAAATATATTGAATATAGTTACGAGTTCCACCTGACCATGGTTGACGGAAAAGACGTAAACGAACTTGATCGAATTTGATCGATTCTACAAACAAGGAGAATTACGAATAGGGAATGTCACCATTGTACTCAAGGATAAGGTGTATGGAGTTAGTGCTAAAATTGGCGTATACCCTACCACAAGAGGAGGAAAACGTCGATGAAAATACATCAATAAAGGATAAGGAAAAGATCAGAAAGGAGCAAATGCAGGATGCTTTTATTAAGCAAGTAGGACTAAAAGTAGGCTGTCCCAAGTACGCATACGGAAACTCAAACGATGGAAACACTTCTAGAAGATTTTTTGAAACCGATGCGGCAGTAACTGGAATCACTGGAATTGACAATCAAATCGTGAAAAGATTGGGAACGATCTTGAATGTTTTAAACTGCAAAGAAGACGTCAATTCTACAAAATATGGAGAATATGTATCGAAAACTAAATCACTTTTAATCTCTCACTTAAAACTAAATCACTTTAAATCAAGTTAGCACCTGCAAGGCGTAGCACCCTTTCTAAACACTCATTTCATAGGCTAAACAATTATCTATCTTATGCCATTTAAATTATTCGCTTATCTTATTCGGTTCAAAAGATTTGATTTTTGCAACGAAAAAACTTTAATGGCGCCACTCTACGTCGTTCTGTTCTGTGTTACCTGTTTAAGCCCTATATTCAGTTCTTCCGAAAATTTCGTTGCCCTAAGAAGTACGTGTATAAAAAATAACTAAACTTTCATGAACCCACAATTTCGCTCACTCTTTATTTTCTTTGTACTCAGCTCTTTACGAAAATTTCGTAAGCAAAATCAATTACAGGGCTGTTATGCCAAAAGTCATTACGAACAAAAACAATTGTTTGGAACTAGAATTTTGACGTTTCGATTATTTTAACAAGCTAAAGTAACATCCATGCGTTAAAAATAAAATGGAATGCATAGACGAATTATAAATCAAATGTTTGCTTTGGAAATCAGAGATAGGTGAAAACTCCCCACTACGATATTTTCCGTTTAGAGATAAATAATAAAATTTCTTCTGAAAATATCGCAAAAACTAATTACGGAGCTTAACTTAGGAGCACGTTGTCCGATTGGGGAAAATGCAATTGGAAACATGGAGTAATAGTTAAGTGTGGGTATTCACGATTCTAATGTTACCACTACTTTTTCCGCGTGACGTCTCTGAACTGAGATTTACCACTCTGAAAGCATTATGAGGCGAAGAAAGAATGCCGAAGCCGGTGTTGGATCTAGCCAAAACACAGTTCGTAAGACTATCCGCAGGAGAAAGCCCCAAGTCCGCAGAAGGTCAGCCACTCAATAAGCTTTATGACTAGAAAACCCCGAAGCCACGGAGCAAGTGTTGGAGTACCCCAGCCGCAGGCCTGCCACTCACATAGATTTAAGATACGGAAACAAAATCACATGAACATGCTTTCGCTCCAAAATCGAGCTAAAATGGGTCTAGCACACGTTAAACGCATTGTGAAGCGAAACAAGACAAAATGTCCTTTCATTTGAGTAACGACACTTTTGTGTTTGCAGAATTTAAAGCTTTCGATAGAATGCTGATGGTTCCAAATCAAATTAAAACGCGTTACATGCATCGGAGAGAGAAACCAATTACACCCTGAATGGTGCAATCGACGCTGGTAGAGTACTTTACATAACCGCATACAAACTAGTCCAGAAGCGTCAAATCGCACGATCTACTTCTAATTTGGTTGTAGCAACCACTAATCCGGCCACAACAAGCTCTAATTTGGCTGTAACAACCTCTACATCGGCTGTGACAACATCTACATACATCGGCTGTGACTACCTCTTATTTGGTTGTACTGGTTGGGAGTTATACGTGGAAGATCTCTAACTCGTGCCGTTTCAGTTTGTGGTTTATGACACTCGGGGATATCGGTCGAAGCCTGAAGAATGGTTGCCGTTCACTGTAGTTGATCGCAAGAGGTGGAGACACCTTCGCACCCACTGTGAGAAAGCTACAACAGTCTGTGTGGTTAATTGACCGTTTTTTGTTGCAATTTGGCATTTGAATACCAGTGTTATAGTAATGTTGCGATGTTGCCTTGTAACGGGTTTTTCAACAGAGACGCTACAAAAGTAAATCGATAGGGACAGCAAACGACGCCATAATTTTTCCCGCTCTTTTGACATTTCTCTTCAGTAAAGTTTGCCATTTCATCATGGAAAGACATACGAGCTAACAACGAGTCGAAATTATTAAAATTTACTACCGAAATTTGGAGTCAGTGGCCTCAACTTTAAGAGGCCAACTTTAAGAGGCATCAACAATCAGCGATGAGGCTCATTTCTGGCTGAATGGCTTCGTCAATAAGCAAAAAATGCGTTATTGGTCAGACAGCAATCCACACGTAATCCATGAGTCATCATTGCATCCCGAAAAAATTACGGTTTGGCGCGGTTTTTGGGCAGGCGGCGTCATTGGGCCGTACTTCTTCCGTGATGATCAAGACCGGCATATTACTGTGAATGCGAATCGCTACCGTTCAATGATAACCGAATATTTTTGGCCCCAATTGGATAATATGGACTTGGAGGGTATGTGGTTCCAACAGGACGGCGCCAGAAGCCACACAGCGAATGCCACAATCAATTTATTGGAAACCAAGGTTGGTGAACGTGTTATCTCACGAAATCGTGCGATTTGACGCCGTTAGATTATTTCCTGTGGGGCTACGTCAAGTCTATGGTCTATGCCAACATACCAGCGACGATTGATGAACTTCGTACGAATATCGAACGTGAAATTGCAGCAGTATCGGCCGATTTATGCTTGAAAACCGTCGGAAATTGGGTTCAGCGTCTGGACTTCTGCAAGCGTGCCCGTGGTGGTCATGCAAAAGAAATCGAGTTCCATTCACAATGGCATCGAACGTACTTTCACAGGAATAAGGAATTTCATCGGTATCTAAAACCGGTTTTGTTTTATTTAAAAAAAACTTTTGTAGCGCTCTTATTGAAAAACCCGTTACCCTTGTTTCACGATGATTCTTATTGGCTGTGGGTGACCAGGCCCATACTTTGTATGGAATAAAAACGGCTATGCCTATCTGGTAGTACTGGTGGGTTGGCCCGCTTGTGGGAATATCATACAGGTTGCGGTTGCCAACAAATGGGAGAGGATATGTGGTTTACAGCAGTAGCCCGTTTCTGTAAGTAAATCGGTAAGTTAACGATTTATGTGACGTCACAACGACTCGATTGAAAGTTACCGATTTCGTGATTACTGGTGTTTCTGTACGTTCAAATCGGTAAAAATTCGGTCTGTGATAGAAAGAAACACAAATCGGAAAGAAACGGTAAGAATTGAAACAGATGACAAGCAGCTGTTTATTTGCATTTGTTTTCATCTACAAATATTTCGTATTAAAAACACTTTTTTTCAGTTTCGTATTTACTTTAATAAGTTTATACAAAATGAGTAGCATATTTGTTATTATTTACGCATCTTTCCATGATCGCAGAAATATGCTGAGAATCCACCGGCGCCACTTGAGCCAAAAGCAATTAAATAAGTTGACTGTTGGTGATGTATATTTAAAGTAAACAAACATTTGCACTCGGTTTATTTTGAATACCGATTTCGTTGAAACCGGTTCATAAATTGTCGTAAATTTCGGAACAAACCTACTTTACGTCTGAAATTCCTGGAAATTTCTTTTTTTTTTGGAATGGGTAGGAATTGTTATTTCAAAAGAAAAATGTTATATAAAAAAATCAGACAGTTATTCAAAAAATATATTTAATTTTTTTTTGCTTATTTCAACTTTTTCTACATAAAGAAGTTGAAACATTGGTCCTATAAAACGGCATCACTCTCGTAATATCGAGCCGTATGTCCGAACTTTGGGGCCCATAACTCCGAAAATACAATAACAATTCCTACCCACTCCAATTGACAAATATTTTCCAGGAATTTCCGACGTAAACTAGGTTTATGCCAAAGTTGTATTTGATGAGTACTTGCTTCCTCATAGTTGCAACACTATAGCAATCGGTAGAGTTTTCACTTGGCTTAAAGTCAGTGAGAAAATTATCGATTTCGAGTTGAGTCAGATTTCTTACAGAAACAGTTCTCTAAGCGATTCCTATTGAGTAGAATCGAAACAAATATCAGATTACCGATTTGGAACGAGTGAATGGAATAGGGATCGGCAATTTTTTTTACAGAAACATTGATGGTGAGAATGACGTCAGAGTGACGTCAAATAGGTACTTCCAATCGGTAACTGCGATCGGTACGAGTTACAGAAACGGGCTACAGAACTGTAAACGAATCATTCTGACAAAACTTTCAATTAATTCTTTTCACAAAAAAAAGAGAAGAGATGGAATTTAAATCAGTTCATATGAATTAGGCAAAAATTAATTGCAATTCAATTCCAATTCAAATGAATTTGCAAAATGAATTGCACTTCATTTAAAATTCAAATTTGAATGTAACTAATGCTTGAAGAATCAAACTCCAAACACCATGTTTACTTTGATTGATTGCATATCATTTTTGATCACTTCTTACCAAGGAGTATCCCACATGCAGTGGGAAAGTCAATTGGAAGACCATGGCTTCTGGTGTATATGCGAATAGGGGGCGCATAGAGTCGGGTTCTAGTTCCTAATCTCTTGGTTGCCCCTCAATGCGGAATAGCACGGATATATTGCGGGCGACGCTAACAGTCGTATCAAAGATGTTCTTGGTGGGACGGTGTGGTTAAGGTGTTCACGTCGAGAACCTCATTAAATCACGCGGACTCTATGTTTAATTGTAACAACCTCTGATTCGGCTGTGACAACTCCCAATTCGGTTGAGATAAACTCTGATTCGACTGTGATGACCTCTAGGTTGGTTGTGACTACCTCTAAATCCGGTTACGGTCAATTCGGCTGTCACAACCGAATTTTTCTGTACTGTGTTTAAGAAACTTGGACAGCTGTTCAAACTCTTAGCATATTTCTCTATGGAAATCTCCACCTAATGCCCCGTATTCAGTTCTAGCGAAATTTTCATACGAACTTTTGTCATTTATTTCAAAACGGGAAATTTTGTTGTGAAGAGTTACCACATTTCTCTGATTTACCTTGCTAATATTCATCTTTGTACTCCATTTTATTTTTAACGCATAATAATCGAAATGTCAAAATTCCGGTAAAAAACAATTATCAAACAATTGATTTCGTACGAAATAGCTTTGGCGTAACAACCCTATAATTGATTTTGCCTACGAAATTTTCGCAAAGAGCTGAATATCAAGCAAATGAAAAGTGGGCGAAATGTTTAGTTCATGAAATTTTCGTTAATTTTAACTCAGAAATTATACCTAAACTCGAGTTAAATCTTAGCATCTACCTGATATCAATTACTAAGAAGCTACCTGACGTCAGCTACGTTGGAGCGTAAAAACACAGAGATTTTTCGGAATGCATCTAAGTTTGTCTGGACAATACTTCTAAATAAGCGTATTTTTGTATCACACCGATATTGGTGTTCTACACGATTTCTACACAAGTCTACAGCAAACTAAGTTTAAATAGTTTTTGCTAAATTATGTTTTATGTTGGTTGCATCGAACGAAAATACACAGTTCCTTTTATTTCTGTCCGTTTTATACCAAATAATTTAGTAACATACAACAGAAACTAAAACTCGATGAAATCTCCAACTACATCGGTGACCGTAAGAGAACGCTAATAGTGAGATGGAGTTTTGGCACGCTCACGAATGAGAGACGGTCACTCAAGCCCGAAGATATATTCGCTACTTACGTTCACGCACACGTGATTCATGACAAAAATTACTCACAAAAATGAAACGGTATTTTTACATTGCTTAATTTTCAGATCAATTTCAAAAAATGTATCCTAAACAATGTTCGTAAAATGTATGTGTTAAGTACGTTAAATAGGAACTAATTCACGTATTTTATACTACGAGGGCGGATCAATAAGTCAGTGACTTTTCGAACTTCCCTCGTAGTTATATAAAATGCAACACCGATCCCATCAAGTACCACCCGTTAATAAACTACGGTCAAATTTTGAGCAAGTTCCATCATGTACTTTGCGTTTAACAGCTGTTCAAAACATACAACCTCGTCCATTTTTTTTTAAATGGAAAAAAGTGAATTTTAAGCGCACATTTTTTGCGAAAAAAAAACCGTCATCACACCACGGAAAAGCTTGATAAACACTATGGGGACTCTGCACCGTCGATTTCAAAGGTAAAAAAGTGGTTTACTGACTTTCGTTGTGGTCGCACAAGTACAAATGACGCCGAACGTTCTGGACGGCCAATTGAGGTCAATACACCCGATAATGCCGAAAAAATCCACGAAATGGCGTTGGCCGATCGAAGAGAAAAAGTGAGTGAGATTGTAGATGCCATCTGGCAGTGTGGTTTCGATTTAAATGATCAGTTGGGTTTAAGAAACCTGTCTGCAAGATGGGTGCCGCGTTTGCTCTCAATTGACCATGGCAAATTCCATGAATTGGGCTACGAATTGGTACCTCATCCGCCATATTCTCTGGATTTAGACCCCAGTGACTATTTCCTATTTCTAAACCTAAAGAAATGGTTCAGTGGAAAGATATTTATCTCCAACGCTGAAATTATTGATCAGACAAATGCCTATTTTGTGGTCCTCGAAAAATCCTATTTTTTGGAAGGGATACAAAAATTGGAGAAACGTTGGACTAAGCGTATTGAGCTAAAAGGAGATTATGTTGAAAAATAATATTTTTTTTGCAAAAAAAAATGTGCTTCATTCAAGAAGTCACGGACTTATTGATCCACCTTCGAACAACCACCTAAATACAAATTCTTAAAAATATGTTTATACTGCACTCGAAATCTAGAGATATCTAGATTTCGTGGCCTAAACATCTGATTTTCCATACATAAATCAGCTGTTCCTGTGAATGAAATCTAGATAATCGAGATTTCGGTCGCAGCATAAACGCGGTATAAGTTAAATTGAGTGTCTATTTTCAATAAATTTAGCAAATAAACTAAGCCTTTTTTATAGGATCAACATTGTATCACCTTTATATCAAAGAAGTCTGCTTCTTATTCCCAATAGTGCCTGTCCTTCCAGATGTAGAAAACACTTCTTCACTTGTAGCTGAACTCGTTGGAATACAGAAGATGATTAGCGAAGTTCTGTAAGTGGGAAATGATATTAGAAATCTTATGGGATGCAATAGGCGTTGATGAATGTGTATTGGATTTGCAGAACCTACAGTTCTGCATATTACCAAAGCCAATCAAATGAAAAGTCGATTATTCTGGTTCTGTGTTCAGTTGTCAATCTCTCCATTATTTATTCTCCAGGTGTTGTTTATATAACGTGTTTTATGAACGAAAAAGTGATTAAATTTTTAAACCCCATGGTGACTTTTGGCCCACCGTATATAATATGGAAGAGAATAATTGAATAACAATATTTTGATTACATACATAGATATTACAAAATGTTAATATGTTCGACAACCATCCAAACAATTCTTGGTTAATTAAATATTACGCCGGCGAAGAATGGAAAGGAACATTAACTTTTTGTAACTGCGAGGCGTTGACAATTTGTAAGAAACGGATGCCATCATCCGTTACATATTTCAGAATAGCAATACACTTTGCTAAGGGGTCCACGCAGAATACCGAAGCATTGCAATATGTTTGTGTCCCAAATGCCGCGCAAAAGCATAGAGCAATTTATAAGAGTCCCCAGCCCTCTCTTTACGTTCTCTCGTTGACGACGAGGTAGCAGGTCATTTCATCGAGTTTGAGTTGCGGTTGTATATAACTCTTTGGTTGAGCATTAAATAGGCAGAAATAAAAGGGAATGAGTATTTTCGTTCAATGAAACCAGGGGGATTCTATGGCACAGCTGATCGAAAAGGTACTAGGCCGATGATGGAGGATGAGAGAGCAAATAAGAGAGGAACTAATTTTAAATAGTGTTTATTGATGCTAAAGACAGCTAAATTATGTTTTATGTTGTTTATATTAAAAGAAAATACTTTGATTTCTGTCCGTTTTATGTCCAACGAAAGTGTAAAATTGGTAAAATACCGCAGTAAATAAAACTCTATGAAATGGCCTACTACCTCGTCGTCATGAAGAGGCAACGAAGAGAGTAATGGAAACTCTTAAGTATTTCTCTATGATGCAACCAACATAAACCAAAAATAAGCTGCCATTAGTATCAATCAAACACTACTTAAACTTGGTTTGCTTCTGGTTGCTTATCGCTCTCTCGCCTATCTACTTCGTTTCCTATAAATTTCCTACTTCATAGTCGATCAGCTGTGTCACGTATATCCCCTGACAATACACTTTCCTCCCTCTTTAACTACATTTTATTTTTCTTAATATCTTTGTTTTTCTTCGTTTATCCATCTGCTCACGTCCTATCATATTTTTAAAAACTGTTTTCCTCTAACATTTAGTAGAACGAGGCAATAACATATGACATGTTCTAAAGGATTTTGCTGGGATTATTTCATCTCCACCACAATTGTTTATAATTGAGGGGGTTAGAAGCAAAGGGATGCAAGTGACTTTTGAAAAATTTTGAGTGAAAAAAGTTTAAAGTTAAATTGCAACGTAAATATCCCTCCTATATTATTACTTCTTTAATTTGAGAAATTTTGAGATATATTTTTATCTAACAAGCTGAAAAACTAACTTCTATTACACACTCAAATACACTAGAAAATCCTTTAAAGTTGTTAACTCTGTTTGAGTAAAAAATGCACTTGCATCCCTTTGCTTCTGGCCCCTTCAATTACACTTTTCGACGTTAGAGAAGGGAAAATTTTACCAAAACCACCGTGTTGTATTTCGAAAGTATGCTCGACAAAACACTAACAAACATGATTTGAAACAAAACGAAAACTTTAATATGCGTTGCTAGAATGGAAAGTGTATGGGTAAACAAGTAGCAAAGTATGTATGTATGTTTTTTATCGTCTAATGGAAATGCACTGTAAGTCTTTCTGCAACATCATATGACAACATGTTCTAAAGAATTTTGCTGGGATTATTTCATCTCCACCACACATGATTTAATAATAGAAGTACATATGTGGTGTTGTTGGTATGGGCACCAGCAACAGGCATTTCGATTATATTGTGTCTATGGTCTGTCAAATTCAGCACAAATCTATAAGTACAATAATAACATGCATTCGAATTTGATTGGCCTATGGAAAACGACAGAAAACAGTTATTAGAACAGAACCACTCATGGAATCATCCATGGTACAAACATAATGGCAGATGCAGTACGACAACAAATACAACAAGCCAAAAACAGCAGGCATTTAGGTTTTGCTCAATGTCTGTATTGTATCAAGCCAGCTATAGAAAAATACTGAAATTGTTGACAAAATTGGAAAAAGTGCCATTTAGAAAATGATGGTGTTTTATTTGATATTCTGGAAGTGCTTAAGTGTGAAAATTAATATGTTCTTATGTGATTTTTAAAAATTTTTCAAAAACAGCAGTTGCAGGCGAACGGGAGTTGCAGACAACCAAATGTAAACAAACTTTGACATAAGAGAAAAACTTACTCATACTCACTCCAGAAAAAAGTTCAAATCAGCTGTAGTGCTTCTACCATTTATTTGTATCATGGAATCTTCTACCATTTATTTGTACCATGGAATCATCCCACTATTATTATATTGCATTTTGCAGCGAAAGTTCAAGTGGTTCCATAGTGTAGCGGTTATCACGTCTGCTTTACACGCAGAAGGTCTCCAGTTCGATCCTGGATGGAACCAAGTTAAGTTCATGGATATTTTTTCTTTATTCATTAAATAATTTTTTTTTAAATTAAAACAATAATTCGTTCAATAAAAAAAGAAGTTACTCTTATTGGTTCCATCCCGGATCAAACGGGAGACCTACATACGTGTAAAGCAGACGTGATAAACGCTACCTACAATATGGGATCAGTTGCCGTTGTTGTGTCTAAAGAGAATATTTTGCTCATCTGACGTTTCCTTTCACACTCTTCTTGATGCGGTCGATGTGATAGAGAGATGTTTGACGAAAAGTGACATACACCAGGTAGAATTAAAATACCTTCTGACTTCAATTTTTCATGTCGTTTTGGTAAAAAACTGAAATTTAAATATGTTTTACACTTTTATATTGACCGTTATTGTTAGCATAAATTTGTGTTGTATTTAACAGAGTAATTTTAACACACAAAACGAAATACCGCTGTTGTTATTTTGTTGGTTGTTTTGAAGCATTGCCTCTATCTGGTATTATTGAAGCAATTTTTTTCGACATCCAAAGTTCATATCACACCAGGCCAAATGTCATAAATTTGCTGAGCGAACTATTAATGCCCAGTTTTGAAGTGGGTAGTTAACTATCGGATTAGTTAATCTTAATTCTAAGTTAATTAGAGGTTAACTTTGCATTTTGTTTTTCAGTGGTGAGTTAATGTAAGTCGCCATATTGTCAACTAATATGGCAACCCTTGTATTCTTATTGGAAAAAACGTGTGTTTTGGGATGAATACCAAAACAACAAAGGGGAACAAACAAAATGGAATTATGTAAAATAAGAAATAGATGCATAAAATCGAAGTCATTTTAACAAAAATGTGTAAAAAACTATATAGGCGCAACAATTTAACGATCTAGACTCAACGTATATATATTTTATACAATCATACATATATTTTATACAATCTTCATTTCTCACTTTGACAGTCACTCATTTGTTTGTCAAAATAATATGGTTCTGACTATAAGTTAACCAACCAACATTGGGTGGTTAAATCATAGTTAAGCAATGACTAAAAAACACAATTCGATGTTTAACCACAATTTAACTAAGAAACGAAGATCACCACTGACTGAAAAACTGGCCATAAGTATACTAGAAGTATTAGTCTATGGTATTATAATAACAAAAAATTGACAGAACAATTGTGTACGACTGTAATTTCTTCAATATTTTTGTAAAAAAAGACAATTAGAATAGTTTATACCCAACTTAAGTTTTTATTTTTAATAAAAAAGAAATACAAAAGTAAAAAATCGAATATTTTTTCGCAAGAATTAACTTAAATCTCAAAATAACAAAAATCATAGAAATGAGCATTGAAATTAATAATGTGTGGGGCCACCATTTGCTTTTATTACTTCTTTTAGTCGAGAAGGCATGGATAAGGCTAGATTTTTTGGTATTTCTGGGGAAATTTTTGCCCATTCTTCAACCAACACTGTTTTCAGAGTTCGAACTGAAGTTACTTCTCTTTGCTTAACCCTCGTTTTCAAATATCCCCACAAATTCTCAATCACGTTGAGATCTGGAGATTGCGGATGGTGATCCAGCTTTGATCGCACATTATACAGCAGCCATTCTTTAACCAAGTCAGAACCATGCTTGGGATCGTTGTCATGCATGAACATATAATTTCCGGTTAATTTGAGTTTTTCAATACTTGGTACGAAATTTGTTTTTAAAATGTCAATATACATACATGTGCCGATCCATTGTCCCTTCTACAAACCGCATTTCGCCAACTCGCTTGCTACCATGCAGCAGTGCAGTATTTGATTTGAGTATTTGCAGACCCATCTCTTCCAAAAACATTGAATTTACAATCATCCGTGAAAATGACTCGTGTCCAAATGTTTGGATCTTCAATATGCTTTTTCATGCTGTTTGGCGTATATAAGTCTCTTTTTTCTGTTCACTTCACTTATTAGAAGTTTCTTCCCTGCCATTCTGGAGGCTAAGCCAGCTTTTTTCAAGCAACCTCGGATACATTGAGCATGTACTTCAATTTCGTCGGTCTCACCAGGGGGATTCTATGGCACAGCTAATCGAAAAGGTACTAACTAGGTCGATGATGGAGAATGAGAGAGCAAAGAAGACAGGAACTAATTTTAAATAGTGTTTATTGATACTAATGACAGCTAAATTATGTTTTATGTTGTTTGAATTGAACGAAAATACGTATTCCCTTTGATTTCTGTCCGTTTCATGTCCAACTAAAGTTTAAAATTGGTAAAATACAGCAGCAAATAAAACTCTATGAAATGGCCTACTACCTCGTCGTCATGAAGGGGCATCGAAGAGAGTAATGGAAACTCTTAAGTATTACTCTATGGTCTCACGCAATGTTTTGGCTAGTTTGACAACACTAGTTTTCAGGTTTCCATAAATGCTTCGCACTATTTTCCTCTGCATTCGCTCATCAAGTTTGCTGGGCCGACCTCTTCTTGTCTTACTCTGGTACGATCCAGTAATATTGTAATTTTTAATTATTATTTGGACGGAAGCCTGACTCAATCCCAAAATTTCACCAACTTTTGAAAATGAATTACGCTCATGTTTTAGTTGTACAACCACTTCACGTAGTTGAGGAAAAATTTATTTTCTTGTGGACATTTATTTTCTATGTTCCAAATTTTTTACAAAAAGCACACTATGTAACATTGATCTTACTTTTCTTAAAGCAATTGAACTATTACTGAACAAAAAGTGCCAGTGAGCGACCACGCTCCATAACGGAACTATTTTTCACTTTGTCGTATGTAGGTAGACTTTCGTTAAATATTTACAGAGGTGGTTTGTAGGTTTTAAAATTTAAAAATTTTACAGAATAGACATTGCAAAATTTGCCTCTGCATGAAGGTGGTATATTTTATAAGTAATTTATTAAAATTAATAAATATTGAAATTATTCTATTTTTATGACTATATACATATATACAATCGGCATGGTATGTAGACTTTTGTAACATGGTGTATTTACAGCCACGGTCAGTAAATTAGCACAAAGTCATTAGCGGCATTCATGCAAACGTGAAAGCCGAGAACTTTTGCTCAGCGCAAGTTTCCCTCGCACCGTTGCATGAGGCACCAGGTAAAGTTGCTCAGCGCAGTTGTGCTCAAAACCATATCAGCTAACCAAGATGGATACATAAGGTGGTAGCAGTAGCAATTGCATGTATTATGTATGTGTACTTTCTCTACTGTTCTAGTGCTATCACCTTATTTATCCATCCTAGTCAGATGACAACGAAATGTCAAAAGTCTACACTTTTCTCCATCCCACGTTTGCGCAGCAAATTTGCCTCGAAAACTTTCCACTTTTGAGCAAGTCGCTTTGTATGGGAAATTTGTTTGTTTTGACGTTTGCTGTACGATGTTTTCAATGACCCCAAACACACGTCGAAGCTTGTAATGGAGTGGTTTCCGAAGAAAAGCATCCTCGTTTTAGACTGGCCGGCTCAAAGTCCCGAGTGAAAACCCTTGGAACGATGTGAAATGTGCGATTGCTCAACATACATATGTGTGTACAAAAAAAACTTGGATGATTATTGGACTGGAATACAGAATTTGATTCAAACCATGTGCCGTAGATTCCAAGCGGTACTTGAAAATAAGGGTTGACCAGGTAAACGAAACAGTTTTTTTAAATTGGTATATTAATAGTAATTGTTAAAACAGTTTTGGTTTTTTTAAGAAGAACCTTGCTAATTTACTGTGCATGGCTGTATGTACATAAATAAGTACGTCGGTTTAAAATACATATTACAATACTGTCTCTGTCGATCTGTTTGCCTTCAACGTCGCAGTTTTGATTTACATACTTTCTACCTATGTATGTACATAATGGTTTTAGAGCGCCAGAAACATTAAAGCCCAATTTTTGACGGTCAATCATCTTTGATCAACGATCAAACATTATTTAAACCCTGAATGCATTTTCTAGGTTAATAGTTGATTGCTGTTTAAACAGCCAAAGGCATTTAAAGGGCATTTAAACTATGATCAAGTGACCATATGATGTTGATAGAAAATAAAAAGAACAACAAACACAAACGGCCTTATTCATAAAAAGTTATTAGAGGTTTGAGAGACGATTTACCATACAAAAAACGCCTCTTAAATATCTCACAACTTTTTATGAATAAGGCAGAAAATTTATTCAATTGTTAATGTGACCAATTATAATCACCATCATAGTTGAAATAAGAATAGAAACGTATCATTTAACTCGTATTGCAGTTAGAACTTCATATCTGCTCAAATACTATCCAATTTCATTAATTATTTTGGATTTTATCACTTCACTTTTCTTTTACAAATGGCGTCAGTTTGATGCATTGGGACGATTAGCCGATACATGTGTGAATACCGGTTATTTTTCGTGGCATTTGTCACTGTTGCCAAATGGTATAAGATTATTTGACAAATCACTGAAAACCTATTTTCGTATTTAAAGTCAGATCAAACATAAATCAAAATCAACTGATTACCAATTTAAATAACCAGTCAAAAATTGGGCCTAAGATTTAAAATAACGGAATAATACATTTTAAAATAACAATTTAAAAAAAATTATGTTACTTGGTTCCATCCAGGATCGAACTGGAGACCTTCTGCGTGTAAAGCAGACGTGATAACCGCTACACTATGGAACCACTTGGAGAGTGTTTGACAAATGCAGCACAATAACAAATCGTAGAGAAAACAACCTGCTGTGCACAAAAATATATATACACTCATCTTATACAAGCCAAACAAACACAAAACCGGTAAGAATAATCGCACTTATAAAAACAAACAGCAGTGATGGAAAATGTGATATCACTGTACTATTTTTGGTGCAGTTTTGATTCGATGCCACTACTGATCAAGTACATGGAAGACAGAAAAATATACTTTCAAAGAAGAACTGTTGATAAGTGACTGGAAGAATTCGGGTTGCCCTGTACGATTTTCATACTTTTGTAGCCGCGTATCAAAGGAAAAGTACAAAACACATCAACTCAGAGTACATTTTGTCAATTAAATCGATGAAAAAAAGGAATATTCTGAATAAATCAAAATGTAAAAATTATTTGTGCGGATCCCAATTAACATGCAAAATTTTAAAATTAAAGATTTTTCTCACTCAAGTAAAACAGAATTTTTTTTTATTGAGTATTTATTGTTATTATTACATATTTTCTTAAGTACTAAAATAATCAAAAGTATAGTTAAATTGTAAACTTAAAAATAGTCTCTAGTCGAGCTCTCATTTTAAAGAATTATACAAATTAAAGCTTCCTTTTCAGAAAAGTTAATATAATATTTGTAAGGTAACATTATGTTTGTACTGTATTGCAGTGAAAATTCCATAAAAACACTGCATTACTATAAAGAAAATCAAGTAAAACAGCTGTTGCAAATTGATATATACATAGCTCTGTGACTCTTTGGTTGGATATAAAACGGGCAAAAATAAGAGGAAATGCGTATTTTCTTTCGATGCAACCACCATAAATCATAATTTAGCAGTCATTACTATCAATGAAACACTAATTAAAGTTAGGGTGCAATACATGCTTCTGGTTGCTTATCGTATCTTGCCTATCCGCTCTGTTTGCTACCAATTTCTTACTTCATGGTCGATCAGCTGTGCTATGGTACCAGTTTAGCATTTTTAGTTCATTCTGCATGTTTTTTCGCTTTTTGTTTTTAAATATGCTAAAGGTTCAATTAGTCTTGACGGTTGACGGTAAGCGATAAGCTGTTTGAGTTGGGGTTGCATTTTGCATGTGTTAGAGAGAGACAACTCAAATTGACGGTTTACGACGGTAGACTTCTGCAGGTTGCAGAATCAACCGTCAGCCGTCAAGACCGATCAGCTGTTATTGTTATTGCTTTTACTTCGGCGTTTTGTGCGCGGCAGTACACAATTACTCGGCAAACACAATTTTATTTTTAATTTTTTTATTTGACACAATCACGTTTTAACACTAAACTCATGCAAGCAAATTATATTTTGTACAAATGCTCTTCGATCAGTTTTTTTGTTTTGTCTTTCTACCGTCTAACCGTCATAAGACTAATTGGACCTTAAATGCTTTTTAAAACCCCTTTGGGCAAACTTTGAAACCCTTCCTTTTTTGGACGATTAATATATTTTTTCTATAATTTATGACTTTTTTGGCTGTTGAACAATAATAAACACTGAACTGATGGTTATTTTTAACTAAGAATTATAATATCTCTAGAATTATAAAGAGTGCGGATCATGACAGAATAAGTAAGTAAACTCGTTAGAACAACTGATTTATATTTTTTCTTGCTTCTGTATTTCCCTAATGGCACATTCGCATGCATTTCGATTTTTTTTTCGCACGGTTTTGTTCACTTTTATTGTAGATACACACTTGTATTAAATTTGACAGAAAAGAAACACGAAACCAAAACAAAATGCCTATTTATGTCGCCTACAATTACAACAATTTCTACTGCGTTTACCATTTTAAAAATCTGTAAACTCAAAGGCATAAAGGTCCCAATTTTTTTAGGAATTTCCTTAACATTATTTACCATATTAGGCCCGTTTTTTTTATTCCCTGCTAAACTATACTTGACTTGTGCGATTAGGCCGCCAATATTTTTTTACCTTATTAGGCCTGATTTTTCATTTCCCGGTAAACTTAAATCATGCTTTCTGGCGAATACACCAATATACCGTGATGAAAGGAGAACATGTCTTTCAAAAAAAAAAATCTATAGCAAGTGTGAGGAAGGATTTTCTTTCGCGGGCCAAAAAAGTATTCAAAAAATTTCGCGGGCAACACCTTTTTTTAAATCGATACTTTGGCAATTCATTACCCATTTCTTTTAGTTTTTCTACTCTTCTATAAAAAATAACTAAATATATACTAACAAACAAAAAACATAAAAATTAATATTTCAATGATTGTACGGGTGGGCCAAATAAGACTACCAGTGTAAAATAGGTATAACTCTTGTAATAATATTTTTTTATTATTATTTTTTTTTTATAAATTAAATACATTTCATGGAAATTTAGGGCGACTATGTATGAAAGATAACATCAAACAAATGTCCACCATTTTGCTCGATACAAAAATTGGCTCTTTTAAGCGCGTTTTCCATAACACCACGTAATGTTTCGGGTTGAAGGGTCAGTATGTATTTTCGAATGTTCTGCATTAGGTGTCTAATTATCTCTGGCTTATTGTCATTCACTTTGTGTTTTAAATATCCCCATAAAAAAAGGGAAATCAGAATTTTTTGAAATCCATTGTTCGCCAAAAATGTTTCACAACAAATCCATTGTTTGCCTTGCAGTGTGCGCAGTCACTCTATCTTGTTGGAACCAGAAATTAGAATACTGCTCCACCATTGGCCGCAAAAAGTTTTCAATCATTGTGCTGTCGTTTCTGGCTTTCCATCCACAATCTCGAAAAATATGGACCGACAGCTTTATCTTAACACCACACCAAACAGTGCATCTGGATGGATTTAACTGATGCTGGTGTGTTGCCCTTGGATTCTCGGCCAGTCGGCCACTGAAACCCGGTCCTCAAAACGGCTGCTAAAATTCCTTATCATGAAGGTTGTGGGAGGTAATCTTGAATTAAAATGTTGACGATACTTTCGCTATGTCATAACACGTTTTTGTGTACTGTATCTATCCATTATAAATTTCCAAGAAATGGAATTGTCTGACATGCAAACTAGTTACGTGCAAAATAACTATATATATACAAATAAGTGCGGAACTCTTCACATACGTGGGTCGCACTTTGCGCATTGGTTGATCTACATCATGTCGATTTGGGAATTTGGCCCGAAGTGTATTACTGGTTAAAATTACCGAAATGCCAAAATTCTGGTCCCAAACAATTACCTGTAATTGATATTGCTTACGGAATTTCCGCAAAGAGCTGAGTACCAAGTAGAGTGTCCAACAAACCGGCATTTTTTAAAAACCGGTTTTCGGTTTGTTCCATAAATCAATTTTTCAAGAAACCGATTTTCGCTTTTTAATTTTGACAAAAATCGGTGTAGCCAAGTTTTTCGGATTTCTTGCTTCAAATTAAATTACACATGTACTTACAATACATTTTCTGCGCGACCATTTCACATACTTATTCGTAGTTAAAACTCAAAATTTTACAACTCTATTAAAATATGACAATTAAAAAATTTATATTATATTCCAATTTGAAATGTGTGTTTAATATAAAATGTTCAAATTCGAAGAAGATTTTCATGTATTAAAATCAGGGTTCGTATTTCGTAGGTAATGGGTAATGATAATAAGGGTAATGAGTAATCGTGATGGGTAATTCCCCATTTCGTGGGTAGCTACCCATTATTTTTCTCATTGCCCTGTGGGTAATGGGTAAACGTTCATTACACATTCCCCACGACGATGTGTATGGGGTACACATGGGGGTAAATACAAACTCTGATTAAAATCTTATTAATTTTGAAACATTTATTTATAAAATCGTTTTATTGAAAAGCTTAATTAATCATTAATCATAAAGTCATTTTGAAATTTCAATAAAAAAATTTTGGGAAATATCTTTTAGAATTTATTGAAGCATAAAGTCATATTAAAAAAATAAATCATGTTTCTTAAATCCAAATTTAATTAAAATTCGAAAATCATATCATTTATTATTAATTTTTTTATGGATATTAACACAAATTGGAAAAAAACCGGCTAACCGACGTAAATTAATCTTCTGAACACTCAACACCGCACCCCTCTTTTCAAACTAACTAATAGCATAAACCGGTTTTTCCACTTCGGCTTTGGATACTCTAGTACCATAGAATAATACATACCATAGAAGCTTTTATTCGCTCAATAAATTAAATGTCATAGGTACGATGGAAATTAACATTGGATGGTGGAAAATAGGGATTCAATAATACCAGATGGTGGCAATAGTATACAGCGATCAGCAAAGGAACAACAACCGAATTTCGTGTTTTTGTGGCAAACTAGTTGTGTTAAATACAATACAAATGTATACCAACGATAAAAGTCAACAAAAAAGTGCATACTATATTTTAATTTTTCAGTTCTACACCAAAACAACATGAACAAGTTAAGTGAACATATTTTGTAACTCCACCTGGTGTAAGTTAATTTTAAATTTAATTGCTCTCATTTCTACAAACCTACGATGAAGAGTGTGAAATGAAACGTCAGATGAGAGAATAAGTTTATCTACGTATGTATTATTCTATGTCTAGTACCAAGCAAAAGAAAAGTGATCGAAATTTTCGGCTCATGAAATTTTAGTTAATTTTAATTTTTATAGGCATTTTGCTTTATCTGGTATTTTTCCAGTATCAAATTCAGCATAAATGTATTCCAGGAATAAAAGTATAAAAAATATGTTTGAGAAACAATAAATACCTAACAAATGCGATAAATAAATGAGTCGGGTATTCTAGTGGTACCACCACATCAATGCGCCGTTATTGAAATGGTTGTAAACAAACGTACTATTCGTTCGTAGTGTGAGATAAAACAGCGTTGCATAAAGCAAATCAAGCATTTTTTTTCCTGATTCCTATACAAATAAGAAAAAATACCCGATTTGTCGTCTGTCAAAACGTATGGGAAATCAGGCAAACTTTCCTGATCTCCGCTTGAAATCAACAAAAGTGCCAAAATCAAGAAAATCGATGCCAGTGCGAATGCTGTATGTATAACACTTCTCATTTTGACAGTCAGTACTTTAATTATCAAAATCATATGGTTCTGACTAAAAGTTAACCGACCAACATTGTGGATTAAATCATAGTTAAACAATGACTGAAAAACACAATTCGATGTTTAACCAGAAGTTAACTAAGAAACGAAGATCACCACTGACCGAAAAACTGGCCATTAGAGTCATGGACCAAACATAAAATCCAGCAAATCCTACTGCGTTAACCTCTACTAGAACAGCCTTGGAACTATCCAATTAAAATCTGTAAATAATTAGTGGGAAATATGATGCAGAATAAAGTTTAAGGCCCAGTACGGAACTGAAAATGAATTTCAAGTTGAGGGATTTATTTGTCTATACCCGGAAATGTGTATATTTGTGCATGTAGTAGTGAGTTTGTTGCATTTAACTACATATTTCACAAAACGATAGTTATCACTCATTGTTTCAGTTCACAGCACACAATTAATATTTACCATAATTTATGTTGCAAATGTTAACCACAATTTAACTATGTAACGAAGTCTACCTCTGACTGAAAAACTGCCCAATAGTTGAACAGTATCGAATCGCCCTGTGTATTGCTCCTGTTATAAATACAACTCTGAATGGAGACTTTTTATTTGTATTGCAAAGCAATGAACAGTGGCGCGAATTAAGAAAAATAAATGCAAAAACTAGAAACAGTTCAAAACGGTTCTGGAAAATTTTAAATGAAATATTACGATGTCGGTAGAGCCAATCGATATTTGGCAATATTACAAGTTAATTAGTGGATATACAGCAAAGTGTAATTTGTGCAAAGCGTTAATTTCATACAATGGTGAGCCAGGTGTTTAAAAATATTAGTTTTCATTTAAAAATCAACATACATACATCGGTTTTTTCAGGCGTCGATTTTTTATATCTAAATGGGCATATGACTGCGAAGCACCCGGATATGTTCCTCAGGAAACTGAATGAAGAAGGTGATTGATTAATCAATAGCATATTATCCAAATTATTGTAATATGTTGCTTTCAGACACGGCTGGTCCGAGTAAACAAGCAAAATCAGAAGATTACAATGTCGTTTCGAGAATGTCAAAGGCCACAGAGAAACAAATTAACGAAAGTCTATTGAAGATGATCACAAAAGATCTTCAGCCATTGTCAATTGTGGAAAACGATAGCTTTAGAGAATTCGCGGCAGCCCTAAATCCAAATTACAAAATCCCAAGCAGCTACATTCTTACGAGTTCGCTACTGAAACGAAAATATGATAAAACCCGTTCGATCGTAAATGTGCATATTGAAAGTGTAGAAAATTTATGCATTTCTATTGACGCATGGACGTCGATTGACAATGAATCATATATATCACTGACTGGTCATTTTATAAACAACGAATGGGGACTGAAATCTTTATACCTCAGCAGTTTTAGAACAATTGAAAATCCAACTTCACAAAATTTAAAGGACGACATTTTGTCGGAATTTGTCAAATTGAAGATTGAGAACAAGGTAACATGTGTTGTTAGCGCCAATGATGCTAAATTTGTTGAAGCCATGAGTCTGGCAGGTTTGCCTCATGTGCGATGCTTAGCTGACACTTTACATCTAGTTGTGACAGAAGCTTTAAAGGTCCCCAAAATACCGGAAATCATAAAGAAATGCAAGTCTATTGTAGAATATTTTAACATAAACTCAAATGCAAGAAACAAACTGAAGGAAATCCAAGTTCAGATGGGAAAGAAGCCGCTAAAAATGTTTAACTCAACACCGACTAAATGGAATTCAACACTTAAAATGTGGGAAAGATTTGTAGAAAATCAAGATCCCCTTGAAGCTACAGTGAAACTTCTAAACAATCCATCCATACAAAACATATCTTCATATGAATGGGAGACAATGAAAGAGCTGGTCTTAATTTTACAACCATTTAACGAATTAACTGTGGAATTAAGTGGCGAAAGGTTTACGACAATATCGAAAGTATTAGTATTGATACGTGGAATTCAGTCATGTCTAACAAAAAGGGAACTGATGGAAACTAACAAAATTTGTTCCGAATTATTACGTGAGTTGATAACAAACTTAAAAATCCGTTTCATGAATTTGGAATATAATGAAATATATGCCATGTCTAGTTTCCTGGACCCCCGATTTAAGTGTTTAGCATTTACTGATACAAGTGCATTTCAGTTTTTCCGGGAGGAGTTAGAACTCCTTCTAGAAATTGCTACTGATCCGTTTGAAAACGCTGATGTCACTGCAGATAAGTCGTTAGATAATTCTTTAAATTGCCGGGAGCAACTGGATCTCCTAGAAAACTCTTCAATATGGCAAGAGTTCGACAGAGCCATCAAATCTTCGAAACCAGTGGTAGAAAAATACATAAATGAAGACTTGCTGTACCGGAAGCAATGCCCATTATTGTGGTGGAAAAATAATAATGAAACATATCCATGGCTGGCTTTGTTGGCTAAGAAATATTTATCTATTGTTGCGACATGTGTTCCCACTGAAAGGTTATTTTATACTGTCGGGCAAATACTAGCCGAAAGACGAAATTATCTTAAAAGTGAAAACATGGAAAAAATTTTATATCTTCATTATAATGAACACATTTAAATAATCATCTTTCCTTATACTATAAATAAACTGAGTGATGTGAATTAAATTTGTTGTTATTGATCAAATGTATAACCAAAAATTTAAATGTTTAATAAATATTAATTAATAGCAATAAAATATTTCGTTTAAAAAAAATAAATAAAAAGGCCTAACTTGGTTATTAAATACTTGGATGAGACTAATGGTCAAACGGAAACGGTTTCACTTAGTCGGCATTTTTGTTCGACTGCCTGTTGCTCGATGTTGAACGAAAGATTGCGTTCGTATTCGTGCTCCTATTTGCGATTAAATATGAAGTCAGTCAGTATGAAGTTGGATGTGACTAATGGTCAAACGAAAACGGTTTCACTTAGCCGACATTTTCATTCGACTGCCTGTTCCTCGATGTCGAACGAAAGATTTCGTTCGCATTCGGGCTCCTATATGCGATCAAATATGAAGTCAGTCAATCGAAACCTGTTGACTTGGAGGAACCAAATTTCAGTTGAATTCCAGTAACTGGCTTTCGCTCGAGGAAAAGGCTATATATTTGTTCGCTAATGTCAGCACATTTGAAACTGAGGAACCAACATTTTTTAACTGAAAGTTTTGAAAAATGTTACGAGTCCATTCGACTTGAAATGACAAGATCGTGGAATCCAAACCAAATTTGTTTTCTCGGGCAGAATACTTTTATACAGCACTTCTGGTATTGCTATAATGCAAACTTTACTAATACTTTGTTCCTCGATCTCAAACGAAAGCTGGTCACGAATTGGACTAAAATGGTGTTCTCCAAATCAAAAGGTTTCGTTTAGTTGACTTAAGGTGGCTTGCATAAAACGGATTCGAGGAAAAACGGAAATTGTATAAGAACCAATATAGGTCAGATGTTTTATTTATTTATGATACTCATTCTAGACAAGCTCCTTTAATAAACGTTAAGAGAATAACTTCACATGACACATAGTTTTGGGCGATTCGTTTTATGAAAACAGCCCTTTCATCTTTATGAAGTGTCATGGTACAATACACAGGTAAACCGTCTGACTAACGAGATTATTTGGATTTTATATTTTTGGATGTTGCTCAAACATTTGACAAGGTCTGGCAAGAGGTCTTAATATATGTATAAAATTAGGAAATACCTTCCAGCAAACACTCATTGCCTCCTTGAAAACTATTTGAAAAATAAAGTTTTAAGAAAAAACATGGAGAGTGTATTTCAGATGAACGCGAAATAAATGCTGGGAATCCGTAAGGAAGTGTTCTCGGCCCTTTTTTATCTTCTCTTTACAGCTGACATCCCAACTAGTACGGGCTTGCTCACGTCCACTTTAGCAGATGATACTGCAATACTGAGCTGCCATAAAGATTCTCCAAACAATATAAACTTGGATTGGTTACTGGAGAATAAGAGTAAACAAAGAGCAAACAAGTTATATTTACTCCGAACACAAAAACCTGTCCACAAATAAAACTAAACGACATACCGATTCCCGTATGTGACGAAATTACATACTTAGATATACACCATGATTGCAGGATGACTTGGAGAAGAAATCTTGAAGCTAAGAAAACAGATTAAAACGAAGACTCATCAACTGCATTGGGTGCTCAATTCGAACTCGAAATTTCAAATGGACTACAAATACAGCAGTGTAATTAAGCCAATTCGAAGTTATCCAATGAGTTCAGTCAAAAATACTACGAACAATTACCGGCGCACCATGGTATATGCGAAATGATAATATACAGAGATTTAAAAATACCTGTGATAAAGGACGAAATTCACCGCATCGAACAAATTCAACAACAAAAACTTTGACAACACACAACCGCTCCAGCAAGAAATCTAAGAATAACAACAAGTTCATCCCGTCTACGTAAGGGGATTTCCCAAAACTGTAATTAACCAAGAAATCCCAAACGCAACGATACAGAGACCGGCTTCAACATCAATCTAATTATTGATAATTGGATTAACCCCGTTTAGAATATACATAAGAATCAAATACTTATTGTTAGGCTCCTTCGGAGCAGATTCAATAAATCACGTCTTAAAAAAAAAGACCGTTCATCTTTGACGACAAAAAACAGGAAATTTGAAATAGAGCATTTTAACGTTTTCGTTGGCATTGAAATACAAGTTTTGTGGACCCTAGATCAAACTTTAGTTAATAGAATACGATTGAAAGCTTTTGTTCGACTTCAAGGCATATGTAGTTCTCCCGCCGCAATAAAACACTCGTATCTTTTTGTTGTCTAAATAAATATTGCAGTAGTTATTTTTTATTGTATAAATTATATCAATTTGTATCTTTCGTTTGCATATATAATAGACTTTTTTTGTATTTGATTGTGCTTAAAAATCTAAATGCCACAAAATAAATATGAAAATATATTGCACTCATGTACTTGTTACAACTTTGAATTGAAACAATTAAATCAATGCCTGTTGTAATTGTAAATGACGTGTTCACTATGTCTTGCGCGAAGTGAAGATACACAATAAAACTGCCTTTGAAATAATACTAATAAAGCAACTAAAATATAGATAGATATACCTTAATGTGTTATGTGATAGAGGGATTAATGGTGAGTATTGTAATGAAAGTTGAATGGATATTCTTTCAACTAGCCCTCGCTGCGGAGACCATCATATGAAAACAATAGTAGGTGAAAAATAATGCAATGACGAACCAGCACTGGGATCGAAAGAGTGAGGCAAAGAATTCATTCGTCAACTGCGACGTATCAAAATGTTCGCGTGAATACAGGGAGGGCATAAAAATGTCAGCTCAATATCGCCGAGCGGTCGTTGGACGTGGTACACCAGATGTACGGGGGCGAGCAGTAGCAATAGAGGACTTTACTCGCACGGGCTGGGTGACGGAGTCGGAATTATAGCTGAGATAGACATGCGAGAGATCAATGAAATCATTGGAGTCCTTGTTTGAAGCTTTGGAATCGGTTATATGTTTACGCATATTATTGCCTGTATAGGCGACGCATTTCAGTTGCCATTCACCGATGTCTTCATTCCAATGGGTATATTGATTAATCATCGATTGATATTCTTTGGGTATGTAAGAGTTTAGGACCAGCTCACACAGGGCCAATTCCCGCGACAGCGAACGTATGTTTTCGTATATGGCCTCCTTTTCGCGTTGGTGTTCCTGCTGTTGATCGGCCAACTCAGACTTGACGCCCATCAACATTTGCATGACCCGATGAATTTTTTTGGTTATGCCCGTATTGGCTTCTTGCAAAGAAGAGTAACGTTCCTCTATGTCTATTCGTTCAGTTTCCTTTTTTTGCAGTGTTTGTTCCAGTGTCTTTTCAGCCATTTCCCGTTCTTCTAGCTCACGTAAAGATTGTTCCAACAGTTTGTCTTGGGTTTGAGCCTTTTCCAGGAGATTTTCTCCACCCACCAAAATTTTGCCTTCCAATGACATAAGTTTGTTACGCAGTTGCTCCTGTTCCGTTTTGGTTTTGGATATTTCAATTTGATGTTCCCGTTTGCGATTCTCCAATGCTTCTTTTTGGACTTTTTTCATTTCTCTTAAACGCTGCTTTTCTATGGCTCGTTCGGTCATTTGATTTTGAGTTTCTGCCAACACCTCGGCTTCGATTTCATCATCATCTTCTTCATCCTCCACCTCTTCTTCTTCCTCTTGGGGTTCCTCTTCGTAGCCTTCCTCCAACTGTTTACGCAAACGTTCAATCTCTTCCTGGAAGTGCCGCAGTAGAGCGTCTTTGGGTTCCTCGTTGACGTGCATACGATTCTGTATGTTCTTAGCTCGACTGGCGTAACGTAATGTGGATATAGTCTCCATGTAGTTAGTGTCCGCCGGTGATATAGTGGCACACATGACGGTTTTCGAATTGCCACCCAATGAATCTTGTAGCAGACGAGTCAATTTGGAGTTTCTGTATGGAATGTGAGAGCTTTTGCCATCTACCAACGCACTTATGACGTTACCCAAAACGGACAAGGACAGATTAATCTTAGTTGCCTCCTTTAGACGTTGACCACTGGCCTGGGTCTTGCTTTGCCTCTCCGAGCCTGCCAAATCTACTAACTGTAATTTACCCATGCGTACATGTTGCTGACCCCCCTCAACTAGTTCACTTCTTTCGATAGTTATGGAGAAAATAGCATGTGAACGAGATGACTCCAGATTCATTTTGGTGGCGCCCACTACCCTATTCTTATTACCCAATTTCATGATGTTCTCCAGATCATCTGCATTGTGAACTACATAACCACTTAAGTCCTTCACAAACACCCCAATATCTGGTCTTTCCTTAACCTCTAAGCTCTTGGTGACATCTTTACCTAAGAGATCCCGAACCTCTTCGTTGTATATTTCCATATAGCTAACCCTAACCAAGAACTTCTGATTCTCCTTGGCCTTAGCAATGTGTCCAAAAATATGGGCAAAAGCATTTGGTATAATTCCCTTAGTCTGGGGACTATCGGGATTACCAGACATTGTATATGTCTTACCCGTTCCCGTTTGGCCGTACGCCAAAATGGTGCCATTGTAGCCCTCTAAAACCTTTTCCACTATGGGTCTTGCCGTATCCACATACAAATCCAATTGACTGCTGTCGCCATCGAAGACATTATCAAAGTAATAGTTTTTTGGTGGTTCATTGGCTGTGGCATGGGGTTTCACCACAGTTATGGCTCTCTTCAGTTTGTCCAACTTGATGACACACACAGCTCCAGCCAGCAATTCTAATCTGTCCATAGGCCTTGCTCGCACCACGACCCGGACATTTTCCACTTCAGCTTCCTGTTCTTGATTTTGTTGCTGATCGTTTGTCATGTTTGCTTGGGTATATTTTTGAGTAGTTTCTCACTTTAATTCTATTTATTTTCTGAAAAGTTCTGCCTGGATATGGTTGCTTAGCTAATTTTTTTTCCAAATAATATCGATTTTTTGCAACAGCTGACGCAGTTCTTGGAATTTTTTATGATTTCTTTGCTTTTGTATTTCGTATTCCAAAACAAAACTAGCCAAAAAGAAGAGTTGTATTTTATAGTAGCGAAAGGAAACTGATGCCTCGGTAACCGTTGGTACTACAATACTCAAAAACCGTAATGAAGCCAGTCTACCGATTCTTACGATACCCACCGAGGGCAGATTTACTGTAAATTAAAATGTTCGAACAACCCGTAAATTCGGCTTATATCTAGGTTATATCGGCTCCAAAATTTTTCCACGCTCAGAACTAATCGTTCAAAGAAAATATAGCTTAAACTCGCTTCGGCTCCAAACTATTACCATTGGATAGAACTTTTAATTTTAAGTAAAAAAAATTAAATAAAAAAATCGGGGGCAACGCCTATTTTCGGAGTTGTGGGCCCCCAAATTTTGGACATACAGGATGATACTACGAGTGTGGTGCCGTGTTATGGGACCGATTTCACAACTTTTTTTTGTATAAAACGAGTCGAAATAAACAAAAAAAATTAAATACATTTTTTCGATAACTTTCTTAGTTATCCACATATCGGATTTTTAAAAATATCCAGAAAATATTTTTTTTTTAAGACAATCGAGTGATTTTTCGGACTTTGCCACACATCGACTCCAGGTACAGAGGGAATTTTAACTCCCCTGCCTAATTGCAATATAAATTTAACGATTTTCCAAAAGTTCTACCACACGGTACGAGCAACATAGGTCCCTGCAAGGGCTACTTGGCCCGTAACTCCCAAAATAGGGGTTCCCCCGATTTTTTTTATTTTACTTTTTTTACTTAAAATAACGATCCCTACACCCAAAAAAATAAACAACAAAATTGGACGTGCCGATCTATGTTCCGAAAATATGAATATATATATTTTGGCAACGGCCCATATTTCTCGTTTTACAGGGCCCGAACCTTGAGTATATATACCCCTATATGCTACATATTATCCGGTAGGATATGGAAACATTGGTATCGTTGGAAAGCTTAGGGAGACTTCTCAAGAACCACATTCAGAAAAAGCATTTCCATTAACGCATTAAGCGCTAATTCATAATATTCGACTCTTGAAGTCCTCCATTAGCTCGGCCGCTCAGAATGATTTGTAACATTAAAAAATAGCCGAAGTCAGTGTTAAACCGTTCGCTTTGAAACATAGAAAAACTCCGAAGACGGTGTTGAAACCTTCGCAGAGGAAAAACTGTCTAGCCCGCAGAAATCTTTGAAACATAAGAAAACTGTCGAAGCCGGTGTTGAAAACTCAGAGGAGAAAATAAATTAGCCCGGCAGAAGGCCGCCCACACAGAAGGCTTTGTAACAAAAAAACTGCCGAAACCGATAAGCTTAATTTTTAATTAATTTTTAATATCACAATTTTCAACTCATTATTGTATTTTGTTATTATTGGATTTACGTATACATTTCAGCTCAAACGATTCAAGAATCTCCTTCGAATTCCAAAGTGTCCACATATACATACTTTGACATTCGTGTAGATTTCGCTT
Organism: Phaonia tiefii; assembly: GCA_963931995.1. Classification (NCBI taxonomy): domain Eukaryota; kingdom Metazoa; phylum Arthropoda; class Insecta; order Diptera; family Muscidae; genus Phaonia; species Phaonia tiefii. The sequence continues at coordinate 66,243,178 of OZ008369.1, forward strand.
CATTTTGGCAACAACTTGTTTACAAACATTTAATTTGTTTACTCATTGCAATTCTTTTTTACAATAAGTGTGTTTTTTTTTTGCCCCGCAATAGTTAATTATAGCTTAATTTGTATGGGACAGCTTAGCGATATTAAGTGGCATTTCAATTTCCCACCTAAATTCCGACTTGAGCAATGACAATGTTGCCATATGTTAAATTTCAAGAAATTGCAATAAAAAGTTATCGGGTTGGAATTTGTATAGTTATATACAATAACAACAACAACAATGGTGTCCCATAACATCCCATGAAGGGATTGGGGAGAGCTTCTCACAATCAGTGAGATGTGCGCTTTCTAGTTTTACACTCACTGATTGGGACCTACAGTTTTACACCGGTTCCGAACGGTATTTTGGGAAGCATTTTCATGGCTAAGTACTCGATAGTGTCGCCATCACTAAGCGAGGTGACCGTCGTCGAAAGAAATGAAAGGTGGTTTGAGCAGGGATCGAACCCACGTTCTCATGTACAAGAGCCGCATATACAATAACACTATTAAAAATCTGCTCGTGTATTGAAATATTCAATGAAGAGAGTAAGAGAGAGAACAGAGAATGACTAGGATTTCACTCGATGTGTTTGTTGGCATTTGAGCGAAGAGAAATTTTGACTGTCTACTTGTACATCGTTTTTGTTATCGTAGATAAATTTGGTTATCATTTCTTGCGAATGAAAATGTTATCAAGGAGAGATTCAAAAGCAGAAATTTGCAAAATGGCTTACACATTTTAAATTCATTAAAATTATTTTGTTTATTGGAAGACTAAGTATACTTTTTTTCTCTAAGTTTGAAGGATTGACTTTTATTTCCGATAGAAAACAAAATTGGAAGTAAATTGTTAACAACAACGCTCGGTAAATGTTATACATATTGATCATGGTAGAATTATCAAAAGTATTACACTAACATAAATAAGTATAAAAGTACATCACGAGATATTAATATAACAGACTTCATAATATATAATAAGGCTGTATTTTTATTCCATTAGCTATCGCCACTTACGACTTTCCAAATAAAACGATCCACACTTAATACTACGAAATGTGGCAACATTTGCTGTTATGGGTGAAAAAAATCGATATGGCAACACGTGGCAATACAGTGCTAACAAATACATGGTAGCAGCACATGTTGTTGCAATAATTCCACCATGTTCAATATGTATAACATTTACCGCGCGTTGCTGTGAACAATTTATTTACAATTTTGTTTTCAATCGCAAATAAAAATCTATCCTTAAAATTTAGAGATATAAAATAATTTTAATGGAATGTGTGAAAGCTCATTCAAACTGACACCGCAAACAAGTTTAAAAACATAGGTTAAGCGATACAAAATGAAAACGCGTTCACAGCACGCTCAAAAACTCCCAAATTAGCAATACAACCATGTGGTAATCAGTTCCTGTTCCTTACTAGTGAAAGAAGAAGAACTGACAACTATTTGTTTGCATCATAGAATAATACATACCATAGAAGCTTTTATTCCCTCAATAAATTAAACGTCATAGGTACGATGGAAAGTAAACATTGGATGGTGGAAAACATGGGTTCCATAATACCAGATAGAGGCAATAGTAAGCAACGTCCAGCAAAGGAACAACAACAGAATTTTGTGTGTTTGTGGCAAACTAGTTGTGTTAAATACAATACAAATGTATACCAACGATAAAAGTCAATAAAAAAGTGCAAAATATATTTAAATTTTTCAGTTCTACACCAAAACGACAGGAAAAAGTTAAGTGAACATATTTTGCAACTCCACCTGGTGTAAGTTAATTTTAAATTTAATTGCTCTCATTTCCATAAACCTACGATGAAGAGTGTGAAATGAAACGTCAGATGAGAGAATAGGTTTATCTATGTATGTATTATTCTATGGTTTGCATTGAAAGACGGACAGTGAACATATTTTATTTCTGAACATTTTAAGGAAGTTTATTTTAATGAAACACAAAATATAATAACATACAATATGAAACAATTAAATTGTTTTTAGGATAAAATAAATATAAGCACACGACAAACTGGACATCAGACGAGAACAGCGTCGTTCTATCGCTGTGGGAGGATAACATCGACGGCCTGCTTGGGAATAGGAGAAATGGTCATATGTATGTATGTACCAAGAAATGGCGGATAGAATGTGAAAAAATTGATATTCTTTTACCGCGTCTATCCCTTACTTACGAGCATCCATACCGATCGACTGCATATATATTACTAATAAGTTTGAAGTTCTTTTACAATTATCATTTTTAGTACGTTTGCGATGAAGAAACTGCATTTCAATTTTATTGCGAACGAAAAAGGTTTTTATTTTTAAGTTAGAATTTTCGTGTGCAGTTTCCTTTTTGGAAATTTGTTGTTTTTGTTACTCAAAATTTGCAAAACAACGTAAACGTCAGAAAGCAAAGTGTGAACGGCCAAGATTTCAATGCGAGTTTTTAAGATGAAAACTCTTAAAAATTTGCCAGTCTGAATGAGCTATAAGCCATTTTGCAAATTTCTGCTTTTGAGTCTCTCCTTGATAACATTTTCATTCACAAGAAATGATAACAAAATTTATCTAAGACAATTTTTTGTTGCCATTTCTTGAAATTTAACATGTGGTAACATTTTCATTGCTCAAGCCGGAATTTAAGTGGAAAATTGAAATGCCACTTAATATCGCTTAGCTGTCACAAATTAAGCAATAATTAACTTTAGCGGGGTAAAAAAAACACGCTTAATAATTAAGAACAAAACTAAAACCAAATTATAAATTAGACAGACAGACAGATAGTAAGGATAAAGTAAATTTACATATGTAAAGGAATATATAGCACTAATGCAATCGGTTCAAATGACAAATTATTCAGACTTTGTAGTTTCCCAACTACCAGTGAAATCAATAAACTCATATAGCTCATTAAAGTCCCGACACATTCTCCTAACTGGATCAAAGGACGCAAAATTCGAACGCTGAAACTCGATGTGAATGAGTTTATAGTACCTCGTGGGTCTCAATGGGACATTTATGAAAATCTTAGATAACAGAAATTCAGAACAATTCTAGATCGTCTTTGGAATTGTCTACCAGGTATAGTCGTTTAAACAGGTGATGAAATTTTGTCTACGTCATTTTTCTTTTCACTTGTCAAAATCATATGTATTTTGTTTTTATCCTTTTTTATATTCTTGTATTGTTGTTATATATTTGTGTAGAGTTTGACAACTGAAACTAATGAACGAAAATAAAATGTCTGCTGTTGCTGCTTACAACTCCACCCCTTGCATCAAATGTTGTCACATTTCGTAGTATTATATTAGTATTATATTATTTGGAAAGTCGTAAGTGGCGATAACTTAACGGAATAACTTAATGGAAATTTTCGGGATTATCGGCGAGTTTTCTTATGGAGTTTAACCATTATAAGCCGGAAAAAGCGATAATCTTAGTAGGTATAACCTCAGTATAATAGTATTAGTTTTGTGATTAGCTTCAACTCAAACATTGATTAATAATCTGTAAATATCTACTTAATTGGAAAAATGGGCGAAGTCGCCACGCCCATTCTGGTACCTCCCATGGAAAAGCTTGGTGGTCGTCCGTCTTGTCAATTCACATTTCCGATCTTAATGAAATTAGGTTTCATGTCAATAAAAGCCAGTCACTGATTAAGACAAAGGTTGTTTTGCCACGCCCATTTTTGTACCTCCCACACAAAATTTATTCGGCCAGATAACTCCAGTAAAACTTTGCCGATCACAATGATATTGTGTTAGTGACCATTATTTGTACAAACTTATTTACCTCCCATACAAATCGACACATTTAGCAAAAAATCATATTTCTTACAACTTTTTTCTCGTAGATGTGATTAGCTTCAACTTAAACATTGATTAATAATCTGTAAATATCTACTTAACTGGAGAAAATTGGCGAGATTGCCGCGCCCATTCAGGTACCTCCCACACAAAAGCTTCATGAAACACTTCTGATCTCAATGAAATTAGGTTATAGGCTCATGTCATCAAACGCGAGACACCAAGTAAGACAAGGTTGATTTTGCCATGCTGATCTTGGTGCCTCCCATACAGAAGTTGTACAGCCTGCCGGTTGTTCGGCAAGATAACTCCCGCAAAACCGAACCAATATTTATGAAATTAGGTGCTAGACAAAATTTAGTCAAGTGCCACTCTTCTATGGAAAATGAGTCGTTTTGCCACGCCCATTCTGGTACCTCTTGGTGGTCGTCCGTGTTGTCAATGTGATAAGTCGCGTGAGATACTTCTTAAGATCTTAATGAAATTAGGTTATAGGCTTCGTGTCATCAAGCGCCATTCACCGATTAAGGCAAGGGTGATTATGCCACGCCCTACCAATATAAGTTGTGCGGCGGGCTGGTTGTTCGGCAAGATAACTCCCGAAAAACCGAACCAATCATTATGAAGTTTGGTACTACAGGAAATTTAGTCAAATGCACATAAAACTTGGGCGGATAACCGGTTGATCGACACGATAACTCTCGTAGGCTACAAGTCATCTTAATGAAATTCGGTACTTTGAAATATTTTCCTATAACTTAAAGATTAACTTCTGTCCATTAACTACGCCCATATACGTATGTACCTCCCACACATAAGTTGAGTGACATTCTGGCTGGTCGACTCGATATCTCCCTTATACCACAACCGATCTTAACAAAATTTGGTACTGATCAATATTTTGTGCAATATTGTGTAAAAAGAGATGAACAAATTTGCCATGCCCATTTCTAGACTGGTACTCCCGATAACTCCCTATCATCACTTAGAATTGTAATTAAGTTGGGTATTGAGTATAGTTAGCGCAATACCACTCTGCTGTTGAATATTATCACATTTGCCAATACTCAATAGAACTCGGTCGCAATGGATGACTTCGAGTGAGGGTATGTTTAAGTCCGTTCACCCGATTTAAATTTCTGTACTGGTTTTGAATGCAGTCCACTCAAGAAAACATTTTTCCAGTCTATATAAAAATAATTTTCTTCTTGGTGCAAAGAGGATGTAGAAGTAGAGAAGAAAAACCTTCGTAATTTGGCAACCCTCGTAGAAGAGAACAACAAAGTCGTCGCGATTCACTCAAACGCATTTCTCTCTCGCGTCATAACTTGATTATTTCAATATATATATGGTTCTCATTTGTATAGTTAGAGCTCTTCGCACTGCAAAATATTTTCCCGATTTCGTATCAAATGTCCTAACAAAATCCGAAGTGTTCGCACTGGAATATTTGCTAATTTGATTGAACGTCAAGGCGCATTGACTAGGTAGTGTTACTACGACAACAAACACAATAAGCATTTTGCTTTGTCAAGTATTTTCCACAAATTCAGCAAAAATGTATTCCAAAAATAAAAGAAAACAAAAAATTTATGTTTGAAAAACAAGAAATAGCTAAGAAATAACAACAGTAAATAACTCGGCTATTCTAGTAGTACCACCACATACAGCATGGTACTTAATGAAAATCTGATATAAACAAAAGAGATGTACAAGTTGAAAAGAAAACCCCACCGCAATGTGGAAACCGCGTCATAACTTGATTATTTCATACTTTATGTAATTTTATATAAACATGGTTGGCATTTGTATAGTTATAGAAAATAACACTGTCAACAAGCTGATCGTGTATTGAAATAATCAACGAAGAGAGTAAGAGAGAGAGCGGAGAAATGATGCGCTTCACTCGTTTTTCTGTTCTCTTCTACGAGGGTAGCCACATTGCGGTGGCTTTTCATTTTCAACTTGTACAACCTTTTTGATATAAAATAACAGCGTTGCGTCACACCGGCATCACAGATTCTGGCCCATTTGAGCGAAATCTGACAAATGTTTGAGATTCCAGCACTGTCAAAATTTATGCAGAAACTCTGTATTTCGTTGCCATTTCGTACGAATCTCAAAAACTGCGGAAACTCGGCATAACTGCATCCCGCTTAATAACGCATTTATACTAGAGATGTGCGCGTAAGCGGTTTGGCTCACGTCACGCACGCTCACGGAAAATATTTTTTTAAAAGAAACAACAAATTTTATTTTAAAACATGTTTATACTGCATTCGAAATCTAGAGATATCTAGATTTCGTGGCAAAAACATCTAATTTTCCATACACAAATCAGCTGTTCGTGTGCAAAGCAAATAGTCTTATTTTATTAGGGAACGAATAATTTGATTTTATCAAAAAACAATTACATTTTAGTGCATTAAAATTCAATTTAATTAAATAGATTCAATTCAATGAAATAAAATGTTTTTATTAACACTTTACATTTAATTATATGTTTCGATATGATATAATAGGGTAAAAACATATGAAATCAACCGAAAATATTAACATTTCTGACCTCATCACCTCCAAATTTGATAAGATTTTGTACACATGATCTATGGATCGGCACAATAATATTTGCCAACTTTCAGATATATAGCCTTCCAACTTTCAGAATTATGGCCATTCCAAGTTGGAAAAAATCAATAAAAATGCACTCAGATGTCTTAACACAATTTTTAATATCTCGAAAAGTATTCATTGTACGTTAATAATCAAGGGCTCATTTTACAGATACGCTCTTAAAAAAATTTTTTTTTTTAAATTTTCGATCAAGGATAATGTAAATAAAAAAAGGACTAAAATTTCCAAAGGATATATCTCGAAAATCAATATTTTTAAAAATTTCCAAAAAATATATGTTAATTCTTATTATGTTTTGTACAAGTCTGCCAAATTTCGATGTGGAGTCTTTATTACAACATGAGTTATTAAGAAAAAAGCAGGCGAAGGTTTATGTATTTCATGAAATGTACCAAAATACATAAAGGTGACAAATTACAAAAAGAAGGACAAATCAAATGTAACGGAACTTTTCGACTTTTCTTTGCTTAAACTCTTTTTCTCCATTGCTAAGCCTTTAATAAAAAGTAAAACATAATGTATTATCATTATTAAACACTTTATTACAGCATATTTATTTATTTCTGAAGGATTTTAATTAAAAAATCTGCATCTGCCGAGTAACGCCTGACTTTAATTTTTTTTATCTACAGGTTCAATAGAATGCAGCTTTTGAGTTCCAGGAATAGTACGCAAATCTTTAAAACGAATTTGAAGGAACCGTGCTTCTTCTTCGTGGTCTTTTAGAGTTAAAAACTCGAAATTACAGTTCAAAAGATTTTGCAGGCACCATTCATATAATTGTTTTGGAGTAGTTATTTGACCTTGTAATGGACGCTGTAAACTAGCTCGACGTGCCTCTTTCTTTACGGTACCTCCAAGACCGTCACTTGGGCCTTTTCCATGGCTTGTTGCAAAAAAATGCCACTCAGCATTACATCCAAAATCTTCCATATGATAACATAAATTGATAAAGTTCTTTTTATTTTTGAACTGGGCAGCACTACCGTCTGAAAAATATGTGATTTTCTTCGGGGTTGTTTTAAACTTTTTTCTCAAAAATACATTCAGGTGGCGATGGAACAGGTGAACAACTACAGAATCGTGTACAAGACAATCAGATATTATTATGAAGTTTGTATGTTGTGTTTTTCCATCTGATTTAAAATAAATAGCAATTGGGTATAAAGTGGCCTGAGAGTTGTTCCAGTGAAATCCCTGGACTGCATCCTGAATAGTAAAAGAAGCATTTTCTGAAAAATCGCAAACTGCTATATACTCATTTTCTTCCAAATTTGATTTTCTTTCGCTCAGATATGCTGCCTGCTGTTTTGCAATAAATGAATGAGGTAATAGAATTTCAAGCTTTTCACATAGGGAATCCACAAAAACGTCGGCTTGGCCAATCATGGTCACCAAATTATCCCTATCTACACTTACCCATTGTTTATATGTTATGTCATCAATATAATTTTGCTCTAGTAATTGATTTAGTTTTGCTTTTAAATTTTCAATTCCTGGACACTTGTTACATTTACGTAGGTGACACTTTGAAGAAGATGGAATGCATGTCATTTGTTTCAAACAATCTTTGTAACATTCAAGCTGATAATTCGGAACACCAGCAGTTAATTTTTTTAAATTTATAGCATCCTCGGACGCTATATATTCCTCGGACGAAGTTGGCAAAACTTGGAAATACCTATTTTTATTCCATCATGTCGTTCCTTGAATAAGGCGTACATTTCTCTTAAGTTTCCAAGCAAAAGTCTTTTATTTTTCCTGACTTTTGTACCATTTTCAAAAACAGACACGAAATCCTTCTGTCCGGGCATACACCTGCTGACGTCATCGGATTCATAAAAGGATTTTACTAAACTGCTTGTCACTGGTGAAATTGGACTTCCCAATTTTGGGACTTCCCTTTGTTTCAACCAAATGCTTAACTTTTCGCGCGATATAGTTTGTAACCAGGAATTCTTCCTCAATTTTATGTATTGTCCAGCTTTTTGGTAAAATTGTTAGCAGTTGGATTTTCTCACTATTTTTTGTTAATGTTTTAAACTTTTCTTTTAATTGTTCTATTATTTCGGATTGTGGGCACATATGCGAAGTTGATTGTGCTGAACCGTGGAAAATTTTGTCTTGAATCGAATCACTTATTTTCCTGAATTTTGCATCTCTGTACCGATTTTGATGTAACTTCTTCTTTTTTATCGGAGATTGTTCCAGATACGGTAAAGATTGGTTTAATTTTGAAATAGCAACTTCTTCCGTGGCCGTCGGTGGTGCAATGGTTAGTGTGCGCGGCTCTTGTACATGAGATCCTGGGTTCGAACCCGGCTCTGACCACCTTCAAATTTTCTTTCGGCGGCGGTCACCTCGCATAGTGACGGCGACACTATCGAGTATCTAGCCATGAAAAAGCTTCTCAAATTACCGTTCGGAATCGGTGTAAAACTGTAGGTCCCAATCAGTGAGTGAAAACTGGAAAGCGCACAGCTCAGTGATTGTGAGAAGTTTCTCTCCAGTCCCTTCATGGGATGTAATGGGAAACCATTTATTTTTTAACTTCTTCCGTGCCTGACGCAATGTCATCTTCTTCCGTGCCTGACGCAATGCCATCGAAAGTATCTACATTTTCGTTTATGTCTGAACCTTCTTCCAAATTAGATTTATTAGATTTTTTCAGATGCGAAAATTTTATTCTACATGTCCCACAAATTTTATTTGAGGTCGTAATGTTTTTATCCTTAGTATACTGTAGCATCCATTCTTGGACTTGCCTTAAACTTTTATTGCACCCAGTGTGACCGGATTTTTTAAAAGGATTACAGCAAAATGTTGAATTGAATGGCATATTTTTTATTTAAATACCACAACCGAATGAATTGTGGACGACTTTTTTGTATTGACAATAATTATAATTTATTTAAATATTTAGTCTTTTTTTTGCTTTTTTAAACGATCAAGTCACTTTAAAACTATAACTCTTTGACGTTTAGTACTTATGAAATCTAGTATTCAACTGAAGTTTGACTTAAAGTCTCTGAACTATTTATACTGTTTTTTTTGGTACAAAAAATAGATTTCAGGTAACAAAATAAACGCCTTGCTTTTCTTGAATTGGAAAATTTGCGTGAACTACGGGTCATAAAATGTTTTTTAAATAGGGACTGAATTTGCTACTGCCAATAAGCCGACCACAGGTCATAAAATATTTGTACATTTTTTGTGTGAACAGGCAATAAATATTTCGCCTAGGTTGTAAAGTCGAAAAAGTTCCGTTACATTTGATTTGTCCTTCTTTTTGTAATTTGTCACCTTTTTGTATTTTGGTACATTTCATGAAATACATAAACCTTCGCCTGCTTTTTTCTTAATAACTCATGTTGTAATAAAGACTCCACATTGAAATTTGGCAGACTTGTACAAAACATAATAAGAATTAACATATATTTTTTGGAAATTTTTAAAAATATTGATTTTCGAGATATATACTTTGGAAATTTTAGTCCTTTTTTTATTTACATTATCCTTGATCGAAAATTAAAAAAAAAAAAAATTTTGAATGGCGCATGTTTTTGTCTGTAAAATGAGCCCTTGATTATTAACGTACAATGAATACTTTTCCAGATATTAAAAATTGTGTTAAGGCATCTGAGTGCATTTTTATTGATTTTTTCCAACTTGGAATGGCCATGATTCTGAAAGTACGAGAGCTAGGACACTGAAAGTTGGCAAACGCTATTATTATGTTTAACTTTCCCTTCGTACCAAATATCATCCAATTCGAAATCGGTGCGGTCAACTCATTGGTTGATTTCATATGTTTTTACCCAATATATAAATGTTTTTAAAAATGTATGCAATAAAAATATTACATTTAAGTATTAATCGTCTACACAAAAAATTTAAATTTTAAATTTTATCTGTTATTACTTGAAAGCCGACTTTGCCTTTCTTCTAAAATACGACCAGTCACAGAAAAAATGCGTTCGCTAGTTGCAGAATTTGCAGCTATATTCAGAATCTGCTTAGCCAACTCTTTTTGTATATCGTTCTGAAAACGTAATGTCTGCACCGGGGAGAAAAATTGTTTGTTTACTGGAATGGTTTATTTGGGAATGAGAGAACAATGATACTCACACACGATTCACGCATGGTTTTTAATTTAAAACTCACGAACGATCATGCATAAGTGATTGAGTTTTCAAGCAATTTAGTTTTGGTTTGGTGGCGGCGACGTGTTGAACAATTTTCGATCGGCTCCGTCTGTCTACCAGTTGATTTTTTGTGTATGTGTTTATTATGGTTGCATTTTTTTAGTAACTAACAGTAAGGCAGTTTTTTTTATTCCATTAAGCTATCGCCACTTACGACTATCCAAATAAAACGATCCACACTTAATACTACGAAATGTGGCAACATTTGCTGCAATGGGTGGAAAAATCGACATGGCAACAGGTGCCAACACAGTGCCAAAAAATTCATGGTAGCAGCACATGTTCTTGTATCGTTCAGTTGTCAAACTCTACACAAATTTATAGCAAGAATACAAACAAGTATAAAATCAAAATACATATGATTTTTGTTGGAAGTAGTAATTTCAAATAAACAAAGTAGGCTCAATTACTTTATGTAGAAGTTGACATGTTCAAATAAAAGAAAATGTTATTCTGTCCTGTCTATTCACACAAAGCACATCGTCTTTTATTCCGTTTTGCTGCTGCTGCGATATATGGGCAATAGGTTATGGGCTGTCGCTTTTATATTGGTGCGAAACAATAAAAAAGTTTAGTTGGGCCAATTGAGCAATTCGGAATTTTTGTGAGAATTAATAAATTGAGATGGCTGACGAGGAAAAGTTCGCTTTTAAACAATTCAAAGGACGTGAATTTGACAACTGGTTTTTCCGCCTGAAAATTACATTGGAGGAAAAAGGTGTTGCAAATGGCTGGAAAGCAATGACGCCGAAGCGGTAAATGTAGCTGGTGCACAGGTTGAGAGAATCAATAAGGAGGATTGTATCTGCAAGGTTCATATCACTCGACGTGTTGCGGATTCACATTTGGAATACCTGAAGGACAGACCTACAGCGTTTGCGATGATAAATTCATTGAAACCAATTTTCGAACGGGCAAGTGTGTGTGACAAACCTCTGTGTTAGCAAAGCGGAAGTGGCACGAAGCTGATGGCTGCGGCTTAGTTCGCCGGAAATGGGGGATTCTTTCCGCTTGAAGGTTGCACATTTAAATTATTCGTGCCTAAAAAAAAGAAACTAAAAAAACGAATAAAACATTCAACAACACATTCCTCGGAGGACCGAGATGGCGATGTCCTCTTCGACTGACCACCCCTATCATGACTTATTCAGTCATGCCATGACAAATTCGTAGCCGAAAGTTCATGAATTTGTCCCTAAATTATCCATGCCCTAGACTAGTAAATATTCGCTACATTTCAACCATTTTGAATAACACTTAACACATCATTTCAATATAAAAACTTAAACAATCAAAATTTTTATTACCGGGTGCATAATAGATTTTCACAATTTGGTCTTAAATTCGATTTTCTTAACTCAGTTTTCTTGTAAATTTACTATTCTGTAAATTTAACCATTTTATATGAAATTTTTATTAAAAATTTTTGAAAATTTAAATATATTTAGTTAAAGAACTTATATTTGAAGTAATGAGATTCAAATTTAATTTCTTCTATGAATGCATTAATTTCATTTAATTTTAATTTTTTTTTCTTAATATATTTTATGAATAACGGCCGTTATATTTTCCTAATGTTTTTAGGAATTTTAATGTTTTTATATCTAATTTTAAGTTTTAACCTTTCAAAAATCTATTTTTTTTTATTTTTTTAATATTTTCTGTATTATAATTAACTTATATACAATAATTTATTTTCTTTCTAGGTATTTTTAAATTTTATTTATAGAAATTTGTTTTTGATTCTCATCTTTTCGGTTATTTTTATTTTTTTTACATATACGTATTTATATTATCTCATATTTTACTATTTTTTTTTGTCGTAGATTTTTCAGTTATGCATTTTATATCTGATTAATTTCTATTATTTCTTTATTTCAATGATTTATGTTTTCTTTTCAGATTCTTGTTCTCTTTCCAGTTTTTTTAGGGTTATGTCTCTAATAGTTTTAAGTTTTTTATTTAATTTTGAATTTTAATATTAATTTTTTTCTTAACTTTTAATCAATTTTTTTTCAGGTTTAAATTTATTATAATTTAGGAAGCTACTGGGATGGTACATATATTACACAATCACTACATTCACGGACACATGTAACACGACGTCACTTTTGAGGTTATTATACATTTACGGGAATTTTAATTCAACTCAAAATTTTACGTTTTTTTCCTTCAATTCAAAATTCTCCGGATTTCCTGCACTTTCTTGCCCTTTGGCAACACTTAAGGCACGCTCTTACCTCTGTCTTTACACGCTGTTATCGAGGAAGAGGACTATATTACCTATAAGGGGTTAGGACACCGCTAGTGACACCTAGTGGAATCTCCTCTCAGGTTGATCGGTAAGTAGTCGAAATCTGTGCCAACTAGCCGTCGATTCTCTCACTTTTGGTTGTGGAAAATGCTGTCTTGGGAACCTCTAGTACACGGCTGCAGATGGCGTGTTTTCCGTTTGGTGCCCTAATTCCTTTAGAATAAACGAAATAAAATTACTTTTCGAGTAGGGATTTATTTGGGCAAAAAGGCAAAAATTATACGATAAATTTCCAGTAATACCCTTGAGGAATTACCTTATTTATAACCTTTTCTTACCCCTTTCTTTATTTTCCGCGTTTTTAAATGCGTTTCCGCTTTCCACAATTTTAAAAATTTTTCCCGTAGCACTAAAAAAAATCAAAATTACTTCAAAGTTATTTGGGTGCTAAGTATAAAACTTCTAATTCACCTTCAAACAACTTTTGTTCACCACTTTCACACTAACTCGTACGACCTTTACCTCACGTGACTTTCAGCAAATTGAAAGATCACACGTCACTCCTAACCTAACTAGCGACCTCTCTAGTTACAACAACACTTTCAATTCCATATTGTCGATATGGCATCACTTTAATTCCATAGTAACTAGCTATGGTATACCATACATTCCATTCAAGCATTTGTCACTTTATGTCACATTGACACTTTGCAGCGAATAATTTACCAATGTAAATGTAATAAAAACGGCTGCCGGTAGCCGTCACATGTGGCGACAGAAATTGGTGTCAGAAAGCGTATGTTAAATATGCGTTGTGCACACTGATAATATAACCACGCATTTTCTTGCATTTGACAAGTTAATACGTGAATTGAAGGCCTGTGGTGCTGAAACAAATGATCGAATGCTGGTTGTGTCGCTTATGATTACGTTGCCGAAGCAATCTGACATGGTAGTAACAGCATTGGAGACGATCGAACCATCTAAATTGACAATGGAATTGGTGCGGTCGCGTCTGTTGGACGAAGAAAGCAAATCAACGACTGAAGAGAAGTCGAATGAATTAGAGTCTATGCAAGTGAAATCAAAACAGAGCATTCAACTTTGGCATCGTCGGCTGGCACATATGAATTATGCAGATGTTAGGCGTTTGCGAATTTGGTCAATGGAATTGGTGCTATGAATAACGATGCCGATGCTGTCTGTGAACCGTGTGTTTTTGGAAAGATGTCTCGAAAACCGTTCAATGGTTCAGGCGGAGTACGATCGAGTCGTGTATTGGAACTTGTGCACAGTGATGTGTGAGGGCCAATTACGCCTAACACGTGGGATGAGCAGCGATATTTTGTAACTTTCATCGATGATTACACTCAATTCAGAGTTGTATATTTGATAAAGGGAAAGTTTAATGTTTTGGATATATTTCAGAGATACAAATCTATGACAGAGACGCACACTGGACAAAAGATTGCAAAATTCAGATGTGACAATGGTGGCGAATACACATCTAAGCAATTCAGAGCGATTTGCGATGAAGCTGGGATTCAAATCCAATACAGCGAACCGTACACACCGCAACATAATGGCGCGCTCGATGATCGCTAAGTGCAAAATAAATAAGGATTTTTGGGGCGAGGCGGTCTATTGTGCGGCATACATATCGAATCGCAGTCCGTCACGCACGATTGATTTGAATGCGACACCAGTTGAACTATGGACAGGTAAGAAACTTAATTTGTCAAGGCTTCGTGTTTTTGGGTCGCCTGAGTATGCGCACGTACCAGACCAGTTACGCCAGAAATTGGATTTGAAATCAACAAAGATGATCATGGTTGGCTATGGTGTGAATGGCTACCGCCTTTGGGACTCATCGAGGAACGTTATTGTAACACGACGGGATGTTGTGTTTGATGAGTCGCAACCAAATGCTCCGAATGTTTTCGTTGAGACAGAGTCAATCATTAACGGTGTTGACGAGGCGGAGAAATCGGCAGAGAGTTCGCCGGAGAGTTCGTCGGATAGCGATACAATCATGAACGGTGTTGACGAGGCGGAGAATTCGGCAGAGAGTTCGTTGGATAACGATACAACGAATATCGTGAGAGATGATGCTGGCCGACCTAATGTTGCAGATGCAATCGTCGATCAACAAGTCAGCGGGAACTCTCGACCGCAACGAAGACGTCAACCACCAAAACGTTATGAAGATTTTATCGATCCGGGGGAATATTTTTCTGCGTTTGCATTTAATTCGGACACATTGGACAACGCATTCAGTGTCATGACGTACGTTGACAATGTTCCGCAAACATTTGGGGAAATAGCTAAAAG
Source organism: Phaonia tiefii (assembly GCA_963931995.1). Taxonomy (NCBI): domain Eukaryota; kingdom Metazoa; phylum Arthropoda; class Insecta; order Diptera; family Muscidae; genus Phaonia; species Phaonia tiefii. The sequence goes on from OZ008369.1 coordinate 66,258,458, forward strand.
AGATGATGCGGCACAATGGATGGAAGCGGCTCTAAGTGAAATGGATTCACTAAAGCGAAATAAGACCTGGACGTTGGTCGAACGTCCATTGAATCGTTCAGTTGTCACCTGCAAGTGGGTGTTTTCCCGAAAACGAAACGATGTGGGCCAGTTAGCGTCGTACAAAGCGCGACTCGTGGCTCGTGGATTTACTCAAAAAAAGGGACTCGATTTCCACGAGACCTACTCACCAGTGGCAAGGATGGTTACATTAAGGGTGATGCTGGCTCTTGCTGTGGAACATGATTTCGAAATACATCAAACGGATGTGAAGACGGCGTTCCTCAACGGAAAACTTGAAGAGGACATATATATGGAACAGCCAGATGGATTCGTGCGCGGTGATTTTGTTTGCAAATTAAACAAATCGCTGTACGGATTAAAGCAAGCGTCCCGTGTGTGGAACGAACGATTCCACGGTTTCATGCTCGGAAATGGTTTTATACGTTCAAAATATGATCATTGCTTATATTCCTATAATGATGGAGAAGAAGTGGCATACCTGCTGTTATACGTAGATGATCTGTTAATATTGAGCGAAAACATCGAGATGACTATCAAGATCAAAAATATGGTATCAAAGGAATTCGGAATGCGTGACATGGGTGTAACAAAGAGTTTTCTTGGCATCAACATCGAAGTGATCGGAGCCGTGGAATCTTGAGAATAAATCAACGTGGCTATCTAGAGGATGTATTGCAACGTTTTGGAATGACCAATTGTAATCCTTGTTCGACACCCATGGAATGTCAAATGAAGTTGGAAAGGAACTCGACGTCTGAACTTGTAGACAAACCGTACCGCGAGTTAATTGTATGCTTAATGTACGCGGCTTGTACGACTCGTCCAGACTTGTCGGCGGCAGTGAATTATTTTAGTCAATTCCAATCGTGTGCTACTGAAGAGCACTGTAAGGCAGCTAAGCGGATGCTCAGATACATCAAAGGAGCAATTGACCTGAAGCTGGAATATCGTTACAATGAAAAATCCATCGTGTTGACTGGATACGCAGATTCTGATTGGGCTGGCGATATCAATGGTAGAAAATCGGTTTCTGGCAATGTAATAAAAGTGTTTGGCGCATTTGTGATTTGGATGACACGTAAGCAGTCTTGTGTTTCGCTATCGTCCACTGAAGCTGAATATAAAGGGTCCGCCATCTAACGTTTTCTTTCAACTAGTGCTTGTTTCGTGAATGGTAACACTTAGCTCATGTCTGATTGGAGAGATAATTAGTTTTATCCTTCCGCTGAACAAATATGGTTGTGTATACGCTGGGAAATATTGCGACATTACATTGAAAATCATGGTAATGTTGCAGAATGTGTGCGAAAATTGAAAACACAGCCGGCGCCCTGTTTTTGAATATCGCATTATCAGCCGCAGAGCTGATGTCGTTGGACTATTATTTGTGGGGTGCTCTCAAAGATAAGTGTTACGCCGACAAGCCAGAGACAATTGACGCTTTAAAGGACAATATTCGTGAAGCCATTGGTGAAATACAGCTGCAGATAATCGATAATGTGCTTAAAAATTTTACCGATCGTGTAGACTACTGCATGGTCAGCCGAGGCAGCCATTTGAATGAAATTATTTTCCATTATTAACCGGAAGGATTGTACTTTCAAATTAAAAAAAATTTGAGAAAATATTCAGTAGTTTTTTTTTATAGCATTTTCAAAAAAAAAAAAGTTATTTGGCGGTCCCGTTATATCATTGTGCTTAGCGACATGCGAAATTATGTGGATTCGTGGTTTATTGGTGGAAATTGGAGAACCACCCGACGAGCCAATAATATTGCATGAAGACAATCAGGGTGAATTGCGGCGTCAAATTCAACTTTGTACATGATCTAATACAAAAAGGAGTCATTACAGTCAAATATATTCCAACGAATGAAAAATTGGCTGACATCATGACCAAAGGATTACCAAAGGCGACGTTTGGATATTTACGAAATAAACTCGATTTAATACGGTTGAAATAATTATTTTAATTGCATTTGAACTTTATATAAACTTTAATGTACTTGCAATTATCAATCGAACTAGAATTATATCGATAGAAATTGAGGCAGAGTGTTGGAAGTAGTAATGTTCAAATAAACAAAGTAGGCTTAATTACTTTATGTAGAAGTTGACATGTTCAAATAAAATAAAATTTTATTCCGTCCTGTCTATTCACACAAAGCACATCGTATTTTATTCCGTTTTGCTGCTGCTACGATATATGAACAATAATTTTTACAAGTGAAACGAAAAATAACATGGAAAACATTACATCACCTGTTTAAATGATTATACCTGATAGATAATTCCACCATGTTCAATATGTATAACATTTACCGCGCGTTGCTGTGAACAATTAACTTCCAATTTTGTTTTCAATCGCAAATAAATATCTATCCTTAAAATTTAGAGATATAAAAGTACACGTAGTCTTCCATTAAATAAAATAATTTTAATGAACTTAAAGCGCCTTGGAGACGTTCAACAAAAAATCACAATGAAAACAAAGAAAAAGTGATGATTGCCGTATTTTGTTGAACGTTTGCGGGCAAGACACGAAGGCACACTAAAACATATGCACGTGATTGATGTAGTTTTTTGAACGTCTCCAAGGCGCTTAAAATGTGTAAGACATTTTGCAAATTTCTGCTTTTGAGTCTCTCCTTGATAATATGCTCATTCACAAGAGATGATAACAACATTTATCTAATACAGCATTCACACTGGCATCGATTTTCTTGATTTTGCCACTTTTGTTGATTTTAAGCAGAAATCAAGAAAATTTGCTTGATTTGCCATACGTTTTGACAGACGACAAATCAGGTATTTTTCTTATTTTTCTAGCAATCCGGAAAAAAATGCTTGATATCTCACACTACTAACGAATAGTAAGCAGGGTGACCGTCAGGAATTTTCAAAAAGTATCACAAAAAGGGGATTTTAAAATAAAAAGAGGCAACAATTTTTAAAAATTTTGCGAAAAAGTATCATATTTATATTTCAAGAAAACAAAAAAAAAATTGGTTCAAACTTAACAAAAAAATTCATAAGGTACATTGTATTTTTAATTATACAAGGATAATTTATATAATATAATTGTACATACATCACATGTATTATTTTAATATTACTATAGTCTAAATTCTTTAATATACTTTTTAATGAAATCTGTATTTGGCTTCCAGTTTTCTAAATCTACGTCTAACAAATTAAGAGCTGCAAGCATTGAATGACATGTTTGAACTTTTAACCTGTTGGTTAATTTGTTTTTCATTAAATTCAATTTTGAATTTTGAATTCAGCGCAAGCGCTGCTATGTGGTAAAGTTAAAACATAAACGGCGAATTGAAATAAATTCGGGTACATGTATTCGTTTAAATTATTTTTTAAATTACCTACTTTATACCAGAATTCTTCAACTTTAGTAATATCGAACAATTTTGTATATGATTTGTCATTTGATTTACTTTCTAATAACTTAAGTTCGTATATAAAATCTTCTGGATTGTTTATAATTTCCTTAAATTTAGTCACAATATCACCATAGTTAATATCATCACTTGACTTTATATAAAGAGGGTCTAAAACCTTCACATAATTTAGTTTTTTATTATTTAAATCAAATCTATAAAGTATTTCATCACAAATAGATTGATAAAATGTTAGTATATTGCATTTGATTGCTTTAATTTCTATTTCTGTTAAATTTACAGAACAAATTAACATTTCAGCTTCATGGCCTATATACATATTAATGAGATCTTTAATGTGAATATTGTTCTTGTAATCAATATCACAAATATTAGTACAATTTATATAATCCTTTTTTAAAAAATTACAAAAAATTTGGGTTAGTATTTTTTTTACGAGTGAGGTAAAATATATAATTTGAGGTGACTCGCTTTGAAAAGTTTTATTAGGTGTATTCATTATTTTAAGAATATAAGATAAAAAGCTTAAATATACCTTATTAATAACATTCAATTCCTGCTGAATTTTTCCAATTTTTTCCAATTTTTTGGCACATGTTTCCTCAAACTGTTCTCTTATAAAATAATGTTGCAATGCAGTCCACTGCTCCAGAATGCGATTAGCCACAGATTCGAAATAGAGCCATCTGGTATCACTTAATCTTAAAATCTTGGGCTCGGGGATGTCAAAAATTGCCTGCAGTTCTTTAAAATCGGATTGTCTTTTAGAACTTTTAAAGTAGTTAAAAATATTTCTTAGCAGTTGTTCAACTTCAGAGGGAATATGTTTTAACGATACGCTATTAATAAGGTTAATTGAATGGCAAACACATCCAATGTGAAAAATGTGTGTAACTTTTCTTTTTAATAAAGTAGCAACTCCACTTTTTCTTCCCACCATGCTAGAGGCATTATCAGTAGAAAACCCGATGAAATTTTTAAGAGGAATATTGTTTTCTTCCAATGTAGACAACAGAATATTGCAGAATATAAGCCGAAAAAAGGAGTCTTTTGTTTTTCCTTGATCCACATCGAACTGTCGTACAACCATAACTAAACATTTTTCAGACGAAATGTCTGTGGTCTCGTCGATGATTAAACTAAACATACATTGCTGCATTTATTCGACCATGCAGCAAAAGCCCTCATTTCCTAGGAACTGCACAACATTTTTAGATTTGGTCCGGCCACAAGTTACCTGCAATACATACACATAAGTAATTATATGTATATAACAAAATTATCTTATATACGTACCGATTTGGCTATAGATGAATCTGGGTAAATTGAGGTATGCAATTTGGTTATGTTGTCCATCGATCTAAAGGACTGATTTTTTAAAATCATACGGATCACCAACTTAATTTCTGCAATTGCAACATTGTGTTTCAATTCTAAGTTTTGCTTCAAAACAAACTTGTATATTTGCATATGCTCCCTATCTTCAGCTTTATTTAAATGGTCAATATGTTTTTTTGTTTCTGCATGCCGAGCGAGGTGGGTTTTTTGATTTATTAGGAGTTGTTTGCATACAATACAAATAGGGCGTTTGGTTTCTTCATCCAACTTAACCCACTTGAACTGTACTTCCCATTCGTTGCAATAGCTTCGAGAAAACTTTTGCCTTTTGCATACATTTATTGCATTGGAAGTACAAGCCACTTCGTTGTCTGATGATTCAGATGAACTTGGTTGGTCAATTGAGTCTATATTTTTTTGTGCTTCAGCGCAAGACATTGTTCCACCATTATTTTTAATTCTTACAATATACCTACATTTAATAATTAAAAGTAAGTATAATGTCTACCTATATATACAAATGTATATATAATAATACTTACTTATCCATAACAAAAACAATGAACACAAATTGAGCATATGGTTTTATTTCTAAAGAACAACTCAGATCTGATCTTTGAACGGTAGCAACTAAAACTATAAGCACAGATAAACCATATGGTAGAAATTATATGTGAAAACTCAGTGCTGTGACACAGTCGCGCTCACAACGAATACAAAAGGTTTATTAACATTACAAACAAGGATGGGTATTCATAACTTTTATCTGCAATATATTTGTTGTAGCTATAACAATGAGAAAATGTCGACCCGAAAAAGGTGCCAAATAACGTGTAAAAATAAAAAAATATCATCAAGGTATCACAGTCGCAAAAAAGTGGCAAAATTGCCACTTTAGTGGTACAACGGTCACACTGATAGTAAGTTTAATTACAACCATATCAATCACGGCGCATTGATGTGGTGGTACCACTAGAATAGCCAACTTTATATTTTTCTCCTTACTTAGGCATTTATTGTTTCTCAGACATATTTTTTATACTTTTCTGTTTACTTTTATTCCTGGAATACATTTGTGCTGAATTTGATTGTGGTAAAATACCAGACAAACCAAAATGCCGTATGTTGTAGGCTTGGCATGTTTCTTGTCGTAGTAACACTACCTCGTCAATGCGCCTTGACTTTCAATCAGATCAGGAAAATAACCAATGCGAACACTTCAGATTTGGTTAGGACATTTGATAAGAAAATATTTTGCAGTGCGATGAGCTAAAAGGCAACTTTCTGTTGCCATTTCTTGAAATTGAACATGTGGTGGCAACATCGTCATTGTTCAAGTCGGAATTTAAGTTGGTAATTAAAATGCCAATTAATATCGCTTAGCTGTCCCGTACAAATTAAGCTATAATTAACTTTAGCGGGGTAAAAAAACACACTTATTGTTGCATCAAAATGTACACTAATTGAAAATGAGGTCAAAAATTAAAAATTTGCCGGAAAAACAGAAAAATTAAGTTTGTGGCCATTGGATTTGCCAGTTTATTGCAAATTTGGGATGTTTTTGAAAAAACTTAACCTTTAAAATTGGATCAATGGGACAAATCAGTCGATAAAATCGGCTCACAGATTAAACCAAAAAGAGTCACATATATCGGCGGCAGCGTTAACTTCAAAATAGTTTTGGTGGCGGCGACTGTCGAACAATTTGCGATCGGCTTCCGTCTGTCTACCAGTTGATTTTTTGTGTATGGGCTTATTATGGTCGCATTTTCTTAGTAACAAAAACGATGTACAAGTAGACAGTCAAAATTTCTCTTCACTCAAATGCCAACAAACAAAACGAGTGAAACCCTAGTACTTCTCTACTCTCTCTCTTACTCTCTTCATTGAATATTTCAATACACGAGCAGCTTTTTGATAGTCTTATTGTATATAACTATACAAATTCCAACCATGTTGAAGTAAAATTACATAAACTATGCAAAAAGTATGAAATAAGCAAGATATGACGCGAGAGAGAAATGCGTTTGAGTGAACTCCTAGTACTTGTTGGTTCTCTTTTACCAGGGTTGCCAAGTTGCGCACATATTCTGGTCGACTAATTGTAAATCATCTTGTTAGTAACTAACATATACTTCGTTTACACGACACTTTAACACGAGTGAACTCGACTCGTGTGAGTACGATACGCAAAAAACCCGCCAGTTTATACAACTCAAGAAAACAGTGTTGAGTAGACATATGGTATGTCACTTTGAATACGTACAGAAAACAGCTGTACGTTGGTACATTTTTGTATCAGTTGGTATTCACCTAAACAGAATGTCGGCGTTAAAAATGTGCTTAGCGTCGTAGTCAAACGTTGTCAAAAAGTGGAAAAATAAACATTTTGACTCAGCTCAGAAACTTTTGGCGATGGTAAAAGTTTAGTGTAAACCAGAGATTTGTAGCTAATCCACATTTATCCCGAAATTGTAATAAAATAGAAAAATTTCCAATTTCATGTTTCGTAAACTGAAACAGGAGCGCTTAAAAGTTTTTTTATAGTGGGTACCCTGGTTAAGAAGGCATAAACAAAAAGCATCTGTTAGAATGCGTATTGGCAAAGGATGCGTTTATTTGGACACTGAACACGAGTTGACATTCGTTAACACGAATGTAAAAGTTGATTCTTGTCGACACGCTCAATTTTTTAGATACGGTTATGGCATGTGTTTATGTCTGCGTATCGAACTCACACGAGTCGAGTTCACTCGTGTTAAAGTGTCGTGTAAACGAGGTAATAGTTGTTGTTCAGTTTCTACAGATTAAAATGCTATGAGTAATAACACATTTACACCGCCATTTATCGCGACCAGGTTAGCGATAACCTTGTCTCTAATCTTTGCCGTTTACACCACCCACTTTGAGAAAATGTACATTCCAGGTGGCAACTCCGTGCTTAGACAAACTCCGCGGCGAGACAAAATTATCGAAGGCGGCGAAGCAACAGAAAATCGGGCCAACCGATAAAATCAGCTCACAGTTTAAACAATGAAAAGCTTCCAAAAAGTTTTTGGTTGCGGCGACGCATCGGAAAATTTCTCGATCGGCTTCCGACTGTCAAACAGTTGATTTTTTGTGTATGCTTTTATTATGGTTGCATTTTGTTTTAGTAACAAACAGTGTTGCATCAAAATGTACATCAGGTTAAAAATTAAACTTGAATTTCTACAGATTAAAATTGTATGAGTAATCTTCTGGGTTATAGCGGGTTAACAGAGTTAATTTTCGAAATGCGTTAATCTTGTTTGGTGTAAACGCCGCATAATCTTCTGGGTTAGCGTGGTTTCGGCGTAAACCTTCGAAATGCGCTAATCTTGTTTAGTGTAAATGTTAGCCGATATTTTCGGCTAAGACGATTTTAGAGGCCCGAATTACTAAAAAAATTCAAAATTTCTTTTAGCTCATTCGCACTACAAATTATTTTCCCGATTTCGTATCAAATGTCCTAACCAAATCCGAAGAGTTCGCATTGGGATTTTTCTTGATTTGATTGAATGTCAAGGCGCTTGGACGAGGTAGTATTACTACAACAACAAACACACCAAGCCGACAACAGTAGGCATTTTGCTTTGTCTGGTATTTTCCCACAATCAAATTCAGTACAAATGTATTCCAGGAATAAAAGTAACCAAAAAAGTATAAAAAATATGTTTTAGGAACAATAAATACCTAAGAAATGCGATAAATAAATAAGTCGGGTATTCTAGTGGTACCGCCACATCGATGCGCGTGATTGAAATGGTTGTAAACAAAGCAAATCAAGCCTTTTTTTCCTGATTCCTAGACAAATAAGGAAAATACCCGATTTGTCGTCTGTCAAAACTTGAAATCAACAGAAGTGGCAAAATCAAGAAAATCGATGCGAGTGCGAATGCTGTATTACACAACCAACGGAATGAACCTAAAACTAACGTCTGCCGAAAAATCACATTTAATATAGAATCAGTTGCCGCATGCGATTCATTTTTTGATGTGTTAACATCTATAGGCACCGGTAGGGTAAAATCTACACAAAGTCAACACATGCAAACAACACACAGCGTTATCTACGACACTTGTCTCTGCCTGAAAATGTCTCACACTTGTCTCTGCCTGAAAATAAGTAAGACGGTATTGATGTAGCGACAGCGAATAGTTGTCTTAAAAGACGAAGTTTTGCTACTCGTAAGCTTACGAACATAACACAATGTATGTACATGTTTCTGTTGCTTTGCATTCTCTTTGTTTTTTTGTGGGAATAAAAGAGCAAGAAAATAATGGCACATGTGCTTGCACTTGTCTTTGAATAATTTTAAGTATTAATATTAGTTAAATAAAACGTCATCATATGATTGAACGCTGTTTTTATTTTCCAAAATAACATTTACTAATGTGTTAATAGAAATCGAACAGGTACCGTGTAACAAAACGGTTTTAACACATCGCTCGTATTTGAAAACTCATTGTTTTTTTTTGTTACTCCAACGATACTCCGATAATTATGGCCCGTCTTCCTTTACCAAAGAGGATGTACAAATAGAGAAGAAAAAAAAACCGGCGCATTTGGCAATCCTCGTAGAAGATTACTAAAATGGCAACAAAACAAACAACAATTGTATTAATCAAATTGAAATTTTAAGCTGTCGTTGACATGAATTAGTGAGAAGAAGCTATAAGCTGTGTAAACTATAGTATTCTATAGAATCAGTGCTTCATGCACCATTCATTTATTTTATTGTTTTCTTTCATTTCCTAACAAAGTTGTGCTTCTGTCAAGGCAGTAATATTTACCCGTAATGTTTGTAGACAAACAGTTGTAATTTTTCAACGAAATTGCTCAAATGCCAGTATGAACGATTTCAATTTTGTTCGACAATTTAAATCCCAAATTGTCAGTTTCGTGGCTGTGTGAACAAGGCATAAGTTTCTGTTCCACCAGCTACAAATGTATTCCTAGTGGGTACTTTACACGTGTGCTCGCAAGCTACAAAATTTAGCAACTCTGCGTTTCTGTATCATTCTTGTAGTTGGGCGAAGAGAAGAGGAGGTAAATTTTATTTTTACAAGAAAAATATTCAGAAAATATATTACATTACAAATTAGGATAAAATTCGATATGAAATGTAAATGAAACAATGCAAATGTTATTTAGATATTGAAAAGGAATTGAGAACCCCCAGAGCAAAACAATTGCATGAAGTAACAAAATCCACATCCCGTCCTCGTTATTGTTCCCACTTAAAAAATTGCTAGTAATAAGACTAGCAGATGATTGATGATCACGAAGATTGTACGAGGAGTTAGTAAAGCATCCCATCCCGTTTCAAGTGTATACTTATTCGCAAGACAGCGGCATTACTGGAAGAACATGGACTGTGATTTATTGAAACCACCCTGTGAGGTGAGGGGCATGACACAATTGGATAGAGAGAAATTCAACAAAGCCATACAAGTACCACGTTTATGGGTAAGAGAAGAGAACGCCCAGCAAGTGCTGCCGGCGGTGAAGAAATTGTTGTTGAAAATGGAAAGTCTAAAACCAGTGAAACCATGTGAAGTGGATGGCAAGGCGGGCAGAGAGATTCTCTTACATCCTAGTCCGGTGAAAGAGTGGAGTGACTTGCCGGGAGAAGACTTGGTTAAGCATGAAGTGAAGGAGCAAAATTTTGCGTTTACTGAAATTCAATTGAGGTATGATAACTGGAGAGCAGATGAAATTTTAAAAGCTGTCCTTCCTGAAGATGAGGAGGGTATGACCTCCTACTCGCGCATTGGTCATATTGTCCATTTGAACTTGAGAGATCATTTGCTGGCGTACAAGGATTTAATAGGTCTTGTGTTATTGGATAAAGTGGCCAATTGTAAGACGGTGGTCAATAAAGCTTCGACTATAGATAATACCTATCGCAACTTCAAATTGGATTTGCTGTGCGGAGAGGCGCGATATCTGGTAGAGACTAAAGAGAATGGAACAGTATTTGAATTTGATTTCTCGAAAGTGTATTGGAATCCCCGCCTTTCCACAGAACATGAAAGAATTGTAGAAATATTAAAATCTGGTGATGTTCTCTATGACGTCTTTGCAGGTGTGGGACCTTTTTCTGTTCCAGCTGCCAAAAAGAAATGCTCCGTACTAGCCAATGATTTGAATCCTGAAAGTTTTAAGTGGCTCCAACATAATCTGAAGCGCAATAAGTGTCTTCAACAAGCAAAAACCTTTAACAAAGATGGTCGAGAATTTATAGAACAGCATTTGAAACAAGATCTATTGCGAAGATGGCAAAGTCAGGAGAATGGGAAAAACTACAACATCCATATAACAATGAATTTACCCGCAATGGCCGTGGAGTTTCTTTCAGCGTTTGTAGGACTGTTCGAAGAAGAGACTGGTAAAAGTTTAATAGACTTTTCCAAGGATAATATAAAATATCCGTTAGTCCATGTATACTCATTTGCCAAGGGCACAAATACCAAGGAATTGGTGGTACAGCTTGTGGAAGACAATCTAAAAACGCCTCTGGAGGAAAATCTACAAGGGGTACACTTTGTCCGCAACGTGGCCCCGAATAAAGACATGTACAGGGTATCATTTTATCTTACCAAAGAGATATTAACACAATCCAATAGTTTAAGTAAACAGGACGAGGAGGAATTACAGCTTAAACGTAAATTTCCGGAAAGCACTGAAGTAGATTCTGGTGTTTCACAAAGCAAATTCAAATGTTCGTAGCTTTAAACGATAAATCTGTAGTCTTTTTGAATAAATTGACAATAAAACAAAATAAACTTACTCAAATTTTCTTCTACATTTCCTAATTTACCTCCTTTCAGTGTAATTAAAAATGGGACGTAGATCTAAACAACACGGCAAAGCTCAGGGTGGAGGTGGCAATGCTGGATCAGCGCTCAGCAAATCTAAGAAAGCCAAAAATCTTTTCAAAGTCAATGATGTTAAGCAAAAGAAAAAACCCAAAGAAGTGCAGGGTAAACTTAAAAAGGTATAACTGCTACAAATACTTCATATTTGTTATGATTTCATTATAATTAATATATTTTTCATTTCAGATTAAAGAAGCTGTCGGTAAGAAACAAGAAAAAGTTGACTCTAATCTTCGTGAACTTCACAAGGATTTGGTTGTTAAGAAACCAGCACCTCCATCCACTTCGAAACCTCTTAAACCTGCTAAAAAACCAGCAAATACAAAGAAAGTTTCCGATAAATTGGGAAATTTGAAGTTTTAAAAAGATTTCCCTTTAAGTTATGTGGACGGATTACAGTTAATATTTGTTTAAGCCCCAAAGTCCTATCTTATCATCTTCCAATATACCTGGTATTTTCTTATTTTTTTAGTTTTAATTTCCAAAGTTTTATTTTAGTTTTAGTCGAATATTTAAATATGTTGACAAGCAAAACATATTAATCCCTTCAGTTGATAGTAACAACTAGAGAAAGAAAACCAATACATTTAATTACTAAATGTTCATATCGAAATTAATAAAGAAAACTCCCCTACCCACCAATATTATATTGACTGATAAATGCAAAGCGTTTGTTTACTACAATATGGTGTTCAAAAGGAACATATCCCGGGGCAGACCAAGGAATTTATTGTTCGTTTATGCTCTAAAGAGTAATTGAATTTCGCCGATGGAATGAATGTACCTGGTAATAACAGAGTAATACGTACAGCCATGGATACTAAATTAGCACAAATCTACTCTTAAGTTTGGCGTAGCAGTTTTTTTTTTTATCTTTTTGACTATCAAGCTAGAGTCAAACAATAATATTTTTCTGTTATCTCTATTCTCTTTTGTTCTGATTGCTGAAATGTCTAATTAGTCTTTTGTGTTGGGCAGTAATTTAGCACAACGCGAGCGGAACGGTTCTTAAAGGGTTTTTGGTGCGAATTTTGTGTCCAACCGTACTTTTTTTCTTTCAATTTTTGTGCAATTACTCGAAGATTTTCCCAAAAATGGGACGGGCAAAGATTGTGCGCCAGAGGAAAGCGCATTATATTCAATGTATGTAGTGAAGGCAAAAAGCCATGTGAAATAGAAAAAAATACTTAACCGATCCAGAAAACTGGTCTATACCGGCATGTGATGGAAATCGAACGAATCACAATTTTATTGCCATAATTCATAATATTGGGGAACCAATATTTTATATATTCTATATTTAATGGCACAAAAAGAGGTATAAATTAATTGATATCCATTATTTGGAAAAATAAACGTCATTATTATGTCAAATCGTATACTTCATATCTAGGATGGAGGTGGAGAAGTGTGTGGTGGAATTTCTTGCACTACCTGCAACCATGTTCCCTGCGTTCATTGCTAAGAATTTTCTGCACGTTCTGAGCGGATGAGGACGATTGCAAAACCTGCACAAAAAGGAATTAAATTTGGGCGGATATTTCGATTGGCTACTGGGACGATAACGACGGAGTTGTCTGTTATTCTTCTGGCCGGATGACATTTTTGGCATGTTGATCTGAAAAAGAAGTGAATGAAGTCAATGTAGTTACGATTCGGAGGACAAAAGTACCAATTTAGTTATTGGCCTAGTTATGATGCCTCTTTGAGTGACGACATCCGCAACTCTAACACGATTGTCAGACCCCACGTATACCGTAGATACTCTGCCAAGACGCCAAGAGTTTGGGGGAAGGTTTTCCTCTTTGATAACGACGAGGTCGTTTTCCTTTGCGTTTACCTCCGGACTTTTCCACTTTGTATGCTTTTGGAGTTCCTTGAGGTACTCAGTTTTCCATCGATTGCAAAATCCTTGACTTCATTCTCCGCAAACGATTGCGTATGGACAAAGGGGGTTCGTTGATTTGTGGATCATTTGGGGTTAAGATTGGAGAACCGATAAGAAAATGTCCCGGAGTTAATGCGGACAAGTCAGATGGATCTTGGGATATAGGGGACAAAGGTCGAGAGTTGAGACAAGGTAACAAACTCCTCATAGGTGAATTTACAACTACTGGAAACCTTACGGAAATGGGATTTAAAGCTTTTGACTCCTGCCTCCCACAATCCTCCCATATGTGGTACACCTGGCGGAATGCAATGCCATGTAATATTTTGATGAGCATAATTCGCGGCTACCGATTGGCGTGTAGTTTCCAGAAACTCCTTAGCGAGGATTTTTGACGCACCAACGAACGTTGTGCCATTATCTGAATGTAAATGGAGGGGACAACCACGACGAGATACAAACCGGCTAAAGGCTGCTAGGAAAGCAGGTGTGGATAAATCTGACTTGGCTTCAAGATGTATGGCCTTTGTGGAGAAACATATAAAGACACACACATAACGGGACGGGAAATCTCGGATCTTTCTGGTGGCAACGCAGCCATAAGCTGCTTTTGACATTTTCTCTTATAAATAAGGCAGGGCTTGCAGAGTTAATTGTAGCCTTTATTAGGTTCTTTACCTTTGGAATCCAGAACTGAAATCTTATAATTCGAAGTACCAATTGATTTCCTCCATGCAAACTGATAGAATGAACAAACCGAACTAACAGTCTAGAAAAATTGCACGCATACGGGAGGATAATTGGGTGCCTTTCATTATAAGATAGCCCTGGGGAATATTCGAGCCTGCCACAGGAACGAATGAGGCCTTCAGGATCTAAAAAGGGATTTAAATTTAAAATGGAACTGGAAGAAGATAAGTTTTCTCGAGATGTAAGAGCCTTGTACTCGTTTGGATACCAAGCCTTCTGACACATGGATATCAGTCGATCACGGACAGATCGAATCTCCGAACTTGACACAACATAAGACTCTTTGGAAAAATCAGAACGATATTTTGGATGTGTACGATAGAAATATTTATATACGTAGGATATCACGCGCATAGTCCTAGAAAAGGATGAACATTTTTCTAAAACGTCTTAAAAATTATGGAAATACACGAAATGCACTTTAATGGGTTTTTTCTCGAGGTCAGTCAGAAAGTCTTCGTTCAGTAAATGCTCAGGGGGGAGGTCCGCCAGTACTTCATTGGCGTTTGCAGTCCACTTTCTCAATGAAAAACCAGCTGATTTTAGAGAAACGATTAACTCATTTCTGGCCTCTTTAGCATCGGATATGGAGTACGCACCAGCTAGTGCATCGTCAACGTACATTGAATTGCGGAGGATAGTGCTGGCCAATGGATAAGTGGATTGGACATCATCAGCTAGTTGGATAAGTCTACGAATAGCTAAGTATGGAGCGCAATTGACCCCAAAAGTCACTTACTTACTTATCCGGTCTCGGACTACCCCGGGGGGGGGTCTGGGACCTTAGAAAACGAAGATAACATATTTCGCCAACCAGTTCGATCTTTTGCTTTATTTCTCCAGTTGGCAATACCAAGTGTACGCAGGGATTCGTCAACCTGATCCCTCCCGCGGAGTCTTGGTCTTCCTATTTTTCGTCCTACTTCGAGTTCGGTTTCGAAAAGCCTTCGTGCTGGTTCGTCTTCATCCATTCTACTGACATGGCCTAGCCAGCGCAATCGCGTTATCTTGATCGGCTTAACTATGTCAATGTCAGGATAAAGCTCATACAGCTCATGATTCATGCGTCGACGATACTCGCCGTTGTGCACTATAGGGCCATACATTTTTCGGTACCCACGATTCTGCGCCATAAAGCAAGACAGGTTGAATGATAGTCTGGTACAGCTGGACTTTTGTTACTCGAGAGAGGGCTTTATCTCTAAAGTGCTTGCTTAGCCCAAAATAACATCTATTCGCAAGGACAATTCTCCGCTTGATCTCAAGGCTGACGTTGTTGTTTTTGTTTACGGCAGATCTCGAGGTATATAAATTCGTCCACTACCTCGAAGTTATAACGGTTATCAACGTTCACGCTTTGGTCTAATCGCGTGGAGGCCCTGTTGGTTGAAACCATTAATTTTGTCTTGTCCTTATTTACCGTCAGACCCACTTTTGCTGACTCCTTCTCAATTCTCGAAAAAACCGCAGTAACTTCTCTAATTGTGCGCCCAATGATATCTACTTATATCCTCAGCATACGCGAGCAGCATGTGACTTTTGCTGCTTATGGTTTCATTCATGTTGACTACAGATTTTCTCATAATGATCTTCATTAAGATGTTAAAGAGATCGCACGATAGGGTGTCGCCCTTCCTGAGGCCTCGCTTAGTTTCGAAAGGTTCGGTAAGATCCTTACCAACTTTCACTGCGGATTTGGTGTTCGTCAAGGTCATCCTGCAAAGGCGTATGAGTTTTGCAGGAATACCAAGCTCAGACATTGCTTCGTAGAGTTTATTCCGTATCGGACTATCGAAGGCCGCCTTATAATCGACAAATATATGATAGGTGTCGATTTGTTTTTCGTGCGTCTTCTCCAGGATTTGGAGTAGCGTGGAAATCTGGTCAGCTGTGTATTTCCAGGCCTAAAGCCACACTGGTATGGTCCAATCAGGTCAGCGATAATTGGTTTTAGTCTTTCGCACAATATACTTGATAGAACCTTATATGCTATGGATAAAAGGCTTATTTCACGGTAGTTGGCACAGATACTCGGGTCACCTTTTTTAAATATGGGACATAGTACACTGAGACTCCAATCGCCGGGCATGCATTCATCTAACCAAATTTTGCTAATGAGCTGATACATCCACCTTATCAGCTTATCGCCGCCAGCCTTAAACAGCTCCGCCGGTAATCCATCGGCTCCTGCGGCTTTGTTGTTCTTAAGCCGGGCAATAGCTGTTCTGGCCTCGTGTGAAGCATTACCATACGTTCAGCGTTTCTTTCATCATTTGCTATGCGACACTCTTCATCGTACCACGGTTTATTGCGAAGCGGTTTTTCGAAACCAAGTACCGTTGTTGCGGCAGTTTTTATAGAGTCGGAAATGGGTTTCCACTGCGCATCAGGATGTTCATCGGAAGGGAGTGGGTTCTGTGCCAAAAGTTGCGAGAGCTTCCTTGAGTAGGCTGTGGCTACCTCTGGTAATTGTAGCTTTCCGATGTCCAGCTTCCTCTGCGTCTGGTTTCGTACGATTTTCGCTCTACTTAATCTTGTGCGAACCTTTGCAGCTACCACGTAGTGATCAGAATCGATGTTAGCTCCTCTGATCACTTGTACGTCCATTACACTGGTTGAGTGCCTTCCATCAATTACCACGTGATCAATTTGGTTCTTAGTTCTTTGATCAGGGGATACCAAAGAGCTCATAGAATATGTCTTTGGCATCATCATCTTTCTCTTCTGTCGGGGCATGCACACAAATTAGGGAAATAGAAAAATATTTCGCTTTTATGCGGATTGTGGCTATACGTTCACTCACAGGATTGAATCTAGAGACTAGATGTCGCAGTCTTTTGCCAACTACAAATCCGCAACCAAATTCATGTTTTTTTCATGGCAACTGTATATAGCAGTTTCTTTTTTTTGTGCAGCCATGTCCTGTCCATCGCATTTCCTGGATAGCGGTAATGTCAGCCTTATAACTTTCGAGGACATCTGCAAGTTGGATACTTGCACCGGATCTATATAGAGTTCTTACATTCCAAGTGCATATCCGTAAATCGTGGTCCTTATAACGTTTGCGGGGGGAATCATTTCTGGCCACTCCCAAGTGAATGGCAATCAGAAACTTTCCCCCTCCACGGGCAGTCCCATGTCCCCAAAAGATGCCGTCTTCAATTCATAATCTTGGACGATATCACTTGGGTCTCTTCGAAAAACAATTCTTTGGAATGGAGTATGCTGTGGGTCAACTAGTATTTGTCTGTACATCTTTTGTATGTCAGCATTAAACACATATCGGAAAAAACGCCACTTCAAAATCAGAAGAGTCAAGTCGTTTTGGAGAACTGGACCTGTGTGTAGAATGTCATTTAAACTTAACCCATTGGAAGAACTGGCGGAAGCATTAAACACAACACGAACTTTCGTTGTTGTGCTTTCTGGTTTTATAAGAGAATGGTGGGGTAAATAAAAATGCATTGGAGCTTCGGATAAGTATGGCGGAGAAACTTTAAACATATGGTCTAAATGGATATATTCCTCAACTACCTCATCATATTCTTGTTTAAAGGTTGGAGTCCGAAGTAATCTGGCTTCGTTTCTATAAAACTGAGCCATAGAACAATTTCTCGATTGACCTAAGTGCAGCTTCGCAGGATATCCCTCTCTGAATGGACGTGCGACAATGTATCGACCATCCTTTTTCCAAAGACATTTCACAGACAAATGATGACATGACGGGATTAGAATCAGAAGGGTGAGCGGAAATTGGACCTGTAAGAATCCACCCAAAGATGGTTTCTGGTGCCATTAGGGATCCACAAATATTATGCTGGATCCCAGAAAGCATTATGAAGGGGATCAGGTCACCACCTATCAAGACATCGATGTGTGAACTAGTATGGAATTGAGGATCTGCGAGCTTTAATGGTGGAAGAGTTTCTAATTGCGAAACATGTGAACATGTGGAACTCCAGTGGAACTCTCAGAGCGTCTTGAGTCCGGTTCGATGGGACCAATGAATATGTGGAAATCGATGTTTGTCGATGGAGCCTGGAGAAGGAGAAAGTTTCACGCTCTGAGCCTTAGAAAATCAAACCATTGATTTTGTTCTCAGTGGAATTGAATAAATGGAAAGAATCCCCAATGAAATGGAAGAAATGGAAAAGAAACAATGTTAGAGTTGGGAATAATTTGTCTATTTGTTCAATATGTAGGAGGAAGATCTTACCAGTACGGATTCTAAATTAACAAGAAGGGTACTTTCTGGTTTCACGGCGGAAATAAGTATATTTGACGTTTACAAGTATTTGACAGATACTTTAAAAAAGTTAGGCGTTTATGTTAGAAAAAGATAGAAAGTATTTTTCCGCGATACATTTTATCTTTCGTAGCATGTAGCCTTTGTATACGTTGAGGGAATTATTGAATGCCTTTCACGGAATTAATGCCAATTCAGTTTTGGCATTAACACCACTATTGTCATGATTTTTTTATATCTCAAGATGTCTAGCTTTCATTTCCATTTAAAAAATTCTGCAATCGGTTACAAATTGCAAAAGATACAGCCTGTTGAATATGGAATTTTTAGTGCCTTTAAATAACTGAACCGAAGTGTATATCTTACGTTTGTATGATAAAGCTTTTTGTTATTCGGAGTGAAATATAAAAAAAATATAGACACTTTTATTCGCTTATTAAATTTGACGTCATAGGTGTGGTGTCAAGTAAATGGTGGATGTTCTAATGCATGGCATCAATACCAGATGGAGGCATTAGTACACAACATTCAACAAGGCAACAACAACGGCATTTCGTGGTTTTGTCTTAAAATAGTTGTGTAAAATCAGGAGGTACCTATGGGACTGTCCGTGGAGGTAGAAAGTTTTTGATAGCCATTCACTTGGGAGTAGCCAGAAATGATTCCTTCATTATACTACTTCCACCGCAGTATGTCCTAGGCAATGGCTTCGTCGGAAATCTCCGTTAGCTAGCTGGAGTGAGAAGTCGAAACGAATGAGCAACATGACTGGTTACGCGATCACAGATACGTCTCCGGCTTATTAGGTAACCCTGTCACTGGAGCTCTTAGAGCTAGTGGACATATTCTTTTGTCCTTTAAAGGCGGGTGAGCCAACACCCTTGGCCAACGGGGGATCAAAACTGAAGAATCCAAAATCCAATTTAGACTCACTGAATTCTAGCCAGCGTCTGATCCATATTGGGCGGTTGAAACATGATCATCCTGGCAGTAGGTAAAATTCAAATCACGGTGGACTGGGTTTGCCTCCCGCCACCGTTATATATACAATAAAAAATACACAAAAAATATAATAAACGTAAGGGGGCTAACTGTTGACGACTCTCGCAAACGTTATAAGGACCTCGATTTAAGAATATGTACCTGGAATGTGCGAACACTATACAGGACGGGTGCCACTTTCCAACTGACGGATGTCCTCGAAAAATATAATGCTATGGACAGGATATGGTTGTACCAGAAAGAAAAACTGCGATATTTACTACAGATGGCATGTGCGAAAGCACGAATTCCGGTGCGGTTTTATAGTTGGCAAGAGACTGCGACACCTAGTTTCAAGGTTCAACCCAGTGAGTGAACGCATAGACACAATTCGCATCAAAGCGACATATATCGAACTCTCGTTGAGTGCACGCACCGACAGAGTATAAAGACGACGAGGACAAATAATCATGTTATGAGCGTCTGGAGGAAATATACGAACGCTGCACTGACCACGACATTAATGGTGATTTCGCTTCTAAAAATAATGTTACCCTTGTAGGCGGCGACATTCGACCAGTGCATATGAAGACCTAAGCGATATTAAGCAATTGTAAGCGACTCTTCGTACAAACTGGTCGGCAAAGTAAAAAACGTTTGGTATTTTTTTGTTATTCCCGACCACTTCGTTTCAGAAGTTAAGCGTTTTTAACTGAAGCCGCTTAAAATAACTTAGCGTCCCTCACAAAAGGTAGACAAATTAGCTTAGCGAGGATAAAGAACACAAACAAAATGAAAGAAAGTGGGCCATTTTTTGGGGCAACATTCTCTTCCGATACTCACTGTGAGGGCAGAAAATTAATCATTTTTGCACTTTTCTCAGAAAAGAACACAAAATCTTGGATTAGGGTTGTACTTTTTTCAGAAACGAACACAAAAAGGCACTTTTAGGGCGAAGGGCAGAAAAAGTATTGAACTTTTAATCAGAAACTAAATCGTCATAAGATTATTTTGGGCGAGTTTAATGCCAACCGAAATAATCTGGCAATGGAGTCGGCACATGCGAAACGTTTTACTGAGTTGTCGCCGAATTTTAAACGACATAAATGGAATCTTCTACAAACATTTCTTACTACCGCTGACCATAGAGCATATTAGAATAGAGTATTTTATTCTCATCTCACGTTTCGTTTCATACGCTTCGTCGTAGGTTTGTGCAAATGACAGATATTCGACGAAAATTAATTTACAGAAAGTGGAGGTACAAGAACTGTTGACTTAACTGTTTCATTATGTTTTCGTATAACTGAAATTTAAATGTATTTGTCACTTTTTTGTTGACAGTTATAGTTGGTATACATTTGTATTGTATTTAACACAACTATTTTACCATACAAACAGGAAATGTTGTTGGTGTTGTCTTGTTGGACGTTTTGTACTAATGCCTCTATGTGGTATTATTGAATCCATGCGTTCCACCATTCAGTGTTTACTTGCAACCATACCTATAAAGTTAAAAATATTGAGAGAATAAAATACTCTATTCTAATTTGCTCTATGATTCTTACTGCCAAAAATTTGTCCAATAAAAACTTGTAAGTTCCCTATCCTCGAACTGTCAAAATAATACCTCTCTTGCTCTATCGTTACTGGCTTTTTGGCGTAAACTGACAACATAAGTTTGAACAAAAGTGTGAGCAGAGCGAAAAACGTACAAGCTGCAAATACCGGAGATATCAAAGGCCAATCAGCAGCGCAGTGAAAGCACATCTCTCATTCTTTCGAAACCGCTGCAAGGACTGAACTTGGCTATACAAACCGTAGAAGGATAAGCCATAGTACGACGAAGAATTTCGCATTGCAACTGATGAAAAAGCCCCTGCACGAATGACAACGAAACAGCCAGTTACAACGCGTGCTGCGAATGAGCGGTACAAGAGGCTGAGAAGGGAGGAAAGCCAACTATTTAAGCGGGGAAAATGGCAGTGGGAGCAGAGAGATAGAGTGAAAAAAGTGCAGGATGAATATTGAATACCGAAAAATATTCTGGGGGATAAAAAGATCAAATAACGGCCCGAATAATGGGATGCCCAACTGCGAGGACGAGAATGGGAATCTGGTGATGGATAAGCAGTGTGTGCTTAAAACATTGAGATACCACTTTTCAGCACTACTTCACACAGATTCTTCCACTGAAGATCAGGAGGTAATGTTTGTGGAAGACAGCGTAGATTGTACCCTTCCAGCCAAAGCGAGATTAGAACGGCAATCTCCGGCTTGATAATTGAAAAGCCGCTGGTATGGATGGGCTTTTTAAGGCCGATGGTGAAGGACTGCTAGCCCACATTCATCAACTTATATGCGGTATATGGTAGAGGGAATCTATACATAACGTCGTTTTACCTGCCCTGGCATATGGCTCCAAACATTGGATCATATTGCAAGCGGACGAAAAAACACCTGGGAGTATTAGAGAGAAAAATTCTCCGTAAAATATATGGTCGGAAAACTGCGAGTACCGACGTCGTTGGAACGAAGAGATATATAATTTATATTCTGACGTGGACATAGCTAGACGAATCAAACTAAGCAAATCGCGTTGGCTAGGCTATGTTATCGAAATGGATAAAGATGAGCCAGCGCGAAAGTTTTTCGATAACGTACGCGATGGAAGCAGAAAACGAGGACGACCAAGACTCCGCAAAACAGACCAGGCCGAAGAATCCCTCTGTATTCATGGTATTACCAACTGGCGAGAATAGGCTAAGGATGGAACCAGTTGGAGAAATATATGTGTTAAAATTTGTTTGATTTATTTATTTGTTTGTTTACTTAATATAAGTAATTAGGGCATCCAATATCAAATCCGGTATCGAAATTTTTCGATTCCGATATTAATATCGATATTGAACGTCTTTATTAAAAAGTTTTCAAATCAATATTTTACTGAAAAATCCTCAGATAATCAGTGACTGAAAAATTGGAGAGCGCACAGCTCACTGATTGCAAGAAGTTATCCCCTATTCCTTCATGGGATGTAATGGGAAACTATTTATTTATTTAATTAAACAATTTTAAAATCAATATTTTACTGAATAAATCCTCAGATATGATTAAACAAAAATAAAAAAGTTAAAGGAACATTTATTTCTTCAAAACAAATTTGGTAAAAGTCATATGCTATTTCTGGAAGTCGGCCCGCCGAGAATACAGGGCAGTTACAATTTTCTATTCTAAAGATGAACGCAGTTTTGGGACAAAATTACCACTTGCGGAAAATGCTCTTTTAGGCTTAACGGTGGATGGTTTTACAATTTTAAAATATTTGTAGGCCTCACGAATATATGATCCCCGCATTCCATCCTGTTCGAAAGTGGCCATTTCCCTGCGAACAGGTGTCAATGCATCCTTTGAACAGTACCCGTTTTTGATATGGACTCATTGTTGCAAATGGCCATGTCAAGTTGCTCCTCCAACGACAAGCTGGCTGAACCATCTACTGAATCACTGTCAGACGATTTATCGGCTACTACCTCTGGCTTCCTTTTCGTATCGTTGATGACCTTTGTGGACATTGCCCGTAGTTCGTTGATACGCGTCGCCAAAGATGATTTCAAACGGACAGCCAAATATGATGTTCCCAAGTTGTTAATCATGAACACTATCGCCGTGTCGGCTGACAAAAGAGTCGCATCATTTCGACACAACGCTTCTACGGCCAGTTTCACCGGTTCAAGACATGCGACAACCGATGAAATAGTGTCAAACTTCAAATCACTGATCTCAATTTTTGAGTCAATATATCAATCAGTGATTTTCTTATGTAATTTTTTATCTTCCAGAAGAGTTCAAGCATTGGGATGTGCTTGCCAAATTCATCGGTTGTATACTTTCCCAGCGTTTCAATTATGCAATTAACGGCTTCAAATCTTTAACCGGCTCAATTTCGTCGTACTTTTAAGCAAAAGTGACTTCAAAACCACCAAAATCGTCCATATCATCATCGGTGTAATTCTAATCATCAGTGTCGGAAGTGGTGTCAACGTTACTTTCGATCCCTGCGTCGTTGTCTTTTTCCGGATGTTTGTATAAGACTAAGTGAATGCCGTGAACAATGGCAAAGTTGTTGATCGCATATGCTCAATCGTTCCACTTTCCGCATAGCCGACATACCGTCGGTTGTGATACACAACATTTCCCGGGGGTAATTCAGATGAAATTTCTGCAGCACTTGTTGTACCAGCTCAATGCACTGCTCTGCAGGACATGACCCCATAACTCTGACTAGTCTAAGATTCCAAAAATCTTTCTGGGTGAGCACTTCCACGTTTAAGTATCTACGATTTCTAATCGAAGACCATTCGTCAAGCGTTAGACAGAATCGAGTTCCCGGAGAATTGTCAGCTCACACTTCACCATCTTTTGAAAGGCGTTCCATAACCCACCACCATATTTCGAATTGCGTTTGCCAATTTTGGAACTTCAAACCCGCTAGCCTACAAAATCAAAAACAACAAAATATCGATACTGAGCCAAACCAATTCCGATACCATGACAATGTCCGATATTTCCGAGATCTCGGAATCGATATTGGATGCCCTATATGTAAGGGTGGGTATTGACCTCATGAGGTTGTTAAATAGCCAAAAAAAAATAAGTAAAGTAATCCACGCCACAGTTGATCGACGTGGTAGCTTACATTTGATACCGAACAGAGTAAATAGGTGAAAGAGCTGTAAACTACCAGAACCAACACGTGCTGCACATTAAGTTTAAATAGTGTTTGATTGATACTAATGACAGCTACATTTTGATTTATGTTGGTTGTATCGAACGAAAATATTTATTCCCTTTATTTCTGTCCTCTTTATAAGCAACGATTGAGTAACATACAACTGAAACTCAAACTCGGTAAGTTTCTCAACTGCCTCGGCGATGATAAGAGGACGTTAAAGCTATGTTCAGGTATACCTAGATTTCGCAGTTTACGGGATTTCATTTCAATAAACAGCTGATTTTTGTACCGCAAAACATATGTTTGGTGGTTTGAAATCCCAAAAACTTCGAAATCTCATTCAGCCTTATTACGAATGTTGTTCTCGACAGTTTTGTTAAAGATTAAAGACAAAGTTGGCGTCTTATCTTTAATCTTTCACAAAACTGTCGTAGTCGAAATACGACAACGACATTCGTAATAAGGCTGATTATATCTGAATGTTGCTTAAAAGAGGGTTGGTGTCTCTTATCCATTACCCTATGATTAAATACGGGTTTTTCAATAAGAGCGCTACAAAAGATTTTGTTTAAATAAAACAAAACCAGTTTTAGATACCAATGAAATTCTTTATTCCTGTGAAAGTATGTATGGAACTCGATTTCTTTTGCATGGCATGGCACGCTTGCAGAAGTCCAGACGCTGAACCCAATTTTCGACGGGTATCAAGCATAAATCGGCCCATACTGCTGCAATTTCACGTACGATATTCGTACGAAATTCAACAATCGTCGCTGGCTTGTTGGCATAGACCATAGACTTGACGTAGCCCCACAGGAAATAATCTAACGGCGTCAAATCGCACGACCGAGGCCGCCAATCGACTGGGCCATTTCGTGAGATAACACGTTCACCAAACTTGGTTTCCAAAAAATTGAATGTGGCATTCGCTGCGTGGCTTGTGGCGCCGTCCTGTTGGAACCACATGTCCTCCAAGTCTATATTATCCAATTGGGGCCAAAACTATTCCGTTATCATTGAACGGTAGCGATTCGCAATCACAGTAATGTGCCGGTGTTGATCATCACGGAAGAAGTACGGCCCAATGACGCCGCCGGCCCATAAACCGCACCAAACCGTAATTTTTTCGGGATGCAATGTTGACTCATGGATTACGTGAGGATTGCTGTGCGACCAATAATGCATATTTTGTTTATTGACGAAGCCATTCAGCCAGAAATGACCCTCATCGCTAAAGATGATTTTCCGATGAAAATCCGAATCATTTTCAAGTTGTTGCTCAGCCCAATTCACGAACATACGACGCTTATGGTGGTCAAGCGGCTTCAGTTCTTGCGTCAATTTGATCTTGAAAGGATGTAGGCCAAGATCTTTTCGCAAAATTCGCAACAACGACGTCACAGAGATGCTCAACGCTTGAGAACGACGTGTGAGAGACACTTTTGGGCTTTCTTGAACTGAAGCCTTAGCGGCAGCAATATTCTCGATATTCACTCCTTTGTCTCACTGGCACGGGAACATTTTGTACTGTGCCTGTGGATTCAAATTTTTCCACTAGACGCTCAATTGTTGATCTGGTAGGACGATTATGACGACCATAAATTGGACGTAGCGCTCTTAAAGTTGAGGCCACTGACTCCAAATTTCGGTAGTAAATTTTAATAATTTTGACTCGTTGTTGGCTCGTATATCTTTCCATGATGAAATGGCAAACCTTACTGAAGAGAAATGTCAAAAGAGCACGAAAAAATATGGCGTCGTTTGCTGTCCCTATCGATTTACTTTTGTAGCGTCTCTGTTGAAAAATCCTTACAACACAACTACCAGCAGTTTTCGCAGCAGTAAAAGCCATAGAGTAAATCTTAGTAGAGAAAATATTTGGCTCATCTGACGTTTCCTTTCACACTATTCTTGATGCGGTCGGTGTGATAGAGAGATGTTTGACGAAAAGTGACATAAACCAGGTGAAATTACAATAACTTCTTGCTTTAATTTTTCATGCTGTTTTGGTGAAAAACTGTGAAATCTAAATGTGTTTTAAACTTTTTTATTGACTGTTATTGTTATTTTGTATTGTCAACACTTAAATAATTTTAACTTTCGACGGAGAAATCTTCAATTATTTCAACATAACTTTATTTTCCAAAGTTTTCTTTTGAAAATTTCCCATATATTTGAATTTGCAAAAGAAATATCTTAATTTGTCAGAATTTAAAACTGCAATTTTCTTTTGAAAATTTCCCATATATTTGCATTTTGCAAAAGAAATGTGTTAATTTGTTTGAATTTAAAATTCTGTGCAGTCTAAAAAGTCTTTAGTAATTGTTGATAAACTTATGAACGGATATTATTTAAAATTATTTAGGATTAGTCTATTTAAAAAATAAATATTTTTAGTTTATAAGGCTATGTGTTAAATTCAAATGTGTTATGGCCAGTTTTTCAGTCAGTGGTGATCTTCGTTTCTTAGTTAAATTTTGGTTAAACAGCGAATTTTGTTTTTTCAGTTAATGGTTATCAATGATTTAACCACCCAATGTTGGTTGGTTAACTTGTAGTCAGACCCATATAATTTTGACAATCACATTACTGACTGTCAAAATGAGAAATGTAAGATTGCATAAAATACACGTTTCTGTTTTGAGTATTTGTACATATACTTTGAGCCTAGATCGTTAAATTGTTGCGGTAACATTATTTTTTACATATTTTTGATAAAATGACTTCGATTTTATGCATTTACTTCTTATTTTACATACTTCCATTCGGTTGCTCCTCTTTGTTGTTTTAGTATTTAGCCAAACACAGATGTTTTGTGCAATAAGAATATAAGGGTTGCCATAATCGTTAACAGTATCACAGCTTACTTTAACTTGCCACTGAAAAACAAAATGAAAAGTTAACTTCCTATTATCTTTCAATTACGATTAAGTAATCTGATAGTTAACTACCCACTTAAAATCTGGTCATTATTAATGTAATAAAAAACAAACCGGTGGAACGACAAGAAAAAATGTAAATTTTCAGAAAACCGGCGTTCGGTGGATACCCAAAAAACCGATGGACCGTCGGACAGGTTTCGGTTTTTGAATACTCTAGTTATCATCCACTTAGTTTTGGATATAGAACGATATTTGGAACGAAGTTCTTTATCGTACGTTGCGGGATGGGGGCTAAATGAAAAAAATTAAACAACTTTCTTTTAACACTATTGTGCTACAACCTAGTATTATCAACGATATTGGGTACTTTTGCTTTGGTTTGTGTCTAGACTAACATATTTTGGGAAATTTTTTGTTCAATGGGAAGTTTTCTAGGGTGAGCCTGTAACCAACATTTAGTATATATTGTAGTTTTGAACCGAATAAAAAGTAAATTTAGAAAAGCCAAAGTGAAGGAAGTTTTAATAAAAACATTTTCTTAAATAAGTTCTTTTCTTAAAAAAAGTAAATTTTCTCAAAAAAAAATACCTCTTCATATTCTTAAACAAAGTAAATTTTCTTTAAAAAAAATACCTTATCTTAAATAAGTACCTTTGCTTAAGTTAGTGAGTAATTTTTTATAAAATAAGTACCTTTTCTTAAAAAAGTAAATTTTCTTACAACAAATTGTCATTTCTTAAAAAACTAAATTTTCTTCCAAGAGTACCTTTTTGGTGAAACAAAATAACTTTTCTTGAGATAAGTACCTACTCTTAAAAATTTACATATTCTTAAAAAAAGGACTAATTCTAAAAAAATTCCCATTTAAACCTCTTAAAAAAATTAATTTTACAAAAATTCCTTTTCTTAAAAGTACCTTTTCTTAAAAATAAAATAATACATTTTCTTTTGTTTTCTTGAGATAGATCTGAAAATGAGTAAATTTTCTTAAAAAAATAATCTTTTCCTAAAAAGAGTATCACTTCTTTATAATGTACTTGTTCTCAAATAAGTGCTTCTTTGTTTCGTAGTCTTATAGCAAGTTCAGACAGCTGGCTTTTTTCGTGTTTCGTTCTCTCATTCGTGTTTGGCCCCCCAAACATGTTTGAAACATCATGGTTCGCCATACAAAATTTTGAGAGCGAACCATCTCGTTTCAATTCGAAACATCTTACCAAACATGAATAATTTACTACCATCTCTAATTTATTTAGTACGCTTTTTATCTGAACTAGTTGTCAGAATAAGCAAAACAAAGCAAAAAATAAATAAACATAGAGCGAAAGTGAAGTTTGTGTTTAAATATAAATAAAAAGCAAAGCCTTGATTGTTAACACAAATAAAACATTTGCTGACACTTTTTCTATTTACTAAAAAATAAGAAATTTTGGTAAAAATACTTAACATTTGGTTTAATATTTTCTTACCTTTCTTTTCCA
The DNA here is from genome assembly GCA_963931995.1 of Phaonia tiefii. Classification (NCBI taxonomy): domain Eukaryota; kingdom Metazoa; phylum Arthropoda; class Insecta; order Diptera; family Muscidae; genus Phaonia; species Phaonia tiefii. The sequence goes on from OZ008369.1 coordinate 66,287,137, forward strand.
TTTTATAACCAAAACGTACAAAAACAACTATTTTTTTTTGACATAAATCACAACTGTCAATAGAAACACGAATGCGTCTTGTGAACAGGGCGATTCACAATCATGGTTGAGTAAACGAAACAAGTGTTTCACATCACCGTCTGAATTAGCTATTATGCTTTTTCTTACAGAAAGTACTTCCTCTTAAAAATAGTACTTTTTCTTAAAAAAACATTAGCTTTTAATAAAAGAACATACATACATATTCTTACAAGAAGGACCCAAAAATATACTTTGTTCTTAAAAAAAATACATTCTTGTATAAAAAAAAATTTTTCTTAAAAAAAGTTTATCATTTTCCTTAAAGTATCTTTTCTTAAAGATCCATTTAAATTATCGTATTTTTCAATGGGCGCCTTAGGCGTGTTGGAACTAACTAGTACAAAATATACATATATCGAAAGGAATTCCATTCCAACCGGGTGTCCCTGACACCTCATGTAATTTTTGTTTATTAATTCCATTGTGAAATCTAACGGGTCCGCCAAATAACTTTTTTTTTTGAAAATGCTATAAAAAAAAATTCACTGAGAAAAAAGTGCGCTTTAAAATTAAATGTGAACACTTTCAAATTTTAATTAAAGTGCCTCAGTCTAAAGGTTCTTAAGCGGAGCACAAAAAAATATATTTTATAAAAGTGGTAATTTTAAGTTTTTAAAGTGTTTACTCTTAATTAAAAAGTTAAAATTTTTGTTCTTAATGTAAAATTCTTAAATATTAAAATGTTTACTTTATTTTATAATGACAAACTTTATATTTTAAAGTAAAATATATTATTTATAAAGTAATCACTTTTAAAATTGTATTAAAAGTGAATACATTTGGTTTTAAATTTTTAAACTTTAAAAAATAAAATTAAAACGTTTATTTTCAAAGTGTTAACTTTAAAATGTAAAGTGATCAATTTGCAGAAAAGTGTTAACGTTTATATTTAAAGTGTTCACTTTATAAATCAAAGTGTCACTTTATAAATCAAAGTGTCACTTTCTAATTTAAAGTGTTCACTTTAATATTGAAAGTTTTAGTTTTGAGTAAAAAGTGTTCACTTTGACATTTAAAGTGAACATTTTGTATTAAAAGTGTTTACTTTTAAACTCAAAGTGTCTTTGTTTGATCTAAACGTGAACACTTTAAAACGCAACGTAAACAATTTTATTTTCAAAGTGTTTATGTTTATTTGTACCGTTAGAATAAAAAAGCGTGCGTTAGCAGCATTTGTGTGATTTCGTTATAGTAAAGTGAATTTAGAAGTGTGAACAAGTTAAAAAATGATCAGTCAGTGTAAAATTATTCAAGAAAGTGACTTGGTGGGAATTCTTGGCAACGATATCCAAATTAATGAGCAGTGTGTTGTTGCTGGAGAAAAATCTACCAACGATAGTTTAAGTGAGGAAGATACGGATCTCCTTAATCTGCTAAAGGAGTTTGATCTGGAAACACTTTTTCTTGACCTAAAAAGTAAGTAAAAATACTTAGGCAATATAAACACTTATGTAATATTATTAATTTTCCTTAGATGCTGGAATAACTTTTCGAAGCTTACAATTTTTGTCAAAAGAAGACATTGCGGAAGCAATAAGAAATATTGGTCTTCGAGCGGAGTTTAGAGAAAAGTTGTTTTTCTGGCGCAAGTCAAAGGTAAATATAATATTAATTTCGAAGCTTATTTGCGATGTTACGCACGTACATACAATTCCCATTTCCATATTACTACGCTTATATTTAGCAAAGTTTTGTATTAAATTTAATGGTACACTGCATTGCAGCCCCTTTCAACATTTTTAAAGAATAACTCAACCGGGAAACAACTTATTCAATATTATGAGGAAAGGGCATGTTTTACGAATAAGCAACGCGATGACCTCATTAAAATAATTTTAGAAGATGTCATGTTAACAAAGGCTAAGCTTAGACCGGAACACTTTGCTAGTATTGTGGAAGAAATAGTGGGTTTATTTCCCAAAGAAATAGAGTCCCAGGTATTATTTAAAACTATATATAAAAAGAACATAGTATTATAAACTGATTTCTTTCAGGATTATTACTACATTCCTCGTCAAAGAAAAAAAAACCCATCAGGCAAGCTGTATTGCAAATATTTTAACTTAAAGACAAAGATTAGAAAGAGTAGTCCATCTGCGGGAACATCTCTTTCGAGTGAAGTACGTGATCCATTAGAGGAAGAAAATTTGGAAGTTGACGAAACGCTGTCGTTATGTTTAAAAAGTACGCTTCAAAAAGATGCCAGTAATTGGGATGAGGTTATTGACAAATGGCAAAAAACATTTACACTTCGGAAGCAGGATTTGGCAACGCGCTCAAATTCTGATTTTTTACAGGAGTGGCCAATGTTAAAAGACTCCAGAGCACCATTTCTGGTATTTAAAAAGAACATTACCACAAAATTCAAGGATATACAAATTCTTCTTTTTTTTAGATTAATCTAGATTTTAATTTGATTTATCCACAAAAAGATAATCTTTTAAAAACAAAGTGGGATAATTTTAAAACCAAGATAGTGAATTACTACGATGTCAACATACGGAATCAGCAATCAATAGATCTTCTGAACCAAGCAAAAACAACGAAAAAAATTGGTGAGTAACAATTATGGGATTTTTGTTAAATTAACCAAAGTCCAACTCACCAAAATTAAGGTTTTTATCATATCGACTATAATTATCTTTATCGTAAAATTAACTTATTATATTAATTTTTTTGTAGATTGTCAAGACTACATTTTTACAATTCTTCTCAATTCAGTTCTGCTACCTTCAGCAAGATTTAGTGCAGATGGAAATACAAAAAAGAAAGCCACCATTAAAGATGCCAATGAAAGCTTCGTATTGCAGTTAACAACAATTAGCGATTACTCAAGACGAATAAAATAACTTATCGGTAAATACTATTATAATAAATTGACTGTACAGCCGTTTGTAATTGTGGTAGGAGACTCTGTGGACGATCTTAAAACCTTTTATATTTACTTTGACGAAACTTTGTACAAACTAAATTCTTTTATTGAAAGTTTGGACATATGTTTTAAAATCTTTCACGTGTTTAATCTTAAATATCCTAAGATTTGCGAAATGCCATGGATGTTTATCCAAAAGTATTTTTATGGATTAGATTCAAAATTTGACGCAAAAAGTTCAAATCTTACTTCATTGTTAACTCACATGAATGAAAAAATTTAATTTTGTAAATTTTTCGATTGTCATAATGTATAAATGTTTCAGATGTTTTCAGTTTTTTAATAATGTTGATGTGCTCATAAGACATTTAAAGCACATGCACTTATTGTCAAATAGAGATATACTTCAATGCGAACAATATAAATGTAAGCAAATTTTGACGTAGAATACGTCTTACCTTACGGTATGAGGAGTCATGTCAGGTTTTTATTGTTGTAATCTTTATTTCATTGAATTTGAGGAAACTGCTAGATGAATTTTTTTAAATTTTTTTTTGTAGGTAAATGAAGATGTTATCTTTCGTTTGATATACATTTCATATTGGTTGATATATTTCTAGTATTTTAATTTCTCAAATGAATTGTTTAAACACATACACTCAAACATATGTGCGGTGTTTGGTTGAGTGTTTTTGGTTGCTCAACATTGCTTAGGAACATGTATCTAGTAAAAAGTGAAACGAACAGCAAGCTAATGTTGCTTGGCAACATGTATCTAGTAAAAAGTGAAACAAACAGTAAGCTAACGTAATAAAGCTTTTTTGCGAAAGCTTCAATAAAGCTGTTGTAACATTAATTTTGAATTGTAAAGCGTAAAGCTTTCACACAACGCTCGAATGCTAATGCGAAGACTCGATAGGGTAAACCTTTTTTAATATTAGGGCGGCCCTCTCAACATTCGCAGAACTTATTTCAATAAAAATATTAATTAAAATACATAAATTAAATTAAGTTTAAAAAAATTGAACATAATATTTTTGTTTTTAAACGGACTTGAATCAAATGCCGTTGGTAAATATAAAAATTACAGCAGACAGTTGTCCGAGGCCTTCGGCCACGGACTGTCCATGCAGGCTGTGTCAGAGACACGGCCATTAAGTTTAACGTAGAATCGCCGAAGGCCTCGGACAACTGTCTGCTGTAATTTTTTTTTCAAACTTTAGTTCTCTAAAGCGACATTTATTAACTCATAAGAATATTAATTACTCTTTACAAACACCAACAGAGATACCTGTCACATCCTCTGGAATTAAGTTAGATGAACCCATTTCATCAGAACCTATCATAGTAACAATGCCAGACACAGTTTCACAATTTCATATAAATAGAGAACAAACCATAGCAGATTTACAAAATAAGTCTTTAGCTTTCTGTCTGCAACTATATTCAAAAAGTACCATGCCAAGAAAAGATGTTTTAAATATACAAAGCATGGTATCAGATTTACTAGGAACAGTTTCTGCTACAATCAGAAATATAATTTCAAATTCAAACAGTAACTTATGTACCGGACTACAAAACGATCTTGACTGTATTCTTAACTTTTGTAATGATCCTTTCATGGAAATAAAATCTGAACATCGAATAATTACAGTTTTGAAGGCGATGAATTTATATGAAAGCCCAAAATCTTTTGTAATTCTTAATGAAATAGCTGACACGGTTGTTCGGGGAAACCCTACACTCGATAGTAAAATGCTTAGCATTCAAATAATGCCATTAAAATGTCAATTTAAAGCACTTTTTGAGTTACCTAATGTTTTACAAATGACTTTAGCAAATACAGAAAAGTTTTTAGCAGACACTAATTTTTAAAATTTTTCTAATGGCCAAATTTTTCATTCAATTAAATTAAAATTCGATTCTCAACTGGTAATACCTTATGTTTTATATTTTGATGACTTTCAAATTAATAACGCTCTTGGTAGTCACACATTCTCAATTTGCGGTTCTTATTACAATTTCCCTACTATGCCACAATATATACTCTCAAAACTTGATTTTATTTTTAATGCTGCTTTTATATCAACAAAAGATTTGAAATGTTGTGGAAACAGAACATCCTTCTACCATTTACTTGAAGAGCTTAAGTCATTGGAGGAAGGGATATTAATTCAATCATTTGATCAGACTTTCAAAGTACATTTCGTTTTAGGCCTTGTAGTGGGAGATAATTTAGGTGTAAATAGTATTTTGGGTTTTGTGCAATCTTTTAATGCCAAGCGTTACTGTCGAGCATGTATAACTACTAAAGATCAAATTAAAATTGATGTTTCAGAAAACGAACAACTGCTAAGAACTCGGATTCAATACGAAGATGACTTATCTAACAATACATTTCAAGACACAGGTGTCAAAACAGTTTGTATTTTTAATGAGTTAAGAAGCTTTCACGTAACAAATAACATTTGCTTTGACATTATGCATGATGTTTTAGAAGGGATTTGCGTATATGATATTTGCAACATAATCTTGGGTTTAGTAAATGACAAAGTAATTTCATTAGACACTATTAACAGCAGAAAAAAATTTTTTCAGTTTGGAAATATTGAAATAGGAAATATTTCGCAGCCTCTCCTTATGGACCGACTTCAATCAAACAACTTAAAAATGACAGCTAGTGAGGTTTGGTGCTTTACAAATTTTCTTCCACTTATGATAGGAGATTTAATTTCCCCGGATGTGAAGCATTGGAAACTATTGGTGTTGCTAATAGAAATAGTAGATTTATTATTTGATTCTAGTTTTTCTACATTCGAACTAGATAAGTTGCAAAATGTAATTAAAACACATCATCAATTGTATATTCTACTTTACGGTGATCTGAAACCTAAGCATCATTTTTTGGTGCACTACCCCAGCGCAATTAAAAAATGTGGTCCTCTTAAGTTTGTCTGGGCGATGCGTTTCGAGGCAAATCATAAAGATGCAAAAATATATTTTAATAATATAACATCTCGATTAAATCCTGCCTATACAGCGGCTATGAAAAGTTCTTTTTGTTTTTCAAATTTTTTACGAAAGTATAAAAATGGGTTTCCGCATCCTTTTCACACTGAAACATTTATTACAAAAGACTTAACAAAAGAAGAATATTTTCCTATAATATTGAACTTTGAAAATATTAACTATCAATCTGTTTATGTTTCGACTATAATACATTATAAAGGAATAGAGTATAAACAAAATTATTTTTTAGCATCACTGAATGAAATAAATTGTTGTATCTATAAAATCAAACTTTTTATTTACGAAAATGAAATTATTTACGTTCTATGTTATCCTATTGAAATTATTAAATTTGATGAACATTTTCAGTCTTACGAGACTGGTATAACACAAAATTGCCTAAAACTGATTAACATTTCTTATTTTACAACCCTGCCTATGAATTTACATCAAATTAACAATGGAAAGACATATGCAAGATTTAAAAAGATATGATAAAATAATGACTTATTTTTTAAATTCGTATTATATGTAATGAGTTATTAATGAGTTATATATAAGTATTTCATAAATATAAAATAAATTTAAGTTTGTTTGAATAAAAAAAATTTGGATTAAAAATAATTAAAATAATGTGTTTTCTTTAAAGTTTATTGTGAACACTTTTAAATTACATTTGAAAGTGTTCACTCTTAAATTAAAAGCTAACGCTTCTAGTTTGAGATTGAATATGTTAACTTTAAGTTTAAATACAAACATTTTTGAATTGGGTCAAAAGTGTGAACTTTAAAATCAAAAGTATTTAAATTGTATTCGAAAATGCGCATATTAAAATGTAAAGTTTTCACTTTAATATTCAAAGTGTTAACATTCATAATTTACATTTTAAAGTGTAAACTTTAAAATTAAATATTTTTCAATACGGCTGGTTTTCATACATGAAAATTTTTAATTTTAAAGTCCCTTGTATTGGATTTAAAGTGAAATTAAAGTGTCTCTTTTCTGAGTGTACTGAATATTTTCTCAAATTTCTTTTGTTATTTGAAAGTACAATCCTTCCGGTTAATAATGGAAAATAATTTCATTCAAATGGCTGCCTCGGTTGGCCATGCAGTAGCCTACTTTTATGCCAATTTTTATGCACATTATCGATTGTGTGCAGCTGTATTTCACCAATGGCTTCACGAATATTGTCCTTTAAAGAGTCAATTGTCTCTGCCTTGTCGGCGTAACACTTATCTTTGAGGGCACCCCACAAATAATAGTCCAACGGTGTCAAATCCCAGCTCCGAGGTGGCCAAATGACATCAGCTCTGCGGCTGATAATGCGATCTTCAAAAACAGGGCGCAAAACATCGAGTGTAGCTTCGGTTGTGTGGCACGTAGCGCCGTCCTGTTGAAACCAGATGTTGCCAATATCCTCCTCTTCAATTTTTGTGAACAAAAATTCGTTCAACATGGCCCGATAACGATCGCCATTGACTGTAACGGCCACTTCTTGCCCATTTTCGAAGAAAAATGGCCAAATTATGCCTCTGGACCAAAATCCGCATCAAAAAGTGACTCGTTTTGGGTGCATCGGCTTTTCAATGTATGCGTGCGGGTTTTCTGTGCCCCAAATGCGACAATTTAGCTTGTTTACAAAATGAGCTTCATCTGAAAAGATGATTTTTTTTGGCAAAATCGGCATCTTCTGTAAGTCGATCGCAGGCCCATTTTCCCCATATTTCCCAGCGCTGTTCAAGCGTATACACAACCATATTCGTTCAGCGGAAGGATAAAACTAATTATCTGTCAAATCAGACATGAGCTAAGTGTTACCATTCACGAAATAAGCACTAGTTGAAAAAAAAAAATGTAGATGGCGGACCCGTTATAAAAATTAAATTTTTAAAATATTTGAATGTTTTAATTAAGAAATAAATAATGTTTAATGTTAATACCAGTGGTTATTAATCCAAAAGGTAAAAAGACACCCAAAACCTAAGTTCCCACAATGTTTAAAACGTTTTCGCCTTTAGGGAACAATCTACATGTTGTTGCTTACATCCATTTTCGCGACAAAACTTCAATTGTTTAAATTCAGAACAGTCGTTGTCTTCGGGTAAACTGTTTAGTTTTCCTGACCTTTATTTCAATTCTTTTAGATAATGAAGATAACAAAAAGCATCTGTTTGTGGCAAAAACAATTTAGACATTCTAAAGATTACCGCAAGATATAACTCGACTTAGTTTAACTAACATCTTGAAACTTTCGCATATAAAAATGCACAAGATAAGTGCACGAGTTAAATAAAAATACAAACTTTATTCTTATTATCTCACATACAATAAATACATCGAAATGGTAGTCAACAACTAGTTAATTTTGTACTGCAAAACTGGCAGATACTTGTCTGCGCCAAATGTGTAGGCTAACAACACATTTACGTCTTGAATCAGAACGTATCCAGATAAGATCGGAAACCCATAAGAGCGTCCGTCACATGAATCATCGAGCGATACAAATTGTTTTTTTTGGAACACAAAATCTAAGTAAGATTTGTGACATGCGTGAAAGTGAACAGAGGGGGGGAAGAGACAATATTTAACGATAATAATTTCTTGAAAGGGTGTGTGGGAGGATGCTGTTATCTATTCCCAATGAGGTATATAAACGCGGCTAGATGGAGATACCTAAACATTCACTAACAAAAGTTAAACGAACCAAGCGCACCACAACTTCGAATCACTCCAGAGATCATGAAATACATCACCGTTTTGTTACTTGTCGGCATATGTGCCATGGGCTCGTTGGCCTTGGTACCACCACTTCCACCACCACATCATCCAGTGATCGTGCCGACACCACCGCCAGCTCCCACCATGGCGCAAGATTTGGAGGCAATTTTTCGCATGATTAATATGGTGCAGATCCGTCAACTGATGACTCGTTACCTGCTCAACGATGCACAGTTCCAGGCCTTTGTGCGTATCATCAACTCCCAAGATGCTTTTCTCACCTACTTACGTTTCCGTTCCCAGCCTGAGGTAATGTCATTCTTTGCCTGGGTACAAGCACAAATTATGGCTTCGGGTGGTGAATTCCAATTGGAGGAATCGGAAGAATTTTTGACCATCATTAATCCCACACCCTTCTGGGCGAATACCGTATTCGGTTGGCAAGGATTTGTCAATGAGTTCTTGATGTACTATCCCGAGGACATGGTGCGCGTTCATATTAACATGAAAGTAACCGAAAATGGTATCCTCGCTCATTTATGCCAACGTTTGACTGCTTTGAAACCAGTATATGAACGTGTTATTGGTTTCCCTGAGCCTAAGCGTGTGTCTGCCAAACTCCAGGCTAATGGTATAGATGTTGCTCAATTAGATGGCTTTATACGCAACCATTTGAGTTGCCAATTCCCTGCAACAGTGGCGCCACCGACCACAACTGGTGTACCTGCTGTTAGATCATCCACCGAGACTATTGTATCTTCTACCACTACTGCTGCTATTGCGCCTATAGCTCCCGTTGCCTAAATTGTGATCTTGAGCGGAACTTTTCGAAATTAAATACTATTTAAACTTTAAAGTTTATTTATATCAAAAAATTTTATTTATTCAAAGCATTACAATTTAAAGTGAATCGGAAATATTATATAATTTGTTTTTTTTAATAAAAATAACTTTTAATATATAGGATTTAGAGTGTTCAAAACACCGTACTTTTCGAATAACCCCTTTTCGGTTTATTCGAAAAATCACTTTATCGGAAAACCGGGTTTCGGTTCTACAGAATGGAAATTTTCAGTTTTACTTACGGTTTTTCGATTTCCATGGAATATAATATGTTTACATTTTGACGGAAAAATTACTACAAAATCAGCATTTTCTATAACATTTTCTTGGCAATCCTTTCTGTAAGAAGGATCACTGTTCAGAAAATATAACACCATCATTCTCAGTTTTAATATATTTAAATTTTCAAGATGCTTGTTTAAATTTTCTTTAAAAAAATACATCAATTAATATTTTGAATATGAAGGTAAAAAGAATGAATTAGACCAGATGAGACTAAGTTAGAATTGAACTCCATGGAATTGAATTACATTGAACTGAATTGAATTGCATTACATTGCATTGCATTGAATTGAATTGAAATGAATTGCCTTGAATTGAATTGCATTAAATTGAATTAAATTGAATTGCATTGAATTGAATGGAATTGAATCCAATCGAATCGAATTGAATTGAATTGCATTGATTTGCATGGAATTGAATCGAATTAAATTAAATCGAATTGAATTGAATTGAATTGAATGGAATTCAATGGAATTAAATTTAATTGAATTGATTTAAATTTAATTGAATGGAATTGATTTCAATTTAATTGAACGGAATTGAGTTGGATTGAATATTCTGTTTAAATCTTAAATTTCATAGCTGCATTTAAATTTGGCAATCACGTTTAGTTTCTAAATTAAAGTGTAAATCATTTTCCGTATTAATGTAGAATGGATAACTTTCAAATTCACATTAACTCATTTAAATTTGGAAAACATATTCGAATTTAACAGAAATTTTCATGTATGAAAGTGTAAAAATTAATTTATGTACTAGTTTAAATTATTTAAATCTTTTTTAAAATATAAAATCATTTTGAAATTAAAAAAATGTTTAAAATCTTATGCATAACTTATAACTTATTTTTGAGAATATTCATTAATATTTGAAAATTATAATAAATAAAATAAATGGTTTCCCATTACATCCCATGAAGGGACTGGGGAGAACTTCTCACAATCACTGAGCTGTGCGCTTTCCAGTTTTCACTCACTGATTGGGACCTACAGTTTTACACCGATTCCGAACGGTAATTTGAGAAGCTTTTTCATGGCTAGATACTCGATAGTGTCGCCGTCACTATGCGAGGTGACCGCCGCCGAAAGAAAATTTGAAGGTGGTCAGTGCCGGGTTCGAACCCAGGATCTCATGTACAAGAGCCGCGCACACTAACCATTGCACCACCGACGGCCCATTATACTCTTAGTCAAATTTTTAGATTTTTGTAAGGTTATTTAACACAAATTCAGTAAAAACCGGTTATCCGGTTAACCGGCGTCAAATAACCGGTATTTGGTTTGTTCGAAAATTACTTTTTTTAAAGACCCTCACAGAATTAATTGCAAAAAACCCGGTTTCGCCGGTTTTTCGGTTTCGCTTTTGAACATTCCCATAGGACCCCAGTTTTGTTTGCATCATAGGGTATAGATGAACTAGAGGGACTACTTCTCTCATTAAATTTGCTCGTATGACTCATAAATTCAAATTCAAACTTGTATGAAAAATGTTTGAAATATACAAGTTTTAAGCGGACCACTGACTTGTCATTCATGAGCATGAGCTTGATCGATAACTTTTTATCTGATTGTTGAATTTGCAAAAAAATATTACCAAAAAACTTTGTGAACATGATAGTGATGCGAACAACTTCGATTACATTCTCATTTGGTATCGAGAAGTGCGACTAAATGGCAATAAACATCAACGATAGCTGGTGTTCATGCTCCTGACTGACAAGTGTGTGGTCCGCTTTACGAGGAATACAGCGAATTTATGAGTTTGGATGAAAACCCATAATGTATTTATCGTATTTAGAGATTTATATTCGCTCATTAAATTTTGCGTAATTTGGGATATTGAAACGTGGGATATTGAAATTCATTGTTTCAGTAATACCAGATAGAGACATTAACAATTTTGCCGAGCATGGGACAGTCAACAGAAGACCTTACCATCGAAACCCTTCACTTTGGACGGAGGAAACAATCGCTGATGTAGCTGCTGCCATACAAAACAATCCAAGAGTTTCGACAAGAAGCTTATCTGCTCAAATGGGTGTAAGCAGACAGTTATTGCAGTCAATTATGCACAAAGATTTGGACTTATTCCCATATAACACAAACTGAACGCAGCAGACTTCCCGATTCGCTTGGAATTTTGCCAGAAGATGCTTCTAATGGTGGAAGAGGACGGAAACATGTGGAACTGTCTTTTCACGTCTGACGAGGCCCATTTCGATTTTAACGGCAACATAAACAAACAAAATTGTCGAATATAGAGTGCTTCCAACCCACAGATACTCCATGGGACGGAATTGTATCCACTTCGGGTCACAGTGTGGTGTGCAGTTTCATACCGCTGCATTGTCGGGCCCTACATCTTCGAAGAAAACGGTCACACCGTTACGGTTACTGGAGACCGTTACTTGAGCATGTTGAGAAGTTTTTTCTATCCAGAATTACGCCGAATGAGAATTTCTTTCAACTATGTGTGGTTTCAGCAAGATGGTGCAACTCCTCACATAGCCCGGCCTGTTATGACAGAATTCCCAATAAGCTGATATCCGGAAACTCCACATTCCGTTGGCCCCCCTTTGGACCCCCTTGGACTTTTTCTTGTGGGGTTACTGCAAACAGGAAGTCTACAAAGCAAAACCAACAAATTTGAATGAACTAAAGCAATCCATTCGGGAAACTATTGCGGCTATTCCTGTCTCAACTCTCCAATAAGTAATGAACAACTTTTTGGTAAGATGACGCACATGCATCAACGAGCAGGGGGGCATTGAAATTCCATTATTTTTAAAACTAATTAAGCTATATTTAATAAAATTGAGTGAGCTTTAACATGAATAAAAGAAAAATGAATTCCATACACTGAAAAAAAAGTTATTTGAGTTTCTTAATGTATCAATATTCATCAGCCACCCTGTACATGAGGTAAATTAATTATATGACAATTGTAGTTTGTAGTTTAATTTGAATTACTGTTCGAAATGCAAATTCGGAAAAATTTTATTAATTTTCAAAGCATTTCCTTCATATCTGGGACTTTTGGGTTTCAAATATTTTATACAGTACATGTTTTTGAATTTGAAAGTACTATGAGGCAATACCTATCAAAGCTACAAACTTCTACATATGAAAATGAAATAATAAAAGTATTCCCATATTTCATTATAGTTGACATCTGATTCCACAACCTCCATTTGCATTGCCTGAGCAAATCCAAATTCAATAAATTTTAATTGCAATTGCGGACAATGGTAATCATTTTGCATTTGCATTAGATAAAGTAATGCAAATTAAAATACAATGCGAATTAAAAAAACCCATGTATGATGGACATGGACATAAATCGGATAGAAATAAAAGGGATTCCGTATTTTTGTTTAATAACTACAACCAACATAAAACATAATTTAGCTGACATTAGTATCAATCAAACACTATTTAAACTTAGTTTGCTGCATAGAATAATATACATAGAGTCTGCAACAGTTGACCGGCAGCCAAGAAAAGTTGGAGCAAGAGTTATATAGACTTGGCAATCCATGCAGAATGAGAAAATTTTTAATCCTAATAAGTTTGTGTTTTATTTGCAATCTCTATAAATTGTATTACTTTAACACTTCATTACATTTTGATTTACTTCACTCGACATGCCTTTTTTCCACGATTTAATTATCACAAAAAAACTCTCAGTTGAAAAACGCGACAGAGGTAGTCTATGGCACAGCTGATCGAAAAGGTACTAGGCCGATGATGGAGAATGAGAGGGCAAAGAAGACAGGAACTAATTTTAAATAATGTTTATTGATACTAATGACAGCTAATTTATGTTTTATGTCATTTGCATTAAACAATAATACGTATTCCCTTTGATCTCTGTCCGTTTTATGTCCAACGAAAGTGTAAAATTCGTAAAATACAGCAGCAAATAAAACTCTATGAAATGGTATACTACCTCGTCGTCATGAAGAGGCAGCGAAGAGAGTAATGGAAACTCTGAAGTATTTCTCTATGGTATAGACGAATTAATTCTCTCATCTGACATTTCATTTCACACTCTTCGTCGTCGGTTTGTGCAAATGAGAGAAATTCGACGAAAATTAACTTACAGCAGGTGGAGTTACAAGAACTGTTGACTTAACTTTTTCATGTCGTTTTGGTATAGAGTTGTGGAATTTAAATGAATTTGTAAATTTTTTTACTTTTTCGTTGGAATACATTTGTATTGTGTTTAACACAATTATTTTGCCACAAAACCACGATATGCGGTTGCTGTTACTTTGTTGGAAGTTGTGTACAATTGCCTCTATCTGGTATTATTGAACCCATGCACCCCACCATCCAATGTTGGAAGTTGTGTACTATTGTCTCTATCTGGTATTATTGAACCCATGCACCCCACCATCCAATGTTCACTTGCAACCATACCTATGACGTATAATTTATTGAGAGAATTAATGTGACTATACAATGCAGCAACCCTATGCAGCAACCCTACATACTTCCAGCATAAAGCAACTATGGTATAGGGAAGACAATTTACTCATGGAGTGGAATGCCAACAAAGAAAACGAGTGAAGCGCCTCTGCTCTGCTCTCTTTGTTGAATATCAATGTGTGTAATTTTTTAAGTCATGGAAATATAACCATATACGGACACCACTACGTGATAAAAGACCAAAAAAAGGACCCAAGTCTCCCAGTTTTGCACAGTCATGCACTATTTTTTTTATGGGCCCCTAAAAATTTGGGGCATCGGTGTAATTTTTGCAAAAAAGTGATCATTTTGTCAGGCTCATATCTTGCAAACCGTTTGGAATTTTCATTTACTCGCTGAGGGAAAGTTGTAGCTCTTGTCATAAAGAACAAAAATTATCAATCAATATCAATTTTATTGATGCATTGTTATGCATTCCTTTTTTGATTTCTTTTCTAATTCATTTCAGGTATGTTGGTGGAGTCACAAGATCACCCTGTATGATGTTAATGAAGTATTTGAAGAAAAAAAAGCTGATGATGGAGGGCAGTCTGGAAGAAACGTGCCTGTGGACACCATAAATTTTGAATCAGAGTCAGATTCGAATGATTCGGACGACGATTTGGATCCACAACCTAAGAGAGGGTGATTTGCAAGGCCAGGGCCATCAACATTATAAACATAGTATCTCAATGTTGAAATAAAAAAAAAACAAATGAAATTAAAAAATTTTCGGCAAATTTTTCACTTTTGCGGCTACCTAAACGGTGTTAAGAATCATTCATATGTTCTAGAAAGTTGTTTAGTGAGATCTTAGGAAAATTTTTGTAGCTGATTGTTTCTTTGTATTTTGAACGGTTTGCTACCTATGAACCTGAAAAGGGGAAAAAGGTCAAGAAAAATCGAATTTTTTAATTTGGTTTTTTGATTTTATATACATAGATCTACAACTATCCCTCAGAGAGTAAATCAAAATTCGCAACTGTTTGCAAGATATCAGCCTGACAAAATGATCACTCTTTTGCAAAAATGACACCGATGCCCCAAATCTTTGGGGGCCCATAAAAAAAGTGCATGACTTTGGGTAAAACTGGGAGACACGGCTCTTTCTTTTGGTCTTTTATCACGTAGTGGTGTCCGTATATGGTTATATTTTTTCGTGTTGCACTGTGTATTTCAATACACGAGCAGTTTTCTGATGATGTTACAGTATCTAACTATTGAAACCATGTTTAAATAAAATTACATAAAGCATGTAAAAAGTATGAAATAATCAAGTTATGACGCGAGATAGAAATGCGTTTGAGTGAATCGCGTCGACTTTTTTGGTTCTCTTCTACGAGGGTTGCCAAATTGCCCCGGTTATTTCTTCTCTACTTGTACATCCTTTTTGCTTCCAGTCATCTATCGCTATTTCTCTTTTTTGGTTTATTTTGCATGTTTTCCCAACTCTAAAGTTGATCAGCTGTGTCATAGAACCCCCTGGTTTGATTCTGGTCGCTATCTCTACTCTGTTTTCTATCAATTTCCTATTTTATAGTCGATCATCTGTGTCATGGATACCCCCTGGTTAGATAGTTGGAGATTTGATGGAGTTTGAGTTGCTGTTCGAAGTTGAATGAACGATAGTAGTTTTAACTTCTTCTTGAAACGGTCGACAGCTCTAACTCTTAAGCGAACCACAGACTTGTCATTCGTGAGCATGAGCTTGGTCAATAACTTTTTGTCTGACTGATCAATTTGAAAAAATATTACCAAAACATTTTGTGAACATGAATCGAATGATCGAACAACTTCGATTACATTCTTACATGGTATCAAAAAGGGGGGTAAATCAATAATAAACATCAACGATTGCTGATGTTCATTCTCATGAATGACAAGTATGTGGTTCGCTTTACTTTTCAATAGCTGTGATGGTAATATTCTGGTACGGTCTCAAGCAAGTGGAATATCCTGTTGCTTAACCCGTGAACATAAGTAGTTTTGTTGTCATTTACTGCTGAACCCGTTTTCGACGGTAGAAATCACAGAATATTTTTCGTTATATGACCATCGTACTGTTAGTGTTTTCAACAGAGTTCAGTGTAGACAGAGTTTGGTTTAGAATTTAGTGCATGAATTCTGGTTTCAGGGACTTGATTACTGCCTGACTGTCAGAGTATACATTGACCACAATGAGCGCTGGACTATTTTACCTCAACCAGCCAGTTACTTCCGCAATAGTCAACATATCTTCCCGAAACATGCTACAATGATCAGGTAGTCCACATAATAGATACAATCCTAGCTCCATAGAATATACCCCATACCCTACCTGCCCACTTATTTTCGAATCATCCGTAGAAATTTATGTACCCGGTTTCCATCAGAGGTATTACGTTCTCTTAATGTCACCGAGGTAGTTGAAGATTTAATGGAGTTACAGTTGCTGTTAGAACTTGGACATAAAACGAACAGAATTAAAAGCATTAAACTTGATTTGCCTGTCATTAGCATCAATAAAGAACTATTTAAACTTAGTTTACTTCCAGCTGCTTATCGCTCATTTTCGCATCCACTTCAATCAGCTGTGGCATAATAATTATCACTTTCGACCATTCACACTGACCATCACTGTGACTAACTTAATACATTGCTCGTGACTATGTTGGTTGTCTTCTATGGAATCTATAGGTTTCTGTTATACGAGTTACTTATACATCTTTGTTGTTCTTTTTCTTTTTGTGAAATCATATTTACTTTATTTAAAATTAATCCAATTTTTTTTGTATTGTTATTTTTTGTGTAACGTATGCGACATGATTTACAATTGATAAGTCATGAGATAAATTAGTATAAATATATGTACTAAATATTTTCCAACAATACATGCATAAACAAATACTTAAAAGGCTAACTGAAAATTAAAATAATAAAAACTGCAATGAATTATTGAATCCAATTCAAAATCCAAACTAAAAAACGGCGATTAAATAAAATACGAAAACATCATAAAAATATCTACTTAAAATTACAAAATGATTTTCATCTTATTTTGTTCCTTCTTCCACTTGTGTTATCATTTATTGCTTTTTACGTCTCAACCAGCTGGGTATGCACCGGCTGATGGCCTCTCCCAATTGTCGGTAAATCATCAGGGCCAATATGGGCAGGACCAGTCGTGCATCTTTGAACAGATACACATAGCAGGCGACCATGAATAGGACCATATCGGTGGAATATGAAATGGCAGAACGGACCTTCTCGTGGGCCTCTTCATCGGTTAATGGCGGAGTGGGTGTATTTGTAGCCACTTGCATTAACTCTTGTGCTGCTACTAAAGCCTCGTCGATTTCCAGAGATTTGGTCGATGTCGCTAAAGGCCTTCTGCCAAATGGTCCTGGTGAGCTTGACTCAGCTGTGGCAGCTCGTCGTGGTCTAGAGAGCGTTCTTGTTACTGCTGGCGCTGATTGGTCATAAGAAGAACATATCGACGAGGGTGGCCTACTAAGAGATGTGTCGCGTGATCTTGCACCCGAAGACATTCTCTTTTTGAGGATACGCTTTACCTTAACTAGACGTGTGCGACCCCGAGAGTCGGGTCTTTCTTCGACAGTTTCACTTATTACAGTAGTGGTTATGGTGTCAGTATCTTCGACAGGCGGCGTAGTGGGCGGTGTTGGAACGACAGTTTCTGGTATGCCGACAGGAGAATTAGATTCACTTGGGGACTCGGGTTCTGGTGAATGGCGTTCCTCTTTCATTGCCAAATTACTACCGGTTTCGCGAACATGCATCATTTGCCCTCGTTCAGAAATCGAAAGTCTAGGTTTATTACTTATCGGAGGCATAAGGCCGCCATCAGGACTTAGTGATCGAGGGGATTTTACGATATCATCATCGTCTTCATATTGCTTCACTTTTTTGCTGATCTTCTTCAACCCCTCCTGGTCCATATAAATTGGGGTATGATATTTCTTGGTAGTTATGACCTGTTGAACCAATTCACTGTAGTGATCCACCGCAGCATGGGACTCCTCCATCATGACACGTTCCGCTTCTTTGCGTTTTCGTTCCTCTTCCACCTCTTTGGCTCTGCGCTTAGTTTCAGCTTCTACTTTCAGAAGAGAAGCATTAGTGCTCTCTTGAGGATTTGATATCAACTCATTCTCTTCAGTGTTTTTCTCAGTGGCTGAGCGTTTGTCCCTCTTGAAGAATGACTTAATGCCCTTAGCTAAATCCAGTTTGTCACTGGTATTATTATCAGGGGTTTTGGGACTCGTATTGCCATTGTTATCACTTAGCACAACACTCTCGTTTGAGGGCCTTTTCAGTATAGGCTTGGGCACGAAATCAGGACTTGGCAATGGCATGGGTCTAGTTAGAACCAACGCTGCTTCATCGGGTGTAGGCGCTCGATAGGGCGTAAATACTCCGGCAGACATACTGCGAGGATGATAGGTGTCCAATTCCCGCGAACTTGGGGAGTGAGTGCGAGCCATCAATTCAATTTTAAATTTCTCAATAGAATCCTTATCAGATTCAGAAGCTGTACTCTCCGTATAATCCGAGCCCAAGTCGTAGCTATCGTCTCTGAAAGGAACATTGCGGGCCCGATAATCGTCACTTAGCTCTTCACTTTCCTGGCTCTCTTGGCGTTTGTTCAGTAAAACAGGAGTCGCACGTGACAAAGACTTGAAGTCGCTCATATTTTCCCTAGAATTCCATTTGTGCATTGCTTTTAAGTCATGAGTAATATCGGCGGATTGTCGTCTCATCTCACTGCGTTTTTCGAATGATAACCTCTCAGCCTCCGTCATGGAGCCCAAACGTTTACGCACGTTTCCAGGAGTGGACAATTTATCTTGGGATATCTTAAGCTTGCGAGCTTTTTCGGCCTCTTCCAATTCCACCGCTTCGTAGAATCGAGCCATGGCTCTTTCGTACAACAGTTCCGTAGAGCTAACCGATCGTCGCATGGGGAAGGTATGCAGGGTTGAGTATTCCAATAAAGCTAAGTCGGGTGCTGATATGGAGATTGGGGGAGGTTGTATGGCATCCTCTAAATCCAATTCGAAGGAATCTTGCTCTGCAAAACAAACAAATGGTTAGAAGGGATTAGTAGGCTCTTTAGACTAAAATCTCATAAGGGTAAAGCGAGAATTGGGACTGGAATGGAAGGAACTTACTGTCTTTATCCTTTACTTTGCTATTCTTGTCGAATACCACAAGCATGAATTCGTTGCTGGTATGAACATCATCATGCTTGTCGGCAGACGAAAACTTGCGAGTTGGATTATTGGATGCCACGGAGGGAGTTTGTGGTGAACTGACGGTGGTGGTCATTGGTTCTGGTGTCACTGGTGTTGGTGCCGTTGTGATTGTTAGAATAGGTGGAGCACTGATCTCGATGGTTGGAGTTGCAACCGGTTGCTTGCCATTTCCATTGTTGCCACTGGCAATGCCGTTCATGTTTTTGGTATCATTTGGCTTTCCAATGGATCCCGTGGCTATGGCTATAGCTACGGCCGGAGCATTGCGAACAGGGTTAAGGATGTGATTGATAGCACTTTGTTTTGCTACAGAGCCTGTTGCTATTGCAATAGCCAGATTCGGAACATTGCGTGCTGGGCTTAAACCGTGATTGGAGTGACGTCTTACAGTTTGATTGCCACTTAATTCCACTGGTTCTTTACTACGCTGCAATGCTGTCATCGCACTACGTTTGGGCTCTGGCGTCGTTGGCTTGGTTACCTCCTCGTGTGTGTCTGTTGTGGTCGTTTCAGGTTCGGGACTTAGGCTGCGATTGCGGGTTCTCATAAAATCAATAATGGTGGAATTTTCTGCTACAGATGGTGACTTTGGAGAAGGCGGAGCTTCTTTGGGTTTCAAAATGCTTTGCAAGAATAACGGCTTCTTTGATGTGTTTGGAGAACGTTGTGGTGCTCGGCTTTGCCTTTCCATTGCTGTTTCGATCTGCATTGTGAGTTTGTTGGGGCTGCTTGTAGGCTTGTTTTCGGGAGCAGTAAGTGGCGAGGGACTTTTGCGCACTGCCATGCCATAAGACATTTCACGATGTAAATCTTCGCTGTCCAACAGTTGAGGCCTGGTTTTGCGATCCGCCTTTGGTGAGAGCCGTCCCATTGTTTCTGTAGCGGCATCAGCTGTTGGACGGGGAGGAGACAATGTTTTCCTTCGTGGCGGTGTAGGTTTGTTCTCCCCCTCATCCAATTTTACCTCAGAACTAGGTTTAGTTATACCCCTCTTGGGATCCGGTATAAAAAGAACATCAGACTCTTCACTAGGCTCACTTAGTCCATAAGGATTTTCCGCTTTCACACGAAACTTGTACTCCGAACCCTCGATCAGATCATGCAGTGTCGTACTTAACGAGCGTGTTGTGGCTGCCTTAAGCCAAACATTCCAACCAATGCGAAAATATTCTACGATGTAGTTTCCGATCTTACAACCGCCATCATCTATGGGAGCCGTCCAAGACAAGGTTGCCGATTTGCCGAATGACATATTAAGCCTCACTCTTCCCGGTGGATTTGGTCGAGCAGTTACAGTGACCAAGAATGAGCTGACATCTTCGCCCAACTTATTGGTGGCGCGTATGCTATATTCCCCTCGATCATCACGTTGAACATTTTCGATCTTCAGCATGGAATTCTTATCCGAATTTATAACCTCAAACCTTCCGCCATTTGGAATGGCTTCACCTTCATGTAGCCAGGTTATCTGGGGCAGAGGTTGTCCTGCTATGCCCACTTTAAGGCGTAGCGCTTCTTCAGCCTCGACAATTAGGCCATCTTCATAGGTCCGTGGTAAACGAATTTTAGGCGGGGCTTGGACCATCAGCCGCGCCTTCGTTGCCACATGACCAGCTCGATTTGTCGCCGTGCACTTGATTTCACCCTCATCGGTCAAGGCAACCTGATGTATGATCAAGACACTGGCGTCGGTATCGTTTACGATTTTCGTTCGTCTACTACTAAATATTTCATAGCCATCTTTGAACCAGTTAATTTCGGCTGGTGGTTGACCGAGGAACTTCACACGAAACTCGATGCGTTCATCTTCGACAGCTTCCATATCCTGTAGTTCGTCAATAAAGCGTGGTACACTAATGGCATTGCGTTGTAGCGTCACCGTCAGGACATCGGACAATTCACTGGGATTTGAACGTCCGACAACATTTTCGGCAAATACACGAAATTGATAACGCCAACCGGGCTCTAAACCACTAATGGAGACTTCACAGCGGGTCACAGCCATCGGAGTAGCCTTCACCCAATGCGGCGAACCCATGCGGCGATGTTCGACAATGTAACCGGTAATGGGAGAACCTCCATCGAGTCTTGGACGTTCCCATCGTAGGTTAACGACATCGGGTTGTTGATCGGAAACTGGAATTAAGAGTGGTCGGCCAGGCTGTGAGGGATGTTCTAAAAAACGGGGGGAAGAAAAAATATGAGTTATGCTTATATGAAAACATTTTCCTTAATAGATTTACTGTGAACATTCCGTAGAATTAAGGATTACTCTTGCTTACAATTTGGGAAGACTTCGAATGTGAGAGGAGAACACACAAATTAATATGTATTAACACTTGGCAAAATCTTCGTTGATGTTTTACAATCCGGGGACCAACTGTTTTAAGCCGGCTATGTTCTGAATTGTTTCAGATCGTGGACATTGCTATTTAGGGTAGGACGGAAATTATAGTAATTGTGAAACTTGAATTTCCGAGGTAGATTTTTCGAAAATCAAGCAAGCTTTATTTACAATTTTTTTAAGTACTACAGTATAGTGATATAAGGACCGGGCTACAATCAGAAGGTTTGAGTAAAAGTTTTATTATTTTGGACGGATGGATGCAATAAATATTTATATTAGTGCGATCAATTTGAACTTGTCGCGGAGGTGAGGTATACACGTCTCTGTAGGCACTCATTTGTGTACACTGCGTTTTTGATGTTCGTTTATGAAGTACAACGTTGCATTTACGGGATGGATACGGATTTAAGTATTTATGCTTTTGGTTTGGAAGGGTTGTTTTAGGAATCCCCCGGACGTTGTCCTTAAAGACTGTCAAACAATATTAGATTAATATTTGGACATATCGGAACATTTAATTTCTTTAAAACTAAATCAATAGAAGCGATAAAATCGAATCAGTGGGGGGAGGGGTAAAACTGAGGCTTTATGAGGCGAAGATTTTTGCTTCTCAAATGCGAGTAAGTGGAAATAGACGACTGAAATTGTATTGTGGGGAAAAAAGTGTTTTTTGTCCTCCCCTTAAAATGTACCTTGGTTTGTTTTCTGATAATTCCCAAAATATTTCGTGTCCAGCATTAAGATCTCGTGAGCAAAGAAATTTGTACTTTAGCCAAATACAATGTTTACAATATTAGTATCATATGGAAGGGTTTCTTATGGCGCGTCCAACGGTATATAAAACATGTCCTAACTCATTATTTTTATCAGGGATATTCCTGATTTAAATATCAGATTGGAGTAAATCTAAATATTCAAAATTTGGTCCGGATCACCTCAGAAAACGTATTACAAAATAAAAACAGACTATCTATACAACAAAGGTATTCTTGTCAGAAGAAAGTATTTGATACCCATTTTGCTCTGTTTGGAACGTAATGTTCCCACCGTATTGAATTTTTGGTAAAACGCAAACTAGAGCGAATTTCAAAAAAGGGTGAAACACGTATTTATTTAAATCGAGTAAAGATTAAAATATGTCAATCTGCATTTAAATCAGAAAAATTTCCGTACTAAATTCTTAAAATTGCTGTATTTTTGCAGAATGCCCCTGAAATAAGGATGTGTGAGGACGCCTTTCATATGATTCCAATATTGTCTACATTGTTCATAGGGAAAGTAAAGGAATTTCCAAAAGGTACTTGACAACTTTGAATTTATTTTGTGAACGCACTATTTCACTGATCATCTGTTACTTTCCATGTTTTCAGTAAACTCAACATTTTCATCATGGTGAAGTACACGGACGAACAAATTATAAAATGTACTACCGAAATTCGGAGTCGGTGACCGCGACTTTAAGAGCGTTAACTCCAATTTTCGGTCGTTATTCTCGCCCTAGTAGACAAGCAATAACAAGTTTAGTGCAAACATTTGAGTCTACATATTCATTGTGTGATGCTGCCGTGTCAGTGAAACAACGGGTTGGTCGAAGTGACGAAAATATCGCCGCCGTTCAGGCGTCTGTAGCAAACGTTTCAAATCAGTCGATTCCGCGGCGTTCCCAAGAATTGGGCATCGCCAAGACCACTTTATGGCGAATTTTGCGTCAAGATCTTGGTTTACACCCATACAAGATCAAGCTGACTCAAGAATTGAAGCCGATGGACCGTTTTACCCGACCTACGTTCTCCGATTGGGTTCTGGAAAAGATGAGCCAAGATAATGAATTTCATAGCAAAATCGTCTTCAGTGACGAAGCTCATTTTTGACTCAATGGGTTCGTTAATAAGCTAAATATATATTTTTTCGTCGAAAATAACGATCGTCACGTTACTGTGAATGACGATCGTTATCGCATCATGACTACCGATTATTTTTGGCCCGAATTGGAAAACATGGACTAAGACGACATGTGGTTTCAACAGGACGGTGCCACAAGCCACACAGCACGCGTTACAATCGATTTATTGAAGAGTAAGTTTGGTGAGCGTGTTATCTCAAGAAATGGACCAGTCAATTGGCCGCCTCGTTCACGCGATTTAACGCCTCTAGACTTTTTTTTTGGGGCTACATCAAATCATTGGTCTATGCCAACAAGTCGACGACGGTGGAAGAACTCAGAGCCAACATTCAACACGAAATAGCGGCCGTTACGGCCGAAATGTGTGACCGAGTCATCGAAAATTGGGTCCAACGAATCTACCGCTGCCGACGTGCCCGCGGTGGCCATATGAACGAAGTCGAGTTTCATTCATGAATGTGTTAATTGTATTTCAAGTCGATCATAAAGATTTGGAAATATCTCAAATGGTTTCCGTTTTATTTAAAAAAAAAATTCAAGTCCTTATTGGAAAACTCGGTAGAATGACACTGACCGACACGAAATCCTTAGTCAAGATTGGTATAGATCTTACCGAGGCGATGACTCAGGCAAGGCGACAACCTATCATGCGATCTCTTCAACATATTAATTGCGTTCATCGTGAGAAAAGCGCAAGTCAACGGGAATAAAACTATCAGCAGCAAAAGTCATATGCTGCTCGCGTGTACTGATGATTTAAACATCATTGGGCGAAATCTGCGAGATGTTACTGCAATACTTTTGAGAATTGAGAAGGAATCAGCAAAGGTGGGTGCTGCAGTAAACGAGGACAAGACAAATTTAATGGTTTTGACAAGCAGAACATCCACCCGCTTGGATGAAAGGTGAACGTTGATAACCATTATAATTTCGAGGTAATGCACGAATTTATTTACCTCGGATCTGCCTTGAACTGGAGGAACAACGTCAGCCTACAAATCAAACGGAGAATTATGCTTTCAAATAGTTGTATTTCGGCCTAAGCAAGCACTTCACACGCTGAAAAAGCTGTCTTTTTTGTTGTTTGGATGCAAATATAACGTGTTCGTAGCTTGTCGCAAATATACTATACTTGTGTACAAACACATTGTGTTTAGTAGGCTATAATATTGACCCAAATGTGGCTTTTTTGTTGAAAACCGTTAAAAAGAAATACGAGACAGATAACAAAGAAATAAAAAAGCAGCAGATCTTCAATTCATGAAAACAGTGCTTGCAAACATGTACATGTTTCCTGCAATATGTTGCTGGGCCGATATTTTTCAGCGTGTAGAGATAAGACTTTCTCTCGAGAAACGAAAATCCAACTATATCAAACTCTTATACAACCTGTATATGGTTTATATGGTCTTATAATACTCGTAGAAAACGGCGAGTATCGACGACGAATGAACCACGAGCTGTATAATCTGTATCCCGACATCGACATAGTTACACGCTGAAAAATCTGTCTTGTTTTGTTGTTTGGATGCAAATATAACGTGTTCGTAGCTTGTCGCAAATATATTATACTTGTGCCCAAATATGTTGTGTTTGATATTCAATATAACATGTTTGAGACACAATGATTAATAGGTTATAATATATGTTTTTGAGTTCAAAATGTGGCAGTTTTGTTGAAAACCGCTAAAAGCAAATACGAGACAGACAACAAAGAAACAATTTGCAATTTGTTGCTGGGGCCGATATATTTCAGCGTGTATGCGTATCAAAATAGCGCGTTTACGCTGGCTAGGCCATGCCAGTAGAATGGATCAGAATGAAGAACCAGTGCGAAAGGTGTTCGAAGACGTAATCGATGGACATCGAAAAATAGGAAGAGCAAAACTTCGCTGGAAAGACCAGGTGGAAGATTGCCTGCGAGAGCTTGCTGTTACCAACGAGAGAAGAACATCTGAAGATCATGCCATTTGGAGAAACATGTTATCCTAATTTGTTAAGGCCCCTAATCCCTCTGGGTTGTTTGAGGCCACCTAAGTAAGTAATTTTCAGTAAAATAAAACTTGAATTCACACTGGGATTTGATGCATTTTATATATTTTGTTTTAGAAAAGGAAGTGCATTTTGTGAATTTTAAATTTCAGTTGTTTACCTACATTTTAGTTCAATTGATTTAAAAAATTAAAACCCAACAGTCAAATTCGTAGTTATATCGGGTTTTTCAATAAGAGCGCTACAAAAGTTTTTTTTTTAAATAAAACAAAACCGGTTTTAGATACCAATGAAATTCTTTATTCCTGTGAAAGTACATTCGATGCCATTATGTATGGAACTCGATTTCTTTTGCATGGCCACCACGGGCACGCTTGCAGAAGTCCAGACGCTGAACCCAATTTTCGATGGTTTTCAAGCATAAATCGGACGATACTGCTGCAATTTCACGTTCGATATTCGTACGAAGTTCATCAATCGTCGCTGGCTTGTTGGCATAGACCATAGACTTGACGTAGCCCGACAGGAAATAATCTAACGGCGTCAAATCGCACGACCGAGGCGGCCAATCGACTGGGCTATTTCGTGAGATAACTCGTTCACCAAACTTGGTTTCCAATAAATTGATTGTGGCATTCGCTGTGTGGCTTGTGGCGCCGTCCTGTTGGAAACACATGTCCTCCAAGTCCATATTATCCAATTGGGGCCAAAAATATTCGGTTATCATTGAACGGTAGCGATTCGCAGTACGGCCCAATGACGCCGCCGGCCCATAAACCGCACCAAACCGTAATTTTTTCGGGATGCAATGATGACTCATGGATTACGTGTGGATTGCTGTCTGACCAATGACGCATATTTTGCTTATTGACGAAGCCATTCAGCCAGAAATGAAATTCAGAATTTAGAAATTGGACGAAGCGCTCTTAAAGTTGAGGCCACTGACTCCAAATTTCGGTAGTAAATTTTAATAATTTCGACTCGTTGTTGGCTCGTATATCTTTCCATGATGAAATGGCAAACCTTACTGAAGAGAAATGTCAAAAGAGCGGGAAAAAATATGGCGTCGTTTGCTGTCCCTATCGATTTACTTTTGTAGCGTCTCTGTTGAAAATCCCTTTACTTGTAAATGCAAACTAGATAATCTGACAGTATATAAAATATTTATTTTGCAGGATTTTACTATTTGTTTTGTGATGTTGCATGTGAAAAGCTCTTAACGCACAATGGTTCGGATTCGATGTAAGACTATAGGGCCTCTCCTGTAAGTTCTAAAGATTACAAAACGCTCTCATCTAATCGCTCACCGAAATTATATGGAAAACGAAATAACAAGTGATTCTTTGAAGATTAATAATAATTTTTCTTACTTTTCTTCTAAACATGAATTTCCATATTTCTGTTTGGCTAAAATTTAACAATTACCGCATTAACTTAAGAAATATAATGAATCACTTGTCGTAGAGCGTCAATTTTAAACTTAAATAACAAATCACTAAACCAGCAAAATGAAGCGACAAAACAAAATAAAAAGAAAATAAATTATATACCCCAAACAAAAAAGTAAACAAATAAATTTTTGACAAGTGATAATACAATCAAAGAAAACAAAATACAGCGAAGGAGAAACAGCAAAAATTTCAAAACTTAACGAAATTTCAAAGATCTCTTAACAATGTCTACTCCTTGTGTTGTCGTTTTGAACGAACTCTTTTAACGAATCCCTTCATTTAGATTGCAATGCAATTTGTTGTGGCCTTTATGGCTCTTTTGGTATTTCCTCATTCTTTTCTTTTTCTTCCTTGGTGTAGTAGACATTTTCACCAAACAGTCAAATGAAACATTTTCAACAGCAGTGTGAACTGAAGGAGAACGAATATATACAAATAGAACGTACATATGTAGTAGAAATGAGAGCGTGACACGAAATTTGTGTCAATCACGGGTGATGAATGCGTGTGTGCATTCTCATTTACTCACGCAAATATGGCATGTTATAGTTTAAAAAAATCAATGAGTGTTCGAACTCACGAACGATGTGTTAACACCTTTTTGTTACACGGTACCTGTTCGATTTCTATGAACACATTAGTAAATATTACATTGGAAAATAAAAAAAGAATAGTTTTTGTGCTGAAGGCTGTTTTGCTATTGCAGTTTCTTTTTGCTTAGATCTGCTATAACATTAGATGTAATATTGTTAAAATATTGTTTTTGTTTTGTTATAAACTGAGCGACGACAAAAAGTATTGAATAGTATAGAGAACTTATTGCACTCTTTTTCCGCTCTCATGTAGGGAGTCTTAATAGAATATTTCAATATAAATGCACCTTTTCGAAAATGTTAATAATAAAACAATACAAAATGTTTCAAATGGTTTCACATCAAAATTATGAATGGACCAAGTTATGACTAGAAAAGAGTAATAGGTTTTGAATTATTCGCCAGATGTCGCCAGTGCTTTTGAGTCATACAATTAATACCATGAGTTCTCTATACTATTCAACAGGTTTATTAACTATTTATAAGGAATAAGGAATCTCAAAGGAATCTCAAAACGCGCTGCAAAGCGCTAAATTGAATTTAAATAAAAAGTGTTGTAACTTAAGTTACAAATTACTTGATAAGACAAAATTACTATATACCTAATAGTTATTTTCATGAGATTCTTTAAATTCAAGTACAAATAATAGCTTCTACTTAAAAAAAAATTCTTGTTTTTTAAAACATCTTTTTAAAAATAACTTTTTTTGTGAGCATTTTAAACGTTTTGTTGAGGTTTAACATTTCGATGTTACAGATGTTACTCGTATTCGACACTGTTACAGATGATATTCAGCATTTAGAAGTCAGCGGTAAAATAGGTAGATTCTCGTCAGCTAAATCTCATAATTTTCGGATATTTAATCAGATTTTGGTCAGAAATTGGCGGTAAATTAGCAGTTCAGTAAATTAGTCAGATTATACTCAGAAAAATCCTCCGTATTTCGAAAAGTTTTCTGGAATTCCTTGCAAATTTAGAAATCCGACCAAAATTTCGGCAAAACATACTGAATTCCGTCAGATAAAATGTCCCGATTTCTTGTCAATCACTCATACAACTTCCTGTAAGATTAATGACCGTAATCGGCATCAGAATCGGCAATTTTTGCTGACTTTCTGACAGAATTCTGACCGAATTTGGAAGAAATTGTTCACTATGATGTGATTCTTAGTTTAATATGTCTTACGCATATCAATGTGTGTGAATTAAACAAAGCAAAAAAATCACATTAGCGTCTCTATATTTTATATTTACTATCTAGCAAAGAGTGCAGATAGTTTACACTATAAAACAAAGATTTTACGTCCAGATGTAAACAAATACTTATAAGTTGAGAATTGTTTGTCTACTTTGTATTTCGGAAGATTGGAACAAGAAGAAAAATAAATAAACACAGGCGTTCAGAACTTTATTGCAAAAAATGGTTTTCTAATATTTATGAAAAATTCTTTATAAACAACTCTCCATTAAGCCGCTGAAAGTTTCGCAAATATTGTATACATATTATGACAATTTTCATAAAAGTTGTACGTATTTAAATGTACAATACGGATTACTGGAAAATATGTCTAAAATATAATTTATTGAGGGAAAAATTAAGACGTTTTGCAATTATCGTACAACTAGTGTTTGGGTGCTTCCGATATTATACCAGTATTTATATGCTAATGAATTCTCATTGCATTTACAGTTTTCGTTACCTACACACAGATAAGAGTTTCGTTGTCACAACTATATTTACAGCCAACTAAAATTTGGCTGTTCCTTGGACTATCACATTATTCAGTTGTGATTACCAATAATTGTGTTCTTTATCAGTTTTCTAATTCAGTTTTGGTTGCAAGAACTGAAATATTTAGTTGAATAAAAGTGATCTGTCAATCGAGTTTAAGTTGTTGCAATCAAATTATCCTCTAGTGGTGAATGTTCTATTAGTTGGATGAACGAAAAATTTAAAACTAATTCGGTTGTACCAAATAATATATTGGTAAGCTCAACTAAAGTAATTACTTGAATTTGATGGCTGTCACAACCATTTGGTGATGCTTTTTTAACCCATTATGAATTTTATAGAAAAAAAAAATAAAAAAAAAATTGTCTGTTTTATATTTAAATACATATAAACAAAATTATTATTATTTATAACCAGGGTTCGTATTTCGTGGCCATTTTTGATCGAAAATATGAAAAAAATGTTATATTTCGCAAACAGAGCGTTCAATCGAAATATAACTAATTTTTTCGCCTGTCTAATGGTTTTTCATAAAGTGGTCCAATTCGTATGACTTTTTTCCCCTAAAAATCGCCAAAATAAGTAAATCGCTTAAATAAAAAAAATAGCTATAACTCGGAAACGGTGCAAAAGCAAAAGCAATAAATTGTTTACCTCCATAGGGGGCTTTAACCAATGGATGCCTCTCATACGGCATCACTTAAAATCCGGTAAACAAACATTTTTCAAATAAAATATCACTAAAACTAACATATGTACATATGTAGTATGTCCGAGTTATAGCCATTTTTTGTTTCAGGGGTTTTCATATTTGGAACAAAATATCAACCATACGATGGACCACTTTATGAAAAATCCTTAGAAACTCGTAAAAAATAGTTTTTTTTTTCGATTGGACGCTCCGTTTCCGAGATATTGGCAAAGGGTCGTTTTAGCGATTTTTGATGCCAGAAATTTTAGTTTTAGCGATTTTTTTAAAAAATGGCGTATTGAAGACATCCGTATGTGAAAGCCTCTTAAAAAGTTAAAAAATGTATTAGTTTTGCGATTGGACGCACCGTTTCCGAGATATAGCCATTTTTTATTTTAGCGATTTCTTATTTTGGCGATTTTATGGAAAAAAAATCATTTCATGCGAATTGGAACACTTTGTGGGAAACCCTTAGGAACGCGTAAAAAATTGTTATTTTTCGATTGGACGCTTCGTTTTGCAGATACAGACAGTTTTTCTAAATTTTTCATATTTTCGTCCTAAAATGGGGATGGGTTACCCTGGTTATCATATGTACATATATTTAAGTAAATTTGTGTCATTCAGAATAATAGTTCCTCCAGCCAAGTGTCCACAATTGTTTGCATGTGTTTGTGAAGGCGTCAATAGTGGCGTCATATTCAACGATTATGTAAAAATCTCACTTCACCTCAATTTATGATAACACTTTATTGTTTTTTCACAACTTTGTTTATCACTGTCTGTTTAAAATATTAGTGTTTCTGTAAAGTCCTCGTGAAAAATTCCAATATACGTAGTTTCGCTTTAACAACAAAGCCACTTGTTAGAAATCGAATACATAACTTTGTAACAAGTGTTTTTGTAACAGAAACTAAATTATGATTACAGTAACTAATATTTTAACACGACTTCTAATATTGTACTTTTTATTAGTTGTATCTTCCATTTCAGATGAATGAGGTTTTTGAAATTCTCAAATTGGTTAATACAACTAAAGTTCGGTAGTAGCAACTTGATTTTTAATTTATCAATAGCATCGACAAATAATTCTGATGTTTGACAATTACGAATTCAGATCAAAATATAGACTTTATCATGGAATTTCCAATGCCTGAATTTATTTCCAACTAATCTTTTCCCTGTGTGTATAGTTTGATGATTTTTTCTGTGGGTAGATCCAAAGTAGTTATATGGCTTGCCAGGAATCATAAAGATGAATTTCATATATTCTGTAAATGACAATCCCTCAAAAATAAAATACATTTCTTAAGCATATCACGAAACATAGTAAAAAGAAAGGTGATTCACTTAGGCTTTGTTTGCTTCTTTTTGAACAGAATTTAGTACTATTTTTTAACTTCGTGGAGTTAACTTGAATGCCAACATGAAGATGAATTCATAGCAGATTCAAGTAAGTATATATGATCCGATTTGGATCTTTTTTGTAACAGACTATTTCCTTTGGCCAAGAATATATTGGGGTTGGTATTGTTGTAGCTCTTATCACAACGTCATAGCGCGTTTACATGCACCCTTTTATCATGATAATGTGATTATGATTCTAAGCCAAAATGGTGTTTACATTCATTTTTACTCGATTTAGTTTGGAAATATATTATTTCATGATGCCATTATGGCCAGGTGGTGGTAGGGCGATTTGTTTGTATTAGTGACATACAATTCTGTAGGCAGTCATTTTTTTCTATGGCTTTATTTGTACAATTCTGTATTCAGTCATTTTTTTCTATGTCTTTATTTGTATAAATAACTTTTTATACAATTTTGGGGTATTACCACCGCACATAAGAAACTCGACGAACAAAATATCTAAATGTTTCGACGACGATAAAGTTAAACATATTTTCGACAAAACGGAATACAATTTTCACACTAGAATACTGAAAATTGAAATCAAACAAACCAACATTAATATCAATAACTTGGGCATTACTATCAGGAAACTGAAGAACTCTGTACGACAATTATTGGACGTCGAGGATTATAGTAAATTCATTGGTACTCAACGCACATGCTACAACTCACAGTTCGAACAAGTACAACAGAACCACCGACACAAACTACAAAAGGCGAAACAGGAACACTTCGACAAATTAGGACTCACATTCAATGAGGATTGGTTCATCAATAACACCAACGTATACTTTCCAACGGAATCCAAATGGCTGCTCTCACTAGGATCCAAATTTGCCATACCAATCACAGGCAAAAGTTTCTCACCCATACACATCATCGCAGAACTGGAACAAGGAGTACAACAGCACACAGATGATAGGGAAAAGGACATCATCAGAACGAGAATAGCGAATAATATTAACAATTACAAGCGAAGGCTGAACAACACACCGAGGGAAAAGTTTATAATTACCATCTACAAACGCACGGAGAAATTACTTCGAGAGCATAGGAACAGAATCATCATCACAACAGCGGACAAGGGTAATAAAACTGTCATTATGTACAGGCGAGAATACAGCACGAAAATGTCACAACTACTGGAGGACAAAACAACATACAGGCCAACTAGAAAAGACCCCACCACCAAATTACAGAAAACTAACAATAACATCATTACAGATCTTTACAAAAACAAACATATTGACACATATCTAAAACAAAAACTTACATGTCATGCGGCAATAGCACCAAGACTCTACGGACTACCGAAAATACACAAACCTGACATACCTCTTAGACCGATCTCAGCATCTACGAACGTACCTTGCTATAACTTATCTAAACATATAGGGACAATACTGCAGAATATTATATCGGACCAATACAACATTAAAAATAGCAAAATACTTAGGGAAAGGCTAGCAGACATACCACTTGAAGATGACGACATTCTAGTCTCATTCGACGTTGTCTCATTATTCACGAACATCCCTACACATTTGGCAATTAAAAATATCATGCACCAATGGGCAACAATTTCAAAATACACGGACATACCTAGACAAACATTTTTGAAAATCCTCAATTTTTGTCTCAACGACAACAACTACTTCATCTTTGATGAAAACATATATACTCAGACGTATGGAATGCCGATGGGAAACCCACTCTCTCCAACAATAGCTGACATAGTGCTGGACAAATTATTAGACGACACATTTACAGACTTACGGAAACATAATATAAAACCCAAAGTGTTGGTTAAATATGTTGATGATATTTTTGCCATCATCAAAAGACAGGACACGGACACCATTTTAGAACACTTGAACAAATACCATAATAAAATACAATTCACCATAGAAAAAGAAATAGACGAAACCATTGCATTCCTGGACTTGAAGATACACAGACAATCAACAACTTTAATTACAGACTGGTATTCAAAACCGACAGCATCCGGACGAATGATGAATTATTACTCCACACAACCGCAAAATCAAAAGTTAAACACAGCCTACAATTTCATTAAAACAGTTTTCGATAACAGTCATGAAAAATTCCACAACAAAAATTACAAAATCATAACTAAAATTCTCCACAAAAACAACTATCCACAATATATCATAAAACACTTAATACAAAAATATAACAATAGGACAACAAACACTACAACCCAACTTACGGAAAATCGAAACGAAAACACATCATATATAAGCGTCAAATACATACCATCGCTAACAGATAACAAATTACTGAAAAACATTTTCAATAATGACATTAAAATTGCACACAAACCCAACAATACCCTACAGAACATATTCTCCAAGACAAAAACCCGGATACACAAAAACCACCAACACAATGTAGTATATGAAATTTCATGCACTGGCAACACTGATGAAACATGTGGGCAAATATACATTGGCACCACTAAAAGATCATTGGAAACTAGAATGACAGAACACAAGGCAGACATAAGGAACAGGAGAATGAGCACTGCACTCTCACAACATATGATGGAGAACAATCACACACCAGACATGGAAAACGTCAGAATTATAGACAGAGAGAAGAACACTAACAGGAGATATACACTAGAGAGTTTGAGAATTCAACAAAAACATGACATAAGTATGAACACAAAAGAGGACAAAGACAAGACAAATTGTCACTACTACATGACGCTAACACTGGACAAACATATATAGTGTGGAGAAAACATACATGTACGACATATATACATTTATGTTAGATTAACACTAAATAGACATGCAAATAAATATATAGAAAAACGAAGTAAGTGTGAACAGTGAACGGAAAATACTAAATGTAATATTAATTGTTATCATTGTTATTTAGAATAAAACTCCCCTGAAGAGGATGCCAATAAAGCATCGAAACGTAGGGAAAACAATTGAATTAAATAGTTTTATTTAATACATTGGAATTGCGACCAAAAAAGCCAGCAAGGTTATAGAATATATAACATTTTCATCGAACAGAATAAAGATATTTTTATTTGGAATTTATTTAGAATTTCTTGAAATTTTGTTAGTATTTAGAAAATAAAGAAAGAAAGCAATATCAGCTGTCCTTATAACACTACCTACTATATTAATCATGTTTGTCATTAATGTACATGTTCAGTGAAGTACGTTTCCTTTACATTCCCATTTCCGTTACATGTTCACACAGTTTCATACTGAAAGGGCGTATACAACTCTGCGCTGTTGAAATGATTTGTGACATGATAATATCATTATCGAGGTAAATTTACTCGCTCTTTGGTACAAAAATGTATGAGAAATCACATGATAATACAGATTATCGATTTGATCTGCAAGATTGAGTGCATATAAATGCCCTTTTAGATTACAATATTCCTTGCAACTACATTTTAGGCTACAATTAATGCATATGTATACCGAATTTGACCGATTAAGCGACGCGTAGTGTTTAATTTTTTTTCTCAAAATGTTACCCTTTAATCGTTAAAAGTTTGTGGTTCAATGAGTCTAACCGTCGAAAAAACCTTGTAATAGAATGTTTGAAATTTCGTTCAGCAGCAATTTTTATAAAATCTTGTCCCGGCAGACTGTGTCCGGTTGGTTTTGCTGTTGCAATTCAGGGCCTAATCATGCAAATCACTTTCACATTCACACCGTTTTCGACTTCATCTCTTGATCAATCTAATAACCTGGCGAATGATTTTTGTTGAAATATTTATTCTTCGTACGGAGTTTTAAATAAGTTTAAACAGTAATCTTACGGCCAGAACTTAGATTGTTCAGTTCAGTATGATAATGTCAAGTGACGTGGAAGTGACTTGCGTGATAAGGCCGTAAGTAAATGTTTCAACGGAAAACGACAGATTAGTTGGAAATCAATTCGGGCATTGGAAATTCCATGATAAAGTCCATATTTTGATTAGAATTCATAATTGTTAAACATCGGCATTATTTGTCGATGTTATTGATAGATTAAAACTAGGTCTTACTAAATACAAGTTGCTACTACCGAACTTTATTTGTATTAACCAATTTGAGTGTTTCTAAAACCTCATTCATCTGAAATGGAAAATACAACTAACAAAAAGTACAATATTCGAATTCGTGTTCAAATATTAGTTACTGTAATCATAATTTAGTTTCTGTTACAAAAACACTTGTTAAAAAGTTATGTATTCGATTTTTCATAAGAGGCTTTGCTGTAAAAGAGAAACTAAAGGGTTTTTCAACAGAGACGCTACAAAAGTAAATCAGTAAGGTTTGCCATTTCATCATGGAAAGATATACGAGCCAACAACGAGTCGAAATTATTAAAATTTACTACAGAAATTTGGAGTCAGTGGCCTCAACTTTAAGAGCGCTACCAGATCAACAATTGAGCGTCTAGTGGATAAATTTGAATCCACAGGCACAGTACAAAATGTTCTCGTGCCAGTGAGACAAAGAAGTGCCAGTAATGTCGAGAATATTGCTGCCGCTGAGGCTTCAGTTCAAGAAAGCCCAAAATGTGTATGTCACACGTCGTTCTCAAGCGTTGGGCATCTCTGTGACATCGTTGTGGCGAATTTTGCGAAAAGATCTTGGCCTACATCCTTACAAGATCAAATTGACGCAAGAACTGAAGACGCTTGACCACCATAAGCGTCGTGTGTTCGTGAATTGGGCTGAGCAACAACTTGAAAATGATTCGGATTTTCATCGGAAAATCATCTTCAGCGTTGAGGCTGAATGGCTTCGACAATAAGCAAAATATGCTTTATTGGTCAGTCAGAAATCCACACGAAATCCATGAGTCCATCATTGCATCCCGAAAAAATTACGGTTTGGTGCGGTTTATGGGCTGGCGGCGTCATTGGGCCGTACTTCTTCCGTGATGATCAAGACCGGCACATTACTGTGAATGCGAATCGCTACCGTTCAATGATAACCGAATATTTTTGGCCCCAATTGGATAATATGGACTTGGAGGACCTGTGGTTCCAACAGGGCGGCGCCACAAGCCACACAGCGAATGCCACAATCAATTTATTGGAAACCAAATTTGGTGAACGGGTTTTCTCACGAAATGGCCCAGTCGATGTGTTCAAATACTCAAATCAGAAACATGAATTTTATACAATCTTATATTTCTCATACTGACAATCAGTAATGTGGTTGTCAAAATCATACGGTTCTGACTACAAGTTAACCAATCAACATTGTGTGTTACAATCATTGTTAACAATTGACTGAATAACAAAATTCGATGTTTAACCACAACGAAGAAACGAAGATAACCACTGGCTCAAAAACTGGACATAAGACACCATGTGAATATTTTTTTCATAAGCGTAACGAATACGTAACCACCAGAGAATAACAATAAGTACTCGTTGCAAAAGTGTACCCAAGTACGTACACAGAATTTTCATACTTGTGTGTACCCAAATTTATAACACGCAGAATACATACCACCACATATTTGATTTGTACCATTCATGTGTGCACTCTATACTTATAAGGAACATTTTCTCCACACATCCACTCCTATTCGCTCTCTTCGCCAGAATACATCTAAAGAAGATTGTACACACATTTACTGAAGTATTTTTCCAAATTTGTATACAGGGTCGTGTTATAAGTATGGGTACACACAAGTACTTATAAGTATACAGCAAGTGCTGTGGAAACGGAAAAATGTAGTTGATGATTTTTTGCCAACATATTATATTTTATTAAAAAATATTTCTAAATACAGTTATGAATTCATTATTTAATAAAATCCTTAATACCAAACCCATCGAAAATAATAATTTTATAATTCAATTTTATTTTGTTTGAGGACTAGAATGAGATTAATTTTTGTTGTCGATTTTTTAATAAGGCCACTAAACTACGTCAAAACAATGCATTGCCAGGTCTTGTTGCATAAGCCCCAATATTCAAATGTTAATTAAAAACCAGTGCGCTAATTTTTAATATTTTCTAGTTCTATTATTCACTTTTCCACACTTTGTGAATGTATATACATACATACATACAAACATATTTCCATATAATTTCACCGTACAACAGCGTTCCTTTACACAGCAACCAATTTTTTACTCATACCCAGTGGGTATTAAGTACCTAACAGACGCAAGTGTTTTTGTATCCTTCCGTATAACCTAACACACACAAGTGTTTTCGTTTGCTTTCGTTTAACAAGCGCCCAACAACAACCCTAACCCGCAATTGTACTTATGTACTACCCATCGAATGTTAGCGCTTGTAGCTACTTAAGTTATCGTTGGCATAAATATGTAGAGTATTGTATGCGTTTCGTCTATTACTTGTATGTATTTGTATTTGTTTTGCAATAATACTTGTATTCTAAATGGTACTTATCGACATTCTCTGGTATCAACTACGCAATAGTCAAGATAATTTCACTTACGACGTGGATACAAATTGGGTTGTTATCAACTACAGATTTTGTTGGTTGTACCCTTCTTTTTTAACACTCAAATTTAGAAACTTTGAAAGGAGTTGCTTGTTGTGTTTTCTTTTTTTCTGTACACGGAAAAGGAAGGAAAAATCTGTAAGGAAAAATCTGTCTTCGGCAAACTGATATAGCACACTTAGAGTAACTTACATACTTATTTAAGTAACTTACATATATGTATAAGTAATGTAAATACTCTTTGCAGCAATGAACAGTTTCGTACATCCGACGATTTCGTAATTGTTGCAACAAAGGTTTATATCGATGATATAATGGGTGATTTGTTGGTATTTGGTTTTTGAAAATTGAAGGAAACACAGAAAATTTTGTAGTAGAGTAGGAAAGATGTATTTGGATAGAAAACTCTATGACTGTCGTTTACTTTTTAAAGACTATTTCATTCAAATGTTTTTCCAACATTTCGGCCGGTATCTCACCAACGACACGTCTAATGTTGTCTTCCAAGGCAGCAATCGTAGTCTACTGGGGTTAAATCGCACGGAGAAGGCGGCCAATTGACAGCGTCACAACTTGAGATAAATTGCTCACCAAACTCGCCGCTCAATTGGTTCATGATATCGCTTGCAGTGCGGCATCGTACTGCTGAAATCACATGTCAACCAAGTTCAATTCCTTCATTTTGGGCACACAAAAGTTCGTGATCATCGAATGGTAACTTGCTCCATGGACCGTAATGTTGCGGTTATCTTCGTCTTTGAAGAAGTACAATCCAGTGATGCCGCGGGCCCATAAACCGAATCAAACAGTGAATTTTTCACGGTGCATTGGCAGCTCTTGAACAGCCTCTCTCACTGCTATTCCGACCAAATTCGGCAATTCTATTTGTTGACGTACCCATTGAGTGGGTCGATTATGATGACCAGAAAATGGACGTAACTTATGAAACACATTTTGCATAGGGCACGAATTTTGATAATAAAACTCAATGATTTGCAAGTGTTGTGTGTTTGATTCTTAACATTGAAAACCAAATAGCAAACTGAGTATAAATTTTGTGGTTAGATTTACTGGTTGCGCGTAACAAAGCGTTAAAATAAAATAAATATAAATAAATGGTTTCCCATTACATCCCATGAAGGGACTGGGGAGAACTTCTCACAATCACTGAGCTGTGCGCTTTTCAGTTTTCACTCACTGATTGGGACCTACAGTTTTACACCGATTCCGAACGGTAATTTGAGAAGCTTTTTCATGGCTAGATA
Source organism: Phaonia tiefii (assembly GCA_963931995.1). Lineage (NCBI taxonomy): Eukaryota > Metazoa > Arthropoda > Insecta > Diptera > Muscidae > Phaonia > Phaonia tiefii. The sequence continues at coordinate 66,326,534 of OZ008369.1, forward strand.
CTCGATAGTGTCGCCGTCACTATGCGAGGTGACCGCCGCCGAAAGAAAATTTGAAGGTGGTCAGAGCCGGGTTCGAACCCAGGATCTCATTTACAAGAGCCGCGCACACTAACCATTGCACCACCGACGGCCACAAGCGTTAAAATAGTTGACTTTAATGGGATACTTTGGTACATTTACCCGCAGGCAACATTCAGTATAAGAATTTACAGGGTAACTACACGTTTGAAAATCTGTTGTTTTTTGTTGTTTCGATGCAAATATAACATGTGTTTGGAGCTTGTCGCAAATATAATATACTTGTGCCCAAATGCATTGTGTTTGCTATTCAATATTACATGTTTGAGACACAATGACTAATATGTTATAAAATATGTGTTTGCGACCCAAATATATCTGTGTTTGTGATACAAATACAGCCGTGTTTGTTGCACTGTTTATGCTCTTTCGAAAGCAAGAGAATAAAAGAGAAGGCAACGAGTGTGTATATCTTGTAAGTGTGTATCTGTTTTTTGCATTATTCTCTCAGTCAGTGATTTATAAATATTCCTGAATGTGCGTGTTAATTGCAGATGAAGTCAGTGTTGGCAGCTTAGGGGATTTATCCGCAAATTGGGGATTTTTTTTTCAAAACAGGGGATTGTTTTTTTGGTTTGGGGATCTGGGGATTTTTTGGGGATGAAAATGTAAGCTGCATTAAAAGCGCATCTTTTGTATCATTCCTTGAAAGTTTTGATCCGGTACTACCTAAATCAAAGCAAGCATAAACACACAAATAATATTTGGCATAGAGTAAATCGTACTAGAGAGAATAATTAACTCATCTGACGTTTCCTTTCACACTCTTCGTGATGCGGTCAGTGTGATAGAGAGATGTTTGACGAAAAGTGACATACACCAGGTGGAATTACAATAACCTCTGACTTTAATTTTTCATGTCGTTTTGGTGAAAAACGGTGAAATTTAAATTTGTTTTACACTATTGTATTGACTGGTATTGTTAGCATACATTTGTGTTGTATTTAACAGAATAATTTTGACACAAACAACGAAATACCGTTGTTGTTATTTCGTTGGTTGTTTTGAACAATTGCCTCTATCTGGTATTATTGACGTAATTCTTTCCAACATCCACCGGTCACATCACACCAGGCCAAATGCCATAAATTTGCTGAGTTATTGCTAATGCAAAAAGAAGTGCATTCAGTTCCTGAAAATATCAAATTGTTTTACTGGCAAGGCTGTACGTGATGACAATAATAATAATTAAGTAGATGAATCTGAAGATTATGAGCCTGAAGTATTTGATATATATTGTTACGAATAAGTAAAAGCTTTTGCTTGCTGTTAATGACTCTACTAACAGCATGTAAATAACAGGAGGTTAGTGCTGCGCCTGAAAGTATGCATTGTAACAACGTACGAGCTCGCTAAACCAGTAGCATGAATTCACCTCAGTAAAGATAGTTCTCCGCCATTCGCAATTGTTCTACAAAGATAAACAACAACAAACAGTGTCTAGAAGGTTCTTGAATTCGCTAGATCTACCTTCATTTGGGTATGGTGAGTTGGTATAAACAGCGGCCGTCTTTGGAATGGTTAGTTCAGTTTGTGATTAAACCCCGTAAAGTGAGCAGCGCGATTTGACAGTAAAATATAAGATTTATTAAAGTGGTGTAAATAAAGTAAACTGTTGTACTATGTAAGTAAAATAAAAGGAAGTTAAACCGTTGTAATTATCGTAATTTAAAACGAACCTTGTTTTATTATTGGGAATAAAACAACGCAAAAAGGACGAATAAGGAAATTCGTAACAATATGTATTCTAAGCCTTAATGACTTTTAACCACTTTTTAAAGCCAGATCTCATTTGTCATAATCTTTTTGTTATAACTATTTTTAAAATAATAATTTAATAATAATATAATATTAATAATAATATAATAATTCATTTACGTTTAAATTTTTCAATATTTAAGCTTTCGTTTTGTTAAAGTGAATTCTAAATAAATTTTAATTTTATAACTTAAATCTTTCTCGAACTACCTTTAAAACAATAGGGATTTTTCCAGGCATTTTAGCTTTTATTTTGGGGATTTTCGGGGATTAAAAATAACAATTCGGGGATTTCGCCTTAAAAAGAACTGGTGACCCTGGATGAGGTCAGTGTTTCTTATTTTGGCTGATGTATTGCGTATTAATTTCATGTATTCAGTCGTTAATGGTTCATCGGACAGAGGATATCAAAAGCGCTTGATCAATGAAAAAAGAATAAACAAACGCTCGGACGGTTAAAAGGGTTGGTGATGTTCCTTTGGTTTTTGTTTATGTGTTTCGCATATATTTATATATGCTACTGAAGTGAGAAACGATTTTGAGGAAAGAAACTGAGGAAAGAAAAAGGAAAAACGTCTTAAGTGCACTTAGGAAAATAGTGACTAAGTACACTACGATAACCACTGGAGTCTCAAAAACCTCCAGATTCAGTTTTTGTTTAATTTGACTTATGTATCAGGATGTCATACACAAGATATTGTATACATATCTAATTAAATGTCAGAACTACCTCCTAAAGATGCTCACCTAAAAAAGTTAGAAATGCACATAAGTCGTTTTTCCTTTTCAGCACAGAAATTATAAACAAGCTGCACCATTTAGCACCAACCTCATGAATGTCTACGAAAATGGAAAAAGTGAATCAAGAATAATTTTTTTGCGTCGTCAAAAAACCATCACCAAAACCAAGTTAAGGCTTGATAAATACTACGAGGACTCTGAACCATCAATTTCAATGGTTAAAAAGTGGGTTATTTATTCTTTTAGGGTAGTACCAGCACTAGTAACGCCGTACGTTCAGGTCGCGCAAAAAAGGTCATCACGCCAGAAATCGATAATCAATAAAATAAAGTCGATTACATTCCTGAAATGATATTGTACATTCCCAGAATGATAGTGCGTGAACCTAGCTGAGAGCGTACATCACATTTTTCAGGAATATTTCGTCATAGAAAAGCTATCCGAGAGATCGGTGCCGCGATTACTCACAGTCGACCATAAGCGCAACCGTGGGATAGCTTCAAAGGAGTGTTTGGCGATGTTCAACCGCAATCCGAAGGAGTTTTTGCACCGTTTCGTAACAGCACACTAAACATGGATCCATCACAACACACTCAAAGTACTTTTTTATGGGTTCAAGCAGTGTGGTTCACATCGATTATTTTGAAAAAGGCTGAAGGACAGTTTCGATACTGAAGAAACTCGACGGCATTTGGTTAAGAAAAAAGTGTTCTTCCGCCATCATAGTTGTGTAGTTGACAGGCCAAAATAAAACATGGCAAAAAATAATTGGTATTTTAATCAAAACTCAACAAACATAAATTTTCTCGAATTTTGATTAAAAATTTTAATTAATGCAAATAATGTTTTTGTTTAAATTTTTCACCTAATCTTTTCTGTTAACTACGTGTACATAAAATTACGAAATCAGATAAGATTTTTGAGTTCATTAACTGTCTCTTTTGGTCTTGAGACCAGAGTTTTTTGTATTAGTCCGCAGGCAACCCGCTTCCAAGCGAAATCAGTCTCCAGAACTGGAAGCCACAGTTAAGTCTTGTGGACCTCGGTTCGCGAGCTAGCTCAGAAATTCAGTTTTGCATGTTTATAATTCTTCCGATTATTGATTGGGTCCTACAGTTTTACACCGGTTCCGAACGTTATTTTGAGAAGCTTTTTCATGGCTAACTACTCGATAGTGCAACCGTTGCTATTACTTTTGTAACACAAACAATTTCGAATTTGTTGAAAAGTGTAGGAAATTTATGTTTTTTCCTACAAAAGTTTCGTGTTTTTCTTCATCTTCTTATTCTACACATGATAATTTTCTCTGTTTGTTTTATGTTTTATTTTTCAATTTTGATGAATTTTCTCATACACAATGAACACCAGACAAGACGAGAACATGCAGAGAACGTCAATTCGAATGCTTAACGCGAAAACGGCAAGTCAACCACTTGAGTGTGATGAAAATTAGTGTGGTCTAAAAATAACCACAATTCTGGCGCTCCCACTAAACATTTTTAGCTTTTATGTCGAATATAAAAAAAATACATATAGGTTTTGTCCCAACAATTGGTTGTTTTAACCGTAAAAAAAACTACGGAATTTTCACAGTAAAATAAAAGAAGAAGGAAACTGTGTCATTAATTAATTATCATCGTCGTCATTGTCACCGAAACAACGTGATTATTCACCTGCTGATTTCCAATGGACATTCTTCTTGGGTCTGCCACTTTGAGTTTGGTGTTGTAATTTGCCTTGTTGATTGCCCATAAAAATATATATTCGAAATTGCTTTGCTACTGCTTCGTTTTATTTTAAATTGCAATAAAAACTTAAATATATTATTAATTTTCTTTTTTAATATTTTCTTAAAAATGCACTTTTCGTTTGATTTTTTTCATTCGTTTTAATTACAATACTATAGTGAAGCACGCTTCCTTTTTGTTAAGTGTAACCCCTCATCTTAATTTTGTTTTTTTGCTGTAGATTTCCTTTTATGATTGATCACTTAATTATATATTGCTTAATTTTATATATAAACTTTTTCTTTTCTTAGTATTTTATTTTTGAATTTTCTTCGGTGGTACACAGAGCGTTGAATAATTCCGTCCGACGTACACCGAGTAACGCAACACACTTTTCTTTAGAATCTCATACTTTGGCTATCGTCGTCGGCTAGTCCAGATTCTCGTCTGCCTCAAGCATTTCATGATCTTCTAGGAAAATCTGAATGAAAACTTGTATTTTCAGTTTCTTTCAATGAAAATTTAAGAGAGTTTTTTGCTGTATGTATTTCTAATGCTGAGCATAGAGTTTCGTTAAATTTTACTCGATTTCGTTTGAAATTCTCATATTAAAGAGAAGTGCAAGTAATCGGTCGGATTGTGTTGAAAAAATATTAAAACTCAGGAAATAATTTTGAAAACAAACAGCTTTTAGTGAAACTTTGTTAGAATGATTGTTTGAATGAATTTTATATCCTCGCTATCGCTGAAAAAGCTATTAAAATTATTGTAATTTAAATAAATATTACACCTTGCAACACAAGTTTATGATATGTTTTGTCATACGATACAATCTTTCAGTTATGAACCAAAATAGGGCACAACATAAAAAGTTCGCATGAATAAAACGTCTGTCAAAAATATCGGAAATATTTGGAATTATGTATAAGACCTTAGCCGAGGTTCTTATGTAATCTCTCATCGAAAACTAGAAAATTTAGCAGTGAAATAGCTAGAATGCTTGGCATTGTTAACAGAATGCTTGGCATTGTTAACAGCCACAGGTACCACGCCCACTAATTTCCTTCCTTTGTAATAGACTGACCCTGTCCTCTATTTGACACCCGCACAGTGGTTCAGAATCCATCCTCTTCGTCCAAAATTCAAGTTCTTTTGATCTAGTAAACAGTTTTATGTTCCATTACAAATCGATTTTAGGTAAGGATTTGCAGTTGATTGCGGCATCTGGTCACAAGGTTCAATCCCATGAGTGAACGTGTAGCAACCATTCGAAAAAAAACTGAAATACTTTAAAATATAGCTAATTTGTGTACATGTCCCAACAGAAGAAAATGACGATGACACCAAAGACATGTTCTATGAGCATCTAAAGGAAACATACCATCGCTGCCCTGGCCATGACATTAAGACTGTTCTAGGTGATTTTTATGCTAAAGCAGGGAAAGTGGTTTTGAATCAACCATCGGCAAATTCAGTCCACACGCCATCACTTCCGACAATGGAATTAGACTGTTAGATTTTGCCGCGGCGAAAAACATGGTTGTCAATAGTACGGGATTCCAACATTAAGACAACTATAAGACTTCTTGAAAATCCAGTGCTCAGCAGACGAAGAACCAGATTAATCACCAGATTGATTCCATAATTTATGGAAGGCACTCTACACGCTGAAAAATATCGGAACCAGGAACATATTGCAGGAATCATGTACATGTTTGCGAAAATTGTTTTCGTGAATTGAAGATCTGCTGCTTTTTTTTCTTCGGTGTCGTACCATGGTTTGGTTTTCAGCAGTTTTCAACAAACTACATATATTATAACCTATTAAACATTGTGTCCCAAACATGTTATATTTATTAGCAAACACAATATGTTTGGGCACAAGTATAATATATTTGCGACAAGCAACAAATATTTGCACTCAAACAACAAAAAAAGACGAAATTTTCAACGTGTACAAGTGTAATGGACGTACGTGTGATTCGAGGAGTTAATTGCAACAAATATGCGCACAAGGTTGCGCAGAGTGAAAGTCGAACGAAACCAAACATAGAAAAAGCTGGACGTCGGAAAGTTGGAGTTACGATACCTAAGATAGCCACGGCCAATGAAAAGAAGCTCACTCATATTCTAGCGTAGATCGCACTCCCGCCTCATGATCCTTACGCGCAGTTGAAGTACATTTCCCACTCAATGAAAACTGCTGCAGAGACCGTACTTGGTTATGAAAAACCGTTGAAAGACAAACCATCATGGTACGATAAAGAGTGAAGTGATGACAGAGAAAGCTGCACATATGGCAACGCTTCAGCCAGTTGCAACGAGAGCCGCGACGGATCGGTGTAAGGGGAATAGGATAGAGGCAACCCGATTATTTAAGAAGAAACTACTTTTTTTTAGCGATATGGACGTGAATCCAGTCGCAGTTGTACAGAGTATGTTGGGAATGTGGAGAGATAACAGCTCTGCTTTACTTCTCTCAGGAAACTTCAATACAGTTGAGGGTGTTGAGTAATTACAACACGATGGCGCCGACTGCCCCCTCCTAGACAACTTCAATTTCCCGGCTTTAGAACAACAAAGTTGTTGGTGCTGATGGTCTACCGGCTGAGGTGTTTAAGGCTGACGGCTTTGAGTCGGAAAGGTGTTCATTATGCAAAATATAGCTAGATGAATGTATGCCCGACGATTGGAGCCGTTGCATAATGTGACCTGTTTTCAAACAGGTGCCAAGTATACATATGTACCGACTATCGTGTAATAAGCCTTTTATCTATCACATATAAGGTCCTCTCGAGAGTAATGTGCGAAAGACCAAAGCCGTTTGTTTCAAACCTGATCGGACCCTATCAGTGTGGTTTTGGGACTGGAAAGTCAACTATCGACCAGATCTTGTAGAAAACCCATGAACACCAAATCGACACCTACCACCTCTTTGTAGAGTATAAGGCTGCCTTCGATAATCCGATGCGTGCACCCAAACATAAAAAACGTTTATTGCTCGGTTGACGCAACAATACTTTGATTGATTTGTATTAATTTATTAATCGCAACTGTTCCAAATAAACTCGTATATCGCAAAATAAACTTTTTCTTAGTTTAGAGTAACAACAACTCGGTAGCTGTAACCGAAAGAACAGTTGGTGGAACCGATTTTCGCTTCTCGCAAACGTTTTTTCAACGCTAACTTTTCATAACTCGTTTACTGCAAACTTTTTTCAGTTCTCGTAAACGTTTTAACGTAGAATACGTTATACGGTAAGGTAGGGGTGTTGATCTGGAGCACAAAATTTTGAGAAAATGTTTGTCAACTTTCACCCACTTTTACTTAAATATTAAAACATATTTTAGCAATTTTTATATGTTACTCAGTTTTGGTAATATGTTTTGTTTCGAATTACATTAAAAAAATTATATGTCTATATATAAAAGTTTTATGTAGTTAAGGAAATAAATATTTAAGAGCATGATATTTTAGACTTTTTTTGTACATGCCGCTGTTGTTGTTGGTTTGTAAATGCCGCTGTTGTTTTTGTTGTTGTTGTGAAATCAAATGATTTTGGCTTTGCTGTGCGTTGTTTATTTATCGAGCAGCGTGTAAATGGGTGTGTGTGTGTACATTTCGTTTTGTTGGATCGGTCGGGTATTAGTTCGTTTGGAGGGGAACATAAAATGAAGGGAGGGGAGCGTGGACACTTGTATGTGCTTGAAAGTTTACAGATCTTTGCTGTCGTTTGTTTACTTCTGCGAGCAGCGTGTAAATGTGTGTGTATGTACATTAATACAAAGGATTGGCGATGTATACGCTCACTATATCAATGGCGTTTTTCCTAAACACATTTCTGTGAATACATTGGGAAGTAGTTGGAAAGCAGCTAATCTATTGTGCTGCCATATCATAAAATGTATTGCTGTAGCTGTACTTCAAATGAAGATGTCGCTATAATGTAATACGTTAAACTAGATATAGTTTCATCCTTAAACATATGGCATACAGTCTTCGAGCACACAAACTAAAAAATAAATTAATAAATCTTGTTCAAAACTATTCCAATCGTTTAGATCAGTGGTTTCCAAACTTATTTGGGTTATCGCCACATTGTAGCGACATCTTTATTAGATGTACAGCAATAGGAATTACTTTTGTGATATGGCAGCACAATAGATTAGCTGCTTTCCAACTACTTCTCAATGTATTCACAGAAATGTGTTTAGGAAAAACGCCATTGATATAGTGAGCAGAAAATAAAAGAGGAAATTTAGAGAAAACGAAAGCTGCCTATAAATCTGAGTTTACACATGCAATTTTGATGGCGTTAATTATTGTGTTGGTTGGAGAGAGATGCGACGGCATTTTGTAAATATGCACTTTCTTAGATTCACTAAAGCAAGCAATGTCTTTATATGCGCAAGTTGCTTTCTTTTCATTTATCAAAAATTATATTTAATTCATATATTTTAATTGCAAAATGACTAACGTATTCTACGTCTGACCTATTCGCCCGTGTTATCTAACACAGGCTTGTATTTTTTTTAGTTTGGAACAACAACAACTTGGTTGCTGTAATCGACTGAACAGTTCGGGAACCGTTTTTCGATTGTCGTAAAGATTTTTTCAGCTCTTATTAATCATAACTCGTGTACTGCAAAGTTTTTCGTTTCTCGCAAACGTTTTTCAGCTTATATTTCGCATAACTTGTTTGCAGCAAAAAATTTTCGGTTCTCCCAAACGAAATGACATGTATGCCTTAACATAAGTTCGTTTCTCCCAACTATAGTCCCCAAACGAACTTCAGTTATCTCAGATTTCGTTTAGGAGGAACGAGTTTTTTCTTTGCGCGTGAAATCCTGTACCAAGCTATGTCGGACCTTGGTATTCCTGCTAGACTGACACGTCTATGTAGAATGACACTGACCGCTCTGAAATCCTCAGTAAAGATTGCTTAAGATCCCAAAGCCATTTAGTACTAGACGAGACCTTAGGCGTGGCGACATCCTATCGTGCGATCTCGTCAACATATTAATTGAGATTAACTTGAGAAAAGCAGCAGTCGACACGAACAAAACTATCAGCAGCAACAGTCACATGCTGCTGGCGTATGCTGATATTTAGACACGATTGGGCGAAATCTGCGAGAAGTTACTGCAGCATTTTCGAGAATTGAGATGGAATCAGCACAAGTGGGTTTGGCAGTAAACGAGGGCCAGACAAAATTAATGGTTTTGACAAGACAAACATCCATGCGATTGGATGAAACGATGAACTTTGATAACCGTTATAATTTTGAGGTAGTAGACGAATTTATTTTCCTCGGATCTGCCGTGAACAGAAGCAAACCCGCCAGCATGGAAATCAGACGGAGAATTGTGCTTTCAAACGGGTGATATGCCAAGTACTTCAGAGATGAGACCCTCTGTTGAGGAACGAAGATCCAACTATATCAGACTCGCATACTACCTGTCATGCTTTATGGCGTAGAATCCTGGGTCATTTCGCATGCTGATGAAACATCTCTGGGAGTCTTCGAGAGAAAAAGGCTCCGAAAAATATATGGTCCTATAATAGAAAAAGGCGAGTATCGATAACACAGTGCAACACGAAAAAAAATAACCATATACGGACACCACTACGTGATAAAAGACTAAAAAAAAGACCAGTGTCTCCCAATTTTTCCCAAAGTCATGCACTTTTTTTTTTATGGGCCGCCAAAGATTTGGGGCCTCGGTATCATTTTCGTAAAAATGTGATCATTTTCTCAGGCTCATATCATGCAAACCGTTCAGAATTTCGATTTACTCTCTGAGGCAAAGTTGTAGCTCTTGTCATAAAGAACAAAAATTGCGAACATATAAAATCAAAAAAACTTCACCTTCCAGATCAAAATCGCAAAAAACTTAAAAAAATTCGATTTTTTTTACCTTTTTTCCCGTGTTCAGGTCCATAGGTAGCAAACTGTTCAAAATTCAAGGAAACAATCAACTACAAAAATTTACCTAAGACCTCAATAAACAAATTTCTAGAACATATAAACTTCCAAGAGATGATTCTTAACACTGTTTAGGTAGCACGCACAAGTGAAAAATTTGCCGAAAATTTTTTAATTTCATTTTTTTTACCTTTTTCTCCTGTTCAGGTCCATAGGTAGCAAAAAATGGCCATAACCATGTGTTTGTCCAAGGGTTAACACCGTTTAGGTAGCGCTTAGGTATCACGCGATCATACACCGACAGCAGCAGCACAGGCAATGCAGTAAGCTCAGCACACGCAACAAGGGAATGGGTGAAACAAATGCTGCATTATTTTGAGATTGATGACATTAAAGCTGCATTTTCTTCATTTTCATTTTGACGATTTTATCAAACAACTCCCTACCGAATCCGATGAGCAAGGAGAACGGTTTCACCAAACCACAATGCCCATGGAAAAACGGTACAAAGGCAAAAACCTCGACGCATTGCTTGCAGAAGTATGTTGGTGGAGTCACAAGATCACCCTGTATGATGTTAATGAAGTATTTGAAGTAGAAAGAGCTGATCATGGAGGGCAGTCTGGAAGCAACGTGCCTGTGGACACCATAATTGCTGAATCAGAGTCAGATTCGGACGATTCGGACGACGATTTGGATCCACAACTTAAGAGAGCGCGATTTGCAACATAATACGAATACTTTTTTTTAATATTTTTGTAATAGATAGCATAGTATCTCAATGTTGAAGTAAATAAAAAACAAATGAAATTAAAAAACGGTGTTAAGAATAAATCCCAGAAAGTTTATATGTTCTAGAAATTTGTTTATTGAGATCTTAGGTAAATTTTTGTAGTTGATTGTTTCTTTGAATTTTGAACGGTTTGCTACCTATGGACCTGAACACGGGAAAAAAGGTAAAAAAAAATCGATTTTTTTTAAGTTTTTTGCGATTTTGATCTGGAAGGTGAAGTTTTTTTGATTTTATATGTTCGCAATTTTTGTTCTTTATGACAAGAGCTACAACTTTGGCTCAGAGAGTAAATCGAAATTCTGAACGGTTTGCAAGATATGAGCCTGAGAAAATGATCACATTTTTACGAAAATGATACCGAGGCCCCAAATCTTTGCCGGCCCATAAAAAAAAGTGCATGACTTTGGGAAAAATTGGGAAACACGGGTCTTTTTTTTTTAGTCTTTTATCACGTAGTGGTGTCCGTATATGGTTATTTTGCCATGACTTAAAAAATTACACACAGTGTAATGGATGAACCACCAGTTGCACAATCTGTATCCCGACATCGATGTAATTATGCGTATCAAAATAGCGCGTTTACGCTGGCTAGGCCAGGCCTGTAGAATGGATCAAAGGTATTCGAAGACGTAATCGATGGATATCGAAAAATATGATGGCAAAGACTTCGCTAGAAAACCAGGTGTAAGGTTGCCTGCGAGAGCTTGGTGGTACCAACTGGAGGAGAAAACCTGAAGATCGAGCCGGTTGGAGAAACAAGTTATCTATATTTTGTTAGGCCCTTGACCCCTCTGAGTTGTTTGAGGCCACCTAAGATAGCAAGGTAAGGAGTCAAGGACTATTTGGAGATATTAAGATTACAAATCGGATAATTGGGTATATTGTACAAAATATTGCAAACTACTTGAATAACACAGTGCAACACGAAAAAATATAACCATATACGGATACCACTACGTGATAAAAGACTAAAAAAAAGACCCGTGTCTCAAAGTCATTCTCTTTTTTTTATTTGCCCCCAAGGATTTGGGGCCTCGGTGTCATTTTTGCAAAAAACTTTACTCTCTGAGGCAAAGTTGTAGCTCTTGTCATAAAGAATAAAAATTGTCAACATATAAAATTAAAAAAACTTTAAAAAATTCGATTTTTTACCTCTTTTCCCCTGTTCAGGTCCATTGGTAGCAAACCGTTCAAAATTCAAGCAAACAATCAACCACTAGAATGTACCTAAGATCTCAATAAACAACTTCCTAGAACATATGAACTTCCTAGTAATGATTCTTATATTGTGTTGCGTCCCTTGTTGCGTGTGCTGAGCTTACTGCTTTGCCTGTGCTGCTGCGGTCGGTGAGATAGCATAGTATCTCAATGTTGAAGTAAACGGTGTTTTTTGCGTTTTTGACCTTGAAGATAAAGTTTTTTTTGATATTATATGTTATATGTAATCATACATTTTGATTAATCATATTTACGATTAATAGATTGATCGTTATTTTGATTAATCAATATTCATGATTAATTGATTAATCTAAAATTTGATTAATCAAAATATGAATAATTGAGCAATTCATGTTTTTTGGATTTTTCAGTTTGAGTTTTAAAACATTCTTCTTTACTAGAAAGTTTCAAATATTTCCTTTTGTTTGTCTAGTACGTTTTCCAAAAATTACTTAAATGATGATTAAAATTATTCAAATATTATTAATCAATCAATATCCAATATCATAGTTTTGATTAGTCAGAGATTTTGATTATTCGATTAACTGATGAATCACATATCGATTAATCTAAATAACGATCAATCGATTAATCGTACATCCCTAGTATGTAGTTACATTAGGGTGACAATGAAAATCAACTTCGGATTTTTGACAAATCACAAGCGGCTTCTTATGCCATTTGGTTCAAAACTAACGTGGTGAGCTCAATCGGATAACTGTAAGCCGGTCCGACTTGTGGTCAAACTTTTCGGGTTTTGGCATTTTGGGTGTAAATTTGTATACACTAGAAAATTTTCATTTCTCAGTTTATTTGAATAAAAAATTGTATATTAATTTAGTTTGATCTGAATATAAAGTGGTAAACATTTGAGTAAAATCCCACCACTCTAGGGGTTCAAACTCTTAATTTGAAAAAATTTAAAATTTTTATAAAAAATTTAAATTTGGCTTTTTTGGGTTTTTTCCCAAAAGTTGTATCTAAATGCAAAAAATATTCAACTCGGATACCAACAACTTTAAGTAGAAGTCTATTGGCTTCCAATAGGGTATAACATGATATAGGCACTCAACGGTTTCAGAATGATATGATGCGGCAAAGTAGACCATCTCCAGGAAAACTCGCCAAGATGGCCTTATAAGGGTACCAAATAATAAAAATTGCAGAAGGAGAGATAAACACACAAGTTATTGGTTCAAACCGTTTCTGTAAAATCGGATATTACAATTGGTTACAATAACCGGTTTTGGAAACCGGTTTAAAAATCCGAGTTTAACAATCGTAATTAAAAATCAGTTTGTAAAAGGCGCTTAATAAATCCTGATTTGATTATTGGAACCGGTATTTTATTCCATTATTTGGAACCGGTTTTAACAACCGCGGAATCAAACAGTTGCAAGGGATGAATTTAAAACATAATTTATGTGGTCAAACCGTCTTAAAAACCTGGGCTTGAAAAATGCAGTTGTAGAAACCTTTTCCAAAATCCAAACTTCAAAATCGATTTGTATTGCATAAACATATATGGCAAACGTTCTGGAATATTGATTGAATTTCCATATATACATTGCCACCCTAATGTACATACACCTATCTGTATGTAGTTATATTTAGAATGTTTGTCATTTTTAACAGTCACAACGCCCACCAATTTCCTTCCTTTGTAATAGACTTACCCTGTACTCTATTTGGCCGCCGCACAGTGGTTCAGAATCGATTCCCATCGCCCAAAATGCAATGCCTTTTGATCTAGTAAACAGTTTTAAGTCTTATAAAAAAACCGATTGTAGATAAGGAGTCAGAGATTATGTGGATATAGATTAGAAATCGGATAATTGGGAATGTTTTAGAAAATGTTTCTTATTTTTCGATTTAAAAGAAAACAACAATTTTGGTTTCTCGTTCATATTTTGATGAAATTGTTTATAATGCACACAATAAATATTAATTTTTTTCGTATTACAGATACGATTACGAGTTTACAAAATCGTAAAAATATGACATCTATTTTCTAGTTTCTTGAACTATATCTCAGACAGATATGGAGATATTGCATTCAGTTTGCCTTTATTACAAAGTGTGGGTTCGTAGCTTTAACATGAATGTGCGAAGGTCTACATGCACTGTGGGAGAGATGATCTGAAATCGGCGATTAATTCATGGTAGTTACAATTATTATCTGATGCTGATAAAATTGGTACATAGTGTTTTCATGAGCTGGGGAGACAGGTTATGTAATAGCTGTCATATAAATGTTACTATTGATATCATTTTGTCATAACTTTCAACTAAATTTAACAATCAATCTCGTACTTCTTTGCTCAGAATTTTGCATAAAGACCTTGGTCCAAGAACTGCAGACTCGTGATCATCGATAAATGAGCTGAAGATCGCTTGGCTGATGATGAGCATTTTAACCAAAAAACGATCTTTGCCGATGAACCTCGTTTTCATCTCCGTGGCTACGTTAACAAAAAAGATTGACTCATTTGGGGCGCGGTACATCCACACTAGGGTGTCCCAAAAAAATTTTCTTTTCAATAGTTGACTGTCTAGGCCAGAGCCAGACTGATAAGGTTCGATCAGGCATGCAACAAACGGCTTTAGTCTTTCGCACATTACGCTCGAGAGGACCTTGCATGCGATGGATTGATGGATGGATCTGCGATTATTCCACGACTGTTGGTATATATCGCCTGTTTAGGAAACAGTACATAGTATGCTAAGTCCCCAATCGTCGGTCATGCATTCGGCTAGCCACCTTAGCCGGTAGTCCATCTGCCCCAGCGGCTTTGTTGATCTTAAGCCGGAAAATTGCAGATCTAACTTCGCTTTGGCTAGAAGGGGGGCAGTCGACGATATTGCCCTGTATTTGTTCAACACCCTCATTTGTATTGAAGTCTCCTGGGACAAGTTATGCAGAGAACTGATTTCCCCATATTCCCAACATACTCTGAACATCTGCAACAAGGCCTCATTCTTCCTTCTGTAAGATTAAATATATTCAGTCTCGCGCTTTCTCCAAAACCGTTGTTGCTTCTGAAACAAACGAGTTTCCTCACCCTCCTATTCTTCTTACCACTTGCCTCACCACTTGCTATATGACACTCTGCATCGTACCGTGGTTTGTTCTAGAGCAGTTTTTCATTACCAAGTACGGTTAGATTGGAAAATGGGGTACGGTATGCGTCAGTAGCTGAGTGAGCTTCTCTGCATAGGCCGTGGCTATCTCTGCAAATTGCAGCTTTCCAATGTCCTGATTTTTATGTCTGGTTTCGTACGACTTTCGCTCTGCTTAACCTTCTGCTAACCTTGGCTCCATCCAGGTAGTGATCCGAATCGGTATTAGCTCCTCGAATCACACGTATGCCCAATACACTAGCTGAGTGCTTTCCATCAATTACCAGATGCTCAACCTGGTTGTTGCTACAACGAAACGACGAACACTGAAACAAGTCGTACATGCAATTTTTCGTTGCAGCTACGACCAAAATCGCCGGATGTTCGAAACTTTTTATTGCAGCAATGTAAACACATGTTTCAATCCCGTAACTTAGCGCTTTTTTCTCAGTGTATTACAAGATAAAAGTGTAAGGTAACGGACATGTATAAATCGAATCAAACTGTGATGGAGTTGAAAGTGATTAAAGAAATTGTTGTGTGTCTCATATCCCGTAAGCTTGTCCAAGGCAAATTACTCGATGTTCATACTATCCTTATAACAGGTGACCGTCACCGAAACAAATTTAAGGTGGTTTGTGTGAAAATTGAAACCACTTTCTTAAGCACAAGGGTCCACTCACCCTAACCATTTCGCCACCTACTGTCACAAATAAAGATTTCAACTGTCACGTTCTGAATTGTGGTTCGATCCCTCAATGGGATGCAGTGAGAAACATTTTTTTAAAATCAGATTACCCGCATATTTCGTTTCGTCACAAATCATCGTGCCATCCAGAAATGCCGGCTTTTAGTTTCTTCCTTAAGAAAACTTCGGAAATCCTAATACATTTTATTACCTTACAAAGATATTTAAGACCATTATGTCGCCTGAATGAAGATGACCTCACCAATTGTTATGAATTGGCTTTGATGTCAAGTGACAAAAGCGCGGAGTCACCAATGAACCCAACGATATTTTAAACCCGTTACATGTCGACTTCATCGTTGTCCCCTCACCCTCATCACTCACAACATCATAAATAACAGATTTCCTCTTTAAAATCATGTTTCCCCTCACCTTCCCTAACATTTCACATTGAAATAAGAAACCGCTTAATATCTTTGGGATGGTCTTTGTCTTCTTTACTGAGAGTGGTTAAATATGAAATTTATTCTAAACAAAAATAAAACAATTTTAGAAACTAAGCCTAAAGGCAGGGAGACGACAAGGGCAATAAAATTTGGTTAATCAAAGATACTTTAATTAATTTACATATAAATAATTCCAGAAATCCAACAACAAAACTGAAATGAAATTTAATAAAATGAAATGAATAGAAACACGATTTTGTGTTCGAAACACGGATAAGAGATGAAAATGTAGATGGCTAAAACGAAAGAACAAATAAATGTTGGTAGATGTTTGACTTTGGTTGCATGGTTGGAATGGTTATGATTATGGTGTTTAATTTGGTACCATGGAATGGAGATGATAATGGTATTTAATATGGTACCAAATCCGACATGAAGTTAAGGGGAAAATAATTTTTTTTTATTATACGGACTTATGCCCCGTATTCAGTTCTTATGAAATTTCCATTCCCATAAGAAGTACGTGTATAAAGAAATAACGAACATTTCGTTAACCGGAAATTTCGCTCTCTTTTCATTTGCTTGGTACTCAGCTCTTTGCGACAAAATGCGTAAGCAAAATCAATTACAGGGTTGTTATTCCAAAGTTATTTCATATGAAAATAGTTGCTTGATAATTGTTTGGGTCCGGAATTTTGTCATAATTTTACCGCACAAAAGAAGCACCACATGGGCTGAAACAAAAATGGAGTACGAAGAGGAATAATTCATGAAATATTTGCAAGATGTATCAGAGATAGTTGGTAACTCTCTGCAACAAAAATTTTCGTTTAAGGATAAGAGTTCAAACAGAATGCACAGAAGACTTACTTGTAATAATCGACCCAGTCCCTTCATATTTTTGATCACCCGTTGAATTGCTGACTCATTAGGTGCACTTCCACCGCCGAAAATGTGGGGAAGTTTGCTAGCGATTACAGTGGAAGTTTTCACAATGATAATACCTTTTCTTTTTGTGGCGCTCCATTTTTAATAATCGAAACAATCGTAGATGACAGCTGTCAAATTTCAGAGCTGCAACTTACACAGAAAAAATGCCACAAAATTTAATTCTTGTACTTTTATTGGGACACCCTTACATAGAAATATCGTGAGGAAAATCTGCTGCGGCTGACTACTCGCCGCTAAAGTAGAATCATTTCTAATTTCTTGTCATACGGAGTCTCTCAACTGAGAGAATGAAGTTGCCGCATTTTCATGAAAATCTTAAGAGTAACTAACAATAGAAAGTTATACGGCATTTACACCGCACAAGATTAACGCATTTCGAAGGTTAACTCCGTTAACCTGCGCTAACCCAGAAGATTGCTCATAAAATTTTAATCTATATAAAAGTTAACCGGTACAACCAACCATATAGAAGTTAGTGGTGGTCAAAAGTGAGTCAATATCGAAAAATACCAAGCAAAAAAATCAAAAAATTTCTATGAAACCATCCTCTCCGGCCTCGACAACGAAAATTTTTGCCGAAAACTGTCACAGTGTTATTGTATAGAAGGAAAAATATGCTTCATTGTATATAAACAAAATAAGATGTAACAAATTTGCAATCAATATCACGTAAGGCTATTGTGCGTGATACGCAGGTTCGAAACCGCTATGGACTATAAAAAATTAGCCAGTAATGAATGTATGTAATGTAAGTACCAAAAGATGTACATTCAAAAGTGGCGATTGGTAATGTACTTTGTTGTATACCTGGTCTTAGGAGTTACCGCTAAACATGTGGTCGGCTTATTGTAATTTGGAAATTGGTTGATAGTGGTGCGTGAGTTATAACAGATCTTGTAAGATTTCTACGCATACAACTGCAACAATAACAACGCACCACATCAGCTACCATCGGATTTTGGGTCAACACCATAATCCAACTAGCTGATACCAAATATTGTAAGGAAAACCTAATGGGATGATCAAGGTGGGAAGAGGTGGTTGATTGTAATGCCAGCGAGTAGAACAAGTGTTTTTTTTGGGTGTTAACTGTTTCATTTCACCAGCTAAATGAAGAGGAAAAGAGGAGTAAAGAAAAAAATATGTAAAATAAATAGAAGAAGAGAAATTATGATGATGTGAGAAAAATGTGTGTTCCCTTTTGAGTAACAGAAGAAGTTAAGTTTGTTTAATTTTTAATTTGTAAAACTACTAATTAACATTTTATTTGTTAGTTTGACATTAATGAATGAATGAATGGCTTTCCTTTAAGTACCAAGTGATTTATGGTTACATGCTTTAGTTTTACTCAGAAATTGATGCGCTTTCTTACTTGTTTCATCATGTTTTTGTTTACTGTAATTTGTAATTAACTGCTGTATGACAATGAATTCTTGTGTAGATCAATTGCGTCGGCAACGAGCGACGTTGAATGCCGCTCCAACTTTGTTGCCTAGTGAAAGAACAAATTCAACTTTTGTTTGCTTTTTTTTGGTACGAAACAGTCGACAACAACTTTGTTGCACATGCGCATAATGTTGATTATTTATGTGAGATATTTCTGTTTTTATAAACGAGATCTCAGTGTCTTGTTATTGTGCTGCATACGAGGTTCACTCTCTTAGGAAGTAAGAATCTCTTACATTGGTCTACAGGCGATAGAGCTATTTGTGCAGGTGTATTTCGCATATGTCCAATTCTTTAGAGCATACGCCATGGTACGATGCAGGATGTCGCATTTCTACTGACGAAAAATACGCTGCACGTATGGTAACGTTGGTCAGTTACAACGCGTGCTACGAACGAGCAGTACAATATGCTGACAAGGGAGGAATCGCGACTGTTTAGGCAGAAAAAGTCGCAGTGGGAGCAGAAGAGAGAGAGAGAGAGAGAGAGAGAGAGAGAGAGAGAGAGAGAGAAACGACCGAAATATGCAGGATTAATACCGAATCCCGAAAATTTTACAAGAGGGTAAGAAGATCGTACAATGGACCGACTAATGGGCTGCCCTACTGCAAGGACGAGAATAGGAATCTGGTGACAGATAAGCAGTGTGTACTTCAAATGCGGAGAGAACACTTCTCAGCACTGCTCCACTCAGAATCTTCCAGACATTGATTGTGGAAGACTGCGTCAATTGTACTCCACCCAGCTAAGATGAGAATACAACGGCTATGTCCCGGCTGAAGAATAATAAAGCGGCGGTTGCAGATGCGCTACCCGCTGAGAATTTTAAAGCCGGTAGCGAGAGATTGTTTACCAACATGCATCTACTTACATATATTAAGTATATGGTAACAGTCTATTGCGGTAACAGTCTTTTATCCATCTCGCATAAAGTCGTATCGGTCGTTTCATGTGAAAGGCTAAAGCCAGTTGTTGAAAATCTGATTGGACGTTATCAGTACGGTTTTAGACCAGGCAAGTCCACGACTGACCAAATATTCACGCTACGCCAAATCCTGGAAAAGACACACGAAAAGCTAATCGATACATACCATCATTGTTTTTATCGTGGAAAATTGCACGAAACTACATATGTCTGAACTAGTGATACCGGCAAAATTTATTCGCCTCTGCAGAATGACGCTGACCTTCAGTTAAGGTAGGGAATGAGCTCAGCGAAGCTAAACGAAGACATAGATAAGGTGCGACACTTTCGTGCAATCTCTTCAACAACTTAATGGAGATGCTAATGAGAAAAGCTGCAGTAAATAACTGGTGGCGGAAAATTAATCACCCTACCGGAAGATGTTATAATTTTTAACATTTCCATCTGCAGTATAAAACTAGACAACCAATGGAGCGCTACACTCCGCAAGAGCGTGTAATAATTGTGTCGATTTTTTTTGACCGCATTGCGGTTGCCACAACCGAATTTAGGCTGTCACGGCCGAATTTAGTCCCCACAAGTGAAATTCGGTTGAAGCAGCCTCGTTTCATAATTGACTCGGTTGTGACAACTGAATGAATCTTCAATTATATTCGTTCTGTCAACTACATTTTCCACAATTTCGGTTAGAACAACCGTATTTGGAATTAATTCGGATGCAAAAACTGAAATTAGTACCAAATTTGATTGAAGTAATCGAATGTGACACCAATTCAGTTGCAACAACCGAATTTGGCATCAATTCGGCAGCTGTAACTATAGAATTTGGTAACAATTCGGTCGCAATAACCGAATTTAGGTTTACGTCGGTTGCAGCGACCGAAGTTGGCGTCAATTCGGTTGCTGTAACCGAATTTCTCATGAATTCTGTAGGTACAACCGAATTCATTTTCAATACGGTTACCACAACATAATTGTATTTATTTCAAACCTGACGTTTAAAATTATAAATATTCAAATTATATTCAAATAAGATATAGAATGTATAATTAAAGATGTCGCGTAAATATCAAGTTTTTGTTGTTGTTATTAACCAAGGTAAGTGAAAATATTGTAGTTATGGTTTTTGTCTAAAAACGTCATTGTTTTGCCGCAAATGTCGAATCAGATATCAACAGTTTTGAAGATTTTCAAGGTCGGCCGTTGGAGATATGCTGTAATTGTCTGTATATAAAAGGGTTGAGGTAAATCCCTAGACACTACACGTCAGAATTGGTGCGGTGGCCCATAATGCCCGGGATTTCAACACAAATCGGAAGAGGCATGTATAAGAAATATGTTACCCTAAAGATTACCAGATACACTCCTTCTGTAATTTGTTTTAATAGAATACAGGAAAATATGTCATCAGTTAATAATTAAAAAGAAATTAAAAATTCATTTGTGACACATCTAAATTCGGCTGTTACAATCTCTAATAAGGTTGCGACAACCTCTAATGAGGTTATGTCAACCCCTAATGAGGTTGTGTCAACCCCTAATGAGGTAGTGTCAATCTCTAATGAGGCTTGTCAACCCCTAATGTGATTGTGTCAATCTCTTAGAGGTTGTGCAAATATCTAATGAGGTTGTGCCTACCTCTAATGACATTGTGTCATCCTCTCATGAGGTTGTGTCAACTTCTAATGAGGTTGTGTCAAACTTTAATGGTGTTGTGACAACCTCTAAGTTCTGGTACAGCTAATTGTGTTGTCTCTACCGAATTTTTCTGTAAGTGTACAAGCTCGCAATGTCAGAAACATTTTTCTAGTGAAAAAGAGTTTGCTTATGTTGGAATAATAGGCCCATAGACGAATACATATATAGATACATTTATTTTCTCAATAAATTAAACGTCATAGGTACGGTGGAAAGTAAACATTGGGTGGTGGAAAACATGGGTTCAATAATACCAGATAGAGGCAATAGTAAACAACGTCCAACAAAGGAACAACAACCGAATTTCGTATTTTTGTGTTAAATACAATACAAATGTATACCAACGATAAAAGTCAACAAAAAAGTGCAAAATACATTTAAATTTTTCAGATCTACACCAAAACGACATGAATAAGTTAAGTTTGTAACTCCACCTGGTGTAAGTTAATTTTAAATTTAATTTCTGTCATTTCCACAAACCTTCCATTGCATTCGTCTGGGACAAGTGGTGCAGAAAACTTATCCCTAAAATAATATGTACATCTGCTGCTGGATTTCCGATTTTATTGCTACAGAAGGGGTTCCTCAGTCATGGCCGTTTCTACGCCTTTATACAGTTTGGTAGGATTTTCTATTCCTTCAATATGTTTAAATTTGTTCAGCCTCCCTTAAACGGTGGGATTACCTCTCTTCTTTGCTACCTATTCCGTTCTGTCTCATCTCCAGTTGCGCCTAAGAGAAGCATAGCCGTATGTGCTGTGTTTGTTTGCATCAATTGTCAAGCAACACTCTTCATCGCTCCATGGCTTGTCATGGGACGGGTTTTTATAATAAAGCACGGATGTTGAAGCAGTTTTAATAGACTCGGAACTGTGTCGGCACTGCGCTTTAGAATCATCGAATTTCGTTCTGCGCAAGTAATGGAGTCACTTTAAACTACTGAGCCACAATAAACTATTTTGTATTGCCAGAATACACTAGAAGTAGGGGACTAAAAGTAAAGCGCTCGATATTCCCGTAATTAGAGTTTCAAGTTTTTCGTATAGTTTGAGATACCGATTGATTTAAAATTCCTATTCGTAAGGAGAAAACACACATTGCTTAGTGACGGCGACAACATTGAATTATTAGTAATGAAAAATCAAAAACCAGTTCAGAATCGGTGTTAAACTATGCGTCCCAATCATGAAATTTTCCCTTCATGAAATTTTCGGCAAAGATGTGGCTCTATCTCACCGATGACGCATCCGATCTCGGCCTTGAGCTCTGAAATTGTTTGTGGTCTAGTCTATTCGGATGGACCAGAGATTTGAAAAACCTCCAAAGGAAAAATCACGCGGCTTCAAATCACCCGATCTTGGTGAACAGTTGGCAATGGAATTGCGGGGGATAATTCAGTTTGGAAGGTGTTGCTGCAATAAATCAATTGTTTCATGAGCTGTGTGGCAGGTGGCGCCGTCCTACTGAAATCACATGTCGTCCAGATTCATACCGTCTATTTGACGGTATACCGTCTATTTAAGGTTACAATAACTCTGTTACTATGTTCGTGTAACGATTGACATTCACAGTCACTGCATTTCCGGCTTAATGTTTAAAGAAAATAAATCCGCACCAGACAGTTGCTCGGTGTGGATGGTCCACGTGCGGATTTTCTGAACCCTAAAATCGAGGAGTTCGTTGTTAGACCCATTTAGATGAAAAGGCACCTCATCGGTGAAGATAATTTGTTTCACCCATTGAACGAATTGTCGGCGCCGTGCATGGTCTTCTGGTTATATCTACTCAGTGAGCTGAATCTTTTGCGGCTTGGTGCTTCGACAAATTTGAAGCCATGCCAAATTGATGTTTTTTTTGGCGACAGGTACACACAGGAGACTTAGGCACCATTTTTGACTGGTAATGTAAATTGGTAATCAGTTGATTTTGATTTATGTTTGATCTGACTTTAAAAACGAAAAGAGTTTTTCAGTGCTTTGTCAAATAATCTTACAACCATGTGGCAACAGTGGCAAATGCTACGAAAAATAACCGGTATTCATAAATTTATCGGATAGTCGTTTCAATGCACCAAGTTGACGCCATTTGTAAAAGAAAAGTTAAGTGTTAAAATGATACGTTTTTATTGTTATTTGAACTAGGATGGTGATTATAACTATTTGGCCACATAAACAATTAAATAAACTTTGTGTTGTTGTTCTTTTTATTTTCTATCAAAATCATAGTTTAAATGCCCGACTTTGGCTGGTTAAACAGCAATCAACTACATATTAACCTAAAATTGAATTCAGAGTTTAAATAATGTTTGATCGTTGATCAAAGATAATTGACCAGTCAAAAATTGGGCCTTACTGTCCGTAATCGACCCAGTTTCTTAAACTTTTTTGATCAGTCGTCGAATTTTTCCGCGACCGAAAATTTCCTGAAGTTTGCGTAATTTTCCCCATTTTTGTAATGGGGTTTCACAATAATAACGTGTTCCCCGTTGTATAGTAGGGATGTATAGAATAGTTCTGCAGAACCAGTTCTTTACAAGAACCGACCGAGCTGGTGCTTACAAGGATCGAATAATGGTTCCAAAAGAACCGACAACGGTTTTCCGGTTCAAAAAAAGAACCGAAATCGGTCCTTAAAGTATTCAAAATTAAATGGATTTAAAAGATCCGAAAACGGTTTCATAAACACCGAAAAACGATTCAACAGGAACTGATAAATGGTCTAAAAAGAACCGTATAACGGTTCCAAAATAGCAGGACTCGGTTCCAAAGGAACCAAAATTTTTAACCTTTGTATGAGGGTATGAAATGTGTGAGGGTATGAATATATATATTTTTATTATTTAAAACGTATCGAATTTAGTATTTTGCCTTCTTCCAGTCAGCCTCAGTCCAGTTTTCGTAGACCTTGGCGAATTTTTTACAAAACTTTGTGTTCTTTTGTGATAAAAATGGTTTATTTTTCATGTCTGTAGCCATAACGCCGAATCCTTTGAGAATTCGACGTCGAATAAAGAATTTAAAGAATTGAAGAGAGTGCATTATTGTAACATTGAAGAGAGGGCGTAATTGTAACATTGGGGTTTGTTTACATATTAGGTACGCTCCTTTAAACGTATACAGGGAAGTTCCGGACAAATTTCTCCAGCGTATTTCTTGACTCATTTCATGGAGAAAAGTCCACTAGGACCATGTCCGAAAATGCAAGGGTGCCAAATGGTAGCGGGTTCAAAATTTTCGGAGTGGCCGTCGGAGTGTAGTAGGGTAAAGATGCTAACTTATGAGCCAGTGGTCGGATTTTTTTTGGGCTTGTTGGAAAGGTCTTTAAGATGCCTTTCAGAATAATATATAAATCTATAAAATATAAACCAATAAAATAAAATCTTAAACGTGTTAATTTACAAAAACAAATAAATGTGTGCTGCTATTTCGCTTCCAAAAACAAACACAAACATTTTTGCATTTCAGTAAAATGGTCATAACTTTGGAACGGTAAGACCTCTGGGCTTCGTTTAGGTTCGTTTAACATAAGTTACCTGCCATCTGGCTGAGCAAATTGAGGTTATGCGAATTTTTTTTTCCATTTTTTTCCGAAAGCTCTGTATCTCGGCGATTTGTCTTTTTTCTACTTTTCTGAAAGGCCTCTTAAAGACCTCTCCAACAAGCTCAAAAAAATCCGACCACTGGCTCAGAAGTTAGCAACTTTACCCTACTACCCTCCGACCACCAATCCGAAAATGGTGAACCCGCTGCGATTTCGCACCCTTGCATTTTCGGACATGGTCCTAGTGGACTTTTCTTCATGAAATGAGCCAAGGAATTCGCTGGAGAAATTTGTCCGGAACTTCCTGAATCACCCTGTATATACGGGTATATTTAGTTGTTGCATATTTAAGTGTTCATTATGAAAGAGACGATATCAAAGAAGAAGTCAAAAAATGTGTTTTCGTTCTAAGGCATGGTACAAACAAATGGAAGAAGCACCGCCCAGCTGATTTTAACTTTTTCCTGGAGTGAGCTTTAATCTTATGTCAAAGTTTGTTTACTTTCGATTGTGTACAACTATCGTTCGCCTACAATTATTATTTTTGAAATGTTTTCTATGTAAAAATCACATACACTCCGGTTCACTTATTTAAAGGCACGAACAATTCCATATTCAGCAGCCAGTATCTTACTGATGACTTGCTCGCTTCCATTCCAGCTTTAGCTCTTATTTTTGACAAGGATAAGGCAGAATTAGAAGCAATTCTGATGATTTTTCTTTTCTTATACGTAGATAAAGACAATGAATCCCTTCTTTTAAAATTTTTTCCATACCCCTCAAGCTCCATGATGTAATTGTCGACAACTGTTGGGCTCGGTTCAATTTTTTTTAGCTATTGCGCGGTTAGAATATCCTTCAGATATTTACCGATTTTAGTTTTTTCCGATAGATTTCAAATTTTTTGTTTTTCCATTTTGACTCGTAAAATAATTAAGATGTAATAAATTGTAATAAACAAATGGTCCCTACAAAAAATTATCGCTTACTTTAAAAATAACAGTGTTTTTATTCAAGTGGTCCAAAAAATAGCACATTTTTTGACTTTTTTTTTTGTAAATTGCTCAAGAAAAGTTCTTTGGTTAAGAAACCACTATTGCCGTGATTTTTTTTATATCTCAAGATGTCTAGCTTCCATTACCATTTTAAAATTCTGCAATCGGTTACAAATTGCAAAAGATACAGGCTGCTGAATATGGAATTTTTAGTGCCTTTAAAAATGTGAACCGGAGTGTAGAAACGTTTTAATTTTCATACTTAAACACTTTCAAAATATCAAATAAAACACACACTCATTTTGTTAATGACTCTTTTTTCCAAATTTGTATACATTTTCATTATTGTCCAATCAGCTGAGTTGACATAATACAGGCACTGAGCAAAAACAAAATGCCTGTCGTTTTTGGCTTGTTGTATTTGTTGTCCTACTGCATCTAATATTCTAATAGCTCATTCGCACTGCAAAATATTTTCCCGATTTCGTATCAAATGTCTTAACAAAATCTGAAGTGTTCGCCTTGGGTTTTTCCTGATTTGATTGAAAGTCAAGGCGCATTGACGAGGTAGTGTTACTACGACAAGAAACATACCAAGCCTACAACATAAGGAATTTTGCATTGTCTGGTTGTTTTCCCACAATCAAATTCAGCACAAATGTATTCCAGGAATAAAAGTAAACAAAAAAGTATAAAAAAAGATATGTTCGAGAAACAATAAATACTTAAGAAATGAGGAAAATATATAGTCGGCTATTTTAATGGTACCACCACATCGATGCGTCCTGATTGAAATGGTTGTAAACAAACGTACTATTCGTTAGTAGTGTGAGATAAAACAGCGTTGCATAAAGCAAATCAGGCATTTTTTTTCCTGATTTCTAGACAAATAAGAAAAATACCTGATTTGTCGTCTGTCAAAACGTATGGGAAATCAGGCAAATTTTCTTGATTTCTGCTTAAAATCAACAAAAGTGGCAAAATCAAGAAAATCGATGTCAGTGCGAATGCTATATTAGATTAAACGCTGATAGAAGCTAACATTTTAACCTTCCATTATGGGAAACCCGTTAATATTTTGCTCGTCACTGTGTATTCGCACTGCTACTAGGATAGTTTAACACTTCCGATGTAGATGATCAGTCTATAATTAATAACAGAATACATAGTTAGAAAATTTATAAGCTAAAATTATTAAACTCTCAAAGATTGTAATACATCTATCTTGGACCGTTTAACATTTTCTCTAAATGAAAGATTTATATTTTAAATTATTTTGTCAATATTTATATACATATATGTATATAGAAATAAACATGTAAGTCGTTTAAAGGTCTGGCAAACCTTTACTATTGCCATCCATCCAAAACTAAACCTGTAACTGAACATTTTCCTAGTTTCATGAAATCACACAGCCATATGTACATTGGTTTACAAACAAATATCACTCAGTTTGGGAATGTTGACATAATTGTTAAATAAACAACATTCCTAAACAACCTCCAGACTCATACTTGTATGATACGTTGCATCAAACTACGTACAATTTATGTTATTTCCAATTGGCCGCTTAAATGTGAGGTTTAAACTTCACTCAGTCTTGTCTCGAGTGTCGCGGGCATATGGTGGTTGGAACGGATCGCACAAGAAGCTTCGTGGCGGCAGTCAACTCAGTGAAATACGATTCTTGTTGAATTGTCCAAAAAAAAAGTTGTAACAAAAAAATAAAAAGCAACGACGGCAAATATAACAAAAAAATAATACAAAAATGATATTAATTAACAAAACGGCAAAATAAAAATTTGCAAATGTTTACAAAATTTTATATTAAATAAATGGTAATAAAACAAATCGAAAAATTGTTTTCTTATGGCGACAAAAAAAAAATAAAAAAAATAAGAAACCACCACAAATTGTGTAGGTTGGTTACCTTTCCATTTCTTGTAACAGAAAAAAGTTAAAAATGAAAACAATATTTTCAATAAAAATCTTAAATATGCAAACAGGTTTTAACAATCTTGCCAAGATTTAATATCAGTAAAATGTCTAAATCAGATCATGCGGAATACAATTAGAAATCTTGTGATGAAATATCAATAAATAAAATTCAAGAAGTAAATTGTGATACAATTACAATAATATATAAATAAATTAAAAACAAAGTTAAAAAAATAAATAAATAATGTTAAAGAATTTAAAACATAAATATTGATGTGATATTACTAGATATATATCGGCCATGATTTTCACTACACGAATCGGTACGTGATTATATTCGAAGAAATACTTGTGTTTTCGTGTAATTTCTTGACGTTTTCAGTTTCCGCTATCGATACGATTAAGATTTCCGCCAGATTTTGTGAAAGACAAAACCTAATGTCGAACACTCCTCCGGCAGCGGTATCTGTGCGCCGCTGTTCAGACAATGCTATATAATGAGTTTGTGTTCCCCTCTATCACACTTGAAAGATAACAATCCACTTCAATATCTGTCATTGTGGATTTTAAGTGGTTCTTCATATTCATCGAAGTGTTCGATAGAAATACATACATAGAACTGGAAATTTGTAAGCTGCAAACCATGGAGCGTTTAAGTTTATGTTAATGTAATTTTTGACAGAAATTGATAAAGATAACCGCAAACATAAATGGGACAAGTTTTTAAGAACATGATGATAAAATTTATTAAAAATGATTTCATTTTGTTTTAGATAATTTGTTTTAGATCTTACTTGGTCTCAAACAATCCAGAGGGGTTTGAGGCCTAATAGATCGGAGATTACATATTTATCCAACCGGCACGATTATTTTGATTTTTCTCTCCAGTTGGTGTCACCAAACTTTCGCAAGTATTCATTCGTCCATCTGCTCCATCCAGCGGAGTCTTCGTCGTCCTTTCGAGTACGTCTGCGAACACCATTCGCACTGGTTTATCCTTAACCGTTATATTGACGTGGCCTACACCAACAGGAAAAATAACCAAATTAGGCGTAACTGTATTTGAAAGTTGTCACAAGTAATGATGTGCGGTTCGGCGTACTTTACGAACCGTATCTGTCAAGTCCGGTTCCGAGAAGAACCGGGTATTTGGACCGGTTTCGGTTCTCAGCAAAGTACTGTCCCAAACGCGCTTAAGTGAAATATCTTATTATACGAATATAAAATTTGATAAAAATACGCATTTTCTGTCTAGTCTGGTTCCGAGAAGAACCGCGTATTTGGGCCGGTTCCGGTTCTCAGAAACTTGTTGTCCCAAAGACGCTTAAGTGAAATATCTTACTAAAGTATATTCAATTTGATAAAAAATACACATTTTCTGTCAAGTCCGGTTCCGAGAAGAACCGGGTTTTAAACCGGTTCCGGTTCTCAGCAAATTGGTGCCTCAAAGAGGCTTAAGTGAAATATCTTATTATAAGAATATAAAATTTGATAAAAATACACATTTTCTGTCGAGTCCGGTTCAGACAAGAACCGGGTATTTGGGCTGGTTCCGGTACTCAGCAACTTGCTGTCCCAAAGACGCCTAAGTGAAATATCTTATTAAAGTACCTACATAAAATTTGATTAAAAAAAATACACATTTTCTGTCGTGTCTGGTTCCGAGAAGAACCGGGTATTTGGGCCGGTTTCGGTTCGGACCAACTTGCTGTTCCAAAGAGGCTTAAGTGCTATATCTTATTGTAAGAATATAAAATTTGTTAAAAATAAATTTTTTTGTACCCTCACCACTTTTGGGTTCTTTGGAAACAAGTTCTCTTATTTAGGAACCGTTTTACGGGTCTTGTCAAACCACTTTTCAGTTCCTGTAGAATCGTTTTTCGGTCTTTTTTGGAACTGTTTTCGGTTCTTTCGAAACCGTTTTTCGGGCCTAAAAGAACCGTTTTCGGTTAATTTGGACCCGTCTTTCGGTTCGTTTAAGCCCCGGTCCGGTAAGTTCCTGTAAATATCCGAACCGGTTCGTCGATTCTGTTCATCACTAGTCACAAGCACATTAGATGTCATCACAATCGAACTAGAGGTTGTTACAACCGCATTAGAGCTCGTTACAACATATTAGAGGTTGCTTCAACCGAACTCCAGTTGTGGTGACTAAACTCAGTCGTGACAACATCAATTGAGTTGTGGCAGCTGCAATTCGATGTCTACAGCGTCTTTTAAAGCAATTCGATCTGTGATTGTAGCCATGGTAATCGCCCTATTTTCATTCACTTGACTACGTCGATGTTGGACTATATAGAAGAAGTTCATACGGCTCGTGGTTCATATAACGTCGATACACCACGCCCTTGTCTATTATATGCCCATATATTTTCCGATGTCCATGAAGCTAAATTGGAATTTAACTATCAAAGACACAAACCACTTTGTTTAGCAGAGCGCTGTTATTACGTTAACAGATATCTGTTAAAGTACTCGAAAGGGAGGTACTAGACAGACGAATTTAATTAATAAATAAAGGCAAAACTGACAAATCGTATGAAAATGATTACGAGTTTTCAGTATTTGTGGGCACAGTGGGTCAAAATGTTAATACGTGGTGCAAAACCAAATTTCATATATCGGTGTTCTGAAATTCCTCTGAAATATGGTAGTTGTAAATTTGTAAAGCACTAATGAAGGACTATAATCTGGTATACACTTGGTCCTAGAAAATCCTTAGTTTGAGCACAATGGGCAAAACCATTTACATGTTGGCCAATACTAAATATGTGTGAAATTCCTCTGAAATATGAAGGGTACTAAATGTAGCAAGGAGCTTTAATCTGGTATAAGTCGTGTCCGCGGAGAGTCCTTGGTTTGGACACAGTGAATGGTTCAAAAGCAAATCAAAGTGCTTAAAAGAAAAAGCCTAAAATTATAGCATTCTGAAATTCGTCTGAAACTTTGGAGTAATATGACCCAAAAGAACATGATCCGACATATGTATAGGAAAGCATTTAGTTGGCGAAGAATCCATGATTTTGTTTCAATGTCCTTTTTAACAAAGGATAATGCATGCTGGTAAGCTGTTCAAGATTTGCGCCATTAGTACTGAATTAGTACTGAAGTACGATTTGTAAGTTTCATTCTTTTAAAATAATTTAGTTGGTCAAAAACCTTGATTATTTCAATATATTTCCCTTTTTACCAGATACCTGTTAACGTAATAACAGCGCTCTGCTAAGCAAAGTGGTTTGAGTCTTTGCTAGTTAAATTGAAATTTATCCAAGTCCAATTTTCTGCTTGCCATATGACTCAGGACTCTACGCCAAAAGCAAAACGGTTTGTATGAGATGCTGATATAGCTGAATCTTAATTTCTCGAGAGAGACTTTTATCTTCGGAGTGCTCTCTTATCCCAAATAACACTTGTTCGCAAACACAATTCTCCGATTAATCTCAAGATTGATGTTATTGTTTTTGGTTATGGCTGAAAGGAGGCAAAAAAATTCGTCCACTACCTCTAAGTTTTAACGGTTATACTTTATACGTCCATGCTCAACTCCAAATAATTGGAATCTTTCCGTTGAACTCAGTAACTTCGTCTTCTCCTCATTTACAGGCCAACCAACTTTTGCTGATTCTTTCTCGAATTTAAAAAATACCTCATATGGATTTTGCTGTTGATAGGTTAGGTGTTCGTGGTAGTCGATGAACGATTAACGAGATTAATCATTAGCCCCACCGGAGAACCATTTAGTTTGCTCCAAGAAGGTGAAGATGTTGCTTACACCTTTCTAAAATAATTCTCCCAGATCCCTAAATAGGTAGGATCCCATAATAAACATCCTTATGCCGGATAGTCCTGGATAGGTGCAAAGAAGATGTTCAGTGGATTCTTCCTCTTCCTGATAGTTGCAGCTTCTATAGAAGTCATTTGTCCTGACCTTTAATGTCGCCGCATGTCCACTAAGCAGACAGTGTGCCGCTAAAACTGAAACAAGCATTGATACTTTGGGCCTGGCTATTGAAAGAAGCTTCATGAATCACGTGCTGTCCACTATGGACCAGATTTGCCTTGAGCATACACAATCTGTGCCCCTCGTCCATTTCCCCTGCATCATAATATAGGAGCGCTCTTGCAGGATATGCTTACACATCGCTAGGTGCATGCAAACACGCTCCAATTCCTGTGGAACCTGTAAGGTAGTCTCTAGTCTGGCCAGTTCATCCGATCTGTTGTTCTCCGGAATGTCCCTGTATCCAGGCACCTACATGAGGTGAATAACATACTGGTGGTTCATCTCGTTAAGAGATCTGCGTCAGTACTGGCCTCCCTAATGTCCGAGAAGACATTGACCCCAAAGAGTTCTACACTAGTATCCTTTAGCCAATCGGTCACGTCTTTAATAGCCAAAATTTAAGCCCGATGCATGCTACAATGATCGGGAAATCTACGAGAAATGGACAACTATTTCCCTAGAGTAGACCCCGTAACCTACCTGATCATTAATTTCCGAACAATCCGTGTAGAAATTCACATATCTCTCTTTACTAGCAACTCCTTTGTTTCAGGAATCCCTTCCCAGCATGAAAGTCTGGTAGTTCCGATCGAATAGTGGTTTGACTTTCGAGTAGTCAACAAAAGCAGGAGTGTTGGGAGTACCTTCCAGCAATGTACCATGACCGACTCCGACCATGCGCCATTATGTGAGTCGCCTTAACCTGGTGGCAGACATGGAAGCATGAGCGAGAGTAGGGTGCAGAGCACCCGTGAGGCACATCGCCGCCATTCTCTGGACCCTAGATATTAGTGCACAATTGGTGGGCTTCTCAAGCACTTGTCACCACACCATAACCCCATATAGCATTATGTATATATCCAGTGAACAATCCTCGGAGAAAGCCCCCATTTACAACCTATTGCCCTCTTTACGGTATGTATGGCAATCGTCGCTCTGTCCACTAAGTTAGGTCTGAAACTAAGCTTGTTTTCCTAAATAACATCCAAGTATTTGACACCCAGTTTCAGAACCATTCAACGTGATAGGTGCCACGATATGTATTTTATGCCTTCGGGTAAAAAGGACCAGCGCGGTCTTGGCCAGGTTTACACCAAGCCCATTTTCACCAAAAATCCAATCTGCCAAAATCCGTACCTTGAAGAATGCGCCTTAGGGTATTGGGATACTTGCCCCTTATGATATTGCCCCTTATGATTTTTGCACCCGCATTTTCGAGATTGACCAGTATTCCATTGCGCTCCAAGGTTCAATAAAAGGGGATATAAGACTCCTTCTTGAGCTGTGCCTCTGTTAACATACCTCGTAGAGGTCGAGTTACTCAATACAGCTGTGACACGTATACTGACATTTGGAATACTTACACACTAACTCCGGTGATCTCAAACAACCTAGAGGGATCAAGGGCCTTACAAAATGAGGATACCATGTTCCTCCACCTCCGGGTGTTTTCCAACCGGGTGTCTTCCAGTTGGTAACACTAAGCTCTCACAGGCAATATTCCTTCTGGTCTTTCCAGTACTCGATTACAGATTATACAGCTCGTGGTTCATCCGTTGTCGATACTACCGTTTTCAATTATATGACCATATATTTTTCGAAGTGTTTTTTTCTCGAAGGCTCTCAGTGATGTTTCATCAGCATTTGATTCAAAATAACCACTGATGAAGATCTGTGGCTAGATCTGAAATAGCTGTACGGTTTACCAGGAATCATAGGAATACATTTGTAAAAATCCTTTTTAAAACAAAAACTATATCTCAAATTTTTTTCACGAGAAGCTATTTTTTTGAAGAAAGGTTTTTGTTTAATAACTGTAAATTTTGCTTAGAATTGGTCCTTTTTTCAAGAATAGGTACATTTTTAAGAGTAGGTACTTATCTCAAGAAAAGTTATTTTGTGTCACAAAAAATGTATTCATTATAGAAAATGTAATTTTTTATGAAAGGGGAATTTGTTGTAAGCAAAGGTACTTTTTTAAGAAAAAGTTCTAATATAAAAAAAAATCCTTTTTTTTAAGAAACGGTACTTTTTGTAAGAAAATGCCCTTTTTTAAGCAAATGTACTTCTTTAAGGTAAGATATTTTTTAAGGAAATGTACTTTGTTTAAGGATATGAATAGGCACTTATTTAAGAAAATGTAAATTTACTTTTTATTCGGTTCAAGACTACAATATATACTAAATACTGGTTACAGGCTCCACCTACAAAACTTCCCATTATACAAGATATTTCCCAACATATGTGAGGCATTTAGTTAATCTCTTTCTCTATGATCGAAACCGTTAGTCAAGACACAAACCAAAGCAAAAGTACACAATATAGTTGATAATACTAGGTTGTAGCATAATAGTGTTAAAACAAAAGTTGTTTAATTTTGTTTGATTTAGCCACCATCCCGCTGCGTGCGATATTCTGTTTTATCAATTTTTTATTCGGACAGAAATACTTAATTTTTGTTCATAATTTCAAGCAATCAAGACCATAGAGAAAGATATAAAGAGTGTGCATGCGTGTTTCAGTTCAACCAAATTCTCGTCGAAAGTCACCGGGCTAACGACAGTTTTGATATAGTTTTTTTATGCCAGTATTTGGATGTAATAACGGGTCCGCCAAATAACTTTTTTTTTTAAAAATGCTATAAAAAAACTACTGAATATTTCCTCAAATTTCTTTTTTTATTTGAAAGTACAATCCTTCCGGTTAATAATGGAAAATAATTTCATTCAAATGGCTGCCTCGGCTGGCCATGCAGTAGCCTACACGATCGGTTCAATTTTTAAGCACATTATCGATTGTTGCACATGTTCAATTGTTGAGAACGACGGTGAATTGATGTTGATGGCCCTTCACGCACACTTTCTGCCACAGCAGCAATATTCTCGGGTGTACGCACTATTTTTGGCTTTTCACGCTTTGGTTTATCGATGAGGATGCCAGTTTCTTTTTTTTCACAAGATAACGAACATACGGAGCTGACGGTGCTTCTCTTCTTCCAAAATCCGTACGCAATTTTCGCACACATTCTGCAACATTACAATGATTTTCAAAGAAATGTCGCAATATTTCCCAGCGTTGTTCAAGCGTACACACAACCACATTCGTTCAGCGGAAGGATAAAACTTATTATCTGTCAAATCAGACATGAGCTAAGTGTTACCATTCACGAAATAAGGACTAGTTGAAAAAAAAACGTTAGATGGCGGACCCTTTACAAATAAAAATTAATGAAAATTGTTGTGTTCTTCGAATCAAAACTAATTTATTGAAAATAAAGTTATTTTAAAAGTCATAAGTGCAAACAAAATCTAATTTAAAGTCTTTTTTTTTCAAATCGCCTATCGCTCATTCTCTTTAAAATTCGATACTGTATCAAATTTGAAGGTAGGAGGTCGAAAAGCTGTGTGTTCGAAACTCCCTGATCAAGACAACTTTGGAAAATAAAAAAAAATGGTGCGAAATAAAAACTTAAAATTTCCTTCCTTCATTTAAGTTTACTGGAAATGTTGATGCCACATTTGACACTTAATATGTACATAAATACAGAACTTATATGGAAATTTTAAACAGTTGCAAACGTCATATTATGTTTGTTCCAATGTACAAATTAGTATCTACCATTAAGGCCCAAATATGACAATTAATATCGCACAATTTGTAATGAAATTATTGACCAGTTATTCACTATGATTTGAAAAATGTGTAGGACAAAATTAAAGCTTAAATTTTATTTTTAAATTACTACATCACATAAACAAATGTTGTCTTGATCTCCAAATTATATGAGACAGTTATAGTAGTTACTTCGTGTTCCATCACGTCCAGGTTAATATTTTAGCGGTAAATCACACTTCAAGTCTTTAAAAACTGTCATTTCATTGCCGCCATGATGTTGCCCGGGTGTTGCAACTTGTTTTCGGTTCAAGCATTAAGTTTTGAAAATTTTCCAATAATAACAGAATGCTACAACAACAAAACAAAATCAATCTCACTATAAACAATATTCAATAATCAAAATACAAAACTTCACAGAATGGCCATAAATTCAATTAAGGTAATGACTCTTCATATAATGTTGGTGTCGCCCAATTTCCAATATACAAGTCATTGTAATGTTTATGCACCCGTATGATCAAAAGTGGAACAAGTATCTTGAAAAACATAAAAATTTTAATTAGTTTTCAATATTGTAAATGTAAACTTACTTGGGTGAGCTGGAAACAACTTCTAGAGAAGATTTTTGAAATATAAATGTAATTGTAACGAGGTTTTTAAAAAATATTCAACCCGTTTTGATTTGTTAAAAACAAAAATTATGTCACAAAAAAAAAAAAAATAGGCACTTCGATATTTTGTTTTGTCAATCCAGTTTTTGAAAGCGTTAATCTTTCAGGTCCTGCAAATGGAGTCATTGTCGTTTTTTTGGAGTACGTTTTTGAACTCCTATCTTACTCAGTAAGTTTTATCCACACTTATGTCCTAGCCAAAATGATCGTCCAACGAATGTGAGTTCGAATCCCACCCACGGCATTTACATTTTACACCAAAAAAATATGATCTGTTAGCCTAAAATATATGATCTGTTAGCCTAAATTACAACTTTTATAATCGCCTTATAGCTCATTCGCATTGGAAAATATTTTCCTGATTTCGTATTAAAATCGTGACTGTTCGCATTGGGGTTTTTTCCTGATTTGATTGAAAGTCAAGGTGCATGATGAGGTAGTGTTACTACGATAACAAACACACCAAGAAATCAGAAAAATTAATAAGCCGTCTATTCATCAATTCGCCGTGATTGAAATGGTTGTAATGATTCATATACATTGCAAACCACTTTCGAACTTTCAAGTTCACATGTGTTTTGTTTTTGTATGGCTTTGTTTACATTTATTGTTGGTATATGTACGAATACATATGTTGGATTTGACACAACATACGTGAGAAGCAAAAACAAAATGAATGTTATTGTTGCCATCAACTACAACAACACCTTTTGCGTCTACCATTAGTATTTCATAAAGCAACTATTGTATACGGAAGAAAATTTACTCATGGAGTGGAATGCCAACAAAGAAAACGAGTGAAGCGTGTCGTTCTCTGCTCGCTCTCTTACTCTCTTCGTTGAATATTTCAATACACGAGCAGTTTTCTGATGATGTTATTCTATCTAACTATAGAAATTCCAACCATATTTATATAAAATTAAATAAAGTATGTAAAAAGTATGAAATAATCAAGTTATGACTTGGGAAAGAAATGCGTTTGAGTGGATCGCGTCGACTTTTTTGGTTCTCTTTTACTAGGGTTGCCTAATTGCGCGTTTTTTCTTCTCTACCTGTACAGTATTTCAAAGACGATTTAGAATTAGACGACCAGAAGATGTGCGCAACTCGGCAACCTTGGTAAAAGAGAACCAAAAAGTACTAGGAGTTCACTCAAACGCATTTCTCTCTCGCGTCATATCTTGCTTATTTCATACTTTTTGCATAGTTTATGTAATTTTACTTCAACATGGTTGTTTCTTTTAAACTGAGACGATCAAATATCTCGAAAAATAGCCACTCTGCGGAAAAAATGTCCATAATCAAAATTTAATCATACCGCGGGGGAAATACATTAGTGCAAAAAAATAGTCCCCCACCCCCGGCTTTGTAAGTGGGGTATGATTAAATTTTGATTACGGACATTTTTGCCGTAGAGTGGCTATTTCTCGAGATATTTGATCTTCTTAGTGTAAAACAAACACCCTGTATACAATAACACTATCAAAAAGCTGCTCGTGTATTGAAATATTCAATGAAGAGAGTAAGAGAGAGAGTAGAGAAGTACTGGGTTTCACTCGTTTTCTTTGTTGGCATTCCACTCCATGAGCAAATTTTCTTCTCTATACAATAGCTGCTTTATAGTGAGATAAAACAGCGTTGCATAAACCAAATCAAGCATTTTTTCCCCTGATTCTCAGATAAATAACAAAAAATACCCGATTTGTCGTCTGTCAAAACGTATGGAACGAGAAAATTTTCTTGATTTCTACTCAAAATCAACAAAAGTGGCAGTGTGAATGCTGTATTAGTTTGATCCCCTTTTCTAATTCATCTCCTTGGATCTTCGTTACTAATTCGTGGAATGAGGATTTTCGATATTAACACAAATGCATCCATGCATTTTCCAAAGGAGATTAAATGTTCTTCACTCTGGTATAATCAATTTGGGGATTCACGTCCCATTTTATCCTCTCTAAACATAATCCCCGCAGTTATACCCGTGAGTCGCACAGCTGTTTATAACACTAAGAAAATAGGGATCGACAACATGAGTAAAAATGAAATAAAGAAATGGTTTCCCATTACATACCATGAATGGATTGGAGAGAGCTTCTCACAACAAGTGACCTATGCGCTTTTTAGTTTTTACACTCACTGATTGAGATCTACAGTTGAACACATATTCCGAATGGTATTTGGAGAAGCTTTTTCATGGCTAAGTACATGATAGTGTTGCCATTACTAAGCAAGGTGCCCGTCATCGAAAAAAATTGAAGGTGGTTAGAGAGGGGTCGAACCCACGTTCTCAAGTAGAGAGGCGCACACAAAACAGTGCAAAACCGACGTCCACATTCTTCACTCTGGTACAATCAATTTGAGGTTTCAAGGCCCATGTACCTTCTCTAAAAAAAATTCTCCGTAATTTTAACCTGTGGGTCACCTGAGTTCATTGACCTAGCTGTTTAAATGGCTGGAGCAGGGTTCGAACCCATGTTCTCATCTACAGGATCCGCGCACACAAACCATTGCAAAACCGATGTCCACATTCTTCACTCTGGTATAATCAATTTGGGGTTGTAAGGCACATTTTATCTTTTCTAAAAAAAATTCTCCGTAATTTTAACCTGTGGGTCACTTGAGTTCCTTGACCCAGCTGTTTATAACACCCAGCAAATAGTGAAAATTTTACATCGAATTCCGCTAAAGAAATATTTCTTCATATGAAGTTTATATTTTTCCTTGTATTCATTCACGAAATGATTTCAAGTTGTCTGTAATTTATTTTTGTTTAATTAAATTTTGTTTCCGACGAACGAAATTCTTTTCAATTGACAGTTCTATCGTTTATCGTAAACGAGTTACAGTAATTTCAAAGTCAAAAAACATTTTACGAGAATCAACACAAGGTAACGTTTGGGCGAATTTTTTGTGTAATTTCGTAATACGCTTGAAATTGGTCAACAAAGTTGTTCGAAATATTGAAAAAGTTGTGGTGGAAGGACAATCATACCAATTTTTCGATTTTACTCTTATGATCTTAAACCAAAACGAAGACGAATTTTGAAGATCAAATATACTTAAATGCAACCAACAAGAACTGAAAATTTTTTGCGGCAAACTGCTTTTTCATTTAATGCAAGCGAGTTATTTTCTGTGTATAGTACATATGTATTTTGAATAGAAGTGTATTAATAACATGGTTGTTGTTGAATTTTAAATACGTACATATTTATTTTAGTTATGTTTTCCCCGAAGTCCAGTAGAACCCATGCATCACCACTGCAAGTCTGCACGGCTATAAACCAAGCGAGCCATCACCTACGTTGCGCGGGGGCAATATCCTAACATTAGGATTGGTTGGGTAGAAAAATGTGTTTTTATTTTATTGTTTGGATGCAAATATAACATGTTTGTAGCTTGTCGCATATATGGCATACATGTGTCCAAACACTTTGTGTTTGCTATTTAATATAAAATGTTGGAGACACACCGATTTTAAAGTTTTAATATATTTTTTTGTGATCCAAATATGGCTTTGTTTGTTGAAATCTGCTGAAAACAAAACGTGACAGACAACAAACTAAAAGGCAGCGAATCTTCAATTCATGAAAATAGTGCTGGCAAACATATACTACATAGTTCCTGCAATATGTTGCTGGGGCCGTTTGTTTTTCTCCGTGGACGCAAATATGGTATAATCAATTCAAGAGACTTTGTAGTGTATGTGTGTGTTTGTTTAAACTTTTATTCTCCGTGTGAATATACACTTATTCATTCTTATAAAAGAACCGCAAAAGTAAAGTTTCCTTTGCAGGAAATGAAATGAGGATTACTATAAAACTGTTTCTATTTGCGGGAAAACTCAAATTTTGCGGTCAACCATGAGACTAAGTAGCAAACACAATATATTTGTTTTCCTGAGCGATGGCTAGTAGCTTTCTTAATTAAATAGTGATTAAAGTTTGAATTGTGTTTTCCAGTCAATGGTTAACAATAACTTAACCACCCAATGTTGGTTGGTGAACTTATAGTCAGAACCATATGATTTTAACAATCACATTACTGATTGTCAAAGTATGAGAAATGTTAGATTCTATAAAATACATGTTCCTGGTTTGAGTATTTGTACCCATATTTTGAGCCTGGATCGTTAAATTGTTGCGTCTATTCAGTTTAGGAACGAAGTTCCTTGTCCCACGTTGCTGGATGGGGGCTAAATGAAAAAAATTAAACAAATTTCTTTAACAACTTTATTACAACCCAGTATTATCAACTATATTGGGTAATTTTGCATTGGTTTGTGTCTTGACTAATTATATGTCTCATATATGTTGGGAAATTTATTTTTTAATGGAAAGTTTTCTAGGTGGAGCCCGTAACCAATATTTATATATGGTCCAGTTTTGTACCCAATAAAAAGTAAATTTAGAAAAGCAAAGTGAAACATTTTTAAACAAAAACATTTTCTTAAATGAGTGCATTTTCTTAAAAAAAGTAAATTTTCTCAAAAAATACTAAGTAAAAGGTACAAAAAGGGAATTTTCT
This sequence comes from Phaonia tiefii, assembly GCA_963931995.1. Classification (NCBI taxonomy): domain Eukaryota; kingdom Metazoa; phylum Arthropoda; class Insecta; order Diptera; family Muscidae; genus Phaonia; species Phaonia tiefii. The sequence goes on from OZ008369.1 coordinate 66,367,339, forward strand.
TACAAAAAGTAAATTTTTTTAATGGAGTACCTTTTATTAAAAAAGTGCATTTTCTTACAACAATTGCCTTTTCTTAAAAAATTACCTTTTATTTAAAGAGTGCCTTTTTTGTGAAACAAAATAACTTTTTTGTGAAACAAAATAACTAACTTTTCTTGAGATAAGTACCTACTCTTAAAAAATTACCTATTCTCGAAAAAAGGACCAATTCTAAAAATTAATTTCATAAAAAAAAATTTTCTTCAAAAAAATACCTTCTCTTAAAAATAGAGGCATTTTCTTACAAAAATGAATTTTCTTAAAAGTACATTTCTATTGTTGAAATGAGTAGTCTTTCTGAAAATAAGAAAATTTTCTTAAAAAAATAACCTTTTCCTAGAAAGAGTACCACTTCTTTAAAAAGTACCTGTTCTTAAAAAAGTACTTATTTGTAAAAAAAATCATACTCTTATGGCTTTTTCTTACAAAAGTACTTCTTCTTAAAAATAGTACGTTTCCTTAAAAAAAAAATTAGCTTTTAATAAATTACCTTTTCGAGAAAATATAAATTACCTTTTCGAGAAAATATAGTATATATTTTTAACTAAAGGACCTAAAAATATACTTTCTTATAAAAAAACACATTCTAAAAAAAAACTGCTTAAAAAAGTTTATCATTTTACAAAAAGTATATTTTCTTAAAGATTCATTTAAATTATCGTATTTTTCAACGGGCGCCTTAGGCGTATTGGAACTACCTAGTACATACTAAAGTGTAAGTAGTTATATTAGCCAAAGAAACTTCGTTCCAACCAGGTGTCCCCTGACACCTCATGTAATTTTTTATACATTTCTGTTCAAATGATTTTATTAATTTATTTCGTATTTTACATACTTCTATTTGGTTGCTCCACTTTGTTGTTTTGGTATTTATTTCAAAACAGATGTTTTCCAATAAGAATGCAAGGGTTGCCATAATCGGTAAAATTATGACGGGATACATTAACTCACCACTAAAAAACAAAATGTTAAGATATCCTCTAATTAACTTTCAATTGTGATTAAGTAATCCGATGGTTAAATACCAGGTTAAATACTGTAAAAATATTTATGAAATGAAAATTATTCGCCTGAAAGTATTCTATATATACAGTATTATTTTCTTGATTACAAAATTTCCCCTGATCAGTACCTCCTTTCTGTAGTTGTCGAATCGAAAAACTTTTCACATTAAGCATGAAACAAAAAATTTCATCGTTTCTCGGTTTGTGAGTAAAAAGTGTTTCTGTATATCAATGCGAAAAGTGGCAATACTGATGACATTTTTATTGGAATATTCCAAGAAAGCTGTCAAGTAATAAACAAATATAAACAAACAAAATAAGCTAGTGCGAAAAACATCAACAAACATAAGATGTTTTAAAGGGTTCCCACTGCTCCTTACAATTTGTGTTGGAATTTAACCCTCAAAACTTGTCTCAACTATATTTTCTTGTTGTTTTTTGATTTTTCTGTAATATTTAGGAAAAATTAGTTGCAATACATAACAAAACAGATATAATTCTTATCTTCTCCATTTAAAATATAAATTCTTAATTTCTGAAAAGCCTCTTTGTAGAAAGAATAGCAAACTCTCGCACCGTTGTAATTTGTGAGTATTTGTGACGTTTAAAATTTAAAATTTTTCGAATCCCAACTTTTTAGGAACAGTTTTTCTCGCATTTTTCCATAAAGCATGAAAAATCCAGTACGTCACAGAAAGTTCTCGCAAAACAACTGTTGTAGAAACAGTCACATGTGAGAAGCGAGTTTTTGTAAATTCATGTGAAAACTTTTTCGATTCGAGAACTACAGAAACGAGGTACAGGACTCAAACCCAGATGCATTGATTTTCAGTTGCGCTTCTTTTCCTTAATCAATGTAGACATTACATTTAAACGAACAATCAACTGCGGATATCAGCTGGTCTTGTTATTTTCCTACACATTTGTTTTGTATTCCCCGGAACCAGTGATGGCATGGAGGGTCACAACAAATTAAGTTGTTCTGCTACACTGTTCTAAGTTGTGTGTCTAAATCGGGGTAAGATTTTCACATTATGTGGATTACGCGCATTTCACTTTAATACTGTCTTCGATCCACGGGTTTCCACCATTTTCAGGACAGTAATGCTGAATGTATATCTTGCAAACCGTTCGGAATTTGGTTTACTCTCTGAGGGAAAGTTGTAGCTCTTGTCTTAAAGAACAAAAATTGTGAACATATAATATCAAAAAAACTTCACCTTCAAGGCCAAAATCTCAAAAAACTTTTAAGAATTCGAATCCGTTCAAAATTCATGGAAACAATCAACTACAAAAATGTACAAATATGAGCCTGACAAAATGATTACTTTTTTGCAAGACTGACACCGAGGCCCCAAATCTTTGGGGGCCCATAAAAAAGTGCATTCCTTTGGCCAAAACTGGGAGACACGGGTCTTGGTTTTTGGTCTTTTATCACGTAGTGGTGTCCGTATATGGTTATATTTTTTCGTGTTGCACTGTGTAATCTAAAAAATAAAGATATATAAAACAAATTTGTCGCACACGGACCAGCTATTATGCACGGAGCTATGGTTAACTTATAAAGTTACCCGGAAACGTAGAAATTTTGTTTTGCTATAAATTTTACTAGAAGAGGTGAGTTGTTTTGAAATCAATGGACCAAGTAGATCTACACCAATGAAGCTGTGGAGGGTTGTGTTTGACTTAACCTGTTCATAATAGATTTAATCTGTCCGTCATCGTAAACTCCCTCTCTTCTGCTTTCGCAGATAATATTCGAGAAACATTTCATCTGATTGCTTCACCCAGAGATTGGAAAATATACAGCAGTGGGTTAGTAAAGTAACTAGTCTATAAAGTGAAGTATAAAACACATTTCATCTAAATCCTTTCTGCGCCACCAAGGAACAGAAAATTATCGCCTGACTCGGCAATAAATTACTTCGGGTTAGTCAGGTAACCACTTCGTTATGTGAACCACAAAAAAATATTTCAACTGTCTTCACCCTGCATCACCAAGGAACAGAAGTGTCGACTGACCTAGTAATAAATACCTTTGGGTTAGTAAAGTAGCCAGTTGGAAGGAAGGGAAACACTAAAAAATCTTTCAAACTGACTACTTTATACACTACCATAGAGTAGAAAATTGTAGACTGATGCGGCAATTGATAACTTGGGACAAATAGATAACTTGGGTAAAGAGAGTAGCGAGGGACATCAAGGGACATTTGCGTCACCCGGCAATAGATAACTTGTGGTCAGTAAAGTAATCAGTTCGCAAAGTGGAACATTTTGGCAATCCCAACAGATAGAGGGATAATGAAAGGCCAATATTTGATGAACCATATATTGCGAAAAGTAAGGTTTCCTTCAATAACACCTACAAATATAACCATATACGGACACCACTACGTGATAAAAGACCAAACAAAAAAAATAAAAGACCCGTGTCTCCCAGTTTTGCCCAAAGTCATGCACTTTGTTTTTATGGGCCCCCAAAGATTTGGGGCCTCGGTGTCATTTTTGTAAAAAAGTGATAATTTGTTCAGGCTCATATCTTGCAAACCGTTCGGAATTTTGATTTACTCTCTGAGGGAAAGTTGTAGCTCTCCTTATATTGTGTACTGCGTCCCTTGTTGCATGTGCTGCGTTTACTGCTTTGCCTGTGCTGCTGCGGTCGGTGAGATAACATAGTATCTCAATGTCTAGGAAGTTCATATGTTCTAGAAAGTTGTTTACCGAGATCTTAGGTACATTTTTGTATTTGATTGTTACCTCGAATTTTGAACGGTTTGCTACCTATGGTCCTCAACAGGGAGAAAAAGTGAAAAAAAACCAATTTTTTTAAGCTTTTTTTTCGATTTTGACCTTGAAGATGAAGTTTATTTGATTTTATATGTTGACAACATTTATTCTCTATGACAAGGGCTACAACTTTCCCTCACAGAGTAAATCAAAATTCCGAACGAATTGCAAGATATGATCCTGACAAAATGATCACTTTTTTGCAAAAATGACACCGAGACCCCAAAAAGAAGTGCATGACTTTGGGCAAAACTTGGTAACACGGGTCTTTTTTTTGGTCTTTTATCACGTAGTGGTGTCCGTATATGGTTATATTTCCATGACTTAAAAAGTTACACACAGTTTAATTACACACAGGTTACAGATCCAGATATGGAACATCTATTAGGCACGGAGCTAAGGTTCTCTTATAAAGTTACCAGTAAACGGTTGAATTTGTTATTTTGTTTTAAGTTTCACTCGAACGGTTAAGTTGTATTAAATCCAAAGGAACTAGTAGACTTGGACCTATGGGCTTATGGAGAGTAGTCATGTACATGACAGAATTAACCTGTCCGACATCTTTCGCATATATCTTTTTAGAGAAACATTTCAACTGATTCGCCAGAGATAGACAAATTTCTACTGACCCGTCAATAGATAAAATGCTGTCAGTAAAGTAACTAGTCTATAAAGTAAGGCATTTAATTTCAACTGTCTAATCTCTGCATCACTCAGGAACAGAAAACTGTAGCCTGACACGGCAATAGATAATTTAAGGGTTTGGAAAGTAGTCAGGTCGTAAAGTGAAACACAACAAATTTCAGTTGGCTCATTTATACATTATCCAAAAGTAGTAAAGTGTAGACTAAACCGGCAATATACAACTTAAGGCCAGTAAAGTAGCCAGTTAGGAAAGTTACACACAAATAAAATTAGAAACATGGAAAGCGTCGACCGGTCGGGCAATAGATAAATTCATATGAAGGATTGCATATGAATGCGCTGTAAATACTAACCAGAACATTTTAAAACTTAGGTGGTGCAGGCCATTGGTCATGTCGCCTAAATGAAGCCACTTTACTTCCAAAGATCTGCAACTACTTCGTTTTTGTCTATTCACATTAATAATATTTTGCTGTTGCATCTGTTGCTGCTGTTGCAACTAAGCAATTATGACAATCTGCAATAGCAACAGCAACACTTGAACTGAACAAAATAGGAAACTACTAACTAGCAACTCGTTTATGGTTTCCATTGCTATAGTTGCCTATAAACCGAGAGTGGTTCGGTTGAGTAATCAAGACTTTAGGTTGCCTTTCATAGATTGTCATTCCAAATGGAACGGAAAACACTTTTTGCTTTACGGCTAAACATTTTTTAATAAGTTGCCAATGACCATAAAAATGGATGAACAAAGACGCAACGCGTTCGACCAAAAGCCAAAGTGGAAAACAGAAGACATATTTTATGCTCTATGGACAACAAATTTCTAGTCGTCAGTCAAGCGTTTAGGTTGGCAAAACGTTGCCTATTTCGTTAACATACAACTTTTCCTTCTCTTTATCGTAACACAGTGAGGGAAACTTGGAAATATGTATTCTCTAACCCATAATTACACTATTCGAGTTCTCATCTGAATCGACTGGAAAAAATTTATTTCAAACTCGTTTGAGTTTCAAATAAACTCGTTTCGCATCTAATAACTACTCTGGTAAGGTCAGATAGTGTTGTTGACACTCAGGCGAGTATCCAATTGATTATTTAATTTATTGTATTTTTAAGATTCCGTAAGTTCTCTATCTCTGGTTCCATCTATTTACCCATGTCTTCGTCCGAGACTTTAGTATTACCTACAATATTGCTAAAAACAGTGAAACATAATTTCGAACGGTGTAGAAAATGTGGAAGAAACATCCTTAATTCAGAGGTAAAATGTATTGGGGCTGTATAAGAGAAATGCAACGAAGTATAGCCAAACAAAGGACGGGGTTTCATTCCCACAGAAATGTACTTTCTACATGCTACAAAATCGACCTTCTTTGATATTTGGATGCAAATATAGTATACTTGTGCCCAAGCACATTGTGTTTGCTGTTCAATATTACATGATGGAGACACAATGATTAATTGGTTATAATATATGTTTTTGTGACCCAAATGTGGCTTTTTTTGTTGAAAACGGCTGAAAACAAAAACTTTACAGGCAACAAAGAAACAAAAGCCAGCAGGACCCCAAATCATGAAACAATGGTTCCAAACATGTACATGGTTCCTACAAAATGTTGCTGGGATCGTTTTTGTCAGCATGCGTTGATTTGGTTGAGGACCTAAACTGTCTGATACACTGTGTAATTTGTTGCCCTGCCTCTTGCCACGTTTGCGAACATGTTTAACGCGGTATCAATTCGATTGAAAAACCTTTGACCATCTTCAAACTTTTCGCCCATATTCACGGAAGTCTTTCATGAAGCCGAATGGATATCTACTCCTTTAATTCGGCAATGTTTCTTTATTGTATCAAATGACAGGGAAATGCCAGGTTTGTGACGGAATATAGTTCGCAATTATGAGCAACTGCGGCATTGTACTGACAAACCCTGCAATAGACAACTTGGGTCCTGTAAAGTAGTCAGTCGTAAAGTAAATTATACAAAGTTTTCAACAGACTCCTCTCTGCGTCAACAAGTGACAAACAACTGTCGACTCACCCGGCAGTAGATAATTTTAGGTCAGTTGAGTAGCCAGCCTGTGATGAATAGCACAAAAACACTTCTTCGCTTTCTCTGTACCACCAAGGGACATAAAAGTATCGTCTGCCCCGGCAATAGACAAATGCAGTCAGTAAAGTAGACAGTTCGTAAACTGAAACACAAAACACATTTCAACGAACTCCCTCTCTGCCTGTCCAAGAGACAGAAAAGTTGAGTCTGCCCCGGCGATATATAAAATGGGACCAGTGAAGTAGCTAGTTCGTGAAGTGTAATACAAACAACATTTCAACTGACTCCTCTCTGAATTATCAACGGACAGAAAATTGCAGACTGACCCGATAATGTATAACTTGGGGTCAGTAAAGTAACCAGTTTGTAAAGTGAAACACAAAAAACATTGAACTAACTCCCTCGCTGCATCTCCAAGAGACAGAAAAGTGTGTTCTGACCCGACAATAAATAACGAAAAGTAAAACACATAAACAGTTCAACTGACTTCTTCCTGCATAACAAACGTACAGATAGGTGTACACTGGCCCGGTAATGTATAACTTGGGGGCAGTAATGTAGCCAGTTAGACACAGAAAAGTTTCCAATTGCCTCCTCTCTGCATTGGCAATACAGAGCAAAGTCCCTACTGAACCAGTAATGTACAACTTGGGGTCAGTTGAGTAGCCAGGTCGTAAAGTGAAAAACAAAGAAAAATATTTCAACTGACTCCTCTCTGCATTATCAGTGAATAGAAAATTAGCAGCTAATACTACAGTAAAGTTGACACTCCGTTAAGAGAAGTACAAAAAGAAAATCAACTGACTATTTTATGCAAGGAACCGAGAAGTGTTGACTGACCCGGCAATAGATTACTTGGCGTCTGTAAAGTAGCCTTGCCGTAAAGTCAAGCATAAAATCATTTCAACTGACTCCTCTCTGCAGATGGGCGGCTGGATGTTGAAAAGTATTGATTTAATAACACCAGATAGAGGTAATAGCTCAAACCAACCAATAATAAATTAGCAACGGCATTTTGCTTCGTGCGTTAAAATATATATAATACAATAAAATATAACCAAACAAGTCCAAAATACGTTTAAATTTCAGTTTTTCATCAAAACGACATGAAAAATTGATGTCAAAAATTTTTGTAATTCCACCTGGTGTATCTATCTCTATCGCACCTACCGAACCACGAATAGTGTGAAAGGAAATGTCAGTTGAGAAGAATGGTGGCTCTATATGACATAGAGCAAATAGGTTGAGCAAATATTACTTTGTATCTTTTGTACTTCTTTTCGGATTCTGAATTCTGATTATTGGTTTTTGCATTTGCTAACATAGAGGGCGGACCAATAAGACAGTTCTATGAAATGCAACACTGCTCCCATCACGTACCACTTGTTAATAGACTACGGACAAAATCTTGAGCAACTTCCGTTATTTACTTTGCGTTTAACAGCTGTTCAAAACATACAACTTCGCGCATTTTTTTAAAAATGGAAAAAAAGTGAATATCCATTGCTCATTAAACATTATTTTTTGGGATAAAAGCCGTCAATCAAACCAAGGAAAAGCTTGATAAATACTATGGGGACTATGCACCATCGATTGCAATGGTAAAAAAGTGGTTTACTGACTTTCGTTGTGGTCGCACAAGTACAATACACCCGAAATCCACGACATGGTGTTGGCCAATCGAAGAGTAAAAGTGCGTGAGATTGTTGATGCCATAGGCATTTCATACGGCAGTGTGGTTTCGATTTTAAATGATCAGTTGGGTTTAAGAACGCTGTCTGCAAGATGGGTGCCGCGTTTGCTCTCAATTGACCATAAACGTAATCGTGTGACAACTTCAAAGGATTGTTTGGAGTTGTTTAATTGGGCTACGAAGTGGTAGCTCATCCGCCATATTCTCAGGATTTAGCCCCCAGTGACTATTTCCTATTTCCAAACCTAAAGAAATGGCTCGGTGGAAAGAGATTTAGCTCCAACGTTGAAATTATTGATCAAACAAATGCCTATTTTATGGACCTCGAAAAATCCTATTCGAGGGATACTAAAATTGGTGAAACGTTGGACCAAGCGTATTGAGCTAAAAGAAGACTATGTTGAAAAATTATTTTTTTTCCAAAAAAAACTGTGTTTCATTCGAGAAGTCACGGACTTATTGATCCGCCCCCTACGCCCAGTGTTGTCGTTAGTTCCGAAACTTACATCTAAATCGGTGTTGGCAGATATGACTTCTATTGCCTTGGACAACTTTTTTCGGCAAATTACTGGCGAAATAATTCGTTGGCAAAATCTTTTGTGTCTGCATTTTTATGTCAGCTGTGTAAAAACCGAAGCACTTGGTTAATCGACTTGAAATAATCGGTAAAACCGGTGCTTAGAAAATAGCAATGTTTAAAAAAGCGACGAACGGTTAACCGCCCGGAATTCGGTTAACCTGTTTCGGTTTAAAATAATAAATGTTCTCTGAATGGAAAGTTTTCAAAATCTCCTCAATACTTATTACATTCGTTTTAAATTAATAAATAATTTCCCTAAAACTTGCACTTTCCCCCACTGTGTATTTTAAGATGACAAAGACAAGTTAGTTTATATAGGCTCGATGTGGTTTTTGTCAACGGAGCTTATAACTTTATGATATGAAACCAGATTCTTAGCGGTATTTGATGCACCACCAGCACCACAACCACGGATGCGCGTGTGCGCATGATACTCGTATGGTGATGAATCCCACAAAACATCATCTCCAAACTATTCAATGCCACCCATATTAGATTACAATTAGTTTTTCCACATAACTGGAATTGTTCAAGCTGTGGTTTTTCACAATCTCAACTGTAATTTCACTTCACTGTTCACAATTCAAAAGAAAAAATATCTGAACTTCAAACTCAGATACATGACGATACTGGTTTCTAGTGATGGGATGAAGTTACGACTTAACCAGATCCATTTAGAAGTTGCGGCGAAAAAAAAGGTGTTGAATTGCAAGTTTAACCCGTTTGATTGTCTAATTTTGAAAGTGGGATACTTCGATAAAAATTAATCAATAAATGATTTTGTTGTTGTATGTTTGAGTTATTTTTCTAACCGCTCGTTTGATAAGAATTTTTATGGTTATTGGTGTTCTGGTGGTGTTTTTTGTCTACCTGTACAAAAAACAAAACTCGTAAAATCTCCCGTTGAGGACCTATTTTGTTTCGAACTCCGTTGATCGCAGTGTAAAGGAGGAGTTTTGTCTTTTTTTCTCGGTTTTTAGCTCAGGGTGTGTCATGATGGTATTCGTGCGATTTGTTCTACTTAATCTTTGAAAAATTAAGCGGCGAAAAGTAATAATGAAGTTGAAATGTTTTTGATGTCTGGTTTGGAAGTTATTAGTGTCTTTGAACAACAAAAAATATGTAGCTACTGTAAAGTAACTGTTGTGGATTTAAGGTGCGAGGTGATTAATAAAAGTTTTAAACCCAAAAAACAAACGATAAATTATAAGGAAATAATAGTTGTGTTTTTCGAAAGGGCTTATAGCATTGGGGCGTATTGATTTTTCTAATAGCAAGTAAAGGTGTATTCATTTTAAGGGCACTGTGGTTTCTTAGTTCGGAAATTGTACCATTTCACGTACATTTTGACAATTTAATTTAAATTCATTTAAATATCGCCTCCAATGCTGTTTATACTTTTCCAAATGCAGTAATTACTTTTTTTTCCAACTATGTACAACAATTTGGACACACCCATAAGCAACAAAACAAGTTGTAAACAGCAGCAGTTGTTTATCAAAGAACAGCAGAAAATACAATGGTTTTATTGGAGCTCATCTGATTGTCTTACCCGATATTCCTGAATTTAAAAGGAAACTGAAAAACTAAAAGTTGAGAAAATAATTTCCATTACATCCCATGAAGGGAGCTTCTCAAAACCAGTGAGCTGTGTGCTTTCCAGTTTTTATGCCCACTGATTGCGACCTACAGTTTTACAACGACTCCCAACAGTATTTTGAGAAGCTTTTTCATGGCTAAGTACTAGATAGTGTAGCCATCACTAAGCGAGGTGACTGTCGTTGAACGAAATGTATGGTGGTTAGAGCAGGGATCGAACGCATGCACTCATGTACAAGAGCCGCACACGCTACCATTGCAACACCGCCGGGGACGATGAAAGTACGATGCTGGTATTTTATGTTCTGTGATATACAAGCTGTAACGTGGATTTGTCGAGGGCTGAGGTAAGCTCAACCATGTCCAGAGTCGTTCGTTAGGATCCACAAAACCTTTGGAAATAAGAACAGAATAGTTTACCATTTTCGGGGGGTTCGAATTCAGATTATTTTTTGATATTTAATTTACAAAGTAATTCGATATGCAGGATTAACATCAACTGCTTCACTCGGTGGGAACACTCCTCTTAGCTTGAGATCACTTGTCTTGATTGACAACAGTCTCCCGGGGGCACTTATCTTGACTTAACACTCTCTTGGGGGTATTTATGTGGGCTTAACACTCTTCTGGGGCTGATTGATTTGGGAGGCTGATTTTGAGGCTGATTGATTTGGGATGATCGGGCACTTAGTGCGTCGCACATACGACTATTCGGATTCGGCTCGGCATGTGCTTTGAATGTCCGGTGGAAACGGTTCGGTATCGGTTATCGTCGGATGGGTTACATATGAACAGTGAGCCGAAACCCCTGTGTAGGAACAGTGAGCCGAAGGCCTTGTGTAGGAACAGTGAGCCGAAACTACTGTGTAGGAACAGTGAGCCGAAGCCTCTAGTCTAGTCAACCTTAACACTAAGTACCTTCGCTGTAATGACGCAAATGAGAATTACATCCAACACTCATTCTTCTGCGGTCATTAAAACTAATTCGTTGCTACTACATATGTACACAACGTCGACTGAGCTTGTGTGTTTGCGATAGTGCGAGTGATGGACGTTGTGTATGCTTATTGGATAGTTTGACGAGGGACGTATGTGTCACTCCCAATATAAGTGAACGATTTAATTAAAAAATAAAACTCAAAACAAACACTGTAAAGTAGTCATGCTCCGATTAAGTGTATAATAAAATATCCGCTAAATGGCGATCACAGGTCCTTGTATCGCAAAATTTGAAGTTGTGACCGATGCCGAATGGATGTTCCCGTGTTTTCGGCCACACTCTCATTTGCCGGCCGGTACTGGAGACTTATAACGCATTTACCCGCTATTTACCGTGGCCACGTTAGCGATAACCTTGATCTCTACACTTTTCCGTTTACACCACCCAATGTGACATTAAATTTAAATTTCAGGCAGCAATTCCGTGCTTAGACAAACTTCGCGCCTATACAAAATTATCGATGACGGTGGCACAACAGAAAAATTAAGTTGGCGGCTATTGGTTTTTCCAGTTTTACAAATTGGGGATGATTTTGAAATAACTGAACCTTTCAAATTGGATCAGTGGGTCAAATCGGGCCAGGCAATAAAATCGGCTCAGAGTTTAAACCAATAAGACCCATGAGCTTCAAAAAAGTCTTGGTTCGCCTTCTGTTTTTCGTTCGGCTTCCGTCTGCCAAACAGTTGATTTTTTGTGTTTGTTTTTATTATGGTTGCATTTTTTTGTAACTAACAGTGTTGAATCAAAATGTACACCAGTTTAAAATGAGGTTAAAAATTAAACTTCAGTTTCTACAGATTAAAATTGTATGAGTAATCTTCTGGGTTAGCGCGGGTTAACGGTGATAACCCTCGAAATGCATTAATCTTGTTTGGTTTATATGCAGTATCACTTTACATAATCAACCCAGTTCCTGCAACTTTGTTGATCATGCTTCGAATTGTTGACGCATTAGTTGCAAGACCGAAAATTCCGCAAAGTACAGGGTTTCTTAGAAGACACTTTATATTTTATGAGTCGATAAAATTAAACATTAAATGTCTTTAAACAATATTTTTAAAAAAAAAATAATATCGTCTAAATGTAAACCTTCCCGCTCACGGCATTCATTTAGTCGAACCGTAAAATTTCACTTGCGTGCTCCCGAATTGAAAGATTCGGATACTCAGGGAAAGACTGGTTGACACTCTCCACGTTTTCTGCCGTTGTTGATGATCTTGGCCGCCCATTTGTGTGAGGTAAACCTGGAATACTGCAGAATCTTCTACAAGCTACAGTCGCTGAACCACCGTTTTTGTAAAACTCTCGCAACAACAGAGCGCGGTCCGCTCCTCAGAAACTCTCCATAGTAACTGAATTTCCAAGAGCCAGGGTACATACTGGAAAACCTCGCGCGCCCCTCAAATTCATTGCGTGCCCGCTGTCAGCTAAACAAATGAAAACTTTCCTTTGACACACCCTGTATTAGTATAACTTTGACACACCCTGTATTAGTATAATTTTCACAATGATAACGGCTTCTTCTTTTGTGTAGTGCTTCATTTCCAATAATCAGAACAGTAGCATACGGCAGCTGTCAAATTTCAGAGTTGCCACAGGAACAAAATCCTAAAACTCGTGAACTTTTATTGGGACATCCTATATTTACCATCGAACATGTGTTAATTTTTTTAAAATTATATCTTAGGTTTCCGTCGTTGGTTCAATGAATATTTACGTTGTAATGCTGTATTGTATTAATTCATTGCCACAACGTAAATATTTAATGCAGCCATGTACAATAATTGTAATTGCTGCAATGAATATTTACAGTTTGGGGACGAATTTCCTACGTCAGCTGGCTTATGATAATATTTGTTGTTCAGTATACGCATACATACTATACTGCCGGAAATATTCTGGATACGACTCGTTTCTCGAAAACGACTATGTTAATAATTTCGATTCGGTTCGAATTTTACAATTGAATAATTGTTGCTACTGACATGGCAAAGCGAGAAAGTCTTTGAATATAATTTCACATTTCTACATTCAGGCTCATTGCCTTATTGCTATTACAGTGAAATGACCGTAAAATGATACAAAAGACTCCTGGAACACCACTATCTGTGCAATTCTCATCTATTTCGCATTCGATTAAATTAGTCCTGATATTTCAACAGGTTTTCCTCCGTTCATATGACAACTACAAATTGTAAGCATTAATTAATAATGATTTATATAATTATTTTTTTTTTCATATCAAAGAATTTCAAGTTGCAAGAATGAAAGAAAAAAAGGTCTGGCCAATTTGTTGTAACACACAAATTCCCATATATATGGAATAAGTAACGAGGAGGCAGTTGGTGGTAAAAGAAGAAAACAAAAAAACAACAGAATCAGTCGCCATCAACCAGTTTCATAGTCTCAAAAAGTAGTTAAATGGCCAGTGGTGGCATGAACGCATTTTAAAGTGGGTCTCTTTCCTCAACTATGCATCCACGAGTATATATGTATGGATGTATGGCGCGGATGTTTATTTTTGAGTGTGTGTTCATCGGCGTATGTGTGTATGTGACGGGTTTTTCAATAAGAGCGCTACAAAAGTTTTTTTAAATAAAACAAAACCGGTTTTAGATACCAATGAAATTCTTTATTCCTGTGAAAGTACGTTCGATGCCATTATGTATGGAACTCAATTTCCTTTGCATGTCCACCACGGGCACGCTTGCAGACTCTGAACCCAATTTTCGACGATTTTCAAGCATAAATCGGCCGATACTGCTGCAATTTCACGTTCGATATTCGTACGAAGTTCATCAATCGTCGCTGGCTTGTTGGCATAGACCATAGACTTAACGTAGCCCCACAGGAAGTAATATAACGGCATCAAATCGCACGACCGAGGCGGCCAATCGACTGGGCCATTTCGTGAGATAACACGTTCACCAAAATTGGTTTCCAATAAATTGATTGTAGCATTCGCTGTGTGGCTTGTGGCGCCGTGCTGGTGGAACTAAATGTACTCCAAGTCCATATTATCCAATTGGGGCCAAAAATATTCGGTTATCATTGAATGGTAGCGACTCGCATTCACAGTAATGTGCCGGTCTGGATCATCACGGACGAAGTACGGCCCAATGACGCCGCCGGCCCATAAACCGCATCAAACCGTAATTTTTTCGGGATGCAATGATGACTCATGGATTACGTGTGGATTGCTGTCTGACCAATAAAGCATATTTTGCTTATTGACGAAGCCTCATCGCTGAAGATGATTTTCCGATGAAAATCCGAATAATTTTCAAGTTGTTGCTCAGCCCAATTCACGAACATACGATGCTTATGGTGGTCAAGCGGCTTCAGTTCTTGCGTCAATTTTATCTTGTAAGGATGTAGGCCAAGATCTTTTCGCAAAAATTCGCCACAACGACGTCACAGAGATGCCCAACGCTTGAGAACGACATGTGAGAGACACATTTGGGCTTTCTTGAACTGAAGCCTCAGCGGCAGCAATATTCTCGACACTACGGGCACTTCTTTGTCTCACTGCCACGGGAACATTTTGTACTGTGCCTGTGGATTCAAATTTTTCCACTAGACGCTCAATTGTTGATCTGGTAGGACGATTATGACGACCATAAATTGGACGTAGCGCTCTTAAAGTTGAGGCCACTGACTCCAAATTTCGGTAGTAAATTTTAATAATTTCGACTCGTTGTTGGCTGGTATATCTTACCATGATGAAATGGCAAACCTTACTGAAGAGAAATGTCAAAAGAGCGGGAAAAAATATGGCGTCGTTTGCTGTTCCTATCGATTTACTTTTGTAGCGTCTCTGTTGAAAAACCCTTTATTTGTTGGTATGTAGTTCATCAAGTAGTAAGCCAGGTTTAATGCATTTCTGTACTGTGGCAAAATTGCACACATACGAGTATGCACGTAAGCATACACGTGTTTGTAACTGTAATTGTGCACATAGTACAGCGAAACAAAAAAAAAAAAAAACAGAAAAAAACTGGTATGTCCAAATCATACATACATATGGATGTACAGTGGTAGCTCCTTGTTTGCAACTTACAGTATACATATATTTTAAATGTGTTTAACAAATGTGTGTGCGAACAGACTATATTGTCTCTTTTTTTTAGCAAATGTTCATTAGTTTCCAATTGAGGAAATAAGGCGAAAAAATGAGTGGAAAATATTTCATGATAAGTGGGATGACATATACATACATTCATTGTCACAACGTAAATATTTATTGCATCAACGATAAAATGGTCTGATGTTCGAAGCTGTTCATTGGTGCAGTGCATTTTTTACGATGTAGTGTTACAGTACAGTGCGTACGTTGCGGACTCTCACTATTGATAAAAGTGTTTATCGTGTTGACGAATTGTACGTTCCATAGAATAATACATACATAGATAAACTTATTCTCTTATCTGACGTTTCATTTCACACTTTTCATCGTAGGTTTGTGGAAATGAGAGCAATAAAATTTAAAATTACCTTACACCAGGTGGAGTTACAAAATATGTTCACTTAACTTTTTCATGTCGTGTTGGTGTAGAACTGAACAATTTAAATGTATTTTGCACTTTTTTGTTGACGTTTGTCGTTGGTTACGTTTGTATTGTATTTAACACAACTAGTTTACCACAAAAACACGAAATTCGGTTGTTGTTCCTTTGTTGATCGCTGTATACTATTGCCAGTATCTGGTATTATTGAACCCATATTTTCCACCATCCAATGTTTACTTTCCATCGTACCTATGACGTTTAATTTATTGAGCGAATAAAAGCTTGTATGGTATGTATTATTCTATGGTACGTTCAGTGTACATTCATAATTTGCATATAATATGCGTGTTTTTTTTTAATCCCTGCTAAACGAATTTTGCGACCACTTTGTATGGGGAGCTAAGCTATATTAAGCGATTTTAAGCGGCTGCCCATACAAAGTCGTCGAAAAATACGTTAAGCGGGAAATAAAAAAACACGCTTAATATTTAACACTCTGAAAATAACAAATTTAAAACGTCACCAAAAAGTAAATATTTTAAAAAAAAATCACATCAGGTGTCAGGGGACACCCGGTTGGATCGAAGTTCCTTTCGCTATATATTATGTATTAGTTAGTTCCAACACGACTAAGGCGGTAATTTCTTAAAGAGAGGTACTTCTTTTATTGAAAGCTACTGTTTTTTCAAGAAAAATTAGTATTTTCATGAAGTACTTCCGGTAAGAAAAAGCCATAAGAGTATGAATTTTATTTTACAAAAAAGTAATTTTTTTAAGAACAGGTACTTTTTGAAGAAGTGGTACTGTTTTTAGGAAAAGGTTATTTTTTAAGAAAATGTACGTATTTTCAGAGAGGCTACTTATCTCAAGAAAATAAAACCTATTATTTTATTTTTAAGAACTTACGTACTTTCAAGAAAAGGAATTTTTGTAAGAAAAGGTATTTTTTTAAGAGAAGGTATTTGGTATTTTTTGAAGAAAATATTTTTTGAAGAAAATATTTTTTTTAAGAAATGGGAATTTTCTTAGAATTGTTTTTGTTTAGGATAGGTAAATTTTTAGGAGTATGTAGGTACTTATCTCAGGAAAAGTTATTCTGTTTCACAAAAATGTACTCTTTAAAGAAAAGGTAGTATTTTTTTAAGTGAAGGTACATACATCACTTCCCTTGCGGGAGTTTTTACTCGGTCTGTTTTATAAATTTAAAATTTTCTAAACTTATTCAAGCTCAAGACCTTTTTAATATAAAGCTTATTTATTAGCTTTATATTATTTTCAAAAAAGTCGAGCACAAAAATGTTCCAATGATACCAAGGCTGTCTGTATAGCTATTTCGGATCTTGGCAAGATCTTCATCAGCAGACGTGTTTGGTATGTTTTCGGTGAATTCATCAAAAATATATATCTAGAAACACTCATCATATTAATGAGAATTCCTTTATACATATGTCTGAAGAATACCAAACACTAACATTGGAACACTTTCATGCACAACTCTTTTTATCATGTCGAAAAACCATTGGTTTTAAACAGGCATGATTTTTGGTACATATTTAAAAAAAATTACTTTGTTTTAAGATAAGGTACTTTTTGTAAGAAAATTTACTTTTTATAACAAGGTACTTCTTTAAGATACGTTTTTTTTTAAGAAAAGGTACTTTGGTTAAGAATAGGAATAGGTATTTTTTTTGAGAAAATTTACTTTTTTAAAGAAAGGCACTTATGTAAGAAAATTTTATTTTGGTAAACTTCTTTCACTTTGGCTTTTCTAAATTTACTTTTTATTGTTTTCAAAACTACAATATATACTAAATATTGGTTACAGGCTCCACCTATAAAACTTTCCATTAAACAAGAAATTTCCAAACATATGTTAGGCTAGACACAAACCAAAGCAAGAGTACCCAATATAGTTGATAATATTGGGTTGTTGTATAATAGTTTTAAAAAAAGTTGTTTAATTCTTTTTTTAATTAGCCCCCATCCCGCAACGTGCGATAAGAAACTTCATTCCAAAAGTTCAGTTCAGTTTTTTTAAAACTATATATATTAATAGTGATATTATATGGTCTTAAGCTTGAACAAAAAATATAAATTATTATTTCAAAAATGTTGTAAAAATAACTCTTTTAAAAACTGTTATAGATCAAACACTTTTTGAATGAACTTAACGACAGTTCACTGAAATGTACACAAAATGCATGAAACTGTACAAATTTCACCAAGAGGTACCCAAAAAGTTAATAGATTAATGGCCAGTTTTTAAGTGAATAGCTAACTATCGGATTATGGTCGTCGGTAAGGCAATGGTTAGTGTGCGTGGCTCTCATACATGAGAAAGTGGGATCGATCCCTGCTCATACCACCTTACATTTCTTTCGACGATGGTCACCTGGCTTAGTGCTGGCGATACTATCGAGGATTTAGTCATGAAAAATCTTTTCTAAATTCCTTTCGGAACCGGTGTAAAACTATAAGTACCAATCAGTGAGTGTAAACGTAGAAAACGGACAGCTCACTGATTGTGAGAAGCTCTCCCCAATCCCTTTATGGGATATAATGGGAAACCATGTTTTATGTATTGCTAACTATGGGATTACTTAATCAAAATTCTAAGTTAATTACAGGTTAACCTTGCATTTTATTTTTTAATGGCGAGTTAACGTAAGTCGTTATATTGCTAACGATTATGGCAACCCTTGTATTCTTAGTGGAAAAAACATTTGTTTTGGGATAAAAAAAAAACAAAGAGGAACAAACAAAATGTAATTATGTAAAATAAGAATTAAATGCATAAAATCTAAGTCATTTTAAGAAAAATGTGTAAAAACTATAGTTATACTAGCAGACTCGGCAGACGTTGTCCTGCATAATATTTCAAGCGATTTGTTTGGGAGGTACCACGCCCCTTTGTCCAATTGGACCGAATAGTAAATCTAAACCACCCAGGGCGCCACCCAAACGCATACAAAAAAATTTATTCAAATCGGTCCAGAAGTTTAGGAGGAGTTCAGTCACAAACACACGTGCAGTAGAATTATATATATAAAGAAGATAAGCCAAACAATTTAACGATGTATACTCAACGTTTGTGTGCAAAAATACAAAACAGAAACATGGATTTTATACAATCTTCCATTTCTCATTTTGACTGTCAGTAATGTGATTGTAAAAATCATATGGTTCTGACTACAAGTTAACCAATCAACATTAAATCATGGTTAAATCATAGTTAAACCAATGACTGGAAAACACAATGTTTACCACAATTTAACTAAGAAACGAAGATCACCACTGACTGAGAAACTGGTCATAAGTAAATAGTGTAAAATAGTAGTTCAGAAAGGAAACTTTGAAATATTCCATAAATCTTTAGCATTAATTTAATTTACGGCGACAGTTGCGTGTAACATGTCACTACTGTACACAAGTATTTATGAGGTAGGTATGTTTAAAAATGTTTATTTATAAACATGACAGTTTTGTGATTCGTGCAGATGGCTGTGCTGTACCAAATTTTAAAATATTTTGCTAAAAATAAATTTGTAATGCGCCTATTTCATCTTAAAGCCGTTTGACAGCGCTTCCAGTCTGAAATTATATATAAGGTTTTCTTTTATGTACCTTATAACTTGACAATATCGCCAATTTTGTATAAAGTACTAGGCGCCGAAATTAATTAAAGGAGGTCAGTTCGGAAGAGTACCTGTCATAAATAAGAGTACCTGTTATTTCCTTGGGGGGTATTTCGTGGGGCCGAAATATCTTGGTATAGTTCTGGATTAGAAGCTGAACTGAAAGCGGAGTACTGAGGAGCGAATGAAGATGGGATTTAATGTGTTATACGCCTGTGGGAATTCGTTCACTAAAAGCTGGGGACTGTCTCCGAGGATCGTTTATTGCTTGAACTCAGATATTGTGCGCCCAATTGTTACTTATGTATGGCTGTTTGGTCTGGTGAAAAGCTTTGGGGAATAGCAACCAGTCTAATTCTCTCAGTCTGTCGACTGTATACACAGTCTTATCCAATCGTTCGGCATACACACTCACGCATACACATAAAAGTGATCACACACTCGAATGCTTCTACCTTGTCAATATACGAGGGCGGATCAATAAGTCCGTGACTTTTTGAACTTCCCTCGTAGTTATATGAAATGCAACACTGCTCCCATCAACTATCACCTGTTAATAGACTACTGTCAAATTTTGAGCAAGTTCCGTCATTTACTTTGGGTTTAACAAATGTTCAAAACATACAAACTCCTTGCATTTTTTTTAAAATGGAAAAGCGTGAATTTCGAGTTTCCATTAGACATTATTTTTTGCGAAAACAAAAACCGTCAATCAAACCAAGGAAAAGCTTGATAAATACTATGGGGACTCTGCACCATCGATTTAAATGGTAAAAAAATTGGTTTACTGACTTTCGTTGTGGTCGCACAAGTAAAAATGACACTGAACGTTCTGGACGGCCAATTGAGGTCAATACACCCGAAAATGTCGAAAAAATCCACGATATGGTGTTGGCCGATCGAAGGGTTAAAGTGCGTGAGATTGTTGACGCCATAGGCATTTCATGTGGCAGTGTGGTTTCGATTTTAAATGATCAGTTGGGTTTAAGAACGCTGTATGCAAGTTGGGTGTCGCGTTTGCTCTCAATTGATCATAAACGTAATCGTGTGACAACTTCAAAGGATTGTTTGGAGTTGTTTAATTGGTCTATGAATTGGTACCTCATCCGCCATATTCTCCGGATTTAGCCCCCAGTGACTATTTCCTATTTCCAAACCTAAAGAAATGACTCGATGGAAAGAGATTTAGCTCCAACGATGAAATTATTGTTCAAACAAATGCCTATTTTATGGACCTCGAAAAATCCTATTTTTTGGAAGGGATACAAAAATGGGAGAAGCGTTGGACTAAGTGTATTGGGCTAAAAGGAGATTATGTTGAAAAATTATTTTTTTTTGCAAAAAAACTGTGTTTCATTCAAAAAGTCACGGACTTATTGATCCGCCTCGTATCTTGGATGCAGAATTGACGCGTTGTAGTTTGATGTGCTTTCAGTTGAATCAAGGCGAGACAGACGTCTAAGTACAGTGAAAAAGCAATGAAAAAATAGACAAAATTTCCAACTTTTTTTAAACAAAATTTGTGCGTAAAACCAAAATCAAAAAAGTTGGAAATTTAAACCAAAAGAGCTTACGGAAGCCATAAATAAAATATTTAATTACAACTCGGTTGCTGTAACCGAAAGAAAAGGGTTGGTGGAACCGTTTTGCGTTTCTCGCAAACGTTTTTTCAGCTCTAATTTTTTCATAACCCGTTTACTGCCAACGTTTGTCAGTTCTCCCAAAGGTTGTTTTTAGTTTGGAACAACTACAACTAGGTTGCTGTGACCGAAGCAACCGTTGGCGGAACCGTTTTTCGTTTCTCACAAACGTTTTTTCGAGCTTATATTTTTCAAAACTCGTTTGCTGCAAACATTTTTAGGTTCTTCCAAACGAAATGACATACATGGAATAACAGAAGTTCGTTTCTCTCAACTACAGTCCCCAAACAAACTTCAGTTATCTGAAATTTCGTTTGGGAGCAACGAGTTTTTTCTTTGCGTGTACAAACTGAATTATGCAATTTACATGTACGAATTACTATCCATCGATGATCTCTAAGTATCAACACACACTAAAAGGTCCATAATTCCAACGCAAGAACATACGGCTTTTTTCCACAATGTTCTTCTTTTCATTGTTGCAGTGCTTTTGAGGTGAGTTTTCACTATATCACAGAGTTGAATTTTTCTGTGGTATAGAGTTGTTGATGAACGGGCTAGTGTCAGTAACGTTTTTGAATTTTAATGTATTCTGACTACAACACGCTTATTTTCGTTTCGTAATTTTAACCTAAAGTACAACGAAGATACCAAAGTGGATAACCTACTATTGTGGCGGTTACTAAATATCGTAACGGAGTTGTTAAAACTGTAGCGTGTAAACCAATAACGCATACATTTGGACACAAATGAATGGAGGACACACAGTGAAAAATCAAAAAATAACTTGAAATTGTAATTTGTGTCAAATTGTCAAAGACTACACAAAATTTATGCAAGAAATGACAAAGTAATTTTCCAAGAAAATAGTGAAAATCATGGCATGATTTGTGTAAAACAACCAAGTTTTCCTCTAAAAACGCGCATTGACGCAACTCCGCTAAGAAAAAGTTGTCGAACATGTTTGCGAACCTATACAGTTTCCAAGTGCATGTAAAGAAAATCTTAAGGAAAGAAAAGAAAACTAAAATCGACGCATTTTCCAATGTGACAAAGTTTAAATCATGTAATTGAAGACCATCAACTCTCGTGTAAAACGGGAAACTTCCTGATTTATTACAATTAATGTTTAACGTATTTTTTCCAACCGCAGATAAATGAATTGATATAAAAATAAAACGACGATCCGATCTTAGACAGAATGTGGTGAAACCAGTAGTGATGACATTAATAGTGTGATTGCTAGTGATTCGGTTAAAAAAAAAAACAAACACCATTTATTAATCCACTCCCTTCTTCTGCATTAAAACCCCGCCTTTCCCACGAGCGAAGAAGAAGTTGCGACAAACGTGGACCAAAGCGAGAAATTGTAGCCAAAGTGGTTAGTGGCCACCGCCTTAAAGACGATGGAAGAAGATGTTTTAAATGCTTTACAAACTCGTACGGTCTATTTGCCGGGCAGTTTCGACCGTGATGGCAAAATTATCTTCATTGTCAATGTAATCAATGATCTACAGAGTTGGCAGCGCAAATGTTTGGAGCTATCCGCTGCATATTTGAAGCGTTCACTAAGGTAAGTTCGAAAGACAGAGACAGAGAAAATATTTATGTATAAAACTTGTATTTTTATCGATCATAAATTCATAAATCATTTCAAGAAATCACCATTTAGTTTTGTTAATTATTGCATTTAAATATCTTTTGTTTTATTTTCTTTAACTTAATTTACACATTGAATAGTCTCGATGTGTGTAAGACCAGCCTTTGTTAAGACTTTAATTGGGTAAATTTTGAAGGTGTTGATTTTGGTAAATGGAGGGTAATTTTATTACCTCAACTGATTACGTTTAAAGAGTGCGGTAAGTAGTTATTAGTCTATCTATCTATCTGGTTCAGTTGCATTAATGATTCAAGTGGTAATGGGGCAACTTTCTATAAAGGGCTAAAAGTAAAAGTATTAAAGGGGAAATTTTTGAATTTGAAATCTTAATTGAATGCACACATTATTTACCACAATAGAGTTTGGATATTTTATGTATTATATCGCACCTTAACTACAAAAGCGTAACAACTGAAAATGTAAAAATTGTCAGTAGTGGCGAAAACTGGGAGTGATAAAATTTAAGAAAATTCTCAACAATTGACATGTGAGGAGTCGCAGCACTAAACGTGACTTTTTGTATTATTTTTTTTAAACAATGTCTTTTGACGTTTTACATGAATTTGGTTAAGTTCTATTGGAAAAAATCTTAATTGGATAATTTTTCTTATCTTCTCATAGACTAGAGATTATATCTAGAGATGGAAAAATGTCGTAATTTTATATAAACGGATGAAAAAATCTTGGATTTCCCAAATAGTCAAAAAGGCACGTTTTGTTCTGTGACTCCTCATATGTATAGTAGACCGAAAATGGACGTTGGTGATTCCCAAAATATTTCGTATCTATCATGAATATCCCATGAGTTGTAACATTTTTAAAAAATTAATTTCTTTAGTTTTTCGACGAATTTTGTACTTTAGTTATGACCAATGTATACCACATTTCTATCTTTTTAGGGTTTTTTTAAGGCGCGTCCAACGGTATAAAAAATATGCCAAAGCATCTCCTGACACACCCTTTTTCAGGGATATTCTGCAATAAATTAGAATTTTTAAGTTTTTAGTATGGATATTTTTCTGATTTCAATATTTTTTTTTTGCCATATTTTAATATTTTAATCTTTAGTCGATTTAAGTAAATCGAAATTCGCACTATTTCGCGCTTTACCAAAAATTCATTAATTAATCACGGCAAAATGGGTATCAAATCTTTTATTTTGACAAGAACATCATTGTTGTATAGATATAACTGTATTTTTTTTGTAGTACATTTTCCGAGGTGATCTGGACCAAATTTTAAATATTTAGAATTACTCCAATCTGACATTTAAATCAGATAATCTTCCGTACTTAAAACATAAAAATGCATTTATTTTGCAGAATATCCCTGAAAAAAGGATGTGCATAACATATTTTGTGTACCATAAAAACCCTTTCATATGATCACAGAGCAGCACTAAAAAGCCTCCATTACTCTCTGCAATGTCTCTTCATGACGACGAGGAGTACGCAATTTCATCGAGTTCGAGGTGCTTTGGTAATTAACTCTTTGGTTGGCATAATACAGACAGAAATAAAAGGGAATGCGTATTTTCGTTCGATGCAAACATAATTTATCAATCAAATACTTTTAAACTTAGTTTTCTGCATGGTCTGTAATCGATATGTCTTCTTTGGTCTCTCATTCTACATCATTCCCTAGTGGGAATTTCGACCAGCTGTGTCATAGAAATCCCCTGATATGATACTAATATTGTATATATTGTCTTTAGCTAAACTAAAAATTTTCTTGAAAAACTAAAAAAATCACATGAGGTGTCAGAGGACACCTGGTTGTAACGACGTATCTTTCGCTATATTTTATGTAATACTTAGTTCCAACACGCCTAAGGCGCCCGTTGAAAAATACGATAATTTCAATGGATGGATATACTTTTTGTAAAATTAAAAACTTTTTTTTTGAATTTTTTTTTTGTAGAATGTATTTTTTATTTTTTTGTAAAGTATATTTTTAGGTATATGTATTATATTTTCCCATAAAGGTCCTTTTTTAAAGAGAGGTACTTCTTTTATTAAAAGCTAATGTTTTTTTATGAAAAGGTACTATTTTTAAGAAGAAGAAGAAGTACTTTCTGTAAGAAAAAGCCATAGAGTATGAATTTTTTTTTTTTAGAAAGAAGTACTTTTTTTAAGAACAGATACTTTTTAAAGCTTACTTTACTTTTTTAGGAAAAGGTTATTTTGTTAAGAAAATGTACATATTTTCAGAAAGGCTATTTATCTCAAGAAAATAAAAGAAAAGGTATTATTTGATTATTAAGAGAAGGTACTTTTAAGAAAAGGAACTTTTGTAGGAAAAGGTATTTTGTTTAATTGAGGGTATTGCTTTAAAGAAACGTTTTTTTTTTTTTAAGAATTGCGAATTTTGTTTAGAATTGGTCCTTTTTTCAAGAATAAGTAAATTTTTAAGGGTAGGTACTTATCTCTAGAAGAGTTATTTTGTTTCACAAAAAGGTAGTTTTTTTTTTAAGAAAAGGCAATATGTTGTAAGAAAATTAACTTTTTTAGGAAAATGTACTTATTTAAAAAAAAATACTGTTTTTAAGAAAAGGTACTTTTTGTAAGAAAATTTACTTCTTTTAAGCAAAGGTGCTTTTTTAAGATTAGGTATTTTTTTATATGAAAAGGTTCTTTGTTTAAGAATATGAATAGGTATTTTTTTGAGAAAATTTACTTTTTTTAAGAAAAGTCACTTATTTAAGGGAATGTTTTTTTAAACTTTTTCCACTTTGGCGTTCTAAATTTACTATTTTTTTTATTGGGTTCAAAACTACAATATATACAAAATATTGGTTACAGGCTCCACATAGAAAACTTCCCAGTAAACAAGAAATTTCCCAGCATATGTAAGACATCTAGTTAAGTTCTTTCTCTATGATCCAAACCGTTAGTCTAGACACGAACCAAAGCAAAATTAAACAATATAGTTGATAATAGTGGGTTGTAGCATAATAGTGTTAAAACAAAAATTGTTTAATTTTTTTTTCATTTATGTATTAACGTGCGATAAGGAACTTCGTTCTAAAAAATACTTTGTATAAAACCGTTCCAGCTCACGAGATCTTAAAGCTAGACACGAAATATTTTGGGAATCATCAGAAAACAAACCACGGTACATTTTGAGGGTGGACAAAAACACTTTTTTTCCCCACCATACAATGTGAGTTGGTCTAATGTATAGTACCGTACCCTAACAACAAAAGAGTCATTCAAAATTTGCAAACGCTCAGTAGAGGCGGAAATCTGAGTCTATTAAGAGAAAACATTTATGCAAATTCCCAATAATACACATATTCAGGCGGGATTTTTGTTGACAAAGAGACAGAGAAAATGACAAGAGGTTTTTGCAGCGTATAGGAATGGTCCTTGGTTATTGTTGTTAAGTAAAAAATTAAAATCTGAAAATTATGACTCTTTTGCAGTCAGGGTGCCATATGTATACATATATATATGATATGGATTTTTGTTTGACAAAAGGAATATAACGACAGGGTTTTACAGCGGATATAAATGTTCCTTGGTCCTGTTGTTGTTAAGTACAAAATTTAAATCTGAAATTTGTTAGTTAGGACTTTTTTGTACGCTAGATAGGGTGTCATTTGTATACGGGAATATTTTATTTATTAATTTATTTCCTCTGCTTTGAATTTTCAGTACCAGTACAAATATTCAGTAATCAGTAAAAATATACTGGTAATGGAAATTAAATTTCATTATCAACAAAAATTTATTTTTACTGAAATTTTACTGGTACTACAAAGTGCCCATGTATGCCACCTGCTACACCGCGCATGACACATTCGATTTATTGGAGCAACGATTTCTACCGATATCAACTGGCCACCAAGATCGTGCGATTTAATACCGTGCGATTTCCTTCTTTGGGTTTTGTGCAATCTCTGGTCTATGTGATTAACTACAAATAATACCTGAGCTCAAGATCAATATTCAACGCGTCATCGGGGAGATAAAGCCACATCTTTGTAAAAATGTGATCGAAATTTTCATGAAAAAAGTAAGGCCCCGTGATCAGTGTGGCGGGAGCCATTTGCCGTACATTTTATTCCATAATTCATTGCAACATGTCTACGTTAATGGCAGTGGAAGCAGAGAGAGAGAGAGTGAAAAGACCGAAATGTGCAGGATGAACAATAAATCCCGAGTTCGGATATCGGGCCGAATAATGGGCTGCCCTCCTGCAAGGACGAGATTGCGAATCTGGTGACTGATAAGCAGTGTGTGCTTAAAATGTAGAGATACCACTTTTCAGCACTACTCCACTCAGATTCTTCCACTGAGGATCAGGGGGAAATGATTATGGAAGACAGTGTAGATTGTACAACCTCCCCCAATCAAGACGAGATTAGAATGTGGATGGGCTACGCGCTGAACTGTTTAAGGCAGGTGGCGAACTTATATGCGTTATATTGTAGGGGGAATCTATGCCTGACGATTAGAGTCTCAGTGTATTATGTCTTGTATTCAAACAGGGTGAATCGTGTGTATCCATCGAGTATAAGATCTTATCGGTCGTTTTGTATGAAAGACTTGGAAAAGACCCACGAAAACAAAATCGAAACATATCATATTTTTGTCGATGACAAAGCTGTTTTCAATAGCCCCATACGGGGAAAATTTTTCGACTTTATATATGTCTGAACTTTGGATTCCGGCAAAACTGATCCACCTCTGTAGAATGACCCTGACCAACAATATGACCAAGACTATTAACACGAAAAGCCATATGTTTCTGGCGTATGCTGACGACATAGACATCATTGGGCGAAATTTGCGAGAGGTTACTGCAGTCCAGACAAAATTGATGGTGTCGACGACAGGACAAACCTCTCGACTTAGTCCGTACTTGAACGTCGACAACCGATTTAATTTTGAAGTGGTAGATAAATTTGTCTACCTTGGATCCGCAGTGAACAAGGACAACAACGTCAGCCTGAGGATAGACAGGAAAATTGTGCTTGCAAATAGATGCTATTTTGGGCTCAGCAAGGAGTTTAAGACTAAAGCCCTCTCTCGACAGACAAAAGTCCAGCTATACCAGCCTCTCATTTTACCTGTTCTGACATATTGCTCCGAAACTTCAGTCATACGGCAAGCGGATGAAAAACACCTAGAAGTATTCGAGAGGAAAATTCTCCCTAAAATATATGGTCCTGTTAGAGAAAACGGCGAGTATCGACGTTGCTGGAACTAAGAGCTATATAATCTATATTCTGATGTGGACATAGCTAGGCCAATTGCGTTTTCTAGGCCATGTTATCAGAATAGATGAAGATGGGCTAGCGCGAAACGTTTTCAATAATGTACGCGATGGAACCAGGAAAAGAAGACGACCAAAACTCCGATCGAATGACCAGTCCGAAGAATTCCTCCGTATCCTTAGTGTTACCAACTGGCATGGCAAGGCGAAGAATAAAACCAGTTGGGGGAAATATGTTAAAATTTCTTTAATTTGTTTATTTGTTTACGTACTGGGACACCATATAATGCTGAGTTTGGGGAGGCAGTAGTACGAGCAGTTTTCGTATGGAAAAATGGAAATTTTCCCTACTCTTTAGTAGTTTACTTTGGGCATGAGACTGACCGTGTAGGTGGAAAGTTTTTGAATGCCACTAATTTGGGCCAGAAATGATTCCATCTTAGGGCAGTCCGAGCAGCTCACTACTTCCTCGGAGGATGTGGCGGGCAATGGTTTTATCGGAACCCTCCACTCCCATTGTGAGCCCAATGATATCTATATCATCAGCATACGAGAGCAGCATGTGACTTTTGCTGCTGATGGTTTTATTCAGGTTGGCTGCAGCTTTTGTCATAAAGATCTCCATTAAGATGTTAAAGAGATCGCCCGATAGCCTGTCGCCTTGCTTGACGCCTCACTTAGTTGCAAAAGTTTCGGTAGGATCCATACCAACTTGCACTACTGGTTTGGTGTTCGTCAAGATCATCCTGCAATGACGTATGAGTCTGGGAGGAATATTAAGCTCAGACATTGCTTCGTAGAGTTTCTCCCGTATCGGGCTATCGAAGGCCGCCCTATAATCGACAAATAGATGGTAGGTGTCCATCTATTTATCGTGGGTCTTCTCCAGAATTTGGCGTAGAGTGAAAATCTGGTCAGCTGCCGATTTTCCAGGCCTAAAGAAATACTGGTATGGTCCAATCTGTCCAGCGATAATTGGTTTTAGTCTTTCACACATTGCTAAGGATAAAATGTTTATTCCACGGTAGTTGACACAGAGACTCGGGTCACCTTTTTTAAATATGGCACGTAGTACACTGAGACTCCAATCGCCGGCCATGCTTGAGCTGATGCATGCTCCTTAGGAGCTCGTCGCCGCCAGCCTAAAACAACTCCGGTGGTAATCCATCGGCTTTGTTGTTCTTAAACCGGTGAATAACAGTTCTGACCTCGCCTTGGTTAGGAGGGGTGAAATCGACGAGTTATGAGATATCCGTCCTAGTGTTTACTAAAGGGGGGCATGAACCATGTGTTTTGGTTGTCCGTTTGGTAGAATTTTTGGGATTCGTTCTTTCGTTTGTATTTCTCAATTTTCTCATTCTCCTTTTACCTTATAAAGCTCTGTCCCAGCTCGCGTTGCAATTGACTGAATCATTGCCATACGTGCAGCGTTCTTTTGATCATTTGCTATGTGACACTCTTCATCGTACCATGGTTTGTTGCGAAGCGGTTTTTCTTAACCAAGTACGGTTGTTGCTGCAGTTTTTATAGAGTCGGAAATGGGTTTCCACTGCTCATCAGCATCGGGAGGGGGTGGGTACTGTGCCAAAAATTGCGAGAGCGTCTTAGAGTAGACTGTGGCTACCTCTGGTAAAGCTCTCACCGAATCATTTAGTATTAGGCGAGGCCTCAGGCAGGGCGACGCCATATCATGCGATCTCTTGAGCCTATTAATAGAGATCATCGTGAGAAAAGCTGCAGTCAACACGAGTAAAACTACCAGCAGCAGCAAAAGTCTCATGCTGCCCGCGCATGCTGAAATCATTGGGCGAAATCTGCGAGAAGTTACTGCAGTATTTGGAAGAATTGAGAAGGAATCAACAAAAGTGGGCGTGGGAGTAAACGAGGACAAGTCAAAATTAATGGTTTCGACAAGCAGAACATCCACCCAATAGGATGAAGGCGAGATCGTTGATAACCGTTATAATATCAAGGTATTGGACGAATTTATTTAATTCGGATCTGTTGTGAATAGATGCAATAACATCAGCCTAGATATGAAACGGAGAATTGTGCTTGCAGAATAGATTTGTTTTGGGCTAAGCAAGCACTTCAGAGATAAGACTCCCTCTCGAGGAGCGAAGATCCAACTATATAAGACTCTCAACCAACCTATATTGCTTATGGAGCAGAATCCTGGGTCATATGACATCATTGGGAGTCTTCGAGAGAAAAGTTCTCCGTCGGCGACTATCGACGACGGTTGAACCACGGGCTGTATAATCTGTATCACAACGTTGACGTAGTTATGCGTATCAGAATTGCACTTTTAGGCCATGTCAGTACAATGGATCAGAATAAACCAGTGCGAAAGGTATTCGAAGACATAATGGAAGATGTAATGGAAGGACATCGAAAAATAGGACGACCAAGACTTCGCCGAAAAGACCAGGTGGAATATTGCCTACGAGAGCTTGATGTTACCCCCAAGAGGAGAAAAGCTGATGATCGAGCCGGTTGAAGAAACATGTTATCCTAATTTTGTAAGGCCCTTGACCTCCTAAATAACTTTACTAGTTGTTCACGCGAAATAACAGTAACAGATAGCGAGCGAGCAAGATTTTAATGTTTCTAAGAAGAAAATTAATTAACTTCTCCGATAACCTAAATTGGAATTGAGAACACTGATCTATTCATCCTACGATTTGATTGATCGTTAGATTTTCCTCACAAACACTATAATGGTGCTTGAAAATTGTTGTTGATATTTTTCTTAAATTATTTTCAACAATATTTCGCACAAATTTATTTGAAAAATACATGTTTTTGTATAAAATTTCGCCCGAAGGTTTTAACTAAGTACATGATTTTAGAGTTAAATTCCACTTAACTTGTATCTTATTCTTCTTCCATGATTATTTTTTTCGCGTTCACAAATTTACATAAAATCTTTGCAGATTTAACATAAATACCAAGAATAATTAATTATTCTTAGAAAACTTAAAAGAAACGGTTTAATAAATTAGTTAAAACAAACTCGAAATCGTATCAAACATATTTGTGTTTACTAACTAAAGTAAAACGCAAAAGACCCTAGGGCCGTTTAGCGGGTTCATACTCCCCTATTCACAAAATAGCATTAATCAAGCGTATACTAATTAACTATTCATTCATTCAAACCAACCAACAACTAAAACAGTATATTTAATTAATATATAAGTATAACAATATGATTGATGAAATGTTAACTATCATTTCCTTTTGAATGTCTTTTCAGTGACGTCGTTTTGCAAAAGGGCATAACTGTAATAGTGGACGCTCAGAATATAACGGCCCGCATAACGCGTCAACATGCCCGCTATATATTCCAATTGTTCGAAGGACTCTCAGTCAGTTTGTATCTAGTCAAATCGGAGGGGTTTTGGGAGAAACATGTGGAGACCTGTACCAAATCGCAAACGAAAGGAGAGGTGAGTAACAAAGGACAATGTTAGAAATTTAGTTGGATTTAAATATTTTAAAGAATTATGTTTGAAATTAATTTAAAATAAAAAAGAAAGTTTAGGATATGTACGTAGATTCACACAACGAAGGCAAATTAAACATGTTTCAAAGCATTTGTCAACGAACATTCATACATATATATTAGGGCGGGTCAAATTGTATGGAACGAGTTTTTTGATTAAGCGTATAGCAAAAACGTAATCTATACGTGATTCTGAGAGATTTTGCTCAAGAGACCATAGCTCTAAGTCGGATTTGGAGCCCCCAAATTTTCAAAATAGGTATTAGTTTTAATAGTGTTTTTTTGTTGAAACCTTGAAAATGTTGATTTTCTCAGATCGATTTTCCTACAAAAAGGAGTTCGAAAACAAAAAAATTGATCGTAATAAAAGTTGTTGGAAATTATCTGAACTTTTATAATCTGCAAAAAAAAATCGAAGAAAATTCAGAATTTATTAGTTAAAAGTTAATTTTAGGCTATTTTTCGACAAAAAATTCCTAATATCTCTACTAAAAATAAAAAAATTTTTGGTATCAATACAGATTCTGAAAGGCGATAAAGATACCTTTTGCACAAGCCCACATTGAGAAATCTACTATAATTCTATCCGATTTTATGACGAATTTAATTAAATTATTCTATGTATATATGGAAAAATATCTATCTTGAAATTTTTGGGGGGCTCCAAATCCAACTTAGAGCTATGGTCTCTTGAGCAAAATTTCTCAAAATCACCTATAGATTACGTTTTTGCTATACGCTTCATTAAAAAAAAAAAAATTAACCCGCCCTAATATACATACATATGTATGTGTATATGTACATATCTCCTGTTGACGTATAACCAATGTGTCTGCTTACTCCCTCGCTTACCCAAAGTAATGCAATATCGCGACTAAGAGATATAGGCAAAATTGTTGAAGCCCGTACCTCAAGAACTAGAGGTCGGGATAGAAAAATAAAAAATAAATAAATGGTTTCCCATTACATCCCACGAAGGGACTGGGAAGAACTTCTCACAATCACGGAGCTGTGCGCTTTCCAGTTTTCACTCACTGATTGGGACCTACAGTTTTACACCGATTCCGAACGGCAATTTGAGAAGCTTTTTCATGGCTAGATACTCGATAGTGTCGCCGTCACTATGCGAGGTGACCGCCGCCGAAAGAAAATTTGAAGGTGGTCAGAGCCGGGTTCGAACCCAGGATCTCATGTACAAGAGCCGCGCACACTAACCATTGCACCACCGACGGTGCACACTAACCATTTTCCAAAATCACGGTCTAGCGTTCTAAAGAGAAAAAAAGACGAAAATAAAATCAGTGCGTCAGGTACTTACTTACTTACTTATCCGTTCTCGGACAAGCCCGGGGGGGGTTAGATAACATATTTCGCCAACCAGTTCGATATTTTGCTTTATTTCTCCAGTTGGCAATACCAAGTGTACGCAGGCATTCCCTCCAGCGGAGTCTTGGTTTTCCTATGTTTCGTCTACCTTCGAGTTCGGTTTTGAAACCCCTTCGTGCTAGTTCGTCTTCATCCATTCTACTAACATGGCCTAGCCAGCTCAATCGCGTTATTTTGATCCGCTTGACTATGACAATGTCAGGATAAAGCTCATACAGCTCATGGTTCATGCGTCGCCGATACTCGCCGTTGTGCACTATAGAGCCATAAATTTTTCGGAGTATTTTTCTGTCGAAGACTCCTACAGATGTTTCGTCTGCTTGCGATGGGACCCAGGATTCTGCGACATAAAGCAAGACAGGTTGAATGAGGGTCTGGTACAGTTGGACTTTTGTTACTCGAGAGATGGCTTTATCTCTAAAGTGCTTGCTTAGCCCAAAATAACATCTATTCGCAAGCACAATTCTTCGCTTGATCTCAAGGCTGACGTTGTTGTTTTTGTTTACGACAGATCCAAGGTAAATAAATTCGTCCGCCACCTCCAAATAATAACGGTTATCAGCGTTTACGCTTAGGTCTAATCGCGTGGAGGCCCTGTTCGTTGAAACCATTAAATTTGTCTTGTCGTCATTTACCGTCAGACCCACTTTTGCTGACTGCTACTCAATTCTCGAAAACACCGCAGTAACTTCTCTAACTGTGCGTCCAATGATATCTATATCATCACCATACGCGAGCAGCATGTGACTTTTGCTGCTGTTGGTTTTATTCATGTTGGCTGCAGCTTTTCTCATAATGATCTCCATTAAGATGTTAAAGAGATCGCACGATAGGGTGTCGCCTTGCCTGAGGCCTCGCTTAGTTTCGAAAGGTTCGGTAAGATCCTTACCAACTTTCACTGCGGATTTGGGTTTCGTCAAGGTCATCCTGCAAAGGCGTATGAGTTTTGCAGGAATACCAAGCTCAGACATTGCTTCGTAGAGTTTCTCCCGTATTGGACTATCGAAGGCCGCCTTATAATCGTCAAATAGATGACAGGTGTCGATTTGTTTTCCGTGGGTCTTCTCCAGGATTTGGCGTTGCGTAAAAATCTAGTCAGTTGTCGATTTTCTGTGCATAAAGCCGCAGTCGTATGGTCCAATCACGTCAGGGATAATTGGTTTTAGCCTTCCGCACATTATACTTGATAGAACCTTATATGCTATGGATAAAAGGCTTATTCCACGGTAGTTGATACAAAGACTCGGGTCACCTTTTTTAAATATGGGACATAGTACACTGAGACTCCAATCGCCGGGCATGCATTCATCTAACCCAATTTTGCTAATGAGCTGATGCATGCACCTTATCAGCTCATCGCCGTCAGCCTTAAACAGCTCCGCCGGTAATCCATCGGCTCCTGTGGCTTTGTTGTTATTAAGCCGGGCAATAACTGTTCTGAACTCACCTTAGTTAGGAGGGGCAATCGGCGTCAACGTCCATATTGTGATCGATTGTCCCAACGTCATTGGATATCTCAGGTACCAGTAGCACGGAGAAATGATCTCTCCATATTCCCAACATGCTCTGCACATCTGCGATGATATTTCCGTCCATGTCTTCCATGTCCATTAGTTCCGTTTTTGACTTTTTGGTAGAATTTTCGGGTTTCGTTCTACCTTCTGTATGTCTCAATTTTCTCACTCTCGCGCTTTCTCCACTGCCGTGTCTTACGTCAGGTACACGCTTAAAAAACGGGCACTGTAAATTTATGCAGGAACTATGCATATGTTTGGAACATCCATATACTTACGTGCTGGCATTGTTTTCATGAATTGAAGATCTGTCCTGTTTTTTGTTTTATTATTGTCCTTCACGTTCTTGTTGTTAGTAGATCTCAACAGACAAAGCCACATTTGTGTCCCAAAAACATATATTACAACATATTAATCATTGTGCCTCCGACATGTAAAATTGAATAGCAAACACAATGTGGTTGGCCACAATTATACTATATTTTCGATCAGCTACAATCGTATTATATTTGAATCGAAAAAAATAAAGACAGATTTTTCAGCGTGTAAACAAACGATAGAATTTAAACTTTTTGTGCGTAGTTGAAAATATTTTTGTACAACGCATTTTTGTCCGATGACTGTGAATATTCGTTTGTATATTTAGAATGGTAGTGTGCGCGGCTGAAAACGTGGGTACGATTCCTGTACTGACCACCTTACATTTCTTGTAACAGCAGTCGCCTCGCTTATTGAGTATTTATCTAAAAACAACATTTTGTCTGCCCTTTGCCCTAAAAGTGCCTTTCTGTGTTCGTTTGTGAAAAAAGTACAACCCTCACAATCTGTATTTTTGTATGTGGTATTTGTCCTTGCTAAGCTAATTTGTCTACCTTTTGTGTGGGGCGCTAAGCTAATTTAAGCGGCTTCAGTTAAAATTGCTTACCTTCTCAAACAAAGTGGTCGAAATATTAGTTAAGCGGGAATACCAAATAAATACCAATAGTTTTGGTACTTTGTCGACCAGTTTGTATGAAGAATTGCTTAAAATGTTTTAAAATCCCTTAGGCCTCCATATGAACTGGTCGACTATTGTAGTTAAGCGAGTTAAATAAATCATGCTAAAAAAGCAAACGGAAGAATACACTTGTGAGAAAATTCAACATTTCAATGTTCGTTTCTTTTCTCACCCCGAAAAAGGCACAGCTTTGACAGGACGATGGCAACATTTTTTAAATGTCGCCTCATACAAGCCAACATTATTTTTTAGTAACGAAATCATCATATGAAAAAGCTTCTCGAAATACCGTTCGGAACCGGTGTAAACTGTGGGCTCCCATAAGTGCGTGTAAAATTACAAAGCGCACAACTCACAGGTTGGGAGAAGCTCTGTCCAATCTTTTCATGGGATGTAATGGGAAGCCATTTTGTATGTTGGATGTTTTTTCCTCCATTACACTTTATTGATGCAATCTATTTTACATAATATATTTACCATTACTTATGTTAATTGTGTATAAAAATCTATAAATAATCAGCTGATCATTCTACATTAGAAATCCATAATAGCTATGAATAGTGAAAATAAAGTCTCAAAGCCAAAAATGTTGCCGTTGCATATGCACGTTCGTTTTTTCATCTTCGTAGTTGAACGTTTATATTTTCTGATTATGACTTTATTTTTTCCTCGTCGTGTTCTTTGTTTATATCGCAATGAAATCATTGTCGTTCGTCTTGTACAGTGACTGATTGCGTTTTAGGCTGCGCAACAGGCTGTTGTATATGGTTTTTGGTTGTTTCAAAGTACGGGTGTTTTTTATGTTCCAGGCAAATGTTTTTTTAATAAATCTTAAACCGTACAATGTTTTTAATAATATTTATGGCATGAAAGATTGGTTTATAACAATTATATATGTAATATAATATAGGCTCAATGGCCGCTCTCGCGTTCCTGCGCTCTTTTAACCAGATTTTCCAATTCTTTGGTATTTTGTGCCGTATATACGCTGCGACTTCTGCCAGACTTCAGTTTATCTCCCAGTGTACACAAAGTTTCAAAATTCTTTACAATACGTTGAATGGTTGACTTGCTCTGCATATTATTTAAACCAAAAAAATCCCTCAACATTCTCCGCGTTTTTTACAATTGAACGATTATTTAGATAAAATGTTTTAAGAACTTCAACACTTTGTTGGTGCGTTACATGCTTCATAATAAATTGTTATCGGTTGCTCTGCATAACTGTCAAATATATATTAACCTGCAAATGTCAACCAAACCTACGTAAATGGCGTTCAGAAAACATCGGCCTGGAACAGCGTTATTAGTATTTTTTAAATTTTTGGTACTTTTGCGTACACTTTTGTACTTTTATGCCCACTATTTGTACTTTTCTGTGCACTTTTTTCTTTTATGTGAACTATTTGTACTTTTCTGTGCACTTCTTGTTCTTTTGTGTACACTTTTTGTTGTTGTGGGTACATTCTTTGTATTTTTGTGTACACTTTTTATACTTTTATGTTCACTTTTCCATTTCTGTGTAAATTTATTGTACTTTTGTGTATACTTTTTCTATTTTGGTGTACAATTTTAAGTATTTGATGTATGCCTTTTGTAATTTTGGGGTTATTTATACTTTTTTGTACAATTTTTGCTGTTTTATGTACACACTTTACATTTTTAACACTTTTATGTGTACACTTTTTTTAATATTTTGTACTTTTGTGTACACTTTTTGTACTTTTGTGTGAATTTTTCTAATTTTGTGTACAGTTTTAGCACTTTTGTGTACACTTCTTGTAGTTTTATGTACAATTGTTTTACGTTTACTTACACTTTTCTTGCATTTCGCACTTTTGTGTAAATTTTTCTACTTTATGTAGACTTTTTGTATATTTTATGTGCTCTTCTGGTCACTGTTTTGCACGTTTTTGTACACTTATTGTAATTTTGTGCACACTTGGGGTACACTTTTGTACATTTGTTTATAGTTTTTGTAGGCACTTTATGTACTTTTGTGTACTCATATTTTTGTTAATTTTAAATACTTTTTAACCTTTCTGTACACTATTTGTACTTTTCTCTATAGATAATAAAACTTAGTGTACAATTTTTGTACTTACGTGTACTGCCCTTTTAAATTGTTGTGTACACTTTTTGTACTTTTATGTACACTTTTTCACATTTGTGTATAATTTTATTAGAATAATGTAAAATTTTTGTACTTTTAGGTACACCTTTTGTACCATTGTGTACACTTTTATTACATTTATGTACAGTTTTTGTACTTTTAGGTACACTTTTTGTACTTTTAGTAACTCGACTTGTTACCCCTATTCTATTTCGGCCAAAGAAAAGTTTGGCCTGTCGTAAAAAGTTCGAATTCAAAATGCAATTTTATAAATAATAATAAATTTTAACTAAAAGTATTTAATGTTGTCATGGCCACCAATGAATTCACACAAATTTACAAAATTGCATGCTTCAAACCTAAGTTGGGCGAATAAAAAGCTAATATGAATGTTTCATCTTCTTCGACCGAGTAGATCCAGAGTTTAGCCCGTGCAAACGCCGTAAATTCATTTTTATATACGAGAAGGATCAAAAAGTCCGTGACTATTCGAACTTCCCTCGCAGTTGTATGAAATGCAACACTGCTCCCATCAAGTACCACCTGTTAATAGACTACTGTCAAATTTTGAGCAAGTTCCGTCATTTACTTTGGGTTTAACAAATGTTCAAAACATACAAACTCCTTGCATTTTTTTTTAAAATGGAAAAGCGCGAATTTCGAGTTTCCATTAGACATTATTTTTTGCGAAAAAAAACCGTCAATCAAACCAAGGAAAAGCTTGATAAATACTATGGGGACTCTGCACCATCGATTTCAATGGTAAAAAAATTGGTTTACTGACTTTCGTTGTGGTCGCACAAGTACAAATGACGCTGAACGTTCTGGACGGCCAACTGAGATCAATACACCCGAAAATATAGAAAAAAACACGATATGGTGTTGTGGTTTCGATTTTAAATGATCAGTTGGGTTTAAGAAAGCTGTCTGCAAGTTGGATGCCGCGTTTGCTCTCAATTGACCATAAACGTAATCGTGTGACAACTTGAAAGGATTGTTTGGTGATGTTTAACCGCAATTCAAAGGAGTTTTTGCGGCATTTTGTAACTGTGGATGAAACATGGATCCATTACAACACTCCGGAGACCAAGCAGCAATCCAAGTTTGTCGGCCAATAAGGTGATGGCAACAGTTTTTTGGGATGCACGCGGGATAATCCAGGGAAAAACAATAAACGGAGACTATTATGCCAACTTATTGGACCGATTTAACGAGGATTAAAAAAAAACGACACCATTTGGCCAAGAAAAAAGTTATTTTTCATCAAGATAACGCACGGGTGCACACGTGTGTAGTCTCAATGGTAAAATTCCATGAATTGGACTACAAATTGGTACCTCATCCGCCATATTCTTCGGATTTAGCCCACAGTGACTATTTCCTATTTCCAAACCTAAAGAAATGGCTGGGTGGAAAGAAATTTAGCTCCAACAAAGAAATGATTGATCAAATATACGCATATTTTATGGACTTCGAATAATCCTATTTTTTGGAAGGGATACAAAAATTGGAGCAACGTTGGACTGAAGTGTATATTGAGCTAAAAGGAGATTATGTTGAAAAATATAATTTTTTTTGCAAAAAAAAACTGTGTTTCATGCAAAAAGTCACGGACTTATTGATCCGGCCTGAACTTTACTTACACAGTGCAACACGACAAAATATAACCATATACAGACACCACTACGTGATAAAAGACCAAAAAAAAAGACCCGTGTCTCCCAGTTTTACCCAAAGTCAGGCACTGTTTTTTATGGGCCCCCAAAGATTTGGGGCCTAGGTGTAATTTTTGCAAAAAAGTGATCATTTTGTCAAGCTCATATCTTGCAAACCGTTCCGAATTTCGATTTACTTTCTGACGTTTACTTCAACATTGAGATACTATGCTATCTCACCGACCGCAGCAGCACAGGCAAAGCAGTAAGCTCAGCACACGCTACAAAGGACGCAGCACACAATATAAGAATCATTCCTAGGAAGTTCATATGGTCTGGAAAGTTGTTTATTGAGATCTTAGATACATTTTTGTAGTTGATTGTTTCCTTGAATTTTGAACGGTTTGGACCTGAACAGGGGGAAAAAGGTAAAAAAATCGAATTTTAAAGTTTTTTGCCTTGACCTTGAAGATGAAGATGAAGTTTTTTTGATTTTATATGTTCACAGGTTTTAGTCTTTATGACAAGGGCTAAAACTTTCCCTCAGCGAGTAAATCAAAATTCCGAACGAATTGCAAGATATGAGCCTGACAAAATGACCACTTTTTTGTAAAAATTACGCCGAGGCCCCAAATTTTGGGGGCCCATAAAAAAAGTCCGTGACTTTGGGCAAAACTGGGAGACACGGGTCTTTTTTTGGTCTATATATTTCCATGACTTAAAAAATTACACACAGTGTTATATATAGAGAAGAAAACAAAATTCACAATTTTTGGATCAATGTAAAATCAAACTATAAGAGGTGAGAGTAACAGGCAATGCTTTAATTTTTGCTAACAACAACAGACATTTTGTTTTTGTTTTGCAACCAGATTGTGTCAGCAAAATATATGGGAATTTGACAATTCCAGGGTAAAATTGCATGAAAATACTGAAATTAGTTGTACTAATGCTACCACTTGATAGAGTGTACTTATATATACACTGTTCTTATAGATACACTGTGTCTTAAAGGGATTGATATTCTAATTTTTCATGGCACAGTTTTGTGTTCTTTGAATTAAGTGTAACATTCATCTTTTAATCCAATTTCAATTTTATTTTATAGGTTGCTTGAATTTAAATCGAATGTATTAACTATTTCCTTACCTTTCATTCTTAATTTTACCCTTTATCTTGCAGCCCATTGTTTTATCAAAGGCCCGTTTACCGAAATTTTTCGACTTATCCTCTTTGCCCGAAGAACTCGGTGGCACACTACAATTCAATTATGACCTGTGGCTGCAACAAAGAAAGGTACACAAAATCATGAAATTGAAAAATAAAAAAAAAAAATTAAAAACAAAATTAAATTTCGTTTCACCATAATAACAAATGTCATGCATTCCCCCCTTTCATAGTCGGTTGAGGAGTTCATTCAATTCTACGACGATTGTCTGCAATCCATGGAAAGTTTACACAAACAACTGGAAAGCACAAATAAATCAATACGACCAGCGGAAGCGGATGTGGAGCTTAAGAAATGTGCCCAACAACATGCCACCGTGCAGTGCAACATTGAGATGGTCATAGCGATGGGTAAGTGAAGTAGTAGTAACTGTTTCATCATCATGGGAACTAATTTCCCCACTATTGTTGCTGTCGTGTTTTTTTTATGGAAAAAATTTTAAAAAAATGTAAAAAACATACTCAGCTTGATGCTGTATAGCACAGTTATGTCTCGACTATCAATATTAATGAGGGAACAAGAGAAATTTTGTTGTGAAAATTCTCGGTGAAACAAATTATGTTAACTGGTATTTTTGGGTTATAATTTTGAAGTTTTAATGAATTTCCAGTTGTTAGCTTAATAGATTTCTTGTCGTTTCTTTTTTTTTAAATAATTAAATAGTTCATTCATTTTATGCTGACAGTTTTTTATTATGCTTCAACAACTAATTAGGTAATATTGTTTAAAGAAAATAGTATATAGTGAAGTGCCACCACATTTATGTCTTAAGTCTCTTATTTGTTAAAAGAGGTTTGGAAACGACGTAACGACTTCATAAAATCGTGTTGTTTAAAATTTTATATAATAATTGTGTTAAATTTTATTGCTATGGTCAAGTTTTTAACCTAAAACCATGCTTAAAGTTGCTACTGCTTACTCCCTCGCTTACCAAAGATCAGTTAAGTAAGTAGTTGTGCGACCATCACCCTCTTACATTACACTTGTATATACAAAATTGTAATCATTGTTACGGTATGCAGATTTGAGAACACTAAAGCGAATATTCATTAGCGTTCGTAACCATGTATACCGACACTGAGAGACTGGGAGAATAATAATAGTTCTTGATTCTCTTGCTATATGTTGATAAAATACTTGTTTGACTCAATAAAGACATTGTTCAGATTGTTATTTGGTATCAAACATTGGCTTAATTGAAATCAAATCAGTGTTCCTATTTTATGTGTAGACGTGCGTCTGCATTTCCAACAGCTACTAACATAAAAGTATCCTCTCTAAAAGTGGATATGAAGTTTTACGATCGATTCAGTCACAACTTCGAAAATTCAAAAAGACCGAATTTCACAGCTCCACAAGGACCCATCGAAGTACGGGAATGTAAGACGTAAATATGTTGAAAAAATTACATGAGGTTAGAACGAAGTTCCTTTCGCTATATATATATATTATGTACTAGTTTGTTCCAACACGTCTAAAGCTGGGATCACACGATTTGTACATTTGGCTAAAAATTTGTCATATTCATAGACAAATCAATCGTGTGATCTCTAAATTGCATTTTTCATTTATCAGAAATGCCA
Organism: Phaonia tiefii; assembly: GCA_963931995.1. Taxonomy (NCBI): domain Eukaryota; kingdom Metazoa; phylum Arthropoda; class Insecta; order Diptera; family Muscidae; genus Phaonia; species Phaonia tiefii. The sequence continues at coordinate 66,409,387 of OZ008369.1, forward strand.
AATATTTGGCTTCTTGTGACAAATCAAAAACAACCATAAATGCCAAATCGTGTGAACGCAATGCTGCCACAGAAGCCAAATAAAATTTATGAAAATGGCCAAATTTCTGATTTGCCACTTGAAGACAAATGCAAGTGGCAAATAGACAAATATTGTTGACAAGTGTAAGTGTTGCCAATATGTTGATTTTTTCGTACTTGTTATGGTTTCAATTTCTTTGCCATTTTGATTAATAATTTGGCATAACTACACTTTAGTTGCTCCTCACCGATTTCATAGAATTTTGTAAACGATTAAAAATGACCGACAATTTTTTGGCGGTCGGTCAAACTTTTTCATATATAGGCCTTCAAAGCTTGAGTATAAAATCGGCTATATCTCAGGTATTTGTTGTCCGATCTTGATCAAGTGAGTATCATTAGAAAGCTCATACAAACTTCTATAAATTACATTATATACATTTTTTCATTTTTGTTAACCCATTGGCGGAAAAATAACAAAAAGAATTTTTTAACCTCACTTTTTTGATAGAAACCTATTTTTCTCAAAAAATGGATGTCGTAAAGTTAAAACACTTCAATCTTTTTTTAAGGTATAATACTCTGCAGTAACCCTTTAAACACCAGAGATCTGGGTCGAGATATCATAGTTATAAAACTGATAAAAATGTAGCATGTCACAGCGATCAGTCACATAATAACATTGGACATTGAAAATAGGGGATCCCCGACTTGAGACTTCCTTGTTATTAATTTACTTTGTAAACAAACCGAAAAATCCCTTCCGACCCGAATTTTGCTATCAAACTTTCTCTGGGCATTTTAGGCTTTTTGAACGTGAATATCTATGGTCTTTGAAAGGTTAATAAGAAGTACTATACCTTAAAAAAAGCTTGAAGTGTTGTCTGCTCATTAAATCAAGTAAAAACCTAACTTTACGACATCCATTTTTTGAGAAAAATAGGTTTCTATCAAAAAAGTGAGGTTAAAAAATTCTTTTTGTTAATTTTCCGCCAATGGGTTAATAAAAATGAAAAAGTGTACATAATGTAATTTGTAGAATTTTGTATGAGCTTTCTAATGATACTCACTTGATCCAGATCGGACAATAAATACCTGAGATATAGCCGATTATATACTCAAGCTCTGAAGGCCTATATATGAAAAAGTTGGACCGACCGCCAAAAAAATTGTCGGTCATTTTTAATCGTTTAAAAAGTTCTATCGATTGTGAAACTTTGGTGTAAATCGGTGAGGAGCAAAATTTCAATCAAAATGGCAAAGAAATTGAAACGAAAAAATCAACATATTGGCAACACTGTTGTCTCCTCTCGCGACTCAGCAGGTGTTTTGACAAGTAAAAGCAAAACGTTGATTCAGTTGATTTTACCATTTTACTTAATTCAATGTGCGTTTAAATAATAGTAGATGTATATAACTGCAGCGAGTTTCTTTTGCCTTTGCGTTACCATCATTTTCATTTATTTCACTTTAAATTTTACAATAAAGATGCAAAATTATAGTTGACAGCTGATCAGCTGTTTTAGTGTTTATGACCAAATGGTCAAATCGTGTGAATGAACTGGCAAATATTTGTCACTTTACTGCTGTGTACAAATGTGTGACAAATCATTTTGATGTTTAATAGCCAAATCGTCTGATCGCAAAACAATTCACATCGATACCCAAATGCACAAATGTGTACAAATTTAAGTTTGTAATTTTTTTTACAAATCGTGTGATCCCACCTGAAGGCGCCCGTTGAAAAATACTATAATTCAAATGGATTGCAGCCAGGAAGCGACAAATATTTGATATCCTATTAATGCTATTGAAAAGTAGATTTGAATAGTATAAATTGTTTTAAATTTAAAAAAGTCCACAGTTCTAAAATGTCGAGACTCCTGTTACAATATCAGTTTTTGGATGAATCCCGAAACATTCGAATAACACAACATTTTGAAACAATTGAAGCCCTTGGTGGAAGAAGGTGTTAACTCACTTTTTTTCAAAAACAATATTGTCCTTCTGTTAATGTTTCCATGGTATCTGATTTTGTTTTAGATAAGAAAAAAGTCAACATCAGATATTTAAATTATTTAAATTAAATTTTACAAGTTTTTTAAATTTTTTTTTTTAAATCAGAAAACATTAAAAGAAGGAAAATATTGTTTTGAAAAATAAAGTGACTTAAGTTTTATATTCATAAAAATCATACAATTTAAGATTTTTAAAAAAAATTGCAAGAAGGAATATTTTGAATTTTTTATACATTTTTGGAAAAATAAAAATCATCTATGCGAACGAAAATATCAAAACCAGTCACTTGTCTTTTGGTTGTCATAGCACCTGTAGATACTGGTTCTTCGTGCTCTTCTCTCTCGCTCCGAAATTAAATGGCGAACGTCAACTTTATGGTATTGCTTTGAACAACAACCACACAAACACACGTAAAACATTGCGAACGACAAGTCGAAAGATAGTGACTCGCATTTTGAAGCGAAAGTGAGTGAGAGGGTGTAAGTGGGGTCCGATTTTGTACTGAATTGTATATGTTTTCGTTCGCTTGTTAGTGACTCCCAAATCAGCTGTTTGTCGCATAGAAAGAAAGCGAACGATAACGTTCGACATCGTGACTTTGGCTGTAAGTAAAAATATAAATTTTTATGGAATTTTTCATAAAAATGCTTCAAAACCCGCAACTTAGTCCGTTGGTCAAATTTTGCACATACGTTTCTTGGTACTAAACATATGGATATAGATTGGTGGAGCAAAAATCGTGCAACTGCTATAAAACCCATGTAACTTTGAACCACTCTATTGGCATTACCTGCTTGGTGATCTTAAATTTTGTGCCTCCAGACTATCTGTCGTTCGGCTGTCTGATACCTGTGATTTTAAGGGTGACATTGAATGCAGAAACAGATATATCAAATTGCTTCAGATCCAGTGAAATTGGTGAGATTGTCCCTAGCCTCGCTCGAGTGTCCACACACTGAAAAAAACGGCCCATGTAGAATGATGCAGTAACCATGTATGTATATGTTTGGAACATACACATACTTACGTTCAAACATTGTTTTAATGATTTAAAGATCTGATGCTTTTTTGTTTCTTTGGTGTTTGCTACGATTTTGATGTCAGAAGCTTGAACGCACACAAACATTTATTATAACATATTAATCGTTGTGTCTCCAACACATAACATTCAATATCAAACACAATGTGTTTGGACACAAGTATACTATATTTACGACAAGCTACAAACACGTTACATTTGCATCAAAATAATAAAAAGAGATAGATTTTTCAGCGACCATAGTAAATGGTAATCTCACGTGAAGAAATTCTTAGGTAGATTGCTGAAGTTGCCGGCATTTGCCGACCCAAAAAATTTAGTGGCAAAAGGTGGATATCATAATGACGTTATCTCTTCGTGTCTGTCGCCTAGTATAATTGTGTTTCTTTTATCATAAGAAATTTCGCATACAAAAAACTAACAAAACAAATATTTTACCTTGATTCGATTTTTGTGTTTTCTATTTTCAACATGATTTTACCTTACGGCATTAACAACAATTCACCCAAGTCATTTGTTTACATTTTAAGGCGGCTGTATCTTGTGGAGACGCCCTTCGCCATTCTCCTTTGTTCGCAATTCTTCCCAACAAACCGCTAACTCTAAACGAATACACGTTCGATATGACTTTGCTACGTGGTAGAGGAGTTTTTTGTTGCTTTAAAGTGTGAACTGCGCATGTGTGTATGTTTTGTCGGTGGTACATAAGTATGTACACTTTTTGTCATATGTCATGTTTGTTTTATTGTGGTGTCGTTTGTGTTGTAGACTCGAGTGTTTGACGCTAAAAGCCAAGCACACAACACAACGTAAGTATAAACAAAACTGTAAGTTCGTTCCATTAATACTACGCATGCGCGTGTAGTTACCTCGTAATTACACGAAATAATAGAAATAATAATGATTATTATAATGGTTTTGTGTTACCATACGATACGATGCACAGTGGGGCAGATGCCACCGAAAGCAAATTTAAATTCTGAATGTCTGCCATTCAGGAAATATTTGTTTGAAAATCAGCTTTTACTGCATTTCGTAAAAACTGCACAGAATGAAAAACGATTTGTACTAGAAACGAAACTCGTATGTATGGATTTATATTCGGTAGTTTGTTTACATTGCTGCAATGAAAGTTTCGTACATTCGACAATTTTGTCTTTTGCTGAAAAAAAAAATTGTCTAAAATTTTTTTGCCTGCTCGTCTCTTCGTTGCTACAACACGTCAATTATTGTTGCTGCAACAAAAAAGTCTATTGCGCTATTTGACTAAAAAAGAGAATTTCGTACGCCACAATCCGAATTTTAGGAATCTACACTTCGTTCGAAGAATTTTATATATACAGGGTGATTCAGGAAGTTCCGGACAAATTTCTCCAGCGTATTCCTTGGTTCATTTCATGAAGAAAAGTCCACTAGGACCATGTAAGAAAATGCAAGGGTGCGAAATGGCAGCGGGTTCAAAATTTTCGTATTGGCGGTCGGAGGGTAGTAGGGTAAAGTTGCTAACTTCTGAGCCAGTGGTCGGATTTTTGGGCTTGTTGTAAAGGTCTTGAAGAGGCCTTTCAGAATCAAAAAAAGTAGAAAAAAGTCAAATCGCCGAGATACAGAGCTTTCGGAAAAAAATTCACATAACCTCAATTTGTTCAGCCAGATGGCAGGTAACTTATGTTTTTTTTTCTGTTGAAAGATAGCCATACCTTTCCAAAATGACCTAAACGAAGCCCAGAGGTCCTACCGTTCCAAAGTTATGACCATTTTACTGAAATGCAAAATGTTTGTTTTTGTTTTTGGAAGCGAAATAACAGCACACATTTATTTGGTTTTGTAAATTAGCACGTTTAAGATTTTATTTTATTGAAATTTTTGGCTGAAGAATCAAACACATAAGGAAAAAAAACATTTGATGTTAAATGAAGTTTTCAATGTGGTTCCCATTTTCTACTAAACACAATTGCAGCCGTTTGTGAACCACATTCGGCACGTTTAGTTCACTCAACAAATCCGACCACTGGCACAGAAGTTAGCAACTTTACCCTACTACCCTCCGACCACCAATCCGAAAATTTTGAACCCGGTGCCATTTCGCACTCTTGCATTTTCGGACATGGTCCTAGTGGACTTTTCTTCATGATATGAGCCAAGGAATACGCTGGAGAAATTTGTCCGGAACTTCCTGAATCACCCTGTATTTATGTTTATGAGAAATGAAAAACGTGTCATGACGGTAGCAAAGAAAAAGGGAGCTGTAAAGTGACCCAGGTTCAAATCCTAGTTGAGGCAAACATTTTTGTTTATTTTTTTAAATATCCGTTGATGACCGGGGAAAAATAGCGATCAAAATTTATTATGCATATTTCTTACAATGGAAATAGTATTTTGAATGCAACTTTATTTTAGTACTTACATTTCCCCTGAAGGAGAGTTGGATCTAGGTGCCACGATTGCAAGTACGCTGGCTACGCTTCGAGCTAACCCAGACATTGCGCGAATATGAAGAATACATTAAGATTGGGATTCAAGATCTGAAGGAAGAGATAAGCAATTCAATTACACTATGGAAGTCGAAAAATGCGACAAGGCGGTAGAGGGCTGTTTTACACTAATTTAGGTGCGAGGAATCGAACTGTATCATGAGTTTTTTGAATTAGAATTATGTTTTCATACAAAATATATGTATATAGGCTTGTCAGACGTACTTTTTTGTTCTCTGTACTTTCTTTTTAGTTTCTTATGTTATCCTTTGGTCTAAAACCCCATTAACCAGTGTTTTTATTCAAATATTTTTTTCAGTGTAGAAAAAAGTAAAATTAATAATTAAGTGGCATTTCATAATTGAAAATGAAGCTGAGTAATTAACTATGGTTACATAGTGTAAGGTTTTCTCTTATTTGTCGAAAGAATTTGATAACTTGCAATTTCTGAACGGAAAACTCATAAAATTTCGGAAAATTATTTTTCAGCCGATGTTCTAAATCAGAGAGACCCAAAAAAAACTGGATTTAGAGGCACGCTTTGTTCCCAAAAGTTGAAGCCCAAAACCATTGGAACAACTTAGTGGAAGAAAGATTACACCAACCAAATAGAAGTTAGTGGTTGTCAAATTTGAGTCAATATTAAAAATTAAAAAAAAAAAAAATAATATCCACTCTGTAATCAAAAAAAAAGAAAATGTTTGTATGAAACCGTAATTGTAACTCTAAAATCTAATGATGCAGCTGGATTTTTCGTAACTAGATTAGGGTAAAACCGTCCTCTCCGGCCTCGCCTATGAATTTTTTTTGCCAAAAGCAATCACGGTGCTATTAATATGAGTACTATATAAAAGTATTATCTATTGACTAAATTAGACCTCAAAAAATTGTTCACTTATGTATCCAATTATACAAATTTTGTTGACAATATTCGAATTTCATACTGCAACAGTTTATTTTCGGAATGTAGGTGACGACATACAAAAAAAACAGGTCTCTTAGTACAGCATCCCATGAAGGGATTGGGGAGAGCTTCTCACAACCAGCGAGCTGTGCGCGTCCTAGTTGTACACTAAATACTCGAGTTGACCGTCGTGGAAAGACATGTAAGGCGGTCAGAGCAGGGATCTAATCCACGTTCTTATTTACATGAGTAAAAACCTTAGCACCGCCGACGGCAAAAAAAAAACAAATTCGGTTGAAGCAACCTCTAATAGGTTGTGATAACCTCTAATGCGATTGTGACAACCTCTGATTCGGATGTGCTGACAGCTAATATGGTTGTAACAAACACATGCGGTTATTTTTTGCATGGGTGGAAAGTGAAATTCGTTAACATCAGCTGTGTTTGTTGAGGGCTATCGTGTCGACCAACCAGATGACCGTTTTTCTGTTCGGTACCAAACCTGGGGTGGGGAAACCTCTCATTTTCCGTAGCCAATTAGTTAACCTAGTATCAAATTTCATTAAGAAGCTTCAGTCCCAATCAGTGAGTGAAAACTGGAAAGCGCACAGCTCAGTGAGTGTGAGAAACTCTCCCCTGTCCCTTCATGGGATGTAATGGGAAACCATTTATTTATTTATTATATCGTTAAACAGTTTTAAAAGAAACACAATTTTGTACAGCAATTGTGGATTTTTATGAGAGGTATCACAAGGCCATGAACTCCATTTTTAATTCCAAACAAAATTTAATTTAACAAATTATCAGTACAGAGTTACGGCAGTTAGCGTATTGAACAGCCAGCCAGCCAGACACCTAAATGGACATGGCTTAATCATCTTAATAAGTCCTCCAACGAATTTGGTGTAGATATACTCGTACTCGTACCTACGGTCTAATATGGCTCAATTTATGCGTTACCCTTTTTTGGATTTTTTTTCATCGCTGAAGTGACACATTTTCATTGCAGTAATGCGGGGACGATCTTGAATATTCGCTCTCTTGCAATGAAAAAAATAAGACTTCGAATTTTATATACATATGTGACCTGGTCTACGGAACGGATATGTAACGGGTTTTCCAATAAGAGCGCTACAAAAGTTTTTTTTTAAATAAAACAAAACCGGTTTTAGATACCAATGAAATTCTTTATTCCTGTGAAAGTACGTTCGATGACATTATGTATGGAACTCGATTTCTTTTGCATGGCCACCACGGGCACGCTTGCCGAAGTCCAGACGCTGAACCCAATTTTCGACGGTTTTCAAGCATAAATCGGCCGATACTGCTGCAATTTCAGGTTCGATATTCGTACGAAGTTCATCAATCGTCGCTGGCTTGTTGGCATAGCCCATAGACTTGACGTAGCCCCACAGGAAATAATATAACGGCGTCAAATCGCACGACCGAGGCGGCCAATCGACTGGGCCATTTCATGAGATAACACGTTCACCAAACTTGGTTTCCAATAAATTGATTGTGGCACTCGCTGTGTGGCTTGTGGCGCCGTCCTGAAACACATGTCCTCCAAGTCCATATTATCCAATTGGGGCTAAAAATATTCGGTTATCATTGAACGGTAGCGATTCGCATTCACAGTAATGTGCCGGTCTTGATCATCACGGAGGAACTACGGCACAATGACGCCGCCGTTCCATAAACCGCACCAAACCGTAATTTTTTCGGGATGCAATGATGACTCATGGATTACGTGTGGATTGCTGTCTGACCAATAACGCATATTTTGCTTATTGACGAAGCCATTCAGCCAAAAATGAACCTCATCGCTGAAGACCATAAATTGGACGTAGCGCTCTTAAAGTTGAGGCCACTGACTCCAAAGTTCGGTAGTAAATTTTGATAATTTCGTCTCGTTGTTGGCTCGTATATCTTTCCATGATGAAATGGCAAACCTTACTGAAGAGAAATGTCAAAAGAGCGGGGAAAAATATGGCGTCGTTTGCTGTCCCTATCGATTTACTTTTGTCTCTGTTGAAAAACCCGTTATAAGGAAAAGGAAATGCATATCTGTTTTTTTAAACTAATTTTATAAAAATAATCCGCAGACTACTATCTTCATTTATTCTACTTCAAATCCCACTTGCTGTATGAAGTTTTTTTTGCGCCCAAAAATTACCCTTGTAGGTGACTTTCACTCGAATAAACTTCGAAAATATTTCTTGCAAAAGCAAATCTGTACATATACAGGCGCTTTCTACGGCACAATTGATCGAAAAGGTACTAGGGAAATGATGTAGAATGAGAGACCAAAGGACACATAGAGATTATAGATCATGCAGCATCCTAAGTTTAAATAGTGTTTGATTAATACTAATGACAGTCAAATTATTTTTTATGTTGGTTGCATCGAACATAAATGCGCATTCGCTTTTATTTCTGTGCGTATTATTTCCAACCGAAGTGTAAATTACAAAAGCAGCTCGAACTCGATGAAATGGCCTACTACCTTGTCGTCATCAAGATAACCTGAAGAGAGGGATAGCGGTTCTTTTCTATTTCTCTATGCCATAGGGCAAGTTGGCTGAGAGGTAGAGAGCCAAGGGCAACATAATAAAGCAAGAGGTGGAAGCGGAAATACGAACGCAATGCTCAAACGTGACTCGTAATCTTGAACAGCTTTTTTCTCGAAAAGTTGTTTTCTGACCCTAGGTACCTTTCCGTAGACCACGTCACATATATAGGTCTAACGAGTATTCAATTAATCAATTAAGTCAATTAATCTACATTTTTCGCGTGAGCCGCACCACTGTGCATTGGCAGGTTTGGCGGCAGTCGTACGCTATTTTACGCTTTGCGTGAGAGTAGTACTGGGGATATTTAGACTTTGAACGCTTTATTGTATGCTATTTTACATGGTGATTGGTGCCGTTTTTGTTATTATTGTGTGGCTTGGAGCAGAGGTGAGCTAATGAAGGTGGAAAACACGACTCTAGTGATATAATTGTGATTTAATGGAATTAAGTTGTTATTCAGAATAATATTATAAAAAAGGTAAATAATTTGAATTGTTTTTTTAGTTTTTAACTCTGACCTAGATCTTGACATTTTTAAATATAAAGTTGTTGTTGTTTTTGTGTATGCATGGAAGAAATATTTATATCAACACGGTAGAATAGTAAAATTTTTTAAATAAAATATCAATCGAAAATGTTGGCCAGATTTGTTTAAATATCGAGCAGATCGGTTTGGTTAAAAGTATTACTGATTTTGCTGGGTTTGTTTGGATTCATGTTGGTTTTAATTTTATGGAATATCGATCACCTTTCGTCGATTTTAATAATAAAAGTCGATGTTTCGATTTTAATTTATCTATTAAAATTTTGGTCGCTTTTAAGCGGAATATCAATGCTACTTTGAATTATGTTAACCTCTTCTGTGGCTGCTTGCTTGCACCCAAAACATTAATGCATTTAAATTTGGCAAATTCGAACCACAACGACGAGAAAAATAATAATTCAGCTGTTCATAAGTTCACAGAAATTCATCAAAAAGATGTAAACATAACCTTTAATTCAATGATGATGGAAATACATACATACATATGTGGAAACACATTATAGGGAATTTAAGGAAAATGTACATTGTATCATTAAAATTCTACATCAATTTAATGTAGAACTATTAATGACACGTTGGCATTGTGCTGATAATCAATTACTTTTTCAAGGCACGTAGCAACCGCCTTTTATCATAAACCAGGAGTCACAACACACCCCCGGAACTATTCAGCTGGATCTCCACGAGCTGTAGAATGTCTAGTAGGAAAATACACTTACTCGTCGGGTGAAAGTTGTAAACACAAAAGCCAAATACAAGAATATGACTGGAGAGCACGAGTGCAAAAGAGGAGAGTGAGCGATGTACGTTTGTTTATAACTACGAGTATTACCGCACGCGTACTTTCGTCGCAAAGAGTGCAGCTAACGCAACGCACGCGAGACGAAAAAAGCTAATGTTATAAAGAGAAGAGAAAAGGGTCGTAAAGATTGAATGTGGAATGGAGTTCGCTTTTACTCATCATATTGATTACCATTTGTTTAAAATACGAAAAGCGCTGTATGGAGATTCACAAAGTGAATACATCCAAACACATTTTGTCCGACTGCGATCACAGAGATTGTCAGACTGCGATCACAAAAATTGTCCAACTGCGATCACAGATTGTTTGGTGTTAAACTCCTCCGAAACGGCTGGACCGATTTGTATGAAATTTTGTGTGCATATCGGGTAGGTGTCAGAATCGGCCAACATCTAGTTTTCATACCCCTAAGTGATAAAGGTAACCCATCCCTATATAGAATACAGATTTGTCCGACTGCGAAACACAGATTGTCACTCTGCGAAAAAAAACACACACTGATGTAGCGGCAGCGACTAGTTGTCTTGTGTGGGTGCGGAGCACTCTCAGAGTAAAGAGAATAATGAAGTGGTTATACGAACACTCACAGAAAAAATCGGTTGAGACAGCCGAATTAGCCGTGACCGAATTAACACAACCTCATTAGAGGTTGACACAACCTCATTAGAGGTTGACACAACCTCATTAGAGGTTGACACAACCTCATTAGAGGTTGACACAACCTCATTAGGGGTTGACACAACCTTATTAGAGGTTGACACAACCTCATTAGAGGTCGACACAACCTCATTAGAGGTGGACACAACCTCATTAGAGGTTGTCACAGCCGAATTTTGATAGTGTCCCAAATGAAATATTAAAGTTTTTTTTATTATTAAGTGATAAGTTATTTTCCGGTATTTTTTGAAATGAATTAAAAAGCGAGAAAATAAAGTCATATATATGGGGTAATCTATAAAGTAATAAATTTGTTTTACATGCCTCTTCCGACCTTGATTTAAGTCCCGGCCATCATGGAACAGCTCACTAAATCTGGGCTTGTTGTATAGGTGGATCTAGGTCCTAAGCCGTTTTGAAACCTTGAAAACTTTCAAAACTGTTGATATCTGCTTAAATAATTTCTGTAAAATAAGACGTTTTAATACAAAACATATTTTACTTACCTTTCTTAATAACCACAAAAACATCTTCACATTTTTTAATTCTTTTTAAAATAATATTTGATTATAGAAGTTTGAACGTCAGATGTTAAATTCATAGAATTATGTTGTGGTAACCGAATTGAAAATGAATTGGGTTGTACCTACAGAATTCATGAGAAATTCTGTTACAGCAACCGAATTGAAGCCAAATTCGGCCGTCGCAACCGAATTAAGTCTAGATTCGGTTACTGCGACCGAAATGATACCAAATTCGATAGTTACAACCGAATTGTTGTCAAATTCGGTTATTAGAACCGAATTGAAGCCAGATTCGGTTACTCCAACCGAATTTGGTACCAATTTCGGTTGTTGCATTTGTATTAATTTCAAATTCGGTTGTTCCAACCGAAATTTCAGAAAATTTGGTTGACTGAACGAATATAATTGAAGATTCAGTTGACACAACCGAATCAATTATGAAACGAGGTTGCTTCAACCGAATTTCGGTTGTGGGGACTAAATTCGGTCGTAACAACCTCAATTCGGTTGTGGCAACCTCAATTCGGTGGTAACAGCCGAATTTACGGTTGCTACAACTTCTTTTCAAACAATTCGTTCTCTGAGTGTATAGAAAACTGAGATAGTAAGAGTGCAACGAAAATTGTGTGAACTTATGTAGCGTATGTACGAACATAACAATGTATGTATGTACATTAGACTGACTCACAAAAAAAAAGTGTTTTTGTTCCACCCCCTGAAATGTACCTTGACTTGTTTTTTGATGATTCCCAAAATATTTCGCGTCTAGGATTAAAACCCTGTGAGCTGGACCGTTTTTAAAAAAAGGTTTTTTTTGAGTTTTTCAAAGATTTTTGATAGTTAACTAAAGATAATATGTGCAATATTAGTATCATAGGAAAGCATTTTTAAAGACGCATCCAACGGTATGAAAAACATGCCAACAAATGTTCTATCAACTATCAAAAATCTTTGAAAAACTCAAAAAAAGCATTTTTTAAAAACGGTCCAGCTCACGGGGTTTTAATCCTAGACGCGAAATATTTTGCGAATCATAAAAAAACAAGTCAAGGAACATTTCAGGGGGTGGAACAAAAACACTTTTTTTGGCCCCATACAAAATAAGTCGGTTTAATGTACATGTGTCTGTTGCTTTGCATTCTCCTTGTTTTTTTGTGGGTATAAAATAAAAAGTATTAAGCAAGAAAATAATGACACTTGTCTGTAAATATTTCAAGTGTTATTAAGTATTAATATTATTTAAATGATACGTCATCATATGATTGAACGCCTTTTTAAATTCTTTATATTAACTTCACCTGTTTGTATGCATGTATGCATACCGAAAAAACTTTGCATTGATTTTTAACCCTTTTCCCGTAATCCAATCCAGCCGAAATTTCGCAGGCAACCTAATAAAATGAATTATCAAAATATGATCGGGATTGGACAAAGGGGCGTGGTACCTCCCATACAAATCACAAATTAAAAATCCATTATTTCTGCTCCTGTTAACGGTATTTGAACAAAATTGGGTATGTTGGTTAGGTGTATATATTCTAAGATCTGCTGCAAATATGGGCGGGATTGGACAAAGGGGCGTGGTCATATATAAAGAATTTATTGTCAAAAACTATGTTTTCTACGGGTTGGTTTATTTTATTATAAATTATAAATAAAATGTGGGTGCGGAGCACTCTCAGAGCAAAGAAAATAATGACGTATTATACGTATATAAAAATGAGATAGCAAGAGAGCAACGAAAATTGTGTGAACTTGTGTAGCGTGTGTACGAACGTAACATTGTATGTATGTTCGTGTGTCTGTTGCTTTGCATTCTCTGTTTTTTTGTGGGAATAAAACAAAAAGTATTAAGCAAAAAAATAATGACACATGTGCTTGCACTGGTCCTTAAATAATTTTAAGTATTAATATTATTTAAATGTAACGTCATCATATGATTGAACGCTGTTCGTAATTTTCCAATGTAACATTTACTAATGTGTTCATAAAAATCGAACAGGTACCGTGTAACAAAAAGGTGTTAACACATCGCCCGTGAGTTCGAACACTCATTGAATTTTTTTTAAATCTCTCATTAATCTTTAAGATATGGACACAGATAGATAGCATTTATATTTTAGCGATTGTCTATTAACATTTTGTCACCATTCCGATTAGAACCTTCGATTCCGAGATATTATCTTTTCCCGAGATTTCCACATTTTTCATTTAATAATCGTACTTTAAATGTTATTTGGAGTACATTTGTATTAATTTGCAAAATCTATTATGTAAGTATTGGTACAGTTTTACATTTTGCTGTTCCCTTTGTTACGTGTTATGTACTTTTTGGTAAAGTGTATATATTGTGGATACATTCCATCTGCTTTTTGGTAAATTTTATATACTTTTTGTAGGTGCTGTATAGTTTTGGGGTACACTTGTGCACTTTTTTGCTACACTTAAAGTACTTTTACGTATATTTTATATACTTTTTGGTATATATTATGTATATCCTTGGTACACTTTATGCACTTTCAGTACACTTCATTTTCTCTTTGATACAGTTGATGTACTTTTTTGTACATTTTATGTACTTCTGGGTGCATCTTAAGTACTCCTTGGTACATGGAAAATTTTGCTCATTTCTTTTACTTTTGGATACACTTTATGTACGTTTTAAAACATTCTAGGTACTTTTGACATACTATATGTATTTGCATATTATGAATGGGTTTTAATGTGCTCTAAATTTGTTACCCCTTTTTATCCCGGTTTACGTGCCTACACTACTCATTATACATTCCCAGACAATCCAAACTTTCCTCGCGTTTTGAAGATATACCACTTTGCTCCCATTTTGCTACAACTCTTCGAAACGTATTTTGCCGGATTGTGATTGTAACCCCTGTTTAAACCGTGTTCTCCCCAGATATATACGGTTTTTGTGACGCATTAAACTACTTGAAGGGCAGCAAGTTTCGAGGGGATTTTTTACGTTTAAATATGTTTAGAAAGAAAATCGTTTGGTTTTTTTTTTGCTTTTGGCTTTTCGCTTTTTAATATCCATTGCATACATTATACATTTGTTGATACATTTTGTACTTGTGTGTACACTTTATATAACTCTTTGGTACATTCTATGTACTATTTAGTATATAAGTATACTTGATGGATCATTTTACATTTATGTACTTTTTGGTATAATTTATGCACTTTTCTGTACGTTGTTTGTGTTTTTTTTTTATCATGTTTTAAGAACTTTTACGAATTTTCCTCAAACATGTTTCATATTATAATCGTTTATACTTTACACAATTTTTTTAAACTAATATCGCTGAGGCAAGCGTGAGTTGTTCTATTATGTAGTATTTGGTACAGTTTATTCACTTGGTGGTACATTTTGTACTTTCTGCTACATTTTGCACTTATGTATTTTCTTCTACATTTTATGTACTTTTTGGTACATTTTATGTATTTTTTGCGTTGTTTGTGCTTCTTGGCATATTTGAAGTACCTTTTCGAATTTTGTACATGTGTGTTTCATATTATAATCTTCTATACATCTTTTTGATGTGCTATCTATCAAAGTGAACACATGCAAACAACACACAGCGTTAGCATCACATACGTGGTTATTGTACAACAATAGTCTCTGCTTGAAAATAGCAATGATGGTATTGATTGATGTAGCGGCAGAGAACAAACAAGCAGGTCGTCGTCGCCAAAGAGTATTGAATAGTATAGTATAGAGTAGAAATATTGATGCCTTTTGAAACATTTATGAATGCTTTTTGTATTGTTTTATGGAATAACATTGTCGAAATGGTGCATTTATATTGAAATATTCTATGAAGAGAATATGACACCTTTATGCTCTTTTACTCAGAATCTCTACATGAGAGAGGAAAAAGAGTGAAATAAGTCCTCTATACCATTCAATACTTTTTGTCGTCGCTGTATGTATGAAAAACTAAAAACAATTATTTCAGTGAGGTAAATATTGCTTTATTTATTTTAACAATATTACATCTAATGTTAAAGCAGATGTAAGAAAAAAGAAAGTGCAATAGCAAAAGAGACTTCGGCACAAAAACTATTCTTTTTTTTATTCTATGTAACATTTACTAATGTGTTCATAGAAATCGAACAGGTACCGTGAAACAAAAGGTGTTACCATATCGCCCGTGAGTTCGAACACTCATTTTCGACTCGCTCGCAAGATTTAAATAGAGAAGGGGTTTCATTTTTAAATTTTTGAAGATTTAATATTTATAACTCCAGATTTTAATTTTTCACACGAATGCGAAATTTTAGTTTTAAAAGTTTTAAAATATTGCTCGATCCAGATTTAAAATAAAATAAATAAATTGCTTCGCTGTACATCCATTACAATGACCGGGAGAGCTTCTCGCAATCAGAGAGCAGAATACTTTCTAGTTGTTCATTCATTGATGGGGACCTACAATTTTACACCGATTCTGAATGGTTTTTTGGAGAAGCTTTTTCGTGTCTACTTACTTGATAGATTCGCCGTCGCAGGGATCGAACCCATGTTCTATTTGATTTGATGAAAGTATTACTAAAGCTTTGAAATTTGTGAAAAAGCATTTGCAATAGTGGGGGATGGTGACGGAAGTAATAGATGGGGGTAAAAGGGGTAACACGGTGAAAAAAGGGTAAAATTTCAACGTGCGATAAATATTGTCTGGAAGGATTGCCACGATATATTGAAAAGTGTCAATGGGTAAAATGGAAGTTTTTGAAAATAGTTTGAAATGATTCCGAAGGCGTAATAGTGTAAGTAGGTAAAAAGGGTAAAACTTCAAAGGTAACGAAATTTATTGGAAATAATTAGGAATATTATATGTGGGTAAAATAGGGTAGAACTTGAAAAGTTAGACAAATCGTTTACAATGATTGGGAATGTGTTAAGTAGATCCTAATAGGAATTGTATGTAAGTAGAGGAAATGCATTGTTTTTGACAAATAGGAGGGCGGCTCAATAAGTCCGTGATATAAAATTCGTAGTTATATAAAATTCAACACTACTCCCATCAAGTACCACCTGTTAGTAGACTACTGTCAAAGTTTGAGTAAGTTCCGTCGTTTACTTTGCGTTTAACAGCTGTTCAAAACATACAACCTCGTGCATTTTTTTTAAATATGGAAAAAATTGAATTTCGAGTGCTCATTAAACATTTTTTTTTGCGAAAAAAAACGTCAATCAAACCAAGAAAAAACTCGATAAATACTGTGGATACCCTGCACCATCGATTTAAATGGTAAAAAAGTGGTTTACTGACTGTCGTTGTGGTCGCACAAGTACAAATGACACTGAACGTTCTGGACGGCCAATTGAGGTCAATACACCCGCAAATGTCGAAAATTTCATGATATGGATTTGGCCGATCGAAGAGTAAAAGTGAGTGAGATTATTGATGCCATAGACATTTCATATGGCAGTGTGATTTCGATTTTAAATGAACAGTTGGGTTTAAGAAAGCTGTCTGCAAGATGAGTGCTGCGTTTGCTTTCAATTGACCATAAACGCACGGGTGCACACGTGTGTAATGTCAATGGCAAAATTCCATGAATTAGGCTACGAAGTGGTACTTCATCCGCTATATTCTCCGGATTTAGCTCCCAGTGGCTATTTCCTATTTCCAAACCTAAAGAAATTGTTCGGTGGATAGAGATTTAGCTCCAACGATGAAACTATTGATCAAACAAATGCCTATTTTATGGACCTCGAAAAATCTATTTTGTGGGAAGGAATACACAAATTGGAGAAACGTTGGTCTAAGTGTATTGAGCATAAGGGAGATTATGTTGAAAAATATTTTTTTTCCCAAAAAAACTGTATTTCATTCAAAAAGTCACGGTCTTATTGCTCCGACCTCGTATTCAAAAATATTTTTCTCAAATTTTTAATTTTTACGCTCCTTTACCACATACACTATTTTGTACATAGTCCCAATCATTTCCAACTATTGGTGTCGTATGTCAAGGATTATCAAATGTGTATCCTTTTTTCCAACAAATTCTGTTTCTTGACATAGTTTAAATCATTCTAAACGATTTTTCTTGCATTTCGAGTTTTTAACCTTTTTTGTCACTTCCATATTACTCAATATTTGAACTTATTTTTCTCGAATTCGAAGTTTTACCAAATTTACTAAATACATATTTTTACTAACGATCATTACTTTGTCAACGCATTGTCAACCAAAACGAAATAATTTTTTGCTCAATTTGAAGTGTTACCCTTTTGTTGTTCCTTTTCATCCACATTCATCATTTTTAACACAATACAATGAACGGGGTTTAACGTGTTCTCAATTTGCTACCCCTTTTTATCCCGGTTTACGTGCCTACACTGTTCGTTATATATTTCCAGTCAATTCAAAGTTTTTCCGCGGTTTTGCTTCCGTTTTGCTCCGGATTTGTAATTGTAACCCCTTTTTAAACCCTGTTTTCTTCAAATATATACGGTTTTTGTAACGCATTAAACTACTTGAAGCGCGGTAGGGTTTGAGGGGATTTTTTACGCCTAACTACATTTGGAAAGAAAATCGTTTGGTTTTTTTTTGCTTTTGGCCTTTCGCTTTTTAATATTCATTGCCTTTCGCTTTTTAATATTCATTTTGGATTTCAAAATTATTTTACTTTCAAAATTATTTTACTTTCAAAATTATTTTCCTCTTCTGGAAATTGTTTCTCCCGAAATACTATGAAATTTCAATATTCTCGATTAAAGGTCTTTAATTCTGAGTAAAACTAGTTTGAAAAGGGTCGAAATGTGTGATCTTCTCTAGTAGATACGGCAGTCACAATTATTGGTAAGAGTTTATATTGCATGTAATAAAATAATTTTTAATTTCGAAACTCATTACTAACCCGAATTGAAATTTAAGAAATTTTTGTTTGGGTACTCGTTTGTATTTCTATTGATGTATTTGTTTAACTTTTAAGTAAGAAGCAATTAAGGTCAAGGTACGATTGGACTGTCATTTAGTTGTGGAGCTCAAGTAAACATGAAAACTAAAAATCACAAAATAAATATTGAAGTTATTAATTAATCTCGTACATATACAATGCAGTCTTACTCTCATTCAAAGCCAACGTACTCGTATCATTTTTTAAACTTAAAGTTCAATTCGTTTGATATCGAACAAAATACTATGTTTGATTACAACTTAAACTAGTTTGGCATTCCATGGATATGTTTGAAATAACTTCAGCCGTTGCATTCTGATAACGAGAAAATGGTAAGATAAAAGTGAAATAAAAAAATTCATTTGTTTGAAATGGATTTATGACCATAATGTGACAGTTACTTTATGTTTGGAATGAAATGGAATTATGGAAATGGAATTTATATTTTTTTACCTCTTAAGTTGCTGTCGAATTGGCTTAAAGTATATCAGGTGTATAAATTGATTTATGTTGGTATCCTAATCTTGTGTAACAACGATATAATCGCTTTTGTCATCGTGCATGTGTCTTAAGTCTTTTGTTTTGAAAATAAAGTGTTAAATCAAAATCGGGGCAATGGTGTAGGAACAGAATACATTGCAGAAAATATTTTTCAACTATGTTAATTTATTTTCTAACAATTTCCAGGAAATTTTCATTTTTCTTTGGAGGTTTGCCTTCTTGACAAAAATAGATAAGCCCTTTTTGTATAAGTCGCGATGTGAATTCTTTTTTTTAGAAGCTTTGAATTCCATATGATCTAGCAGATAAATTTCTGAACTGTCTAAACAGTAGTCATATTGTAAAGATTTACAAGGAAAAGGTCAGCGTTGGGGATTCCCCGAATTAGGATATAAATTTATTAAAAATTAAATAAATTTTGTAATTACTTTCTTACATAGGTGACCTTAAACAACCCAGAGGGGTTAAGGGGCTTACAAAATGAGGATAACATGTTCTTCAACCGGCCCGATTTTCAGCATCTTCTCCAGTTGGTAACACCAAGTTGTCGCAGGCAATATTCCACCTGGTCTTACCAGCGGCGCCGTGATCGTCCTATTTTTCGATGTCTTTCTTTTCGCACTGATTCATTCTGATACAGTCTACTGACATGGCCTAGCATGTGTAAACGCACAATTTTGGTTCACATAACTACGTCGATGTCGGGATACAGAAATGGTTCATTCGTGGTCGATACTCGCCTTTTTCTATTATAGGACCATATATTTTTCGGGGCATTTTTCCTTCGAAGACTGCTTCAGCATGCGATATGACCCAGAATTCTGGGCCTGTATTAGAGTCTGATATTGCTGTATATTCGTTTCTCGAGAGAGGGTCTTATATCTGAAGTTCTTGGTAAGCCCGAAATAACTTCTGCTTGCAAGCACAATTCTCCGTTTGATTTCTAGGCTGACGTTATTGCTTCTATCCACGGCAGATCTGAGTTAAATAAATTCGTCCACTATCTTGAAATTATAACGGTTATCAACGTTCAGCCATTCATCCAATCGGATGGATGTTCTCCTTGTCGACATCATTCATTTTGACTTGTTCTCGTTTACTGCCAAGCACACTTTTGTTGATTCCTTATCATTTCTCGAAAATACTGAAACAACTTCTGGCACATTTCGTCCAATGATGTCTAAATCATCAGCATACGTGAGCAGCATGTGCATTTTGCAGCTGATAGTTTGATTCGTGTTCACTGCAGCGTTTCTCACGATGTTCTCAATCAATTTGTTGAAGAGATCGCATGGTAGGCTGCCACCCAGCCTGAAGCCTCGCCTCATACTAAATGGTTGGGTGAGATCTTTACCAATCTTTACTGAAGATTTGAGGTTAGCTTAAGGCCGTGTTAGACAATTAGTTAAAATGGAACGATTTGCAGAATGAGAAATAGAATAAAACTCTCTTCCATGTGACAGAAAGCGTTCTACGATTCTGCTTGCGATATCGGAGACTGCAAAAACATCTGTCTGCAAAGTGACAAACAAAATACAACAGTTATAATGTAAAAATGGAATACGTAAAACGAAAAATCGTGAACAAAGACTACACATTTGAAAAAAAGTGACGAAATAAATGCTTTTATTGCCATTTTTGATCATTTCTTGATCAATTTTTGATCAAAATCATAAAATGAGAGAAATCTAACAAATCTGTCAAAATTGTGTCTGAAAATCGTTCTCCTCAAGTTTACATTATTCCAAATTGCACATAACCAACGATTTCTCTAATAGTCTAACACTACCTTTCGCAGGAATACCAAGCTCCGACATAGCTTGGTACAGTTTTTCCCGTATCGGGCTATCGAAGGCAATCTACAAAGATATGGTAGGTGTCTATATGTTTTTTGTGGGGATTTCCGGGATTTGTCGTAATGTGATTATCAGGTGGATAGTTGCCTTTCCAGGCCTAAAACCACACTGATATGGTCCGATCAGGTCTGCAATACACGGCTTTAGTCTTTCGTACTTTACGCCCGCGAGGACCTCGTATGCGATGGCAATAAGGCTTATTCGACGATAGCTTGTACATATACTCGGGCCACCTTTTTTAATACAGGACACTGTATGCTAAGACTCCAATCGTCGGGCATACATTGCATGCACATTTCCAACTCATTGCTTCCAGTCTTAAACAGCTGAGCCGGTAATCCATCAGCACCATAGGCTTTATTATTCATAATCCGGGAAATTGCAGTTCTTACTTCACTTTGATTAGGAGGGGTCAATCGACGGCATCGTCCGGTATGTGATCCACACCCTCGTCTATATTGAAATCTCCTGCGACAAGTAAAGCAGTGAAGTGTTATCTACATATTCCCAACATTATCTGCATACCTGTGTCGAGATTCCCGTCATTTACTCTACAAAAAGGGGGCCCTGATTCATTTTCGTTGGTTTGGCTTGTAGTTTTCGGTAGAAATTACGGGCCTCTTTCTTCCTTCTGTACGATTCAATTTTCTCACTCTCGCGCTTTCTATACAACCGTTTTTTCTTCATAAATAAATGGGGTTCTTCTCTCCTCTTCTCCTATACCGCTCTGATTGAAGCGTTGCCATATGTGCAGCGACACTGTTCATCGTACCATGGTTTTTCTTTGAGTGGTTTTTCATAACCAAGTACGGTCTCTGCGCTGCAGGGTGATGGAGCTTTCTGCTCCAGAATCTGAGTGAATAGGCCGTGGCTCGTACTACTACATGTTTTTCGCCGGGCCAAATATAACAGTCCCATTCCGTTAGCGAATTAATTTACCGATGGCTGCTTCAAAGACACATCCCCTGCGAATTTAGCATTAAAATCAACTAGATCAATCTTAATGTCATGGCCAGGGCAGCGGTCGTATGTTTTATATAGGGGCTCATAGAACATGACCTTGGTGTCTTCGAATTTTTCTTACACATATTAGCGATATGTTGAAGTATTTTACTGTTATGCGGATGGTGGCTGCACGCAAAGAAGAAACTCGTTACTCCCAAACCAAATCTCAGATAACTGAAGTTCGTTTGGTGACGGTAGTTGAGAGAAATGAACTTCTGTTAAGCCATCCATGTTATTTCGTTTGGGCGAACCGAAACATGTTTGCAGCAAGCGAGTTATGAAAATATAAATTGAAAAAACGTTTGCGAGAAACGAAAAAAGAAAACTGTGGTTTCGGTTACAGCAGCCAAGTTCTCGTTACTTCAAAATGGAAAAAAACGTTTGCAGTAAACGAGTTATGAAAAATTAGAGCAGAAAAAACGTTTGCGGGAAACAAAAAAACGGTTCCAACAACTGTTTTTTCGGTTACAGAAACCGAGTTGTAGTTACTCCAAATTAAAAAAAACGTTTGCGAGAATTTAAAAACGTTTTCAGTAAACGAGTTCTGAAAAATTTGAGCTGAAAAAACGTTTGCGAGAAGCGAAAAACGGTTCCACCAACTGTTCTTTCGGTTACAGCAACCGAGTTGTAATTAAAACTTTTATTTATGGCTTCCATAAGCTCTTTCTTGTTTAAATATCCAACTTTTATGATTTTGGTTTCCCATAAAGTTTGGTTAAAAAAGTTGGAATTTTTGTGTATTTTTTCACTGTCGACTTACACTTCTGTCTCGCCTTGCATTTATATACAACGCGTCAATTGTCCACCCAAGATCCATTAGAGTGTGTGATCACTTTTATTTGTATGCCAAATGAGTGGATAAGACTGTGTATACAGTCCAAAAACGATGTACAAGTAGACAGTCAAAATTTCTCTTCACTCAATTGCCAACAAACACAACGAGTGAAACCTTAGTCATTCTCTGTTCTCTCTCTTACTCTCTTCATTGAATAGTTCAATATACGAGCAGCTGTTTGATAGTGTTATTGTATATAACTATACAAATTCCAACCATGTTGAAGTAAAATTACATAAACTATGCAAAAAGTATGAAATAAGCAAGATATGACGCGAGAGAGAAATGCGTTTGAGTGAACTCCTATCACTTTTTGGTTCTCTTTTACCAGGGTTGCCAAGTTGCGCACACCTTCTGGTCGTCTAATTGTAAATCGTCTTTGTACAGTCTACAGAATGAGAGAAATTTACGTCCTTCGTAATCTGTGTTCTCATTAGAAAAATGGCTAATTTGAGTTATCGCAAACGTTTTTTAAATTTGCGGCAACTGTAAAACGAGAACTCGCAAACACGATTTACAATCAGACGACCAGAAGATGTGCGCAACTTGGCAACCCTGGTAAAAGAGAACCAAAAAGTACTAGGAGTTCACTCAAACGCCTTACTCTCTCGCGTCATATCTTGCTTATTTCATACTTTTTGCATAGTTTATGTAATTTTACTTCAACATGGTTGGAATTTGTATAGTTATATACAATAACACTATCAAAAAGCTGCTTGTGTATTGAAATATTCAATGAAGAGAGTAAGAGAGAGAGTAGAGAAGTACTAGGGGTTTCACTCGTTTTGTTTGTTGGCATTTGAGTGAAGAGAAATTTTGACTGTCTATTTGTACATCGTTTTTGCAACAACCACGTATGAGATGCTAACGCTGTGTGTTGCTTGCAAAGACGATTTACAATTAGACGACCAGAAGATATGCGCAACTTGGCAACCCTGGTAAAAGAGAACCAGAAAGTGCTAGGAGTTCACTCAAACTCATTTCTCTCTCGCGTCAAATCTGGCTTATTTCATACTTTTTGCATAGTTTATGTAATTTTTCTTCAACATGGTTGTAATTTGTGTAGTTATATACAATAACACTATCAAAAAGCTGCTCGTCGTGTATTGAAATATTCAATGAAGAGAGTAAGAGAGAGAGAGAGTATAGAAGTACTAGGGTTTCACTCGTTTTGTTTGTTGGCATTTGAGCGAAGAGAAATTTTGACTGTCTACTTATACATCGTTTTTGGAACTCGTTTGCAACAACAATTACACATTTGCGATATACAAGTTTATTTGGGAGAACTACTACTAATAAAGTAATACAAATCAATCAAAGATTTGATGCGGCAACCGAGCAATAAAAGTTTTTTTCTTTGCGTGTAGATGTTCATTCACGAGGTTGAACCTTGAGATTTAAGGTCGCAATTTTTTGCCAACTACAAATCCGCTACCAAATTCATGCCTTTTCTCATGTTCAGTCACAGGGTCACCTATTTAACCTGAGACTAGAGTGGCCAAAACCGAAACCGAAAAACCGGTTAACCGACTTTTTACTTCGGTTTTTTTAAAAAGCGAAATTTTCGAACAAACCGGACACCGATTATTTGACGTCGGTTAACCGGGTTTTACTTAATTTGCGTTCATATCCTTAAACAAATTAATAATAAATTATATGATTTTCGAATTCTAGTGAAATTTTGGAATTAAGAAACATGATTTCTATTCTCAAATATGATACGCTCCAAAAAGTTCTAAATGACATTTCCAAACAATTTTTTTAATCAAATTTTTAAATTATTTTATGACTTGAATAGGAAATAACTACAAATTATTTAAGAATTAATTGAACTTTCCAAACATTTTTTTTTCAAATTTAAAAATGAGGGTGGTATTCTGTAAGTCGTGAATCAGTCACTTCGCGTTACTGTTGCCGTTTTGGTAGTTTATAAAACGTTACAGCTGTTCGGTGACTACCTGCGTTGAGCTACGTTATTTAATGGGTAGTTTATAAAACGCAGCGCAAAGTTTTTGATCACTTCATCTGTCAAATTGAACACGGTTCTTCCCATTAGTTGAAGAAATTACAAATTTAAAGAAAAATGTCGATCGAGGATAGGCAGATGGAAGTATTTTGCATTTCATTGCTTATAAGTAGTTGCCAGTTTTGGCTGAAATGCATTCGACGCATAGAGCTCAAATTTTTTTTTGTTTAATAATTCATAATTACACTGTTTACGCACTGAAATTCTTATTTACAATAATAAAATTAGAAATGGAACGATCAAATAAATAATGCGTTGCAAAACTATGATAATTATATTTAAAAACTATAGACATCAGTTGATGTTGACAATAATAAACAAAAGAACCAAATGGCACGTGTTTTTGAAAAGACAACTAATTTAATATAGGTGGGGACATTTATTGGACATTAAACCCCAAAATAACATAGGTTGGTATTTGCAGTATTATAAATAATAGCAATCTTAAAATCTGTTGATCTACTGAAATAGAGCTAAATTTTTTAAACTTCTTCATTCTGAGCATTTCAATCATGATAACTTTATCTGATCTATAATTGTTTATTTTAGTTTGGCAACGCTATAAACCGCATATGTCAGTGACAGCTTTCGTAAACTAACGCAGGCGCGAAGTGATATATAAACTATGTACACTTCACTGTGTTTTAATATGGTTGAGCTGAGTGGACTGTATTGGCGATTTCTCCCAAAGGGTTGTTGCTGAGACACAGGGTAATCCAACCCGCGAGTAAATACGTTAGCGGGGTATCCTTCACTAATTTCTCCCAATGAGAAAGTAGAGAAAAACAACGAGTTTTGCGGTTAAACCAAAGTGGTGTTTTATTGCGGGGAAAAGGGCTGATGCTCACCTTAAGAATGCAGCTGAGAAAGTAAAAGTTTAACAATATTCATGATCGAATGTAACTTCATTCTAGCATTTTTAGATTTTAAAGTTATTTCACCATAGTGTGGTAACTTTACGTACAATTCATTTTGTATAATAGTTTAGAAAAATTCAATGATGGCATTTTAAGTACAATTTAAAGTACAATCCATTTTTATAATAATTCAATATATATTCAATGATAGCGTTTTTAAGTACAATTTACAGTAAAATTCAGAGAATAATGACAATTTATATTCTGATCTCAAAACAATTATGTGTGTCTAAATGTTAGTTAAGACAAACTATAATTGTTTGACTTTGGCGTTCGCGTTGGCTTCTGCGTTTACGTTCACTTTCGGGACTTTTAGAATACTACCCTTAGAATTATTTTATAATTAAGTGTTTTACACTTAATAAGATTTGCATACATGAAAATCTTATTCAAATTTGAATATGATTTTCGATTTTAAAGCAGTTGAATATAGATTTGAATAAAAAAACGTAGAATATGAGTTATTAATTTAAAATTAAAACGTACATAGAGTTATTAAATTTTGCCAAAATTAAAAACCGAAAACCGATTTCTTGAAAACTTGATTTTTCGAACAAACTGGAAACCGGTTTCCAAAAAAATAAGGTTTTTTGGACACTCTACATGAGACACATTAGTGATCGCATAACCAATCAGTTGAGCTACGTCATTTAATGGGTAGTTTATAAAACGCAGCGCAAATTTTTTGATCACTTCAGCTGTCAAATTGAACACGGTTCTTCAGGCTGCTCATTCGTTTCGCCTTCTCACTCTAGCTAGCTAACGGAGGGTTCCGGTAGCCATTACCCAGGACATACTTCGAGGAAGTAGTGAGCTGCTTGTACTGCTCTATTTCCGGGCAAATGAGTGGCAATCAGCAACTTTCCACCTCCACGGTCAGTCGCATGTCGTAAAAAACTTTGTAACTAAATATTACTTTATTGGAATTCAATGGGAAGAATTTGTTTCCCTTGCTATTAACCTTTCTACGTCAGTATTTCTTTTGCCTGAAATTCCCTGAATTATCTAAAATGACCGTCAGTTTTCAGTGTCTACTTTGTCAAAAATAATAACTTCATTACATTTCCAATGTCACTGATTAAAGTTTCATTAAAATTACTGGAACTGAACAAAACAACGAAACCACTTAATTTACATAGTACACAGCCATACAGATGCGATGCAGCCGATAGGAAAATGTTTACCAGAAATGGGAATGGAATAGAAAAAGAAAGTTTCATCGCGAGTTTCACCAACTGCCATAAGGTTAATCAAAGTAATTTATTTGATCACCCCGAAATCAAAACATCAACAATATAAATCACACACATACAAACAAATTCCAAATGAATTTTTATTGTATTTCAAATCGAAATCTTATTTTAAATCTTTAATTCCCCTCTCCTCACCTTAGGCAATCGGGTATTAACACGTTTCAATGAAGTGTATGCCCCAACACCACCGATACCTGGCGCAACATACAGTGTCAATGCAACAGCAACCGCAACATTAATGAAAACCAAAGCAACAACAGCGACCACAACTTTAGCAGCAACAACTCCAAATGACCATGACGTTCACACACCTGTTGCTGGCGGGGGGGCAGCAACCACTTCAAGTGCGAATACGCCGAACAAACATTCACTGCCACCCGATTTGAATTGTGAACGGGCACGTATTGAAATGCGTCTTAATGAAATTGAAAAACGTCAGACAGATTTGAGAACCGCCTGGCTCGAGTTGCTACAATCTGTGCGAGAAGCCAGAGAACTGGCTACTCTGGAGGAGGGAGTGGCCTTTGTCACCAATTGGATCTTAAATACCGCCGAACAAAAACTAAATCGTCAAACTACCATTGGTTGTGATGTCAAAGCCTGCGAACAATTGAGAAAAGCTCATGATAATCTCGAATTGGAGTGTCGAGAGACATATGGTTTCTATGCCGAGTTGTTGTACAAAATTGATGCATATGCGGGTACCAAGGACTCCCTCGCGTATCGTGACCTATTGCCTCAGAAAGAATTCATGCAATTTGTTTGTCGTTCCTTTGCCACACGATTAGAGAGACGTCGTAACATATTGATCACTTCGTTGAGGTTTTATCGTCTGGTTACGGAATATTTCGAAAAAACCACAGAAGTATTTGAGTCACTAGTCATGGACAAGGCAAAAATGGAAGATTTGTCAGCAGCTGCATCAACGTTGCAGAAATTGAAGAATTGTCAACAAAGTTTAGGTAAGTAAAGACAAAATGTTCAATAACTAAAAGAGACATTCCTGAGGTTTGAGGTTTCCTTTGGAAAGGGGAATATGACCTAAAATTATAGTACTACCATAAAAAATACAGTGCAAAAGGGGACATTTTTGACATGTTGTCTCTTAAGTTTTGTCGACATTGAAGAATTTTTTAAGTTAAACTTTTTTATAGGTGGTTATACAGTGGGGTTAACACACCGGGATATAAGAAAAAGAGTCTTGTTACACAAAATTACGAAAAGTAGACATGAATGTACTAAAAGTGTACACAAAAGTTTAAAAAATTTACATAAATGTCTTAAGAGTACATAAAATAATGAAAAGTCTACGAAAAGTGTTTTCGTGTACTAAAAGTGTAACCAAAAATTGAGAAAGTGTACACAGAAATACAAGTGTACAAAGAGTTTATTGCAAAGGTACACACAGTATTAACAAAAGAGTACATAAAAACAAGAAGACCAAAAGTACCAAAATTGTACACACGAGTGTACGTAAAAGCCAAAAAAAAAATTAAATGGGGTGTCAGGTGACACCCGATTGGAATGAAGTTCGTTTCGCTATATATTATGAACTAGTTAGTGCCAATACGCCTAATGCGCCAGTTGGAAAATACGATAATTTAAATGGAAAAGATACTTTTTGTAAAATGTTAAACTTTTTTTAAGAAATTTTTTTTATAGGATATATTGTTTTTTAAAAAAAAAAAGGATATTTTTAGGTACTTTTTGTAAGAATATGTATTTTTTGGTCCGGGAAAGGTCCTTTTTTAAAGAGAGGTACTTCTTTTATTAAAAGCTAATGTTTTTTTTTGGAAAATGTACTATTTTTGAGAAGAAGTACTTTCCGTAAGAAAAGGCCATAAGAGATGCAGTTTTTTTTTTTTACAAAGAAGTACTTTGTTTAAGAACAGGTACTTTTTAAAGAAGTGGTACTTTTTTAGGAAAAGGTTATTTTTTTAAGAAAATTTACATATTTTCAGAAAGGATACTTATCTCAAGCAAAGAAAAGAAACGGCATTATTTTATTTTTAAGAAAATGTACGTGTAAGAAAATTAATTTTTGTAAACAAGTTTTTTTTAAGCGAAGGTATTTTTGAAGAAAAGGCGGTTTATTTTTTTAGAATTAGTCATTTTTTCAAGAATAGGTACATTTTTAAGAGTTGTAACTTATCTCAAGAAAAGTTTTTTTGTTTCACAAAAATTTTACTCTTTAAAGAAAAGGTAGATTTGTAAGAAAAGGTATTTTATTGTAAGAAAATTTACTTTTCTAAAACAGGTACTTATTTAAAAAAAAACTTACTTTTTTAAGAAAAGGTACTTTTTGTAAGAAAATTTACTTTTTGTAAGAAAATTTATTTTTATAAGCAAAGGTACTTCTTTAAGAGAAGGTATTTTTTTTAAGAAAAGGTACTTCGCTTAAAAAAATGAATAGGTATTTTTTTTCGAGAAAATTTACTTCTTTTAAGAAAAGGCACTTATTTAAAAAAATTTTTTTTTAACTACTTTCACTTTGGGTTTTCTAAATTTTACTTTTATTGGGTTCAAAACTATAATATATACTAAATATTGGTTACAAGCTCCATCTAGAAAATTTCAATTCAATTCAATTCAATTCATTTATTTTCTTGCCAGCTGAAAGCCCAATGGGCCAAATAGCTGCAGATTAATTAATATCTTGACACATTAATAGATCATAAAATTATTAATAATAACTTATTTCTCTCTATACAAACAACCCAAACCCCCATTTCTCTCTATACAAACACAACCACATACTAAACAAAATACAAATTATAATGATCAGCAGCAGGACACAACAGATTCCGCTAAAAAAAACTGACGAAAAGATATGAAAAGATTAAGCTTACTTCAGTTCTAAAGATAATTGCAAAGCAAAGTGTTCACATACTTGCTCTAAACAAATTTTCAAATTGGGTTACGGTTTGTGAAAATCTTCTCTCGGAATAAGGAATAACTGAATTCCATAGTCTAGCCACCTTTACAACAAAGGACCTGTCCATAATAAGAGTTGTATGTCTTGGGTAGACTATTGTGGATGACCTTCTTGAACTTCCAAAAACAAATTTTTCGACTAAGTATGAAGGGCAATTATACTTAACGGTTTTAAAAAATAGAATAATCTGACGTGAGCTTATGAAATCTTCAAAGTCATATCCTAATAATTCAATTCTAAAACCAGAAACATGTTGTCTCACTTTGAGACCAAATATGTATCTAATTACCCTATTAAAACACACTTTAAGTCTTCCTAAGTTATCCCTCCCAGTGCAGCTATACATTTCGAGCCCATATAAAAACAAGGGGAGACATAAAGCAACTCCTACACGGCGTCTAACCACGAGAGGAATATAGGTGCTCATATTATACAATCCACGCAAGGTCCAAGACACTTTAGAAATAACGGAATTAACGTGACGGGTAAAATCTAATTTATTATCAATATAAAAGCCGAGCGCTTTGCATTAAACTAGAAATTTCCCAACATACATATGTGAGACATCTTAGACACATACCAAAGCAAAAGTAAACAATAAATAAATAAATGCTTTCCCATTACATCCCATGAAGGGATAGGGGAGAGCTTCTCACAATCACTGAGTTGTGCGCTTTCCAGTTTTCACTCACTGATTGGGACCTACAGTTTTACACCGATTCCGAACGGTATTTTGAGAAGCTTTTGTTCATGGCTATATACTCGATAGTGCCGCCGTCACTAAGCGAGGTGACCGCTGCCGAAAGATATTTTTTTTTAAGGTGGTCAGAGCAGGTTTCGAACCCAGGATCTCATGTACAAGAGGCGCGCATACTAACCATTGCACCACCGACGGCCAAGTAATCAATATCGTTCATAATATCTACTGGGTTGTAGCATAATAGTGTTAAAAAAAAGTTGTATATTTTTTTTTATTTAGCCGCCATCCCGCAACGTGCGATAAGGAACTTTGTTCAAAAAAGAGTACACAAATGTACAAAATTGTACATAAAAGTACGAAAGGTGTACATAAAAGAGAAAACGTACATGTATAGGCGAAAAAGGAATTCCTGTCAAAAGTGTACTAAGTCAATTGAACTCATTGAAGCAAAAACACAAATACATTCATATAAAACTAGCCCATAGAGTAAATAAAGGGTGTGTTTTTAGGCACGATAGAAATTGAAATTGTAAAAAATAGCAAACAATTACATTTTGATCAACACATCACATCGCATTAGCATTTGAAAATTATGATGACGAAGCGCATTCTGGACGTCATTTTTTTCAAGCATTTGCTGGCCCAAAAGTCACGAATATTACGAACAATTGTGGCCTCCAAAGTGTCAATTGTTGCTGGTTTATCAGCATATACCACTGACTTCATGTAGCCGCCCAGAAAATTATCGAAAGGTGTCAAATCGCACGACCTTGGAGGCCAATTGACAGGTCCATTTCTCGAATTCAACTTATTGCCAAATTTTGATTTCAATAAATCGATGGTTGCTGTCACTTTATAGGCAGGGAGCGCCATCTTGTTGACACCGCATCTCGCCCGGATCAATGTTAGTTACATGTTCAAACAAAACATCATTGATCATGGTGCGGTAGTGCTCAACATTGACCGTAACACGAGCTCCGGCTTCGTCTTTGAAGAAATATAGGCTCAGATGATACCGCCATCGTATAGACCGCATCAAGCGGTGCAATTTTCTGGATGTAATGGAGTCTATAGGGTCTGTTGTGGATTGGTCTCACTCCATATGCGGCAATTTTATTTATTAACAATCCCGTTAAGCCAAAATTGAGCCTCATCACTGAAAACAAATTTGCAATAAATCATCGGGACAGTTTCCAACTGCTGTGGATCCCAATCGGCGAAAGAACGACGGTCTCGTGGCTTTAAGTCCTGCACCAGCTGGATCTTATGCGGATGTAGGCTAAGATCTTTGCCTAACATTTTCCACGAAGTGGACGAACAGAGCCCCAATTGCTGCGTCCGATGACGGATCTATAAATTTGGATCTTCATCCGCACTTTCGTTTACAGCGCCGATATTCTCTTCAGTACGCACATTCCTTCAACGTCTTGGTGTTATTGCATCATCTAGAGAGAATTTGGTATGAAATCTATCCCCAGTTCCATGGATGGCTTGTCATAAGTTGCTTGTATCGATTACTGATATTCGATACGATGATTTCCCGGAGTATCGTATACTGATCAGTTTGTTCGACAGCTAACCCTGTTTTAAGTTCTATTTAAGCCAAAAACACTCTCGAGAGAATATTCCTCTGATCTGACGTCACATTTCACACTCTGTGTGGTGTGATGGGTGTCATAGGGAGATGTTCGACTTACACCAGGTGGAGTTACAAGAACTGTTGACTTAAATTTGTCATGACGTGATGATGGATATCGTTGAAATTAAAACGTATTTTGGACTTTTCTTTAGCCTTCATTATTTGTATACATTCTTGTTGTATTAGACACAACAAGTTGAACATAAACACGAAATGCCGTTGTTGTCTCTTATTGGTTGTTGCAACCAAGCCCAATGGGTGTTGCAACCAAGCCCAATGTCGTCAATTTACTGAGAGAAGTAGTTACTGTAGGTATACTTACTCTATGAACTAGCCACACGTACACTAATGCACTCCAATAGAACAACTACCTACACACATACTCAATCACTCACTGTACAAGACGAACCCCTAATGACATCTTTACAATATCAACGAAGAAAACGAGGGACAAACAGCAATTACAAAAAATTAGGCCAACATACATCCACAAACATCTGTACATCGAAACGAATATTCATCGGACAAGAAAAAAAGAAGACAGCGACAATATGTATCCAGTTTCTCTATCTTGAACGAAAGCTTTCGTTCGTGTTCTAGACGAAAGAAAGTTGATTTGGGTTTCACAATCTTGTCGTTTCAATTCGAATGAAAATATAAAATTGTTCAAAACTTTTCAGTACAAATTTTGGTTCCTCTATTTCGAATGTGCTGACCTTTGGGAACAAACATGGAGTCACTCGCACGAAAATTTCGATTTAGAGGAAATCGATTTGAGTCGAATGTGAGTCACTGATTGTCGTTGGAGATCGGGGAACAGGCCTTAAGTTTTTAAAGGTTTGGGACAACGGACTAGATTCGTAAATTGTAAGGAATTCGTCATTTATGCATTGGACAAACAAATTCTACCTTAACGTAGTACTTAAGTACATGTACACATTAATAATTTTTGTCCCCCCATATCAAATATATAACTTAAATTAAAATCCTGCTATTTTTTTTCTCATCTCCAGTTACCATTGAACGCGAATTGATCAAGGATGGCGAAAAACTCAGCGACATACTGTCAATGCCCGTGAAAGATGCACTTGGCCGTGACCTACACATCGATTATAGCGATGACATTTGTAGTGTTCGTGAAATTTTGGACACCACACTGGAGCGCCGCAAAATATTCAGCGACAGCGTGGAACTGCAAAAGCTCACCTTGGAACAGGTGACACACATTTACACATACGAACAGGACGCACGAATGGCAATCAAATGGTTGGATGATTTGTATCATGTCATGATCAAGTGCCATTCGCATGTAGGTTGCAATATACACGAGATACAGGTGCAAAAGGATGAATTGCAAACATTTCAAGAAACTGGAAAGGTAAGTTTACCATCCAACAACTTCCTTCATCTCTTCCTGCTCTTTGGAGTGGGGTTGCTTTGGGATAAAATACTCATGCTCTCTAGGTATACGAGTACACACACATTTGTTTGTGGTATCAGCTAAGTTCAAAACAATGCAGTTATTCTGGTTACACTTGAATGACGGAACGCAACTGACCATCTTTTGCTGAGGCTAGGGAGAGGGAATCAGTGTGTCAGTGGATGGATGGATGGATGGATGTGTTGTATTGGTTGTCTTCGTTTGGTTTGCATGGTCAGCTGTGCACTATATCGAGTATACTCGTATTGCCCGCGCCTTAGTTTAGTTGGTTTAGTATGGGACAGTTTGTTTATCTTTCAATTGTGGTTGAGAGATACAATAGTTGGAGGCAAAGGTAACGAATATGAGAAGAGGTTGCATTTGTCTTGTGGATGTAATCACATTTTCAGGAATTTTGAGATCCGAATGGAAAATTTCTATTTGCAAAACAAAAGGAGGAAGGGCGAAAATGTGGCAAAAGCTTTAAGGAGTATAAAAATCGGTAAAATAATGGATTTTTGGAATTGAGTCACACCTTCTAGGTGTAAAATTACCTTTACATTTTAACATCCTCAGAGTTCCGATAAAAAAAACTTGTCATTAAATATGTTTTTCGTCTTCTCATGAATGTGAGTGTAAATGTGTCAGTTGTCACGTTGGGATAACTATGAATCGGAAGTAGATGGATATGATTTTTCTCCAGTCTGAGATTAACATTAACTAAATAGTTCCTAGTAAGAACATTTATAATAAAATGGCATCGACTTGTTGGGGCATATTTTGCATATTTGCATATTTTTGCATATTTGCATATTTTTGCATATTTTTATAAATAAATGGTTTTGCATACATTGCGTTTTTTGCATGTTCTGCTACTATGTACTTAATTAATGATGGTGGAAATAAAATTAAAATACATCTTATCGGAACACAAAATATTAAAGACGTTGTGTTGCCCGATTTGAATTATTTTATTTTGTATAACCACATAAGGACCAATGATTGTACTTTAAGTTAGAGCCATCAAATTCGTGGAGATCTAAATGCTTTCAGGCTTATTGATTTTTAAAATATTTAATGTTTCATGAAACCATTGGAAATTGTCTTCCTAGCTCATATTCTTTCGTCGAAATAGTATGTATCTTAGCTATGACAGAAGTTATGGAATTTTACTTCAATAGGTTTGGTAGCTACATGCTTTAATATGTTAAAAATCACAAAAGTCAGATTGAATTGTTCTATTTTTGTATTATTTATAAGTTTATAGCATACATGGGGCAAATTAATTATAGGATATTTTAATTCTTTTACACTGGCATTAGATAAAGTAATTCAAAATAAATCAAATGGTAATTAAAAAAAACACATGAGGTGTCTGGGGACACCCGGTTGTAACGAAGTTCCTTTAGCTATAGTATATGTATAGTATATGTAGTTAGCTCCAGCACGCCTAAGGCGTCCGTTGAAAAATACGATAATTAAAATGGATCTTTAAGAAAATATACTTTTTGTACAAGATAAACTTTTCTTCGGAAAATGTTTTTGTTTTATAGAAAGTATTTTTTTTAAAGTATATTTTTAGGTGCTTTTTGTAAGAATATGTATTATATTTTCTCGAAAAGGTCCTTTCTTAAAAAGAGGCACTTCTTTTATTAAAAGCTAATGTTTTTTTTTTAAGAAACGGTACTAATTTTTGAATACAATACGAAAGGTCGGATAAATCATCACTTATTCAACGGCACTAACGGGTTTTTCAATAAGAGCGCTACAAAGTTTTTTTAAATAAAACAAAACCGGTTTTAGATACCAATGAAATCCTTTATTCCTGTGAAAGTACGTTCGATGCCATTATGTATGGAACTCGATTTCTTTTGCATGGCCACCACGGGCACGCTTGCAGAAGCCCAGACGCTGAACCCAATTTTCGACGGTTTTCAAGCATAAATCGGCCGATACTGCTGCAATTTCACGTTCGATATTCGTACAAAATTCATCAATCATCGCTGGCTTGACGTAGCCCCACAGGAAATAATCTAACGGCGTCAAATCGCACGACCGAGGCCGCCAATCGACTGGGCCATTTCGTGATATAACACGTTCACCAAACTTGGTTTCCAATAAGTTGAATGTGGCATTCGCTGTGTGGCTTGTGGCGCCGAGCTGTTGGAACCACATGTCCTCCAAGTCCATATTATCCAATTGGGGCCAAAAATATTCGGTTATCATTGAACGGTAGCGATTCGAAGAAGTACGGCCCAATGACGCCGCCGGACCATTAACCGCACCAAACCGTAATTTTTTCGGGATGCAATGATGACTCATGGATCACGTGTGGATTGCTGTCTGACCAATAACGCATATTTTGCTTATTGACGAAGCCATTCAGCTGGAAATGAGCCTCATCGCTGATTGTTGAGGCCTCTTAAAGTTGGCCTCTTAAAGTTGAGGCCACTGACTCCAAATTTCGGTAGTAAATTTTAATAATTTCGACTCGTTGTTGGCTCGTATATCTTTCCATGATGAAATGGCAAACCGTACTGAAGAGAAATGTCAAAAGAGCGGGAAAAAAATATGGCGTCGTTTGCTGTCCCTATCGATTTACTTTTGTAGCGTCTCTGTTGAAAAAGCCTTTATATTTCTGTACTTTCTGTATGAACAAGCTATAAGAGTTACATTTTTTTTTTTACAAAGAAGTCCTTTTTAAGACCCGGTACTTTTTAAAGAAGTGTTACTCTTTTTAGGAAAAGGTTATTTTTTTATAAGAAAATTTACTTATTTTTAGAAAGTCCACTTATCTCAATCAAAGAAAAGATATTATTTTATTTTTAAGAAAAGGAATTGTTGTAATAAAATTTCTTTTCTTTAAGAGCAGGTATTTTTTTTTGAAGAAAAGGCTTTTTTTAAGAAATGAGATTTTTTTTTAGAATTGGTCCTTTTTTCAAGAAAAGGTACATTTTTAAGAGTAGGTACTTATCTCAAGAAAAGTTATTTTGTTTGGTACTCTTTAAAGAAAAGGTAGTTTTTTAAGAAAAGGCAATTTGTTGTAAGAAATTGTTGTTTTTTAAGAAAAAAAAAAATTTTTTTAAGAAAATTCACTTTTTGTAAGAAAATGTGCTTTGTAAAATTTACTAATGATTTCTTTAAGATAAGGTATTTTTTTAAGAAAAGGTACTTTATGTAAGAATATGAATAGGTATTTTTTTTTGAGAAATTTTATTTTTTTAAGAAAAGGTACTATTTAAGAAAATGTTCTTTTCTTAAAGTTCCTTCACCTTGGCTTTAATAAATTTACTATTGTTTGAGTTCAAAACTACAATATATACTAAATATTGGTTACAGACTCCACCTAGAAAACTTTAAACATTAAGAAATTTTCCAACATATGTGAGACATCTAGTTAGTCTAGACACAAACCAAAGCAAATGTGAACAATAGTGTTGATAATAATGGGTTGTAGCATAATAGTGATAAAACAAAAGTTGTTTAATTTTTTTTAAATTAGCTCCGATCCCGCAACATGCGATAAGGAACTTCGTTACAAAATCCGAATAGTGGGATCGGATCCCACACAGTAGTAGTGTGTACATATTGTTACGAATAAGTAAAAGCTTTTGCTTACTGTTAATGACTCTACTAACAGTATGTAAACAACAGGCGGTTAGTGCTGCGCCTGAAAGTATGCATTGTAACAACGTACCAGCTCGCTAAACCAGTAGCATGAATTCACCTCAGTAAAGATTATTCTCCTGTGTAGGAGAATGTTCTACAAAGATAAACAACAACAACAACATCTAGTTTCTAGAAGGTTATTGAATTCGCTAGATATATGTACCTTCATTTGTGTATGGTGAGTTGGTATAAATAGCGGAGGTCTTTGGAATGGAGAGTTCAGTTTGTGATTAAACCCCGTAAAGTAAGCAACGCGAATTGATAGTAAAATACAAGACTTGTTAACGTGTTATAAATAAAGTAAACTGTTGTACTGTATAAATAAATAAAAGGAAGTGATACCGTTGTAATTATCGTAATTAAAAACGAACCTTGTTTTATTATTGGGAATAAAACAACGCAAAAAGGACGAATAAGGAAATTCGTAACAATATGTATAAATATGTTAATCTAACGTCTTGATATCCAATGTTCCTCCATTTCGAACGACAATCTAAACGAACGAAAGTCAGTCACTCGTATTCGACTAAAATTGGGTTCCTCTAAGACCAACATTTTGTTTGACTGACTCTATGTTTGTTACCAAATAACAGCACATTAGAAGTAGAGGTAGCAAAGATTGAATTTGAAAAGTTTTGGAAAAATTTACGTTTACATTCGACTTGAAATAACACGATTGTGGAACCCAAATCAACTTTCATTCGACTAGAATGCGTTATTTTCTTTTGTATTGGTAATGATCAGTAAATAAACTAAACAATCAATAAATAAATAAAACAAGATTTTATCGCGAAATTGAAGCTAACATGGTCCATTATGAGCGTCAAATAATCAATCACGCGTTCTAGTATTTCGGTGTTTCCGACTATGACGAAGCGATCATATATCAATCGTAGCTGGATAATTCATGTAGACTTTGGAATTTACATAACTGCAAAGAAAAAGTTGTAGAGGTTGGATATCAATTTCTCAACCGTAGCCAGCTTATCCATGTACGCCTTGGACTTTACATTGGCCCAAAGGAAAAGTCTACACTCACAGAATCAATTGTTTGAAAAAAGGCCTTTGCAATCGTAAATTCGGTATTAGCTACCGAATTGTAGTTGTCTCAACCGAATGAAGGTTGTAACGATTGAATTTAGTTCCAACAGCTGAAATTCGGTTGAAGCAATCTCTAATAGGTTGTGACAATATTAAATGCGGTTGTGACAACCTCCAATTCATAAGTGTTGATATCTAATGTGGTTGTGACAACCTCTAAAGTCGGTTATGGCTAATTCGGTTATTTTCTGTGTATATAGAGGTAAGATATCACATGATCTAGGGGGCCAAATCACCAACTCGAAGCGTGTAATTCACTGTTCATGGAATTGTTCTGGCAATAAGGATGTGATTTCACGCGCTGCACAGTGTTGCAGAATACGAAAAACTCGCGCATGACACTTTTTTTCAAAAATTTTTGCTTTTTGAAATTTAAATTTATGATCGATTTTGTGTTTTTGTTAATGTACTTACTACAAGCTTACAAGGTCAGGGACAATTTGGTAATGGGGAAAATGGCTGTATATTGTTAGAATCGAATGTATACAAACTGAAGTGTGAAATTAACATATGCGAATTAGTAACGATCGAAGATCCCTAAGTACCAACACACATTGAAAGGTCCATAATGCCAACACAAGAGCCGAAAGCTTTTTTCCTCCATTTTCTTTTTACATACTCCTATTGCTGCAGTGCTTTGAGGTGAGTACAGGTTTTTGAGTTTGGGCTAGTGTCAGTTATCACTTCTTTCTTTCGTAGAGAATTTACAAGTAAAAATGCACCAATTTCACTGAAATTTGGCAGAAACCCAAGGGATGATAAAAAGCTAAGCTAATGCACACCAAAAGTGAACGTAATCGGTTTATGCCTAGGAGTATATCCATTGAATGTGAATAAAAAATCACCATTTCTACATACTTTTCGGAAAAAAGCCCGCGAAAATCCGTACTTCCAGCTCCCCGGAAGTTTTGCCCAATAAGTGCCACTATCACCACAATCCCTCACATCGAGGTTCCAATTCGTATGGACGATTTTTTTTAAATCGCCAAAATTCTCCATTTGCTAATGGCAAATCGTGAAGGGTAATTCCCCATCGTCGTGGGTAACTAGGCATTATTTCCCACATTACCCTGTGGGTAATGGGAAACGTTCATTACCCATTCGTAGGGGTGATGTGTATGTGTTACACATAGGGTGTAAATACGAACTCTGATCTCAACTGAGCGGGTACTTCATATTTTACATGCATATTCGGAAAGGCAATTCGCACGATGTGTGCCGCGTTTACTCACATTCTACCATAAACGCAACAGTGTGATAATTTCAAAGTAATGATTGACGAGGTTCAACGGCAATCCGAAGAAGTTTATGCGATGTTTCGTAACCATGTACGAAACAGGGATCCAACACATCACACCCGAGACGAAGAAACAGTCAAGGCTGTGAAATTCTCCTGGTGAACGTGTACCAAAGAAGGCTAAGGTGGGTGTAACGGCCAACAAGGTCATGAAGAAATTTTTTTGGGAGGCATGCGGTGTTATTCATATCGACTACCGTGAAAAGGGTAAACCGATCACAGGCGAATGAATATTTTTCAAAGCAGTTGGGCAGATTCTATATTGATTTAAAGCAAAAATTACCTCCTTTGGCAAAGGTGTGTAGTCACCATGGCACAAAACTATAAATTGGGCTACGAATGTCTACCTCATGCATCATATTCTCCAGATTTAGCCCCAGTCCCTTTTTATTTCTAAACCAGAAGAAATGGATCGGCGGTTAGAGATTTGGTTCGAATGAAGAGGTCAGAACTGAAACATTCGCATATTTTGAGGACCTGGAGAAAACCTATTATTTGGAAGGAATACAAAAATTTGAAAAAATATGGACTAAATGTGTCGAGCTACAAGGAACCTATATTGAGATATAAAATGAATTTTTTTGGATACAAATATCATTTATTCAAAAAGTCACAGAGTTTCGGCCTCAACAACCAAATTTTGTACTAATTCTGTTGCAACTACAGAATTTTTCAGAAATGTGGTTGTGTCAACAGAATTCATTGCCACTACAGAGTTAATTTGCATTTTAGTTGCCACAACTAAATTGTATTTTATTGTTTTACCCCAAATCTTTTTTGATTTCAATTGAAATTAAATTAAAATAAAATTAAAAATGTAGAAAAATCGATCTATGAAACTTGATTGATGCAGAAGCAGTGATTGATGCAGTGATTGCCTAAAAAGTACTATTTCATGAACGATATTGCACTTTTCATGCGAAATAATTCCCTTTCGTATTCAATAATAATTATGGTTCAAAAATAATTCAGTTATGGAAACGGCTTGTTTACAATCAGTTCGATCAAGGCAACCAACAAATGTGGTTGCCACAATCGAAATTATCGGTTGCCTCCACATTATTCTCTCTCTGAAAAAGTCAAGGCAACTGCTGTTATCGTGTTGTGTCAACCTCTCAATTTATATACGACTATTTCGTTCGGTTGACTCAAATGAATTATTCTGTATTTGCAATTTTACTTCTGTATATATGTATAAACGCAATGCAACCTCTTTATATTTATACTCCCTTCAATACTCAATGTATGAGTGTCGATTTAGTTGCATTTGCTTCCTATGCACTTGCAGCCGGTGGCTAATGGATTTGGCGTCATTCTATTGAAGGGGTTCTGCAATTTTGACTATAATTGCAGAGCAGACCGTTTCGTAGCCGTAATGGTTTGCAGTTGGGTAGATGCACTCACTAGTTAGTATGTGATGCAACGGTTCGATTACTGTTACATGGAAATTGGTACTATTTGGACTGTTATAAGTTCCAAATATACCGGAAGTTAAAGTCTATTATTACAATTATTTGTA
The DNA here is from genome assembly GCA_963931995.1 of Phaonia tiefii. Taxonomy (NCBI): domain Eukaryota; kingdom Metazoa; phylum Arthropoda; class Insecta; order Diptera; family Muscidae; genus Phaonia; species Phaonia tiefii. The sequence goes on from OZ008369.1 coordinate 66,450,534, forward strand.
TTGCATGATGAAAGGAAGTTAAGAACGAAGATAATGATTGATAGGTTGCTCTTATTAAAGGGGAAGAGATTAAAATTAGCGCTTCCAAATTTTGAGATATGTAATTGCGAGGTAAAGCTGTGAATTCCATTTGAACGGGCATTTCAACAAGATGTACTAAGAAAATGATAGAGTTAGGACTTAAAATAAGTTTAGGTCATTATACCCTCATCCACAGGGATGGGGGTATATTTCATTTGATACAGAAAATAGGGTAGCGCATACAATAACTCCTTGTATTTTGTATTGTACCCCGAAATCTTTAGATCAAATTCGTTTTAGGGGTTTTGGAGACGATTCAGCCATGCGTCATGGCTCCCTCCCTTCATGGGATGTAACGGGAAACCATTTGTTTTTATTTATTTTAAGCCATGCCTGTCCTTCTGTCTGCTTGTCAGGCTGGAAGCTGAACAACACAATAACTGCCTTAAATCTTTTAACTTGAAGCTTTCAATGTCTGATACGGGTTTCTAAGTGAAAAATGCTTGTTTTTTCGATGGAATATAATGGACACTTCAGGAAAGCTTACTCACTGGCATGACTAGTTTCGAACTCAGTGACAAGTTCATCACCAGATGCCTACTCACTGTGCCTGAATTGATACACCCAGAGAACGAATTGTTTGAAAAGAGGTCGTAGCAACCGTAAATTCGGCTGTTACCACCAAATTGATGTTGCCACAACCGAATTGAGGTTGTTACGACCGAATTTAGTCCCCACAACCGAAATTCAGTTGAAGTCACCTCGTTTCATAATTGATTCGGTTGTGACAACTGAATCTTCTATTATATTCGTTCAGTCAACTAAATTTTTTAAAATTTCGGTCGGAGCAATCGAACGTCCAATTAATTCGGATGCAACAACCGAAATTGGTACCTAATTCGGTTGGAATAACCGAATCTGGCTTCAATTCGGTTGTAGTAATATAATTTGACATCAATTCGGTTGTAACAATCGAATTTGGTATCAATTCGGTCACAATAACCGAATCTAGCCTTAATTCGGTTGCAACGACCGAATTTGGCGGGTATTCGGTTGCTGTAACCGGATTTCTCATGAATTCTGTAGGTACAAACGAATTCATTTTCAATTCGGTTAACACAACATAATTTTATGTATTTAAAATCTGGCATTTAAAATTCTATAATCAAATATTATTTTAAAAAGAATTAAAAAATATGAAGAGTTTCTTGTGGTTACTAAGAAAGGTAAGTAAAATATGTTTTGTATTGAAACGTCTTATTTTGCAGAAGTTATTTAAGCAGATATTAACAGTCTGTATAGAAAATGGCTTAGGACCTAGATCAATCGATACAACGCGTCAGAATTAGTGCGGTGTCCCATGATGGCCGGGACTTCAATAAAAGTCGGAAGAGGCACGTAAATCAAATTTATTACTCTACTTATATAGATTACCCCATATATATGACTTTACTTTCTCGCTTTTTAAATCATTTATAGAAATACAAGAAAATAAATCATCACTTAATATTAAAAAAAAGTTTAATAATTCATTTGTGACAGTATCTACATTCGGCTGTAACAACCTCTAATTCGGCTGTGACAACCTCTAATTCGGCTGTGACAACCACTAATGAGGTTGTGCCAACCTCTAATTCGGTTACGGCTAATTCGGCTGTCTTAACCGAATTTTTCTGTGAGTGTACCATTGGTACCATTTGCACATGTGAATTGGTATCGATCGAAAATCCCTCAGTACCAATTCAACCTGAAAGTCAATTATTCCAACAACGACAGAATGGATTTTGTTCTGCAAAAGGTTTAGAGGAAATTTCCGCATTTGAGTTACATAAACTGGTTCCTCCCATACAAAATCTTGGTGGCCGGTCATCTGTTCGATATAACACTCGTAAAACACTGCCGATATTAACACGAATGGGTATTATGTTGTATATCTTCAACCGTCAGTTACCTACTTAAAAAGGTGGTTTTGCCACGCCTATTGTGGCACATTCCGTACATAAGTTATGAGGGCGGCCGATCGTAATGAAATTTGATATTGGGCATAGTAGAAAAGGACGGGTTGCTACACCCTTTTTGGTACCTCCAATACAAATGCTATTCTACACTCACAGAAAAATTGGGTTGAGACAGCCGAATTAGCCGTAACCGAATTAAGAGGTTGTCACAACCGAATTAGAGGTTGGCACAACCTCATCAGAGGTTGACACAACCTCATCAGAGGTTGACACAACTTCATTAGAGGTTGACACAACATCATTCGAGGTTGACACAACCTAATTGGAGGTTGACACAACCTCATTGGCGGTTGATACAACCTCATTGGCGGTTGATACAACCTCATTGGCGGTTGATACAACATCATTAGAGGTTGACTCAACCTCATTAGAGGTTGTCACAGCCGAATTAGAGGTTGGCACAGCCGAATTAGAGGTTGGCACAACCTCATTAGAGGTTGTCACAGCCAAATTAGAGGTTGTACAACCGAATTTAGATACTGCCATAAATGAATTATTAAAGTTCTTTTTATTATTAAGTGATGATTTATTTTCTTGTATTTTTATAAATGAATTAAAAAGCGAGAAAATAAAGTCATATATATGGGGTAGTCTATATAAGTAGAATAATACATTTGATTTACATGCATCTTCCAACCTTTATTGAAGTCCCGGCCATCATGGGACACCGCACTAATTCTGACGCGTTGTATCGGATGCTCTAGGACCAAAGCCATTTTGTATCCAGACTAACGCATATATATCTGCTGTTGATATCTGCTTAAATAACATCTGCAAACTAAGACGGTTAATACAAAATATATTTTACTTACCTTTTTACAATAATATTTGATTAGAAAATTTTAAACTTCAGATTTTAACAGATGGTAACCGAATTGAAAATTAATTCGGTTGTACCTACAGAAGTCATGAGAAATCCGGCCAAATTGACGCCAAATTCGGTCGTTGCAACCGAATTAAGGCTAGATTCGGTTATTGCGACCGAATTGAACCAAATTCGATAGTTACAACCGAATTGATGTCAAATTCTGTTACTACAACCGAATTGAGGTTGATTAAGACCAGATTCGGTTGCCCCAACCGAATTAGGTACCAATTTCGGTTGTTGCATTCGAATTAATTTGAAATTCGGTTGTTTCAACCGAAATTTTAAAAAAATTTAGTTGACTGAGCGAATATAACTGAAGATTCAGTTGTCACAACCGAATCAATTATGAAACGAGGTTGCTTCAACCGAATTTCGGTAGTGGAGACTAAATTCGCTCGTAAAAACCTCAATCCGGTTGTGGCAACCTCAATTCGGTGGTAACAGCCGAATTTACGGTTGCTAAGACCTCTTTTCAAACAATTAGTTCTCTGAGTGTATAAATCCTCAAACAGACAACAGATCCTAATTCAATTTAGTATTATACAATATTTTGTCCAATGCCACTCTGCTATTAAACATGCGCGAAATTGCCACGCCCATTCAGGCAACTAAAGGTAAAACGACTGCAGAAAGCATACATATATAAAAAATTTGGCTTTATCTCTTAAATTGTCCTAAATTTCTCATCAACCATTTTAAATAGAACTCGGACCCAATGTCTGATTTAGGGTGAGGTTTTGTTTTATCGGTTTAAATAAATAAATGGTTTCCCGTTACATCCCATGAAGGGATTAGGGAGAGCTTCTCTTATCGGTTTACTCACCTCTAATTTCTGTACTTATTTTGGGTTTACCATGGACTATGATTATTGTTCATTAGGCCGGGCAAAATAAAAATAATTTAAGCTACAGCATTTGGATACCAAAAAAATCGTTCTATGGGTCAAGTGGAATACACACACAAAATTTCAGAAAATACAATTACCTCCTTAACCGCGCGCAACTTACTTGAAGCAAAAACGAGTTGCAATTTGGTTGCATTTTCAAAATTTTAAGAATGGATGACTTATTGTCAATTATATGTAGCTGAACCTAGTTGTGCCCATTATATCCAAGTCTCCTCTCTAATACTCGATGTAGTCCCTTATACCGTAGATCCCGATCTATGCGTCGTAGAATGGAATACTTACAGATCACTCATTGTGAGATGTAATGGGAAACTAAGGTCCAGGTGGCCATTCTCCATGTAAAAGAGCTCTAAATGCTCGATGTTTGTCATTTAGTACGAACATTTCCGCAAGCATTTTACTTGAGGTTATAAAAGATTCATCCTAAGGGCGTGTGTCAGAATCGTTGTTTAAAAGCTAAATTTAAAACTTGCAGAACATTTTCATATAGAAATTCAGTTGACTATGTTTAACTGTAAAACTGAACCTTAAAACTTAAAAAAAAATCCACTGAGTGTTCGAACTCACGCGCGATGTGTTAACATCTTTTTGCTACATGGTACTTGTTCGATTTCTATGAACACATTTGTAAATGTTACATTGGAAAATAAAAAACAGCATTCAATCATATGATGACGTTACATTTAAATAATATTAATAATTAACATTATTGAAAGACCAGTACAAGTACATGTGTCATTACTTTCTTGCTCAATACCTACCATGATAAAAATACTCATGGTAGACGCAGGAGGTGTTGTTGTAGCTGATGGGAAATTGATGGCAACAACAACATACATTTTGTTTTTGCTTCTCACTTACGTTGCGTCAAATTCAACACATACGTATACCAACAATAAGTGTAAACAAACAAATGCAAAAACAAAATACATGTGAACTTGACAGTACAAAAGTGGTTTGCAATGTAAACAAAGCAAATCAGCTGTGCTTATGCGTTTACCATCTATGAATCCATCTTGATACCTACTTTTTGTTTCATTCCCACAAAAAACCAAGAGAATGGAAAGCAACAGGCACATGAACATACATACATTGTTATGTTCGTACATACGCTACACAAGTTCACAAAATTTTCTTTGCTCTCTTGCTATCTCATTTTTATATACGTTTAATACATCATTATTATCTTTGCTCTGAGATTCACAGTAATAAATGTAACTACTTGATACACAGCTGAAGCTAGAATGGGCATTCTGCGCGTCCGATTTTAGGGTTAACTCACGCAGAGGCGACGTGAAATGGCCACAAACACCGTGCATTTTAGCAAGTTTGATCAGATCTATGGCAATAAGCCAGAATTCAGCTTGATCTATGCGCCAGTTATCGAAAATGTTAACTCTTGCTTTCGCGCCAACCACCGAAGCCCCGCTAGTCATTCGAACGAGTGTATATTCGTTGATATCTCACACGCTACTTGTTTTTATTATATTGTAACTCTCCCTTTTGGAAAATCTTTTCATATGGTCAAGCAAAGAAAACGATGTTTGGAGTGCAGATTTGACGGAAACAGCATTGTCTGACATTTTTCTTTTTCTCTTGCATCTACAGGATTAACTAATACAAAAATAGAAGCAAACTTAGCATGTGTGGTCAGTGAATATGAATACATTTTTGGAAATACTACGCCCCTCAGTCACAGTAATGCATCAATATAAATTAATTAACAGTTGTTGCGACAAAAATGTCATAATAAAGGGTTTTTCATAAGAGCCCTACAAAAGTTTTTTTAAATAAAACAAAACCGGTTTTAGATACCAATGAAATTCTTTATTCGTGTGAAAGTACGTTCGATGCCATTATGTATGGAACTCGATTTCTTTTGCATGGCCACCACGGGCACGCTTGCAGAAGTCCGGACGCTGAACCCAATTTTCGACGGTTTTCAAGCATAAATCGGTCGATACTGCTGCAATTTCGCGTTTGATATCCGTACGAAGTTCATCAATCGTCGCTGGCTTGTTGGCATAGGCCATAGACTTGACGTAGCCCTACAGGAAGTAATCTAACGGCGTCAAATCGCACGACCGAGGCGCCCAATCGACTGGGCCATTTCGTGAGATAACACGTTCACCAAACTTGGTTTCCAATAAATTGATTGTGGCATTCGCTGTGTGGTTGTGGCGCCGTCCTGTTGGAACCACTTGTCCTCCAAGTCCATATCATCCAATTGGGGCCAAAAATATTCCGATATCATTAAACAGTAGCGATTCGCATTCACAGTACTGTGCCGGTCTTTATCATCACGGAAGAAGTACGGCCCAATGACGCTGCCGGCCCATAAACCGCACCAAACCGTAATTTTTTCGGGATGCAATGATGACTCATGGATTACGTGTGGATTGCTGTCCGACCAATAACGCATATTTTGTATATTGACGAAGCCATTCAGCCAGAAATGAGCCTCATCGCTGAAGATGATTTTCCGATGAAAATCCGAATCATTTCCAAGTTGTTGCTCAGCCCAATTCACGAACATACGACGCTTATGATGGTCAAGCGGCTTCAGTTCTTGCGTCAGTTTGATCTTGAAAGGATGTAGGCCAAGATCTTTTCCCAAAATTCGCCACAACGACGTCACAGAGATGCCCAACGCTTGAGAACGACGTGTGAGAGACACATTTGGGCTTTCTTGAACTGAAGCCTTAGCGGCAGCAATATTCTCGACATTACTGGCACTTCTTTGTCTCACTGGCACGGGAACATTTTGTACTGTGCCTGTGGATTCAAATTTTTCCACTAGACGCTCAATTGTTGAATTGGTAGGACGATTATGACGACCATAAATTGGACGTAGCGCTCTTACTCCAAATTTCGGTAGTAAATTTTAATAATTTCGACTCGTTGTTGGCTCGTATATCTTTCCATGATGAAGTGTCAAACCTTACTGAAGAGAAATGTCAAAAGAGCGGGAAAAAAATATGGCGTCGTTTGCTGTCCCTATCGATTTACTTTTGTAGCGTCTCTGTTGAAAAATCCGTTACAATGGAAATGCCTAAAATACAAAAAAAACTCTTTAGAAAAAATCTGTATTGCGTGTAAAACGAACTAAAGGGCTAAATAAAAACTGAAAACGCGTGCACATTACGCGTTTTTCCAAAATAGCGCCAATGAATTTTTTTTCGTGTTTGGCAAGGTCGAAAAGTGCTAAATCTAGCCCCAAAAGAGCTAAATTGACATCACTGTGTATAACCACGTCATTATTCTGTTTGCTCTGAGACTGCTTCGCACCCACACAATACAATTATTCGCTACCGCGACATCAGTGTGTGTTTTTTTCGCAGTCTGACAATTTGTGTTTCGCAGTAGGACAAATCTGTGTTCTACATAGGGGTGGGTCACCCTTAACAATTAGGGGTATGAAAAATAGATGTTGGCCGATTCTGAGACCTACCCGATATGCGATATGCAAATTTCATACAAATCGGTCCAGCCGTTTCGGAGGAGTTTAACGGCAAACAATGTGTGATCGCTGTCGGACAACCTGTGGGATCCCAGTCTGACAATCTGTGTGAGCGCAGTCGGACAAATTGTGTTTGGATGTATTCACTTTGTGAATTTAGGCCGTACCCGCGCCTATAGATGTTAACACATCTAAAACAACATAGTCCCAGTTTCATCGTTGGCCATTCACACTTAAATTAATTTTAAGTGCCCGATATTTGTCATTTATATGTGATTTAAGACGAACACTTTCTGTGAGTTTTGAAATGCCGATTGTGAAACGCGCCCTAATAAGTTTTTATTATGACACCAGTTTATATTTTTATAAATCTTACAATAACAATACACTGAAAGGAAAGCAGCGCATATTATTCGTCGCCTCATTAAAAGGGAGGTAATTTACAGATTCATCGCTGTTGCGAATACGATTTGATTAAATTATAAAAGTTATTGATACATATTAAGATGATGCATTAAGGTTTGAAACGGATCATTCATATCTGAATGATTGCCATTTTATAACCCAGTTGGAAATTTCCTAAAGACATAATCAGTGGCTAAGAAGTGACATGTCAGATTAAATGCTGACTTGCCGATCTGCTCCCATACAAAAAACGTATTGACGCCCCCTGACATTTTGATACATTTGTGAAAAGTTAGCAGGAATCTTCCGCAGTTTGTCAATAGTTGTGACCACCTTGTGACATGTACACAAGATGTCGTTCAGTAACCATTCGTCACTGGTGAGGTGCATGTTGTTGGCTCACATGTGGCTAATTCCGAATATACAGGTAGTTCATTCACTTTTATCAGGAGTGCCCACCATTGGCACTCGAATTTATTATGTTTATCATTGACATGGATCGCTTCATAAAGTTGACTACTTATATATCTCCGATCTGATATGGGATCAGAATATATTTGGGATAGGGATGTTATTGGCTCCCATGTGGCTAACTCCATATATGCAGGTAGTTCATTTACTTTTATCAGGAGTACCCAATATTGGCACTTGAACTTATTATATCTGATTTATCACTGACATAGATCGCTTCATAAAGTTGACTTTACCTCCGATCTGAAATGGATTCAGACTGTATTTGGGATGGGAATGTTAGTAACTCCCATGGTGTAATTCCGAATATACAGGTAGTTCATTCACTTCTATCAGGAGTGCCCAATATTGGCACACAACTTTATTATTCCTATCACTGACTTGGGTAGCTTCATTAATTTGACTATATCTTCGATCTAAAATGGAATCAGGATATACTTTGGGATGAGGATGTTAAAGAAAACCCACGGGGTTAATTTCTAATATACAGGAACTGCATTCACTTTCATCAGGAACTCGAACTTATTATGTTTATCACTGACATGGATCGCTTCATAAAGTTGACTATATCTCCGATCTGATATGGAATCAGAATATATTTGGGATGGGGATGTTATATGCTCCCATGGAGCTAATTTCGAAGACACAGGTAGTTTATACACTTTTATCAGGAGTACCCAATATTGACACTCGAACTAATTATGTTTATCACTGACATGGGTCGCTTCATAAATTGGACTATATCTCCGATCTGAAATGGAAGAAGGGTATATAGGGTGCGCTTTTTATGTGCTTCTACGGTGTTACAAGTATAGGCATTCCAAGGTTATTCAAATTTGTCATAAGCGACCTAAGTTAGCTTTTGGGAATTGTTCAGTTAAAAAAAATGGCATAGAGTATTGACGTAGAGATACGCCAACTCTCTCAGTAAATTGATGACATTTGGTGTGTTGCAGATGGGCGGTTGGATGTTGGAAAGTATTGCTTTAATAATACCAGATAGAGGCAATGGCTCAAGCCATCCAACAATAAATCGGCTACGGCATTTCGATTTGTGCGTCAAAATTTTTGTGTAAATATAAAACAAATATATACTAACAAGAAAATATATCAAAAAAGTCCAAAATACGTTCAAATTTCACAAATTTTCATCAAAACAACATGAAAAAATTAAGTCCAAAATTTTCGTAATCCCACCTGGTGTAAGCCAATTTACGTCAAATAATCCTCTATCGCACCGACCACACCACGAATAATGTGAAAGGAAATGTCAGATGAGAACAACGGCACATCTATACGTCATTACTCTATGAAAAATGGTGTCCCATAACATACCATGAAGGGATTTGGGAGATGAGATGTGCGCTTTCTAGTGTTACACTCACTGATTGGGACCTACAGTTTTACACCGGTTCCGAAGGGTATTCTGAGAAACTTTTTCATGTTTAAGTAGTCGATAGTGTCGCCATCACTAGGAGAGGTGACCGGCGTCGAAAGAAATTTAAGGTGGTCTGAGCAGAGATCGAACCCACGTTCTGATGTACAAGAGCCGCACACACTACCACCGACGGCCACTCAGTTTTTTATAGGTTTTTTTAGTTTTTATAAGAAGAAGGAAAAAGTATATATTTTGTAAATCAACGGAAGAGTATAAAAGGGCTGGTCTTACGGGCATTTAAATTTACTGAAAATGTATATATTCCTAGTACAGTCTCAAGACGTTGGGAAAAATGATAATACTATATCTATAATAATCTTGAGAAAACATTGTATAACAAATTCATGGACAAATAAATAATTAAATTCTAAAAAATAAAAAAAATTTCTGTATTTAACATACATGGCTTAAAAGGCGCTGGATTGTTCTTTTTTCTGTACAAAACTTTTTTTTGGCGAAAAATCAGATATCACAGATGTGGTAAAAGTGGTTTGTGTTTTTGATAAATAAATTTATCGATTAAAATTTATTTTCCCTGTCAGTGTAATTTCCAACCGGGAATTATTTGTTTCTATTCCATTTCCATTTCCATGAACATTTATAGTTTTTGATATTCATTTTGATGGATGAGGCGGCGGCGTACAACTTATTTTCTTATTGGATTTCTGCCAAATGTATGTCCATGAATGTGTGCATAGTTGTAAAAAAAAGTACTAAGTGCAGAGTATGCCCAGCGTTGCACTCGATAGTTTCATAAAAATTCATGTTCGTTGAATAAATGCATACGTTTATTAAAGTTTCAATGTTGTAAAGAAACGGTCAAATATGTATAACAGTGCGATAGTTAAAATCTTAAAATCGTTCTATTTTTCTAATGCATTCGTTGCATTAATGTAAACACATTAACGGACAAGTTTCATCATAGCGACGTAGCGATTTTCTTTCAGTTTAAATGTCTGATCCGAGTATATTGTTCTTTCCTCTATAAACTAGCAACGAAGAAAGACAGAAAAATATCTGCAGTCGCTGTAGTTTCTAAGCAGATGCCCTGGCCATCTGCTGGAATGTCAATCCATTTTTCTAGGAATATAGTAATTTCAAATTTGTAGTCTCTTTTATTTGATGTATGTACAAGAATACTAAACTCCTCGTTATTAAATGACATTCTAGAGTGCATTTGCCAGCTGCATCATATCAAAAATTTCACTCTGGACAACACAAGTGAAAGATACAACTGCGAGCTGCTTCAGAAAGCTGCTTGTAATTCAATCCACCACAAACATTTTACATCACAAGAACAACGATTAACACGGGCAATAACAACATTACAAACGATTACATGAACTTTAGGCCACAGCCACAAGAAAACGTTTCGAAATAAAGAAATTGAAGCACGTGTCTTTTGGAAAAGCTGACTATTCTAAGAAGACACTTTCATAAAAAAACATACTACAATAATCTAATGTCTTTATTCCTTGTCTCTTTCCCCTTCTGTTTTTTCTAGAGTATCTTCCAGTATGGCTGTCAATTGCTGGAGGCATCTCAAACCTTGCGCAGCACCTGCAAACTAAAGGTGACCGATGCCCTCGAAATGCAACAGCAATTAGAGAAAACGTGGCACAGTCTGCAGGCCATAAGTCAGGAGCATATGACACGTTTACGCGTTTCCGCTGTCTTTCATCGCAGTGTCGAGGAATACTGCCAGCAACTGATGGATCTACGAAGATCGCTGCGTGTCATGTTGCAACAACAACAGGCCCAGTTGAGGCAGCAACAGCGTAGCAGTAGTAGTGGCGTAAGCAGCGAATCCGCCTCACCACAACCCTCCTCTTCAAATAATTCCACTACAATGGGCGGCGGCATGTTGGTGGTGGCTCCCAGAACAACGTCGTCGTCGTCTGTCTTGCACAATTCCCAGCAACACCGCCAGATTTCCACGTCGCCGAAGAGTAAATGTAACGTTGTTGCACTCACCGAAAAATCATTAAACGAACAGAGTGAATTGTTGCGCAAGTATTTAGTGGAACGTGAAAAACTTCTGGTGGAAGTAGGTCGCATGGTACGTCTGGGAAGGTTACTCAAAACACGTTTGAAAGAACCTTTCGTCTTGGATGCAGCCACAGGCAAAAGGTAAGACACAAAGACATCTTCTGCTGCTGCAGCGGCTACTAAGTTATCTGATGGTGTAAACACACAAAAAAAGAAGAGATTTCTCTTTTTTTTCTCCGTTTTATGGGTAAAAATTGGCATAGAATTTTCTTTTCAAACTCCAGTCGAGATAAGAGATTATGAAGTTGGAAAAATTTTACCTACAAATCTATTGACATAGAAAGTAACACTTTTCCTATGGCAGGAATCCAACCACAATAAAGTCACTGAACTTTAAGAATTTGTGCCACCACGGACGAAGTTGTCGCCAACACGGCAACTTGAGTTCGTTGTTTCGAGTATATGATGAAGATGATAAGGAATCGCCTGCAATTATCATTGTTGTATTCTTGAACACTTAAACAAAAGTAAATTAATGCTAATTATAAACATATTTATATATAATTAACACTATACATTCATAAAATCGTCTAGAAAAACAAATCCAGAAAACATTACGCGACTGCATTCATCTACGCCTCTCCAAGTGGTTCTTAAGTGCAGGGATGGGCAACCTGTCGTCACCAGTTGAAATTAAACAATTGTTTGAAAATTGTATGCAAACAAAATGTTGACATGAGTTGAAAATAAAAACTAGCGTGAAGTTAGCCCACCATCGTATCCCACATATTTCGATGGTTAGCCCACCATCGTATCCCACATATTTCGATGGTGGGCTAACTTCACAGTAGGATATAGTAGTGTGAAGTTGGCCCACCTTCAAATTTTATTGAATTTAAATCAAACCAAGCATATAAATTTCATTGCACAGAGCATGATGTTCAAAATAGACATTGGAGATATCGAAAGGATACAAGGTCCTTTAAATGTAATTATCCTGCACTATATACGTTATTATCCATTAAATTGTATGATATTTTTATCGAACAGGTTCCCACCTTTATTTCCATACATGTCTCTAGTATTACTGATAAGACATTTTTGGAAAAAAATGTCAAGAACATTGAAAAAGGACTAGGTCCTTCAAATCCACGAAATCCAATTCCTCCATATACAGGGTGTCCCCTAAACTTTTGTCTAAACTTAAACACGTGATAGCTGGGAACAAAAGCTACAATGTTTGTTCTTACGCCAATTGCCTAGGTGGCTCCGTTTTCGAGATATTCGTGTTTAAAATAATTGCATTTTTGAATGCATTTTCAATAAATGCATAATCTACTTTTTAAATGAAAAAGAAATATCATTGAAAATTGCTTCAAAATTGATTTTGAACTACTTTTTCAAAAATTTTTTGTTAATTTCTTGCAAATTAAACAAGTAGTTTTTCTAGTTTAAAAAGTGCATTTAAAAATGCAATTATTTTAAACACGAATATCTCGAAAACGAAGCCACCTAGGCAATTGGCGTAAGAACAAACAATGTAGCTCTTGTTCTCAGCTATATGAAAATTGAAAAATTTTTTGGAAAATTTTCACACTTTAATATTCACACATATCGTTGCAAATACTAAGGAAAAATTTTATAAAAAATGTCAAGGGCATCGAAACAGGTCTAGGTCCTTAAAATCGAAGAAAATCAATATCCTCCATATATATGACAACTTCTCAAAAAAATTAAAAAAAGTTTGGAAAATTTTCACACTTTAATATTCTGATATGTTGTTGTAAATACCAAGTAGCAATTTTATAAAAAAATTCAAGGATATTGAAACAGGTCTAGGTCCTTAAACTCGAAGAAAACCAATATAAGCCATACATTTGGAAACTTGCAGAAAATTAAAAAAAGTTTGGAATATTTTCACACTTTAATATTGTGATATGTTGTTGCAAATACAATGTAAAAAATTTATAAAATATTTTAAGGACATTGAAACAGGTCTAGGTCCTTAAACTCGAGGAAAACCAATAAACGCCATACAAAGGAAAACTTTCAGAAAATTAAAAAAAGTTTGGAAAGTTTTTACACTTTAATATTCTGATATGTTGTTGTAAATACCAAGTAGAAATTTTATAAAAAATTTCAAGGACATTGAAACATGTCTAGGTCCTTAAACTCGAGGAAAACCAATATCCGCCATACATATGAAAACTTTCAGAAAATCAAAAAAAGAATATTAGAGTGTGCAAATTTTCAAAATTTTTTTCTTTAACAGCAACGTTAATTTTTCTCATTCTGTCGACTATATACACAGCCTTAGCCACTCGTTTGCCATACACACTCACGCATACATATAAAAGTGATCAAACACTCTAATGCTTTTACCTTGTCAATATATCTTGAATGCAAAACGCAGCCAGACGTGTAACTAGACACTGAAAAAATAGACAATTCCAATTTTTTTTTAAAACAAACGTTATGGGTGAAAACCAAATCATAAAAGTTGGAAATTTAAACAAAAAAGATTTTATGGAAGCCATAAACAAAAGTTTTAATGTACAAGTTATGCTTCTCGCAAACGTTTTTTCAGCTGTAATTTTTCGTAACTCGTTTGCTACAAAAATTTTTTGGTTCTCCCAAACGAAATGACATGTATGGCTTAACAAAAGTTCGTTTCGCCAAATACAGTCCCCAAAGGTACTTCAGTTATCTGAGATTTCGTTTGGGACGAACGAGTTTTTTCTTGACGTGTGTCATTACAGTGTCGTTCTTACTTGTTACGTTTGAACTGTCTTAGTATAGTTTTAGTTTGATTGTTTATACTTTTTTGCTAATTTTCATATTCACTTTGTATATGTATTCTTCCTGTTGCATATAAGAAGAAAGAAGCAGTGTAGAGCTTCTAAAAACTCCAACTGCTTCCAAATTCGCAATATTTTTTGCTGGCTGAGTACCAAGCAAATGAAAAGGTATCGACATTTACGGTTCACGAAATTTTCGTTATTTTTCATACACATATTTTTTATGGGAACGAAAATTTCATAAAATCATTTCGCAAGAATTGATTACGGGCTTAAGATAGGGAAGATTGTTTTCGTCATTTCAAAAAGGGTAAATGAGAATTCATGTTGCGTTTAAAAAAGTTTGTAAATTTCAAATGAAATTTTTTATATTAAAGTTTAATTTTATCGCCTCGTCGAACCTTATGCAGGGTATAGACCATAGAGTAAACGTATATATAAAGAACATGTCTCACTCTGACTTTTCGTTTCACACTCGGTGGTCGGCGTGAAAGAGAGATGATTGAAGAAAATTGACTTACACCAGGTGCAGTTACAAGAACTTCTGACTTGAATTTTTCATGTCGTTTTGCTGAAAAACTGTGAAATTGAATTATTTTTTAAACTTTTTTGTTGACTGTTATTGTTAGCAAACATTTATTTTGTATATATAAGTATTTTACGTACAAATTTTAACTCAGAAACACGAAATACCGTTGTCGTTTTCTTGTTGGTTGATTTCAACTAATGCCTCTATCTGCTGATATTAAATCAATACTTTTCAAAATTCAACGTTCACAACGCACCAGGCTAATGTTACCAATATGTTGAGAGAAATGTTCCGTCTAGGGATGGAATTACTCTATGTTGCCCACCATTGAGAGTGTGTGAGTGAAAACGACATATGTAAACGTCGTTGGAACATGGAGTAATGACATCTAGAGTAGTCCATAAATTTACGACGTTTGATGTGGTTGCATAAGGTCGTTGCATGTTGAAACGCACCTCTAGGTATGTGATTACGAATGCTTTCGTTCGTGTTCTAGACGAAAAACAGTTGATTTGGGTTCCACAATCTTGTCGATTCAAGTCGAAGGAAAACATACAATTTTCTAAACTTCTCAGAAGTTTGGTTGCTCTATTTGGAATGTGCTATCACTTGGGAACAAACATAGAGCCAGTCGAAAATTTCGACTTGGAGGAACGCAATTTCAGTCGAGTGTGAGTGACTGATTTTCGTTCGCTTAGCTTTTCGTTCGAGATCGACGAACATACTATTAATTGCTTGAATTTTTTTTACAGAAAAAAAAATGGGAAAAACAATTTGATTTATGATTTTTTTTCTAGAGACAATTTAATTTTTATTTTCAAAACAAAATTAAAAGAAAACAATGAATGTGGAAACAATTTTTACATACGGCTTAAAAAAATCAATATCTTGAAAGGAAACAGTCTATAAAACAGTTTGCATTGACGCGAGTTTTCAATTTTGTTCTCACAAAGTTAAAGATTCGCCCAATTTGTCTACATTAATTATCATGTTTGTTTTGAACAATATTTTATTAATAACGGTTTTACTTTTTTGAACGAAAAAATCCAATTCCTTAAGCTCCTAACATATATGACATGATTTGAGGTCAAAATCAGCTGATTTATCATTTCATAGAGAAATAGACATTTGCCGCTATCCCTCTCTTCTCGTACTATTGATGACGACGAGGTAGTAGGCCATTTCATTGAGTTCGAGATGCTATTGTACATAATTTACTATACATACGGACAGAAATAATAGGAAATGCGCATTTTCGTTCGATGCAACCAACATAAAAAATAATTTAGCTGTCATTAGTATCAATCAAACACTATTTAAACTTAGTTTGCTGCATGGTCAGTAATCTACATTTCTTCTTTGGCCTCTCATTCTACATCATTTCCTTAGTAGCTTTTCAATCAGCTGTGCCATTGAAACCCATAAAGCAACTATGGTATAGACATAAAGCAATTATGGTACAGAGAAGAAAATTTACTCATGGAGTGGAATGCCAACAAAGAAAACGAGTGAAGCGTGTCGTTTCTCTGCTCGCTGTCTTACTCTCTTCGTTGAATATTTCAATACACGAGCAGTTTTCTGATGATGTTATTCTATCTAACTATAGAAATTCCAACCATATTTAAATAACATTACATAAAGTATGTAAAAAGTATGAAATAATCAAGTTATATCGCGGGAAAGAAATGCGTTTGAGTGAATCGCGTCGACTTTTTTGGTTCTCTTCTACTAGGGTTGCCAAATTGCGGGGGTGTTTGTCTTCTCTACCTGTACGTCCTTATTGGTATAGAGAAGTAAATTTACTCATGGAGTGGAATGCCAACAAAGAAAACGAGTGACGCGCGTCGTTTCTCTGCTCTCTTCGTTGAATATTTCAATACACGAACGGTTTTTTGATGATGTTATTGTATCTAAAATTACATAAACTATGAAATAATCAAGTTATGACGCGGGAAGGAAATTCGTTTGAGTGGATCGCGTCGACTTTTTTGGTTCTCTTCTATTTACTAGGGTTGGCAAATTGTGCCGGGTTTTCTTCTCTACTTGTACATCCTTTTTGAGAAACCCCCTTGTTAAACACTCTAAGTGGATAAGGTAATTAAGATTTTTATATAAAACCCGAAACCGGTGATAACCGGTTTGTACCTTCAAAAACCCCGGTGCAACAGGTATTTCAAACCCCCAATTTTTCGAAGCAACCAAAAAATCCGGTTTCTTGAATTTACCGGTTTTATGAACACTCTGAACATAACTCAACATTTTCACAATTTCCCTGTTTCAATTTGTATTAGAAATTTATTTGCATGTGCCAAACATTGCCCATTACTGCTGTCATATGAACATCCATTAACAGCACACTTTACTAAATTTACGGGCCAGAAAGGCCACACCGAGAAGAGTGCGTGCGTGCGCTTTTCACGGGTTATTTGCATATTTCTTTTTGCTATTTCGCCTCTTTTGTTTCTTACAATACAAATATTTACAATTAATTAGTCTGACTGCAGCAGACGACAGGCAGTCTGTGCGACGTGCCGGCCTAACAGACTGACTTATGACTTGACAGTCGGTCGATCGAACTGCCGCGGCGGTTGTATCGACAATGCATTTCCATCATCATTAGACGCCGTTTATCTTTCTCAAGTGGAGGAGAGGTCTGGGAGAGTACATCCATAAACATCACTCTATTATTTTTATTATGCACACATTATTATGCATTTAATTCGAATATACAATTGGATTGAGTTCTATGCAACATCTTGCATGCAACCCTCGTACGTGTTGCACTATTGTGTGTCGGATTCTAATAGTTTATGTTGTTGCAACAGCTCATGGGATCGCTTTTGTTTTTCAAGTTGCGCTTTCTGGTGTGAGATTTTCTACGTGCGCTAAGTGTTCGATAAGAAGAACGTGTTCGTTCCTCGATTCTACTAAAAGGTTTTCGTCTGCCAAGAGGTTGAACGTTATGCGCCTGCGTTACTGGAATGGCTTTTGTATGGAGGTTGTCTTCTTGAATGTAGGCCTAAATGTCTTTTATGTGGCTAAACATGAGTATCGCGAGGAGGACAAATTAATAGCAACGTAATACACTTTGTATATAAGTTATTGCGAAACTTAAGTACACTTTTAGAACTTTATGCGTGGAGGAGGAGAGCAATTTAACAAATAGTTTGTTAGGATAACGTGGGGATTTTTATAAAAATGCAATTCAGTTTTTATTTTAAGTGTCACAATGCAAGTTAACAGAGTTGACTCATTAGAGATTAACTTATGTTTTTTCTATAAAAAAGGAGAAAATGGTCATAACTAGTACCGGGCATGTTTTTTTTTGCCAACGCTAATCTTGTTTTTCGACCACTGTTTAAGGAAGTCCACTCCCCCAACAGAGTGATCAACAAATTGGTTTGACGGGGACCCAATAAAACATAGCTACTATTTCCAAATTTTTGAATGCTATAGGACTTGTTTTTATCAATACATAAATTATTGCGATTGGACGCTCTGATTCCGAGATAGAGATATATTCAAATTTCGAATACTTTTGTTAAGCGGGTTTGTAGACTTCCCGTTCAGCTTCGTAACAGTACTGAAAATCTTCGTCGTTTCAATAATTTTTAGCGTCGAAAGTGAGCGAATAATGTTCGATAATGTCTTCATTAACTAGAAACGTTTCGTCACTGTGACGAAAGTGGGAATAATATCGTTTCGTTAATGCAACGTTATTAATTGTTGGTGTCATGGGCATGTTCATTGTTGTAATGAATATGATTCATTGATGCCATAAATATGTTTAATTACTATCATGAAAACAATGTTTATCACCTTGAATTTTTCAATATTAAAATCCTTAGTACAATGGAAAGTCATTAAAATTTTTCTTGCAGAGAAATACGTCTAACACTGTCGGTTGAATAAAGGTGCTCAATATAAAGGTGCTCAATGGTCAAAGACAACAAAAACAACAATGGTTTCCCATTACGTCGGATTGGGGAGAGCTTCTCACAACCAGTGATATGTGCGCTTTCTAGTTTTACACCGGTTTCGAGAGGTGTTTTAAGAAGCTTTTTAATGGCTAAGTACTCGACAGTGTCGCCATCACTGAGCGAGGTGACCGTCATCGTAAGAAAATGTAAAGTGGTTTAAGCACGGATCGAACCGACGTCTCATGTACAAGAGCCGCGCTCACTAACCATTGCACCACCGATGGGCAAAGATAAGGTGCAAAATTAAAAAAGGCTGTTAAATATTTGAAAACAGATTTTTTTTTGTTTTATTTCCTGTCAACGAAACAAGGTTCGTTTTAAATTACGAGTTTATTAAGTTTATGGTTTAACCTTTTTACTACGAGTATTATTTAACGTTGATACCACTACCAAAGTCAATATAAGTCAACAATTTTTGAAATTCCACCTGGTGTAAGGCAATTTACGTCAAATAACTCTCTATCGCATCGACCGCACCACGAATAGTGTGAAAGGAAATGTCAGATGAGAACAATGCCAACTCTATACGTCATTACTCTATGTAGTATGCCATTTCATCGAGTTCGAGTTGCTTTGGTAATTTACTCTTTGGTTGGCATAATATGGACAGAAATAAAAGGGAATGCGTATTTTCGTTCGATGCAAAGATTACTTAGCCGGGGGGTTTCTATGGCACAGCTGATTGAAAAGCCACAAGGAAAATGAAGTAGAATGAGAGACCAAAGAAGATTATAGACCATGCAGCAAACTAAGTTTAAAAGTGTTTGATTGATACTAATGACAACTAAATTATGTTTGCCTACTACCTCGTCGTCATTATTACGTAGAACACGAAGAGAGGCATAGAGCTCTTTTCTATTGCTCTGTGATTTAGCTGTCATTAGTATCAAATACTTTTAACGCGTGGAGTATGTGGTTTATTAAAAAAAACCACAAATACTCACAATTAGTGAGATGTGCGCTTTCTAGTTTTACACTCACTGATTTGGACCTAGATGTTTATACCAGTTCCGAACGGTATTTTTATAACCTTTTTCATGGCTAAGTACTCGATAATGTCGCCATCACTAAGCGAGGTGACCGTCGTCGAAAGAAATTTAAGGAGATGTGTGCAGGGATCGAACCTACGTTCTAATATACAATAGCCGCGCACACTAACCAATTAATTCGTGTCAACTGCACTCATTGCACTAACAGAACTAATTATTTGAAAGGAGGTTGTAGCAACCATAAATTCGGCTGTTGCCACCGACTTGCAGTTGCCACAACCGAATTGAGGTAGTGACGACAGAATTTAGTTCGCACATCTGAAATTCGGTTGAAGGCACCCATAATAGGCTGTGACATCCTCTAAATCAAACATGACGACATCTAATGGGCTAGTGACAACTTCGAAATTCGGTTATGATTTCTGAGGGATTGTATAATCTCCTTCTCTAAGCGGTTGGTTTGGTAAGATTTTTACCAACCTTCACTGAGTATATGATATCTGTCAATGGCATTCCGCAGATACGTATCAACTAATCAGGGATACCAACCTGAGATATAGATACATAAAGTTTTCTTCGTGTCGCGCTAACATGGGCAGCCTTATAATCTACAAAGGCAGGATTTGGCGTAATGTGAATGTTTGGTGAGTTGTGGATTTCCCAGGTGTAAAGCCACAGTTACTGGCTGTGGGTGTTACAATGGATAGCATGCGCGCCACTTGTACATGAGATCATGGGTTCGATCCCTACTCTCACCCTCTTACATTACTGCCGACGACGGTCACATTCGCTAGACCTTCTTTTTAAAAATAACCCTTTCGGAACCGGTGTAAAACTGTAGGTCCCAATCAGAGAGTGTAAAACTATGACGCGCACAGCTCACTGGGTTAAGAAGCTCTCCCCAATCCCTTTATGCGATGATATGGGAAACTATATTTTGTTTATATATTATGCACAGATCTTGGACAGATTTAACACTGAATTGAAGCAAAAACGACCGCATTAGGCACAGAAGAAGTGATTTTCTAGCATGACAACGCACCTTCGAACAGATGTATTGTTGCCATTGGTTAGTGTTGCGCGTGAGTGAATTTTCAGTCACGATCATAGACGCTCACAAATTGCCACGCAAGATTTCGCACGACAAGTTTTCAAACTTTCACGAACAAAATAAATCACGCACGACCATTTTAACACCAAACGTTATTTACCCCATCGCTTCTTTTTTTTAAATTTCTGTCCATATTTGTTACGAAAGCCCCGTATTCAGTTCTTGCGAAATTTTCGTAAGAAATGTTGTCATTTATCTCTAAACGGAAAATTTTGTTTCAGAGAGTTGCCACATATCTCTGATTTGCCTTGCAATTATTTCATTAATAATTCATCTTCGCACTCCTTTTTATTTTTAATACATGTGTTATTACTTATACTTATGTTTTCTAAAATAATCGAAATGTCAAAATTCCGGTCCCAAACAATTATCAAACAATTGTTTTCGTACGAAAAAATTTGGCCCTGTACTTGAGTTTGCCTGCGAAATTTTCGCAAAGAGCTGAAATGAAAAGTGAACGAAATTTTCGGTTCATAAAATTTTCCTTGGTTTTTACACGCTGAACATATTTTCCCAAACATATTCTGCAGTAATCATGTATATGTTTGGAACACACTTCAAACATTCATATGTTTGCAAGTCCCTAAATTACTTGTATTTAAATGCAAACAGTATCATGTTTACTGACAAACATGTATGGTTTTACGTGGAAACATATGCGTTCTTCATGCCAAACATCCATATACTTACGTGCAAGCATTCGCGTTTTTCCCCCAAACCTATATATACTTACTTGGAAACATATGCGAATTTCCTCCCAAATATAATAATATTTAAAAACAAATTATTCTTCGGTTTAAATATAAATATATGTATTATTTATTATAATTAATTTTAACGATATAAATCCACATTTATAAATAATTAATACAAAAAAAAAAATCGATTTAAAACGGCCCTTTTTACATTTATTTGCATTGAATGCATTATTTGGTTTTGTTTCATGAGATGAGAATCTGCTGCTCTTTTGCTTCTCCATTCTTTGTTGTTTCTCACGTTTTTGTTTTCAGAAGGTTTCAGATATGCGTTGGTTATCACTATGCGTTGGTACACAAACAAGATATTCATGCAAGCCAAGCGTGGATTAATTACTTGTGTTTTTTTTGTTACACTTATTTCACAAATGGTTCCCGTTCCGATTTTCGGAGTAAAAGCTCGGACAGACAAAGGGCTTCACGTTGTTGTCCTTTCCAGTTCCTTTCCTCAAAATCGGTTCTCACTTTGGTAGCACACATCCATCCATATATACGAAACACATAAACAAAAACCAAAGTAACATCATAAACCATTTAACGCTCCGAGCCTTCGTTTATTCTTTTTTCGCTGATCAAGCGCTTTAGATATCCTCTCTCTGATGAATTATTGACGACTGAATACCTGAAACTAAAACGCAATACATCAGGCAAAATATGAAGGAATATGTATGATATGGAATATGTATGACAAATGCAGATACACACTTACAAGATAGGCTCTCTCGTTGTTCCTCTTTTATTCTCTTGCTCTCGAGAGAGCATAAACAGTGCAACAAACACTACTGTATTTGCATCACAAACACAGAAATATTTGAGTCGCAAACACATATCTTATAACATATTCATCATTGTGTCTCAAACATGTAATATTGAATAGCAAACACAATGTGTTTTGACACAAGTATATTGTAACGGGTCCGCCAAATAAGTTTTTTTTTTGAAAATGCTATAAAAAAAAACTACTGAATATTTTCTAAAATTTCTTTTCTTATTTGAAAGTACAATCCTTCCGGTTAATAATGGAAAATAATTTTATGCATTAGCCTAAACGATCGGTCCAATTTTTAAGCACATTATCGATTGGGTGCAGCTGTATTTCACCAATGGCTTCACGAATATTGTCCTTTAAAGCGTCAATTGTCTCTGACTCGTCGGCGTAACACTTACCTTTGAGGGCACCCCACAAATAATAGTCCAACGGCGTCAAATCGTAGCTCCGAGGTGGCCAAACGACATCAGCTCTGCGGCTGATAATGCGATCTTCAAAAACAGGGCGCAAAACATCGAGTGTAGCTTCGGCTGTGTGGCACGTAGCGCCGTCCTGTTGAAACAAAATGTTGCCAATATCCTCCTCTTCAATTTTTGTGAACAAAAATTCGTTCAACATGGCCCGATAACGATCGCCATTGACTGTAACGGCCATTCCTTGCTTATTTTCGAAGAAAAATGGCCCAATTATGCCTCTGGACCAAAATCCGCACCAAACAGTGACTCGCTTTGGGTGCATCGGCTTTTCAATGTATGCGTGCGGGTTTTCTGTGCCCCAAATGCGACAATTTTGCTTGTTTACATACCCGCCAAGATCAAAATGAGCTTCATCTGAAAAGATAATTTTTTTTGGAAAAATCGGCATCTGCAACGTTACCATGATTTTCAAAGTAATGTCGCAATATTTCCCAGCGTTGTTCAAGCGTATACTCAACCATATTCGTTCGTAGTGCAATGGTTAGTGCGCGCGGCTCTTGTACATGAGAACATGGGTTCGATCCCTGCTCAGACCACCTTACATTTCTTTCGACGACGGTCACCTCGCTTTTTGATGGCGATACTATCGAGTATTTAGCCATGAAAAAGCTTCTCAAAATACAGTTGGGAACCGGTGTAAAACTGTAGGTCTCAATCAGTGAGTGTAAAACTAGAAAGCGCACAGCTCACTGATTGTGAGAAGCTCTCCCCAATCCCTTCATGGGATGTTATGGGACACCATGATTGTTTGTTTGGAATTGAATTTAATGTTAGTCATGATAACGCCCGGCTCACGCGTGACATGACTAATTGCTACCTCATCCGCCACAATCTCCGGATTTATAACCCAGTGACAATTTTCTATTCCCAAACCTGAATAATGGCTCGGCGGTAAGAGTTTTTGGTCGTCACTGAAACAAACGAATATTGTGAGGACTTGAGAAAAACTATTATTTGGAAGGAATAACAAAATTAATAAAACGTGTTTTGTCGTTTTACTTCAAATAGTCACGGAATTGTCGAACTGCCTGGTATATAAAGAAGTACCCATTTCAGTGGTATTTATTTTCAATTCGTACAAGGAACGAAAATAACCTTTAAAATTTGAAATAGACCATTGGACCTAACTTCTCATAATCATTCAGCATTACATTTTTAGGGTCACTGATTTGGACCTGACTTGTACACCGATCCTGAAGGGCTTTTGAGAAGTGTTAATAGTTTTAAAATCTAAGCTAAGATGACAGATTCTTCGACGGTTATATAAAATGTAGGTGCTGATTTGCACAACGACGATTATTTTTGATGTGTTAACATCTATAGTCGCGGATAGGGACTTAACTCACAAGGTGTACACATCCAAACACAGTTTGTCCGACAGCGATCACAGATTGTTTGGCGTTAAACTCCTCCGAAACGGCAGGACCGATTTGTATGAAATTTTGTGTGCATATCGGGTAGATTTCAGAATCGGGCATCATCTATTTTTCATACCCCTAAATGATAAGGGTGACTCACCCCTATATAGAACACAAATTTGTCCGATTGCGAAACACAGATTGTCAGACTGCGAAAAGAAGCACACACTGATGTAGCAGCAGCGAATAGTTGTCTTGCATGGGGCGGAGCACTCTCAGAGCAAAGAGAATAATGACATAGTTATACGTATATAAAAATGAGATAGAAAGAGAACAACGAAAATTGTGTGAACTTGTGTAGCGTATGTGCGAACATAATAATGTATGTTTGTTCATGTGCCTGCTGCTTTGCATTGTCTTTTTTTTTTGTAAGAATAAAACAAAAAGTATTGAGCAAGAAAAGAATGACACATGTGCTTGCACTGACTGGTCTTTAAATAATTTTAAGTATTAATATTATTTCAAATGAAACGTCATCATATGATTGAACGCTGTTTTTTATTTTCTAATGTAACATTTACTAATGTGTTCATAGAAGTCGAACAGGTACTGTGTAACAAAAAGGTGGCAACACATCGCCCGTGAGTTCGAAACTCATTGGATTTTTCCAATAATTGCCACGGTTGACCGGCGTATTTTTGACATTTGACTACATTATTCTGACTACTTCCATAAATTGAGTTGATTTTAGGATACATTTTACCAGAGTAATGACCTAGTTATTCCCTGTTGACGGAAGCTAAGGCAACTGTCATTTGACTGACTTTGTGTCTGTTCGCAGATGAGAGTGTTTTGTAAATAAGTAAACGACGTCAAATTTGTACTGTATAGTTTTGAATGAAATTAACATTTTCGTTTGACTAGAAATGCCAAGATCTGTAAATAGGACCAGGCTGTAAATAGTTTTCTCTATCAAATTATACACTCAAATTGTCTGCGTTTTACGGCCTATATTTTTTCCATTCATTTTCCAAAAATCATATTTCCCACTCAAAATGTCACATACAATTTTAAGATATCGAAAGAGCAACAAAAAAAGAGATCACGTCATTACAACAAATACAATAATGACAACATAAATCTACCGCTCAACCGGTGCACAGTGGTAGAGAAGAACTGTTGTTATACAAATAAATGATTAGTCTCGTGCAACTGTATTATTTCGTAGATTTCACTGTCTTCAGGTTCTCTTGAAGTAGACCATTTCATCGAGTTCGAGCAGAGGGTTTCTATGTCACAACTGATCGAAAAGGTACTAGGGAAATGATGTAGAAGGAGATACCAAAGAAGACATAGAGATTAAAGACAATGCAGCAATCGAAGTTTAAATAGTGTTTGATTGACACTAATCACAGCTAAATTAAGTTTATGTTGTTTGCATCGAACGAAAATACGCATTCCCTTTAGACTTGGGTAGTTCATAAGTAAATAGTTCCTTTAGGGCGACCAGACACCACCCCCATATACAGAATGCACATGTTAGATAGCACGAGTGTGTTCGTGTTTGTTATGACCGGGCACCTTAAATGAACGAGTTCGAGAACTAGTGAACGAGTTCGACACAAGTCTAATTCCCTTTCATTTCAGTCCGTATTATGTCCAACCAAAAAGTAAATTACAATATCCATTTGCCAGCTATTTTATTGCATATTTAGACTAATCATGTCTAGTTTCCACCGCTGGGTGAAAATATACGTGTTTTATTTTTAAATTCAACCGTGCACTTTATTGGAACACCCTTTAAATTAATTTTTGACTTCTTTGCTACCACTTTGTTTTTGTTGCTTTAAATGCAGTGCTGTGGAGTCGGAGTCTGGGATATTTGCCTGGAGTGGGAGTCGCAGTTGGAGTCGTACAAATTTGTGTTTTCTTTAAAATCTGAAGTTTTCGACCAAAAATATTTTTTTCACCCGTTTTTATATAATTTTCATTTCTTTTTTTAAACAGTAACCGGTTCTTCGTTTGCCGTGAATTAAATGAAAGACTTCATGTTTCTCGCGCGATAGTCATAAGAAGTCGTTACTAACCGAACATCTTTATCAGAGGCCAAAAACAACGGGATAATTATTTAAAAAACGATATCGAATTCATTGTCGTTTGGTCGGTAATGAAGTTGTATATACGCATGTGTTTTAAATGGTCAATGATCAGTATTATCGACACAACCATATTGATTTGACGATTATCGTTATACATAATTAGGCCCTTGGAATCGGAGTGGAGTCGAGGCTTTCAAAGTACTGCACACAGAGTCCTTTCATTTTGGCTCCACTGCCTCTGTTTAAATGTTCGTGTTCGCGGCCCCTGTAACATTATGCAGGAACCACCATGTATATGTTTGGAACATCCATACACTTACGTGCAAGCGTTATTCTCATGAACTGAAGATCTGCTGGTTTTCTTTATTTATTTTGTTGTTGCTTTATTTGTTACCTGACACGTTTTAGTTTTCAGCAGTTTTCAACAAATAAAGCCATATTTGGATCACAAAAACATATATTATAACATATTAATCATTGTGTCTACAACATGTAATATTGAGTAGCAAACACAATGTGTTTGGACACAAGTATACTATATTTGCGACGAGTTACAAACTCGTTATATTTGCATCCAAATGCCAAAAATTTCAGCGTGTAGACGATGTTGAAGGCGACCCTCTTGTACATGAGATCCCGGCTTCCGTCGCTGCTTTGACCACCTTACATTTTTTCGACGACGGCTACCTTGCTTAGTGATGGTGACACTAGCGAGTACTTAGCCATGAAAAAGCTTCTCAAAATACCGTTCTGAACCGGCGTAAAACTGTGGGTCCTAATCAGTGAGTATACAACTAGAAAGCGCACAGCTCACTGGTAGCTCAAATCAAATACCTTCATGGGATGTAATGGGACACCATTTATTATTCATATTTATGGATGAAGTTGAAGGCAGGAGAAAACACGACAAAACTTGTTTGGGAAATTTTTACTAAAATGGATATCAATTAGTTTAGCAGAGTTTTAGTTTTATTAGAGCCAAATTTTGCGATGTTAATACGGTTTTATATTTTTCGTGATTGATGTAAATTTTGAGAAAAGTTCATATTTTTCAACCAGTAAATGTCAATATCTTCTAAACCCTTCAATCGATTGACAAAAGTAAACTTAAATATAATAGGAAGTTTTGTTAGGACTGTTTTCTGATTTGGGTGGCCAAGATCTGCGACGTAACTCTCGATAAATATAACAAAAATTGTTTGTAATTTTTTGAAAAATCCCACAAGAATTTAAAAAAATTCTTAACCAAATCCTGTCATTTAAAAATGTTTTGAATTAATTTCCGTGTCTAGAAGACCAAACAACAATAAAAACGGCATAGTGACAGTTGTGGACTAGGGTGTCCCAAAAAATTTCTCTTTTTCGATTTTCATGGTTGCTCAAGCTTCATTGCAAAGCTTATAGGGAAAAGTATTATTGAGATTTTTTTCAGATTTTTCGGAAGATGTTTAGAAGTCGCACAAGTCGAATTTCCCCCAAAAATCTGGAATTCCGGACGTTTTTTGAATTTTACTTAAAACTCGATCAATAACCATGATTTTCTTAGTTTGTAAGTCAACACTTTTGAAGCTAAACGTCCAAACTTTTATTGTATATGCACAAACCACCAGTTTTGGAAATGATTTTTCTCAATAAGGTACCACGTATTAAATTTTTTTCGTAAATTTTGGATACATTTTGTAAGTAACGCTTTATAGCTTTTAAAATTTCTATGCAAATTTAAAAAACTGATGATGCACTCTAACAGACGGATAAATTCCAAGCAATTTTATAGGAACAAATTTTTAATTTGCTGTTACTGTTCCAGAGTTATACCAGTTTAAAGGCTTTTACCCATTGTAAAAATATTATAAACTGTTTGCCATTTTTGCATCGGATTTGCTTTAAATTTCTATGAAAATTTAAAACACTAATGTTGCACTTTAAAAGACCGACAAATGCCAAGTAATTTTGTAAAAAAAAATTTTGAATTTGCAGTTACTGTTCCAGAGTTATGCCATTTTAAAACTCTTTACACATTGTATGAAACTAATAATACTATAAACTACATATTTGCCAATTTTTCATCGAATTCGCTTTTTGCATGAATACAGTGTTCATGAAAAAATCTACATGCGCTAAGTAACGACAAAGAGTTACACGCAGAAAAAAACGGCCCAGAAACATATTGCAGGAAACATATATATGTTTGCAAGCAATCATATATATGGTTCCTGCAATATGTTGCCAGGGCCATGTTTTGCTACGTGTAATTCTTTGTCGTTACTTAGCGCATGTAGATTTTTTAAATAATACAATGTTTAAAGCAAATCCGATGAAAAAATACAAACAGTTTATAATATTATTAGGTTCATACAATGGGTAAAAGGCTTTAAAATGGTATAACTCTGGAACAGTATCAGCACAGTACAATTTTTTTTCAACAACATTGCTTGGAATTTATCCGTCTTTTAAAGTGCATCATTAGTTTTTTAAATTTTTATACAAATTTTAAGCCAATCCGAGGCAAAAATGGCAAACAGTTTATAATATTATTAGGTTCATGCAATGGGTAAAAGGCTTTAAAATGGTATAACTCTGGAAGAGTATCACTAAATTAAAAGTTTTTTTCAACAAAATTGCTTGGAATTTATCGGTCTTTTAAAGTTCATCATTAGTTTTTTAAATTTTTATAGGAATTTTAAAAGATATAAAGCGTTATTTAAAAAATTTACCAAAAATTTACGAAAAAAATTTAATACGTGGTACCTAATTAAGAAAAATCATTTCCAAAACTGGTGGTTTGTACATATGCAATAAAAGTTTGGACGTTTAGCATCAAAAATGTTGACTTGGTTGGTTGGTTGGTTGAAAAAGCTGCAAGACAGCACGCTGTCTAGCACACTTTGGCTAAAGGAGCCCATTGTGATACCTGCAGTTTCCTCCATAGCAACTATTGACTAGTCGTCTAGCCAATTTGCACTTTCAATAAATTCAACTATAAGACCTACAGGATATTCCTGTGCGGTGTTAACTAAATGTGTTCCGAATATCCTACTTCTCAGTCCTGCCAGAGCAGGGCAATCCAAGAGAAGGTGTTTCGTCGTTTCCTGATCCTCTTCCTTGCAGCATCTACAAAGAGCGGAGTTTCTATGCCCCAATCTCAGGGCGTGTTTTCCTACAAGACAATATCACGTAAGTGTTCCTATCATTGTGGATAACCTGCCTCTCGGCAAGTTAAGTAGTTGCCTAGTCCTCTTCCTATCCACCTGTGGCCACAGGACCCTGGCTTGTTTGCAAGTTGAAGTAAGTCTCCACTTGTCCTTGAACATATTACCAGCCCACTGTCTGATCTGCAAACGCCAGGTAGAGATTGGCATACTAACACCTTCTTTTGCCGAAAGAACCTGTGCCGTAGTGCCCTGTCTAGCTAACGCATCAGCTAAGCAATTGCCTGGAATGTCACTGTGTCCCAGGACCCAGATGAGCCTGATGTCAAAATACTCTGCCATCACCCTAAGTGATGAGTGGCATTCTTTCACCGTCAGGGACGTAGCAAATATGGCTTCCAGGGATTTTATGGCATCCTGGCTGTCTGTGTAGATACATATTCTCCGGAGGGTTGTGACACTACTTTTCAGTACTTCAGCAACCTCCAGTATATCCAGTATATAATGCACTACAGTGATCAGGCAGCTTGAAGGAGATATTTACATTTAGGTCCGGTGAATGGACCTCATGGCCTACTTGCTCGTCCAACTTTGATCCATCTGTGAAAAATCTGATACTACTGGTATCCCCTTCCAATGACTTTTCCCCGGTATTCCTGTTCGGAATAGAAGTCCTTAGATTTGTCGCTGGTAGGAGGTAGGGGATACTTACTTTACTTTTATTGACTATATTACAACCTCATGAGGTCAGATGTCTTACACATATTAATTAAACAAATTTCAACATATTCTTCCAACTGGCTCTATCCTTCGCCTTTTCTCGCCAGTTGGTAACACCAAGGATACGGAGGGATTCTTCTGCTTGGTCTTCAAAGCGGAGTCTTGGTCGTCCTCTTTCCTGCTTCCATCGGGTACGTTATCAAAAATCTTTCGCGCTGGCTCATCTTCATCCATTCTGATAACATGGACTAGCCAACGCAATTGGCCCACTTTGATCCGTCTAGCTATGTCCACGTCAGAATAGAGATTATATAGCTCTGCGTTCCAGCGACGTCGGTACTCGCCGTTTTCCCTAACAAAACCATATATTTTACGGAGAATTTTTCTCTCGAAAACTCCCAGGTGTTTTTCATCCGGTTACGATATGACCCAAGTTTCGGAGCCATATGTCAAGACAGGTAAAATGAGAGTCTGATATAGCTGGACTTTTGTCCGTCGAGAGAGGGCTTTGTTCCTAAACTGCTTGCTGAGCCCGAAATAACATCTATTTGCAACCACAATTCTCCTATCTATCTCCAGGCTGACGTTGTTGTCCTTGTTCACGGCGGATCCAAGGTAGACAAATTCATCTACCACTTCAAATTTAAATCGTTTGTTAACCTTCACGTGCGGACCAAGTCGAGAGGTTTCTCGAGTCGTTGACACCATAAATTTTGTCTTGCCCTCATTAACAGCAAGACCCACCTTCGCTGATTCCTTTCCGATTCTTGAAAATACTGCAGTAACCTCTCGCAAATTTCGCCCAATGATGTCTATATCGTCAGCATACGCCAACAACATACGGCTTTTCGTTTTAATGGTGTTGTTCGTATTTTCTGCAGCCCTTCTCATTATTATCTCCATTAAGATGTTGAAGAGATTGCACGAAAGTGTGTCGCTTTGCCTAAGTCCTCGCTTGGTTCAGAATAGTTCAGTGAGGTCTTTCCCCACTTTCACTGCTGATTTGGTGTTGGTCAGCGTCATTCTACAGAGGCGAATCAGTTTTGCCGGAATACCAGTCTATACTATCTTCCACTATCATCACCTCCTGATCTTCAGTGGAAGAATCTGAGTGGAGTAGTGCTGAAAAGTGGTCTCTCCACATTTTGAGCACACACTGCTTCTCAGTCACCAGAATCCCATTCTCGTCCTTGCAGGAGGAGGGCAGCCCATTATTAGGCCCGTTGGTCGAACTTCTTACTCTGGAAAAACTTTCGGGATTCACCATTCATCCTGCACATTTCGGTTCTTTCACTCTCTCTCTGCTCCCACTGTCATTTTTTCGCCTAACTAGTTGGTTTTCCTCCCTTCTCAGCTTCTTGTACCGCTCATTCGCAGCACGCGTTGTAACTGACTGTTTCGTTGCCATACGTGCAGCGTCTTTTTAATCAGTTGCAATGCGACATTATTCGTCGTATCATGGCTTATCCTTCTGCGGTTTTTGATAGCCAAGTTCAGTCATTGCAGCGATTTCCAAAGAATGGGAGATGTGCTTCCACTGCGCATCTGGGTCATCGGTAGAGGTGGTATTCTGATCTAGCAGGAGAGAGAGTTTCTGTCGATAGGACATTGATATCTCCGATATTTGTAGCTTGCCAATATCCAGCTTTTCCTGTGTTCGGCTTCGTACGTTTTTCGCCCTGCTCAATCTCGTGCGAACATTAGCAGCCACCAGGTAATGATCCGAGTCGATATTGGCACCTCGAATCACACGTACATCCATTACACTAGAAGAGTGCCTGCCATCTATTACCAAGTGATCAATCTGGTTCTTCGTCCGTTGATCAGAAGATATCCAGGTCGCCTTATGAATGTCCTTATGCTGGAATCGTGTGCTACTAACTACCATGTTCTTTGCAGCGGCGAAGTCTATGAGTCTTATTCCATTATCGGAGGTAGTATCATGGAGACTGTGATTACCGATGGTTGGTCGAAAGACACTTTCCTTTCCTAATTTGGCATTAAAATCGCCTAGAATAATCTTAATGTCGTGATCAGGGCAGCATTCACATACTTCCTCCAGGCTCTCGTAAAATGTTTCCTTGACCTCATCATCTTTATCCTCTGTCGGTGCGTGCACACAAATTAACGAGATGTTGAAATATTTCGCTTTGATGCGAATTGTGGCTATGCGGTCACTCACTGGGTTGAACCTTGAAACTAGGTGTCGCAGTCTCTTGCCTACTATAAATCCGCGCCCAAATTCGTGCTTACACTCATGGCAGATGTAGTAAATATCGAAGTTTTTCTTTCTGGTGCAACCATATCCTGTCCATCGCATTTCCTGTATCGCTGTGATGTCAGCTTTATATTTTCCGAGGACATCCGCCAGTTGGAAAGTGGCAACAGTCCTGTATAACATTCGAACATTCCAGGTACATATCCTTAAATCATGGTCCTTATAACGTTTGCGAGGGTCGTCAACCGTTTGGGGGTTTCTTTGCTCATTATATTTTCTGTGTATTTTCATTGCCAATATAACGGTGGCGGGAGGCAAACTCAGCCCACCGTGGTTTGCATTTTACCTACTGCCAGGATGATTATGTTTCAGCCGCCCATTATGGATCAGACGCTGACCAGAATGCAGTGTGTCGAAACTGGATTTTAGTTTCTTCAATTTTGATGCAGTAGTCCGTTTTTACGGGAATAGAGTTGATCCAGTGTAGTAATTCGATGTGTCCGGAATGCCGCGATATCAAAACGCCACAATCTCTGATTCTCACCAGGGATGTAGCGGCTGTCAATTCGGCCATGATATCAGGAGTACAGATGTTCAGGATAGCACTAAGTGCAGTACCTGACGTCGTGCCCATTGCCCCACTAACGCTAACCAGTGCTGATCTTTGAATTTTCATCAAGGAATTCAGAATATATTTCTTTTGGAGGGATCTCCACCAAACTA
Organism: Phaonia tiefii; assembly: GCA_963931995.1. Lineage (NCBI taxonomy): Eukaryota > Metazoa > Arthropoda > Insecta > Diptera > Muscidae > Phaonia > Phaonia tiefii. The sequence continues at coordinate 66,483,785 of OZ008369.1, forward strand.
CGATGCCATAGAGAAGTATTGGTATAAGTATACATGTTGACTTACTAAACTGACCGAGTTTTAAGTAAAATTCGAAAAATGAGCCGATTTTTGGGGGAAATTCGACTTGCGCGACCTATAAACTACTTCCGAAAAATCTGAAAAAATCTCAAAAATACTTTACCCTATAAGCTTTCACATAAATCTTGAGCAAAAGTAAATTTTTATTGATTGGACACCCTATTGTGGACGTGTGCAATTTATTGCATTACTTTCGTACTATCTATGCAAATTGTTTGATCTTTGGAAACCACTGTGCTACGGAAATCATCACAAACGTCAACAATAATCCATATATTATAAAATGCTACTGACTATAGAACAAAAGAAAAAGACACTCACTCGCATGGCTCTATAAGACACTCGAAAATGGAACAGATGCAAAAAGAGACCAAAAACTTAACAGCAACCAGAAGAAAGTCACCCAAAATGAAAACTTTCTGTTTCGCCAACAGGAAGATTCCACTGAGGAAACTTTCAGTGAAATTAGTCTATTTTTGAGAGCGGTCCAGCGTGGTACTATACGAAACGAACAAAAACGAGGCGATATATTAAACGCGACATCCGACCACATCGTCAAACAAACAGACGGACGGCCCCCTAACTCTGTTAACCAAAAAAAAAACGCATTGTGTCAACCTACATAGTAAAACGCGCGCGCGTGTTTTATGTTTGTCTACCCAAAATTTCACGACAATAATTAAGTGAAAATTCAAATTACAAGTAAAATATTTGAGACCAGGGAATTTGTGTTACAACCACTCAACATCCCCAAAATTAAAAATATTTTAAATAGAAACAACAAAAAAACCCCCATGTTTTTGTGTCCCCACAAAAGATTTCGCTGTCGTGTCTGAAGTTCAGAATAATTACAAATCTCGTAAAAAGAAGCACAAAAATAAACTCGTATTTCACTTTAACAAGTCAAAAATATACGCCGTGTTACTCTGTGGCGTAATGATTTTGTGAAATAATTTCAAATAAATATTATTATTGGCACCCAGCCCACAGTGTGTCCAGTGCATAATTGCCAAGAAGACCAAAAAAGCGGAAAGCGAGAGATATAGCAACTCATTAAAACTACACCTTCGAACACACAGAAGTAATTGACAAACGCGTGACGGTCGTGCGATTGTAAATCGTTCATAATGTTTGCAAGATTTCGTAATTTATTTTCAAAAAACAAATCCGAAATGAATGGGGGGGACAAGCCAGAACCAAATTCGGAAGCGGTAACGGTTACGGTTACGGACAACGCGAACGGGTTAAGTGAACAAAATGTTGCATACGTGAGTTCTGCACATCAATCTAAACTTGAGGGGTTAAGCCTCTTAAAAAGTTTAGTTGAAACAGAGCAACAAATTTCGAAAGCGGGTGGAAATTCTTACGAAACGGCAGCAAATGGTTCTGTGCCCTCGCTAACTCAAGCAGTGGAAGAGTTGTTAAATAAGAAGTTACCAAGTGAAAATGGTAGTCAGCCTGGAAACATTGTAAAAAATTCTGAAGAATTGTCTCAAGAAAATGCAAATAATTCCGGTGGAAATAATGATCAACACATAAACTCTATTCCATTGGATTCGGAGAAGGTTTTAAATGAAATGGAAAACATAGTCAGTACAACACAGGAACAAATATCTAAAGTTCAACCGCAAAACTCTAACAAAATGGAATTTCAAATAAACGAATCCGGTTCGGTTCCCAACAATTCAAACGAAACTACTCAAAATAACCGGGAAATAATTCAAAACATTACTCCCACATCATCACAATCAAATAGCAATGATAACGAAAACGATTCCATTCATGTTAATAATCCTTATACAACTTTACAATCAAATACTAACAAAACCGAAACTGTACCGGAAACGGAGCTTAAATCACACGAACAGGGTTCAGTTTGCAAAGAACTGACACCCACAAGTTTACCGTCAAACATTAATGAAACTGCAACTGTGCCAAAATCTGAAACAGAATCGGATTCAGTAACCGATCTACTCAAAAAAATGAGAACCGAAGTAATTACTCTTAACTATTTGACCAAAGAAACGTCACCGCTATCTCTCGACCCACAGGTCACAGATAATTCAAAGACTCAACTAGAGTCAAATGTCGAGACTCCAAAAACATCTCTTATAAATTCATGGGTTCAAGAAAATAATGTCAATTTTACACCGCCCACACCTTATCCTCTTTTGCCAACTGAATCCGCCACTAAACTTGATACTCATTCTAGCATTGTCGTAGAAGATTTGCCATCAGAGGTTACGACACCTAGTCCCACGGTGGATGGATCCGTCTCAGGTAGCAGCAGTAATACCAGCACAATGGATACCACCACGTCCACTCGTTTAGCAGTTGATCCCACGAAAATTGTGGTGAATCCCATAGGGGACAATGGATTGGCTTGTAACGCTATTAACGGTAAATTGACTGATATTGCCGAGGTCGCAGAGTCATTGGACACGGTGATACGGGATATTCAAGAGAATTCTCAAAGTGTAGAAGTCGAATCGAATCCCAGTCCAAGGGATAAGAAAATGGGAACGCTAAGAAGTACAAGTAGTGAGGTAAGTTTCGAAAAATTGCAATTGATGTGGCTATTACACCATGCCCAATTGAAATTTAAAAAATGTCAATTTAATTTTAAAAAATATTAATTGAAATTTGAAAATTGTATTTGAATTTTAAAATACATCAATTGGAATTTAAAATTTCTATTTGTAATACATCAATTGAAATTCAAAAGACATCAATTTAAATTTAAAAGACATCAATTGGAATTTAAAAGACATCAATGGAAATTTAAAAGATCAATTAAAATATATTGTTCGTCAATTGAAATTTAAAAATTGTTATAAAATTGAATTAAAATCGTATTGAATTTTTAAATTTCAATTGATATCTTTTAATTGCAATAGATCTCTTTTAACATTCAATTGATGTGTTTCATATTTTAAGTGATGTGTTTTAAATTTCAATTAATATAATTTAAATATCATTGCATGTGTTTTAATTTTCAACTAATGTATTTTAAATTTCAATTGATGTATTTTAAATTTCAGTTGATGTGTCTTAATTTTCAATTAATATATATTTTTCTAATATCAATTGTTGTCTTTTAAACTTCAATTAATATTTTTTAAATTTCAATTAAAATATTTTAAATTTCAAATAGAATATTTGTATTCCAATTGCTTTATTTTAAACTCCAAATATAATTTTTAAATTTCCATTGATTGTTTTTTAAATTTCATTTGAAAATGATCTAGATTATTTGATTATGTGATTTTACGTATATGTGATAATTTTACAATGCGATTATATGATTATTTGATTAATTGATCGGTTGATTATTTAATTAGTTGATTACTTTATTATTTGAAGGTTTGATGATGTGATTAATTGATTGCTTGATTATTTAATTCTTTGAGGACTTTATGATTTCATTTTTGAATATGTTGGCATTTGATTACACTGTGAAACAAAATGAAACTTTTTCGAAAATATCAAGGTTCTGACAAAGGATTCTGGTAGAGGGGGTACAAAATATAAAATCTACGTGTGTCGGCGTTTTGAAAGTTTATATCTGAATTTTTTAAGGGGTGTGGTGAAATTTTGAAATTTTCATCCTTTTGCACATTCTTATGATGAATCGGAATGGAAAACCATGATATCCTTACATTTTAGCTATAGCATGTGTTCAGCAATTTGATGTAAAAATTTACGAGAAACATTTTTGTGGAATACCTTAACCCTCTACCACCTCAATACATGGATCTTTTTGTTCTTTTTGTGGAAAAGGATAAAAAATACTCCAAAATTATGGGAGTAACGTGTTAAAATGTACTATAAAAATATTCCTAATAAAGTTCCACCATAAGTTTCTTAACACACTAAAGCTGAAAACCCAACTTGAATGTCAATAATAAGTCAGAACTGAATATCCATTTAAGTGTTAATTTCGCACTTATTCCGAGTTGTCGCTAAAATGTCCCACAAAGCTGAATTTTAGGGGGTTGGTGTGTATTGAAAAAATATTCTACATAAAATTTCACTATAAGTCACCGAACAAAAGAAAGCTGTAGATATAATATTTATAAATAAAAGATCAGTATTAATTTGGGTATTTAAGCAAGAATTTATTTATTACTTTTTAGCTCTTGGAAATTCTCTGTCGTTGTCAATGGCGGTCGGTGGTGCACTGGTTAGTGTGAGCACACGAGATCATGGGTTCGATCCCTGGTCTGACCATCTTAAATTTCTTTCGGCGGCGGTCACCTCGCATAGTGACGGCGAGACTATCGAGTACTTAGCCATGAAAAAGCCTCTCAAAATACCGTTCGGAATCGGTCTAAAACTGTAGATCCCAATCAGTGAGTTTAAAACTATAAAGCGCACAGCTCACTGGTTGTGAGAAGCTCTCCCCAATTGCTTCATGGAATGAAATGGGAAACCATGTCCAGCATATGTCAGCTCTTCCCTTTATAACGTTCTTCTTTCATGAAATCGTTCTCCATGGTGCTCAAAATAATCCATATGAGAATTCAAACCAGTACAGAAATTTCAGTCTAGTGAACCGACTTAATCATACCCTCAGCCGAAGTCATCCATCGCGACCTAGTTCTATTGAATATTGGCAAATGGGTCAATATTCCATAGCAGAGTGGCATTGCACTAAATATTATTCAATACCCAACTAAATTACGATCCTAAGTGATTATGGGGAGTCATCGTGACTACAAGCCAATTGCTCGCCCAATATTTATATAGAAGGTGAAAAAAAGGCCATGGCGAGGTTTCTAATTAGTTACTACGCAGTACCTTTTGACAAAATATTGATCTGTACCAAATTTTGTTAAGATCGGTTGTGGTATACGGGAGATATCGAGTCGGCCAGCCGGAAGGACGCACAACTTTTGTATGGGAGGTACGAAAATGGGCGTGGACAGTAGCTAATCTTTAAGTTTTAGGGAAAGATTGCCGAGTACCGAATTTCATTACGATCGCTTGTAGTCTACGAGAGTTATCGTGTCAATCAAACTCGGTTTTGCGAGAGTTATCCTGCCGAACAACCAACCGGCTGCACAACTTATCTTGGATGACGTGGCAAAATCATCCTTGCCTTAAACGGTGACTGGCATTTGATAACACGAAATCTATAACCTCATTTCATTAAGATGGGAAGTGTTTCGCGCGACTTATCTCATTGACAACCCGAACGACCACCAAGCTTTTGTATGGGAGGTACCAGAATGGGCGTGGCACAACGTTTCATTTTCCATTGAATAGTGGCATTTGACTTAATTTTGTCTAGTAGCAAATTGCATAAAGATTAGTTCGGTTTTGCGGGAGTTATTTTGCCGAACAATTAGCCGGCCGAACAACTTATGGATGGGAGGCACCAACGTGTTCGTGGCAAAATCACCCTTGTCTTCTTGTGACTCGCGTTTGATGACATGAAACCTATAATGTAATTTCATTAAGATCGGATGTGTTTCACGCGACTTATCGCATTGACAACCCGAACGACCATCAAGCTTTTGCATGGGAGGTACCAGAATGGGCGTGGCGACTACACCCATTATTTTCAATTAAGTAGATATTTACAGATTATTAACCAATGTTTGAGTTGAACGTAATCACATCTACCAGAAAAAGATTTTAGAAGAAACAAGATTTCGTACTAAATGAGTCGATTTGTATGGGAGGTACCAGAAGGGGCGTTGCAACAACGCACATTTTCAATCCCAAACTAAGCTTGAACAAATAATAGTCCCAACAAAATTTCGATCGATAAAGATTTTCGGCAGTTATCGTGTTGACCAGCCAACCAGCCAGACAGGCAGATAGGCGGACATGGCTCAATCGTCTTGAAAAGTCCCAAATCGTATTTCGTCCAAAGATACTGAGGGTCTAATATGGCTCCTTCTATGCGTTTCAATTTTTTCCGTATTACAGTCGGGAAACGATTTTTGCCTAACATGTTGTCAATAACTTCCTTAATAACGGGTTTTTCAACGGAGACGCTACAAAAGTAAATCGATAGGGACAGCAAACGACGCCATATTTTTTCCCGCTCTTTTGACACTTCATCATTGAAAGATATACGAGCCAACAACGAGTCGAAATTATTAAAATTTACTACCGAAATTTGGAGTCAGTGGCCTCAACTTTAAGAGCGCTACGTCCAATTTATGGCCGTCATAATCGTCCTACCAGATCAACAATTGAGTGTCTAGTGGAAAAATTTGAATCCACAGGCACAGTACAAAATGTTCCCGTGCCAGTGAGACAAAGAAGTGCCCGTAGTGTGGAGAATATTGCTGCCGCTGAGGCTTCAGTTCAAGAAAGCCCAAATATGTCTCTCACACGTCGTTCTCAAGCGTTGGACATCTCTGTGACGTCGTTGTGGCGAATTTTGCGACAAGATCTTGGCCTACATCCTTACAAGATCAAAGTGACGCAAGAACTGAAGCCGCTTGACCACCATAAGCGTCGTATGTTCGTGAATTGGGCTGAGCAATAACTTGAAAATTATTCGGATTTTCATCGGAAAATCATCTTCAGCGGTGAGGCTCATTTCTGGCTGAATGGCTTCGTCAATAAGCAAAATATCCATGAGTCATCACTGCATCCCGAAAAGACACTGAATTTGAGCAAATACTCTCACCAAACGAACTTGCCGCATAGAGAAGTAACGGGTTTTTCAATAAATGAAACAAAACCGGTTTTAGATACCAATGAAATTCTTTATTCCTGTGAAAGTACGTTCGATGCCATTATGAATGGAACTCGATTTCTTTTGCATGGCCACCACGGGCACGCTTGCAGAAGTCCAGACGCTGAACCCAATTTTCGACGGTTTTCAAGCATAAATCGGCCGATACAGCTGCAATTTCACGTTCGATATTCGTACGAAGTTCATCAATCGTCGCTGGCTTGATGGCATAGACCATAGACTTGACGTAGCCCCACAGGAAATAATCTAACGGCGTCAAATCGCACGACCGAGGCAGCCAATCGACTGGGCCATTTCGTGACAGAACACGTTCACCAAACTTGGTTTCCAATAAATTGATTGTGGCATTCGCTGTGTGGCTTGTGGCGTCGTCCTGTTGGAACCACATGTCCTCCAAGTCCATATTATCCAATTGGGGCTAAAAATATTCGGTTATCATTGAACGGTAGCGATTCGCATTCACAGTAATGTGCCGGTCTTGATCATCACGGAAGAAGTACGGCCCAACGACGCCGCCGGCCCATAAACCGCACCAAACCGTAATTTTTTCGGGATGCAATGATGACTCATGGATTACGTGTAGATTGCTGTCTGACCAATAACGCATATTTTGCTTATTGACGAAGCCATTCAGCCAGAAATTATGACGACCATAAATTGGACGTAGCGCTCTTAAAGTTGAGGCCACTGACTCCAAATTTCGGTAGTAAATTTTAATAATTTCGACTCGTTGTTGGCGCGTATATCTATCCATGATGAAATGGCAAACCTTACTGAAGAGAAATGTCAAAAGAGCGGGAAAAAATATGGCGTCGTTTGCTGTCCCTATCGATTTACTTTTGTAGCGTCTCTGTTGAAAACCCGTTATAAAGATACGCCAGTCTTCGGGGTTATATTCGATGTTCATTTCCGCCATTAAGCGTTGTTCAATATCGTTGCAATTAGAAAACTTGATGGATTCGTTAACTGAAAAGTGGGCCAGAAAAATGCCTTGGCGTTTACGAAAACAAGTAACATTAACCGCAGGTTCAAGCAGATGAAGAATTTTTTAGTCAGCAGATAATATTTCTGTTTTCTTTTTAGAAAGACCCAGCTTCCGTGCCAATTCATTTAAAAGCTCTTGCAACATTTATATTAGGCTTGGGGCTGCATCATTTCCTGAGTAAACACTGCCCATGGCTTCTGTTCCAACGCATATAGTGTCATCAAGATATTGACTAGGATTTCCAGGATGTAGCTCAAGTGGTGGAAGTTCATCAGAATGTGTTGTGCCTCTGTTTTAAATAACTTAATTTTCGAACAAACCGAAAACCGGTTATTTGACGTCGGTTAACCGGGTTTTACTTAATTTGTGTTCATAACCTTAAATAAATTTTTTTTATCAAACCAACACTTAGAACACTATCAAACCAACACTTAGAAAACTATAAATGCAGTGCATTGTGTCGGCGAAGGAAAATTGTGGAAGTGGAGGGTGGAAAGAGGGAGTAGGGGCTGTTGAAATTTGCCTTGAATCTTTGTATGTCACAATTGGTGGGAAATATACTAGCCGGAAGTTCTTTCCACATACGGATTGTACGGCTGAAGAACGAATTTTCGCTATAGTGTGTAGGGCGGTCAACCGGCCACTCGATAAAAAAAGGGAGGCAATAGAGTTGGATACCCTACTGTCCCTTATCAACACCGTCGTTCTCCTCTGGACACGTCGAGAAGCACCAAAGATGCCCTAGGAGCACCTGCCCATATATTCCATCTTTGGCCTGATGTAGGTGGTGTAGATATTGAGAATATCAGATGGAGGGATGTATTCCTTGCACCGCTTTAAAAAGCCCAGCCACTTGAATGCATATTTCGACACTTTAAATACATGTTTTGCCCAACGGACCTCACATTGTATTTTCAAGCCCAGAACATCAACACCGTCTGATTCATCAATATCCACACCGTCCATAGACAATGACTACACACCTGGGTTAGCAATCCGCTTATGCGACAACAAACAACACTGGGTCTTACGCGCAATCTCTTGAAGACTTGGCCTACGGTCGAATGAATAAGAATGACAGAGATTATACTGTCATCCGCAGAAGAGTAGATTGGATTCACAGTCTGACCAAGGAGATCGTCAATGAAAATACACCTGCAGTCAATTTATGCTCGTCGGGTGAAACCCCATCTACAACAACTCGTATAGTGCGATCTCTGAGAAAACTCGATATAAATCGAGTGAAGTTATCACCGACACCAAAAGCAGCGAGCTTTGACAAGACCATACTCTGTCAAAGGCCTTGGAAATATCAAGAGGCACTACCTTACTCTCACCAAGCCGGTAGATGGATCGACTCCACTGTTCCGAAAGTAACGCCATCAGGTCTCTAGTAGATATCATTCTACGGAAGCCATACTGCCGATCGTTAAGAAGGTCATTGGACTCAAGATATTTCACTAGATGGTGGTTAACCATGCTCTCCATAACCTTCGAGAGCGCAGAACAAATTGCAATTGGGCGGTAATTTGCAGGGTTACTTGCATCACCTTTTTTAGGGACTGGGTGGACATTAGCAACCTTCCAACGCGCCGAGTAGACTCCCGCACGGTATGCAAGGTTGAAAAGGTTGCGCAGTGGACGTGCCAGCGTCGAAGAACAGCTACTCAAAACCAGTGCATATATGCCGTCCGGGCCCAGGAATTTATTTACGATGAAAAAATATATTGGGCATGGAACAAGATACGTAATTGATCACGGGGAGTGGTTGATTGCTATCCGGCAAGAAAGAGTTCCTTGCAAACATTTCAGCCAGGATGTTAGCTTTATCAGCCGATTCAGTGAATGGTATGTCAATCTTTAAGAAGAGTTGGGATAGAGGAAGAACTATCCGTTATTTTTCTTGCAAATGACCAAAAGCTCTTACTTCCACTAGGGAAAGAAAGGACTTTAGCACGAATACGCTGTTCGTGAAGAAACTTTTCGCGTCGAAGTACTTTGGCGCACTTGGATCTTGCCTGTTTGCGTAGCAGTTTAGTATTAACGTTTTTATTAGATCGCCAGTCTCTGAACAAGTCCTCTTTGGATTTGACAGCATTCTTGCATGTCTGGTTATACCAATTTTTTTTCCGATGGTTTAACCGAAACAATTTTCGTCGGGACGAATGAATTCATACCAATCACAATTATCTTCTCGATCATTTCAGCAGCAGCATCTATGTCATTGTCCAGAAAACAAAGCTTCCAGTTAAAATGCTGATAAAAGTTGTTGAGCTCAGCCCAACGTGCCTCTTGGCAGATACAAATTGTTCGCTTCGTGACTGTGTTTGAAGCGAGACGAAGAGCTGAATACGAAAAGGACGCTTAAATGATAAAGTGATCCGAATTACCAAGAGGTGCAACCGTGTTACCTTCGTAATTTTCAGGGTGCGAGGTTAAGAAGAGGTCAAGTAAATTTTGGTCGTCTCAGAAAATCTCTCTCTCCCAATGTCTCAGAAATGGAATCGAAAAGGGTGTCAAAGCAATTAAAGGATGCCTCCCTTCCCGCATTAGGACTTCTATAAAGAAATCCGAAATGTAAGACATTATACAAATTTTATGATTTTCGCATTTTAATGAAATTTTGGAATTAATAAACATGATTTCTATTTTCAAATATGATTTTATGTGCTAAAAAGTTCTAAATGGCATTTTGAAACAATTTTTATAATCAAATTTCAAATATTTTTAAAAATTATTTAAGAATTAATTGAACTTTCCAACATATTTTGTTCTTCAAATTTTCAAATTACAATTATTTTATAAATAAATGTTTTAAACTTAATAAGATTTTCATACATGAAAATCTCTTTCAAACTTGAATATGATTTTCGAATTTAAACCAATTTAATGTAAATTTGAATACAACTTTTAAAGTTTATATTAAACACGTATTCCAAATTGGAATTTGATAAAATTGTTTTAGTTAAAATTAAAACGTAATTGTCATACTTACATAGAGTTCTGAAATTTTGAGTTTTAAACACGAATAAGAATATGAAATGATCGCTATACAAATGTATTGTACATATGTGCTAAATGTGTAATTTAATTTAAAGCAAAAAAAAAAACACGGTTCCGCCGGTTTTTGCCAAAATTAAAAAACGAAAAACGGTTTCTTGAAAAATTGATTTTTAGAACAAATCGAAAACCGGTTTCTTGAAAACTTGATTTTTCGAACAATCCGAAAAACGGGTCCCAAAAAATGATGTTTTTTGGACACTCTAGTTGACATACGTATAGCAAGTGGTGATGGTATGTTTACCTGGGTTTAGCCAGCGCATGGGAATGCCAAACTGCATCGATTTTCGATGACCTGCAGCGAAAATTAATTACTATTACTTTCGTGGTATGAACCAAAATTAAAAATTAAATTAACTTTGGACGGCAGCATTGAACAGTTGCAACATGTGCGCCAAAAAAATATGGTTCCCATTACATCCCATGAAGGCATTAGGAGCGAGCTTCTCACAACCAGAGAGCTGCACACTTTCTAGTTTTATACTTACTGATTGGCACCTGCAGTTTTACTCCGATTCCGAACGGTATTTTTGAGAAGCCTTTTCATGGCTCTCGATAGTGTCGCCGTCACTATGCGAGGTGACCACCGCCGAAAGAAATTTAAGGTGGTCAGAGCAGGGATCGAACCCAGAATGGCCAACCCAGGTGGCCAGGGATCGAACCCAGGTGGCCAACGACGACGGCCACCACATGTGGGACAGCAATCAGGAAAAACGTCCAGTTGAAAATACCTCTCATAGATGTCTTCTAATTTGCTGTTGAAAAACGTAACACTTTTTCAGAAATAGCATACTTTCCTCTTCACGTGAAATGCCCCAAATAAAATGCAATTCCAGTCAGTAGTCGGATGGCTGATTTTGAGTTTGTTTTGATTATGCTTCTTCATAGTTTTATGTTACAGGCCGACGGATCTTATCAGCCAAAGTGTAGCTGGCGCGCCTAATTAGCTCAATATGAATAAATTACAACAATTCCTCTTATTTTTTTTATTTATAAATATTGTATCTACAGCTTTCTTTTGTTCGGTGACTTATAGTGAAATTTTAGGTAGAATATTTCTCCAATACGCATCAACCCCCTAAAATGCAGTTTTGTGGGATATTTCAGCGCCAACTTGGAATAAGTACGAAATTAATCCTTAAACGGATTTTAAGTTTTGACTTATTTTTGACATTCAAGTTGAGTTTTGAGCGTTGGTGTGTTAAGAAACTTATAGTAGAATTTTATGAGGTACATTTTTGTAGTACAATTTAACACGTTACCCCCTGTTTTATGGGTGGTTTTTACCCGTTTCCTCAAAAAGAACAAAACAGACCTATATATTGATGCGGTAGAGGGTTAAAGTATTGCGCATAAATGTTTTTCGTAAATTTGTACATAAAATTGCTGAACACATGATATACCTATAAAGAGCACGCAAGGAAAACACTCGTTCCTCCCAAACGAAGTCTCAGAGAACTGAAGTTCGTTTGGGGACTGTAGTTGGGAGAAACCAAACTTTTGTTAATCCATACATGTCATTTCGTTTGAAAGAACCGAAAAATGTTTGCAGCAAACGAGTTATGAAAAATATAAGTTGAAAAAAAACGTTTGCGAGCAACGAAAAACGGTTCCGCCAACTGTTGTTTCGGTCACAGCAACCGAGTTGAAGTAGCTCCAAACTAAAAAAACCTTTGCGAGAACTGAAATATGTTGGCAGTAAACGAGTTATGAAAAATTAGAGCTGAAAAAACGTTTGCGAGAAACGAAAAACGGTTCCACCAACTGTTCTTTCGGTTACAACAACCGAGTTGTAATTAAAACTTTTATTTATGGCTTCCATAAGCTCTTTTTTGTTTAAATTTCCAACTTTTATGATTTTGGTTGAACCCATAAATTTTGTTTTAAAAGAATTGGCATATTTGTTTATTTTTTCACTGTCTACTTCCATGTCTGTTACGGTTTGCATTCAAATAACCACTAAAAGTGCAGCAAGCTACAACGCGCCAATTGTCCATCCAAGATATATTGACAAGGTAGAATCATTAGACTGTGTGATCATTTTTATGTGTATGCATGAGCGTGTATGCCAAACGAGTGGATAAGACTGTGTATACAGTGAGAGGATGAGAGAATATTACGTCATTAGAAAAATGGCTATTTTCAGTTCTCGCAAATGCAATTTTGTACGCGCTTGATGAAAACGAGAACTCGATTGCAACAACATGATATACATTTGCGATATATGAGTTTATTTGGGAGAACTAATGAACGGTTGCGACTAATAAATTAATACAGATCAATCAAAGTATTGTTGTGGCAACCGAGCAATAAACGTTTTTTTCTTTGCGTGTAAGGATAACTTGGTTTTGCTATGCCGATTCTTCATAAGAATGTGCAAGAAGGGGAAAATTGTATCCACCTAAAAAAAAAAAAGAATGCAGACGTAAACTTTCAAAATGCGGACACACGTATATTCTTTTTTTACCACCTCTACCAGAATCCGTTGTTACTTTTTTTATGTTCCACAGTGTTATGTGACTACATGATCATTTGATTTTTTGGTTATTGATTTGTTGAATACATGCATTAAGTTATTTAAGTATCTAACATATTTTAACTCCTTTGCAGGACTGGCACTCTCGCTCCACCGAAGATGAGTCCTTTGTCACAGCATCCGAGGGTCGAACTTCTTCCTATATGAGTTGTAATAAAAGCTCTTTCGATTACAGTGAAGAAGGCGACGATTCCACGGTTAATTTTGAAATGCCCGATGTCAATTCACCTTTCAATATGTCTTTTGATGAATCGGAACAAAGTTATAGATCAGCTAATCACCATGATAACAATAAAACGCCAACAAAACTGTCTGAAAATGGTGATACGGACGTACCAAATAACTCGGCTAATGTCGAAGAGGAACACAGTGAAAGTGTAACACCTACTCCGGCACAGAATGTCGAATATTACATAGACAGTATACCCATTGAGTCTGAAACAGAACTGGAGGTGGCGGCTATAGCTAATGCCCCACCCACAAATGTCTTAACCGAATCAAAGACACTGCCTATATCGTTGACACCCGAGGTGAGCTCATGTGATAAGAGATCAATGCTTGATGCAAATGCCACGCTCCCTGCCACTGGGCAACACACTACTAACACCTACAATAATAAACCACCAAATGTTGCATGGCGTCGCAGTAAATATTATGAAAACATAACAAAACAAACAATTAAAGGATTTTTATAAAAGAATGAGAAACAAACAAAAAAAAATCACTTTATTTGTGTGACACGACACGTGTGAATGCTATTAATTTATGATTTTTAATATTGACAAATCTTTCCTCCTAAGTTTGTACTAACCCCAAAATTGTTTGTGTTAAGGCCATAAATGAAAACTTAATGCGATTTCTACATTTCAAAACAAATATATTAGGGCTGTTTTACATAAAACGCCGAATATTCTTTCATAAGACCGCGCACCGCGTTGAGCGCGTGGGAGTCTAATACTGAGAATATATATATATATTTTTAAATTTCTGTTGATTTTGTTTATAATTTATTAACTAACAATTTCTGTTTCGAGTTTTTTTTGGTTTATTTTGTAATCATAATTATTGAGAATTCCAACATTTTTAAATATTACGATACATTTGATATTTTGTTAATAATTTCAATTTTCATTTAGATTGGAGTCAATGTTTTTGTGTTTTTTAGCTCTTATGTTGTAATAAATGTTGCATTTAAATTATTTTTATATAAAAACTAATCAAACATTTTAGTCAATATTTAGATTGTAAGATTTAGTGTATTCCAATGAACCTAGACAATTTTTTTTTAATAAATATATAATATAGTTTATTATCATTTGAAAATATTTAAAACAATAAAATAACGAAACTCTTAAATTAGCGAAGTTGACGATAAATCATTTACAACTTTGACGTGAATCATTACAGGTACAGTCAAATAAAAAGGTTTTTCAATAAGAGCGCTACAAAAGTTTTTTTAAATAAATCAAAACCGATTTTAGATACCAATGAAATTCTTTATTCCTGTGAAAGTACGTTCGATGCCATTATGTATGGAACTCGATTTCTTTTGCATGGCCACCATGGGCACGCTTGCAGAAGTCCAGACGCTGAATCCAATTTTCGACGCGTTTCAAGCATAAATTGGCCAATACTGCTGCAATTTCACGTTCGATATTCGTACGAAGTTCATAAATCATCGCTGGCTTGTTGGCATAGACCATAGACTTGACGTAGCCCCACAGGAAATAATCTACCGGCGTCAAATCGCACAATCGAGGCGGCCAATCGACTGGGCTATTTCGTGAGATAACACGTTCACCAAACTTGGTTTCCAATAAATTGATTGTGGCATTCGCTGTGATTCGCTGTGTGGCATTCCATATTATCCAATTGGGGCCAAAAATATTCGGTTATCATTGAACGGTAGTGATTCGCATTCACAGTAATGTGCCGGTCTTGATCATAACGGAAGAAGTACGGCCCAATGACGCCGCCGGCCCATAAACCGCACCAAACCGTAATTTTTTCGGGATGCAATGATGACTCATGGCATACGTGTGGATTGCTGTCTGACCAATAACGCATATTTTGCTTATTGACGAAGCCATTCAGCCAGAAATGAGCCTCATCGCTGAAGATGATTTTCCGATGAAAATCCGAATCATTTTCAAGTTGTTGCTCAGCCCAATTCACGAACATACGACGCTTATGGTGGTCAAGCGGCTTCAGTTCTTGCGTCAATTTAATCTTGTAAGGATGTAGGCCAAGATCTTTTCACAAAATTCGCCACAACGACGTCACAGAGATGCTCAACGCTTGAGAACGACGTGTGAGAGACACATTTCAGCGGCAGCAATATTCTCGACACTACGGGCATTTCTTTGTCTCACTGGCAAGGGAACATTTTGTACTGTACCTGTGGATTCAAATGTTTCCACTAGACGCTCAATTGTTGATCTGGTAGGGCGATTATGACGACCATAAATTGGACGTAGTGCTCTTAAAGTTGAGGCCACTGACTCCAAATTTCGGTAGAAAATTTTAATAATTTCGACTCGTTGTTGGCTCGTATATCTTTCCATGATGAAATGGCAAACCTTACCGAAGAGAAAAGTCAAAAGAGCGGGGAAAAATATGGCGTCATTTGCTGTCCCTATCGACTTACTTTTGTAGCGTCTCAGTTGAAAAACCATTTATATGGTCAAAAACAAAAAAATTAAAAAATAAAATATTTGAAATTTTATAGATGAGAAATAAAAATGTTGTTGCAATATTCCGCATAGTGTATTCAAAGCTGAAACCGGTTAACCGAATTCCGGTTGGTTAACCGTACGTCGGGTTTTTAAAAATTGATATTTTCGAAAAACTGTTTTCACCGGTGATTTGAAGGCAATTACCGGGGTTTTCGGGTTTTACACAACTGATATAACAACGCAGAATGTCAAATCTTTAATCAGCTGACTATGGTTCTGACCCCACTAGGCAGACACCAAAGACTTTGCCAACTAATTATTTCGCCGATAGTTTTATTAATTAAGTTGACCAAGGCAATATACAGTGGTGGCCAAAACAAATTCAACCAAAATGCATCTTTTCCGAAATATTACGTAAGAATTTTCTGAAAATAAAATTAGCAATTTTTTTGTTTTAAATGTTTTACTTTATTATTTAAGCGCAGTTTAATGCAAGTGATCTGAATATCTAAAATCCATATTTTCTAGCAATGACATATTCGAGGCATTGATATTATTAGTTTGTCAATGTCGCTTGTTGGGATTGATTTCCACGCATCTTTCAGTCGTCGGAACAAAATATCAGTAGCTCGTTTCTGTAGTTCTCGAATCGAAAAAGTTTTCACATTAAACATGAAACAAAAAATCACATGAGGTGTCATGGGACACCCGGTTGGAATGAAGTTTCTTTCGCTATATATTACGTACCAGTAGTTCCAACACGCATACGGCGCCCGTTGAAAAATACGTTAATTTAAATGGATCTTGAAGAAAATATACTTTTTGTGAAATGATAAACTTTTTTTAAGAAAAAATGTTTTTATAGAATGTATTTATTTAAGTATATTTTTAGGTCCCTTTTGTACGAATATGTATTATATTTTCCCGAAAAGGTACTTTTTTAAAGAGAGGTACTTCTTTTATTAAAAGATAATGTTTTTCTTTAAGAAAGGTACTATTGTGATTAAGAAGTACTTTCTGTAAGAAAAAGCCATAAGAGTATGACATTTTTTTTTTTACAAAGAAGTACTTTTGTAAGAGCAGGTACTGTTTAAATAAGTGGTACTCTTTTTAGGAAAAGGTAATTTTTTGACAAAATTTACTTGTTTTCAGAAAGCCTACTGAAAAAACGTAATATTTAATTTCTAAGAGAAGCTACTTTTAAGAAGAGGAATTTTTGTAAGAAAAAGTATTTTTTATAACAAGATATTTTTTTGAAGAAATGGTTGTTTTAAGAAATGGTATATTTTCAAGAATTGATCCTTTTTTCAAGAATAGGTAAATTTTTAAGAGTATATAGTAAATATTATCATATTAAATGAGACAAAATTAAACCATAGAAACAATGTAATATTTAAAAATTATAAAATCATAAGCAAATATCGAATTGCTGCAACAAGGGGAGGGGGAACTGCTATATTAATCACGAATAAAGGGTCGTTCACAATGATAGCAACAAATTCAACAGGCGTATGTTCGAAAAAGTTCGAAAAAACAGCTGACTGGCAACATTGTTTACAGTATACAGCAGTATACATATTTGGGGATTGAAAACAATGGAGAATTGCAATACAAACGAAAAAGCAAACAGTAAAAAATAGAAAAATTAAATGTGAGACACGGGCCTCAGATTTGTACCACTACCCGGAGCAAAAAGTATTAAGTGTTTTTCTTTAGAAAACTTTTCAAATTTTTCTATAGAAGAGTTTTAAAATTTTTCTATAGAAACGCTGTCAAATTTTTCTATAGAAATGTTTTAAAATTTTTCTTTAGAAAAGTTTTAAAATTTTTCTATAGAAATGTTTTAAAATTTTTCTATAGAAATGTTTTAAAATTTTTCTATAGAAATGTTTTAAAATTTTTCTATAGAAAAATTGTAAAATTTTATAGAAATCTTTTAAAATTTTTCTATAGAATTGTTGTAAAATTATTCTATAGAAATTTTTTAAAATTTTTCTATAGAAATGTTCTCAAATTTTTCTATAGAAAAGTTCTTTAGAAAAGTTTTAAAATTGTTCTATAGAAATGTTTTCAAATTTTTCTATAGAAATCTTCTCAAATTTTTCTATAGAAATATTCTCAAATTTTTCTATAGAAAAGTTTTAAAATTTTTCTACAGAAATATTTTAAAAATTTTCTATAGAAATATTTTCAAATTTTTCTTTAGAAATGTTTTCAAATTTTTCTATAGAAATGTTTAGAAACTTATGTTCCATAATATGTCATGGCCTTGGACGGTTTCGATAAACCTGGTAATGTCAGCTTTTTTTAAACTTTTTTCTTTTGTTTATTGATAAAATTGGCGCGAACTACACTTACTACAAACAACTACACATTTCACATTTGCATCAGCTGATTTGTTCGAAAGCCAGCGATAGTGTTGTATTCTTGGTAATAAAAAATTATAATTATATGTGAAATTATTGTTATTGGCAGATTCTACAGATAATATTATTTATTAAAATGTTTGTTTTGATACAAAATGTTTACATTTTCATTCATACTTTCAAGTTTTAAAACAAACTTCGAAGTAGAGCGCCCCTAGCGGTCAGTAGAATAAACTGATTCGAACAAATTCAAATTTGAATTCCAATTTCACGAAAAACATGGGAGGGCATTATATGCAATACTGTGAGTGGGAACGAGAAGGCTTGAATTACAAATTCGTTGCTGCCATTGTGAACGCTACTTAACATACAATACTACAGTCACGGTAACAAAAGTAGATATTCACTAGATGCTTTAGAGACATACGCCTTAAAGATACCCGTTGGCTGCGACAACTGTTTAGTTAGAACATGTGCGTACTACCCGGGCCGGCAATATAAATTCAATACGAGCAGACTTTCAAAAACTATTTGAGTTTATGAATCTTCAAAATTCAAATAATTACTATATCCTAGCGGGAGACTTGAAGTGCAAGCACTCAGAATGGGGTAATACTGTTAATAACGCAAAAGGCAATAATCTAAAAAAAGTAAACATCGAATTCCTTACAATTCAAACATGTTCAGCGGAGCCCGCTTTCCTTAGCCGTAATTATGTCATAATGCCTTCCATTCCAAAGCCAACATGAAAGAACACAAACCTCATATACGTCCCAGACTGTACAAATCGAGTAATAATTATCAAATGCTAAAAGTATGCAGAATAATACTGGGTTGCATACTGGGTTATAGCATAATACGGTTAAAAAAAAAGTTGTTTAAAATATTTTCATTTAGCCCCCATCCCGCAACGTGGGATAAGGAACTTCGTTCCAAAATTCCATCGTTCCTCGATTTGTGAGTAAAAAGTGTTTCTGTATATCAATGCGAAAAGTGGCAACACTGATGACGTTTTTATTGGAATATTCCAAGAAAGCTGTCAAGTAATAAAACAATATAAACAAACAAAATAAGCTAGTGCGGAAAATAACAACAAACATAAGTTGTTTTAAGGGATTCCCACTGCTCCTTACAATTTGTATTGCAATTTCACCCTCAAAACTGTCTCTTGCAAATTCCAAATTAGTTGACATACATGACATATATTCAACTATATTTTCTTGTTGTTTTTTGATATTTCTGTAATATTTAGGAAAAATTAGTTGAAATACATAACAAAAAAGATATAATTCTTATCTTCTCCACTTAAAATATAAATTCTTAATTTCTCAAAAAGCCTTTTTGTAGAAACAATATCAAAATCTCGCACCGTTTTATTTGGGAGTATTTGTGACGTTTCAAATTTGAAACTTTCCGACTCCCTACTTTTTAGAAACAGGGTTTCTCGCATTTTTCCAATAAGCATGGCAAAACCAGTACTTCACAGAAAATTCTCGAAAAACAAATGTTGTAGAAACAGTCACATGTAAGAAGCTAGTTTTTGTACCGCTTCTTAGCGATTTTGTTTCAATTCACATGTTCCATGTGAAAACTTTTTCGATTCGAGAACTACAGAAACGAGGTACAGATCTTCTACCATTTTCCCACTCAATTTTTTGGTTTATGATTTCCTAGAGTTTCTCGAAGGGATTTAAGTCTGGTGATTGGGGTGGCCATTCCATAACCGTAACTCTGTTTTCGCCCCACCACTTTCGAGGAGCATTTGGGGTCGTTGTCTTGCTGGAAGACCCACCACAATGGCATATCGTACTCGGCACATGGAAGCATTACCCTTTCTAAAATGTCTTTATACACAAATCGGAAAACAGCTCTACACCATTACACTTCCCTCTCCATGCTTGACCGTCTTTTTGCAGTAACGTGCTTCGATCCGTTTTCCCACTAGTCGTCGTACGTACCACATGCCATCGCTGCCAATAATATTAAATTTTGATTCGTCACAAAATAAGACAAACCTCCATTTACTTCCTGGCCAATTTAAATAGTCGTAAGCAAACTGCAAACGCTTTTTCTGATTACGCTTTGATATAAGCGGTTTCTTTGCAGGTCTTCGTTCGAGTAGAGAGATCTGCAAAGGACGTCTAAGAATTACTCGAGCAGAAACTGATATGGGAATTTTGCAGTTATTTTGGAGGAAGAGATGAATGGGTATTATTTCACGTGTCTGATGATCAAATTGTCCGTGCGAACAATTGTCTTGTGCGGTCGACCACCTCGATGTATAATCAAAATTTCTGAATTTTTCTTTTAAAGTTGCAATAATGCGAGATATTGGACTTTTATGAACATTATATTTCTCGGCAATGTCTTTCTGTGATATTCTACAAGAATAAGCATTCACAATTTTCCGTCTGAGCTCAAATCCGAATTTATCGCGCTCCCTTTTAAAACGAACTCTATTTTAGCTTCAATAGGAAAAAATAACAAAATAATACTGAATATTCCTACAAATCCCTTTACACAAGATTACTAATTAGTTATATGAAGAACAGCGATCAAAAGAATTAAAAAAACGAAGTTATTTAAAACAAAATTGGAGAGTTGCATATGTTTTGTCCACAACGATTTTAATATTTTTCGATAAAAATGCCGATAACATGGAAATGTAAACAAAAGCTGTACATTCTGAAATTTTTTTTTTAAATCTTACTGCCGTTTATTATTTATTGAAATATCATTGTCCATTTTGTGGTACAATTTTACAAACTTATACACCCTGTTAAAGGCAGCCAATCTTAGTTGCATATGTTTTGGCCACCACTGTAAGTCACCTCTACCAACTCCGAGCTAATGACCGCAGAAATGCATAAGCCAATAAACAGTATTCACAATCCAAAAAGAAGTCCAATACCTCCAAAGGAATATTTACCCATCGATGATTTTATCTAATTGGGGAAGGTTGAATAAAATAAATAAATAAAGGATGGGCAATGTAACAATTGGAATTTTAAACTCCCGTTATTTCGAAGCAGATGGCCAATTTGATATTAAATTATTACAGATAGTAACAGATTATTAGTTAAAGGTTAAAAAATTACGAAATGGGTCGCTTTACGCTTGAAGAAAATTGGGAAATATTAAAAAATTGCATCCAAAGTTATGAGCCTTCAACTCAAACTGTAAGAAATCTACGAAATAAATCTACGAATAGAAATAGAGTAGCATCAACGGCGGTTGTGGATCAATTTGTGAAGGGGGTTTGGCAACCCGGGTCCTTACTTACCTACTTATCCGGTGTTTCGAATAACCCCGGAGGTCAGGGACCTTACAAAATGAAGATAACGTATTTCGCCCCACCAGTTCAATCTTTTGCCATATCTCTCCAGTTAACAATACCAAGTGTACACACACGAAAAAATCAAAATTGGTAAAATCAAATAATTACAATTCTAGGAATAAAATTTCTGGAATTAAAATATTCATTTCTTTAAATTGAAGAAAAAATTCTTGAAAACAAAATACTTTGTTTTCTAGATTTTCAAATTCAAATTATTTGAAATTACAACAGAATATTTTTGCTTAATCCGATAAATATTTCACAGTTAGTTCAAATAAAAATCTTCGTTAATGAATTAGTAAAATCAATTCAAACTGTAGAATTTTTAACTACCTCATATTTGTTAAAACTTTATCTCGAAGTATATGATTTTTCAAAACATTCTGTTGAGTTCTTTATGACGTCACAGCCTACGAGAGAATTTTGTTTTTGATGATGATTAGGCATCTTTGATCGATACTAATTCGCATATGTAAATTGTATAATTCAATTTGTATACATATATACGATTGATGATCAACCGATGGTATCAATTCAGGCACAGTAGTTAGGCGTCTGATGATGAACCTGTTTCCGGAGTCATGCCTGCGAGTGTGCTTAACCGGGATTGTCTATTATTGCAACAAAACCCAACCATTTTTCAATTAAAGAAATGTTCCTGACTGTAAGCTTGTAGTATGAATTTCTCATACATTAACTGCAAACTAAAGCAATCGGTCATAAAATTCAATTTAAAGACGGCAGTATTTGCTCAAAAATATTCCAGAAAGTTAAATTAAGATTAAAATTAGTTGTATGTATATGTGTCCACTTGTAGGAACTAACTGAACAATTTACCAATTTTTTCTTCAATACAGAGGATAATTTTTACTAAAAGCCAAAATATTTCTTTAGTTTTACTAATTTCACTGTAAGTAGGTGAAAATGACACACCAATACGCCGAGACACGTCAACCTAATTTTGGATCGTAGAATCCAGTGGTGTACCCCGTTGTGAAAAGTTAGCTGGAAATCACGAGATATTTCGATTTTAAATTTGTAGTAGATTTAAGGCGATTTTTGATTTTATTTGAATGAAAAAACATATATAAAGTTTTCCACGATCTTCAATTGAAATTCTTCTTATTCTTTAAGCGAGCTTGCTTATTTATCTCCAATATTTCGTCTCCACATTGATTGTTTGTATAATTGATCTGAAGGTCGTTTAAAGAATAAGATGAATGAAAAAACTTTAAAAACTTGTTTAAAATCAATTTGTTTATTACTTATTTGTCAAAATTTATATCTGGAAATAATGGACGTCAATTTTCAAGCGGACATGGAACTATATTTGCTCTTATTTTGATGATTTTATACATTTTTTTTTAATTTATTAAATTTTTACTCGTTGTTTGCAATCGACCAGCAGAAATCAGCAATCATTGCGTCTATTATTTTTCCAGCGAAACGGTCTTCGACTGCCACTATAGTTTGATGAAATCTTTCGCCAGTTTCGTCTGTTTCTGTGTACAGTTGTCGTTCTTAAAAATCGAAATGTGCATGTAACATGTGGATTTTCAACGACATATTAACGCCAAGTTTGCTGAATGACTTCATCATGTTGTCAATTTAATCACGGTACTCTGGTGAGCGATTCCTGCAAAGAACGTTTTCAATTACCTCACGAATTGAGTTTCATGCGTTTAGTTCAGTTTCATCTAACATTTCAGAAAAACTCGTATCCCTTTAAAGTTTCCGTATATCTGGACCGTTAACTACACCTGTTAAAAAAAATTGATATAAAATATATTGCAGTCACACACTTTTAGTTACAAAAAATTACCCTCTTTTAATTTTTCAATTGATAATTTTGGAAAAGCGTTGTTTTTCAAGTATAGTAATGCATATTCGTTAACGCGAACCAAACGCTTTAAAAAATTCTTTACAACTCCCAGCTTGAAATGAAGATCCGGAAGAATTATTTTCTGAAGGGGGATCAATGGTGGACGAATTACATTAAAGTCGCCAACAACTTGCGAATCGCATTTTGGCCAATCTCGCTTTTCGTACCTACTGGTTGCATTTTTCACGGCTGTCCCATTTACAAAAAATTACACATGTACTTTGTATAGCCAGTTTGCATTCCAGCTAATAGTCAAAGAACCTTAAAATCACAATTTACGCGCCAATTGTGTTCGTCATAACTGATGCGTTCCAGAATTAATTCCATGGTATCATACTACGACTCAATCATTCCAAGAGCATACATCAATGGCACTGGTTGAACGCTACTGTTTTCAAATATGAAAAGACGTCATTAAGATGGATTATAGTTGCAGATTCCCATTTCATCCATTAAACCGGGAATATATTTTCTGTATCATGTTCCCACATCGAATATCGCCGTAATTTCCACAAATTGTTTAATGCACTAACATAAATAAGTATAAAAGTACATCACGAGATATTAATATAACAGACTTCATAATATATAATAATTACGAGCAAAACGAAAACCAAATTATAAATCAGACAGACAAACAGATAGTAACGATAAAGTAAATTTACATATGTAAAGGCATATATAGCACTAATGCCATCGGTTCAAATGACAAATTATCCTAGACTTTGTAGTTTCCCAACTACCAGTGAAATCAATCAACTGATATAGCTCATTAAAGTCACGACACATTCTCCTAACTGGATCAAAGGACGCATAATTCGAACGCTGAAACTCGATGTGAATGAGTTTATAGTACCTCGTGGGTCTCAATGGGACATTTATGAAAATCTTAGATAACAGAAATTCAGAACATATACATCCGTCAATTATCTTCAAAACTGTAATAGAGTTTATCATGGTACGTCTACTACTAAGAGTAGGCAATCTGATCAATGCTAGTCTACTGCTATACGAGTTTGGATTAGTTGATTTATACTCCTCGGAAAGGGGTTTTTAGCAGTGTAATGACGCTTTACTGGAACACTGCATGCAATAGCATCGTTTAGCATCGTCAACGGTAAACTGATGTGTTAACATGTATAGCGGCGGGTAGGGACTTATCTGTCAAAGTGAACACTTTGATATACATGTTGTAGCATCTGTTTGTAATAGGGATGCCAATCCCAAAATCCCGAATCCCAAAATCCTGAATCCTAAAATCCCGAATCCCAAAATTATTATAATTATTATGGCCCCAAATTGTAAGAGGTAAACTAATTCTGCTTCCAAATAGATGTATATTATTTCAACGGTTACATTTTGTCGAAACGAAAATATATAAATTGATTTAACAAGAGCTTTTGCAGGTTTTTCCCTCACACAAAATCACCTTAAATCTACTACAAATTTAAAATCGAAATATCTCGTTAGTTTGAGCTAACTTTTTAAAACGGAGTATACCACTGGATTCTATGACCCAAAATTTAGTTGGGGTGTCTCGGTGTTTTTGTGTGACATTTCAAAACTTCAAATTTTACTTACAGTGTTTTAATTTTTGTTATTCGTAGAATTTTCAAAATTAATGAATAATACTTCTAATCGTAATTCGTTAATCCAAATATAAAATTAATTAAATCAAGGAATGCTTTTGTTGAATCAAAGAAAGACAAATAGAATTCTTTGAAAATAAGTATTAAAGATTTCTAATATAGGGGTTTTCAACAGAGACGCTACAAAAGTAAATCGATAGGGACAGCAAACGACGCCATATTTTCTCACGCTCTTTTGACATTTCTCTTCAGTAAGGTTTGACATTTCATCATGGAAAGATATACGAGCCAACAACGAGTCCAAATAATTAAAATTTACTACCGAAATTTGGAGTCAGTGACCTCAACTTTAAGAGCGCTACGTCCAATTTATGGTCTTCAGCGATGAGGTTAATTTTTGGCTGAATGGCTTCGTCAATAAGCAAAATAAGCGTTATTGGTCAGACAGCAATCCACACGTAATCCATGAGTCATCATAGCATCCCGAAAAAATTGGTACGGTTTATGGAACGGCGGCGTCATTGTGCCGTAGTTCCTCCGTGATGATCAAGACCGGCACATTACTGTGAATGCGAATCGATACCGTTCAATGATACCCGAATATTTTTGGCCTCAATTGGATAATATGGACTTAGAGGACATGTGGTTCCAAGGGGACGGCGCCACAAGCCACACAGCGAATGCCACAATCAATTTATTGGAAACCAAGTTTGGTGAACGAGTTATCTCACGAAATGGCCCAGTCGATTGGCCGCCTCGGTCGTGCGATTTGACGCCGTTAGATTATTTCCTGTGGGGCTACGTCAAGTCTATGGTCTATGCCAACAAGCCAGCGACGATTGATGAACTTCGTACGAATATCGAACGTCAAATTGCAGCAGTATCGGCCGATTTATGCTTGAAAACCGTCGAAAATTGGGTTCAGCGTCTGGATTTCTGCAAGCGTGCCCGTGGTGGCCATGCAAAATAAATCGAGTTCCATACATAATGGCATCGAACGTACTTTCACAGGAATAAAGAATTTCATTGGTATCTAAAACCGGTTTTGTTTTATTTAAAAAAACTTTTGTTGCGCTCTTATTGAAAAACCCGATATTTAAAAATCCTTTCTTGAAACTAATGAATGAATTTTCAGTTTTAACAAAAACCGTATTTTTATGACTGAAAATTATACAAAAATTCCTTGCAATCGGACGCGACATTGTCCGATACATAGAATTTTTCTGTGTAGGGATTCGTCAACCTGATCCTTCCAGCGGAGTCCTGGTCTTCCTATTTGTCGTCTTCCTTGGAGTACGGTTTCGAAAACCCATCGTGCTTGTTCGTCTTCATCCATTCTATTGACATGGCCTGTCAGCGCAATCGCGTTATTAACATTTATTATACATTTATTATTTAAAATTTTTTCCGCCTTACTATTTCAATCTCGGGATAAGACTTAGGATTCTGCGCCATAAAGCAATACAAATTGTATGAAAGCCTGGTATAGCTGGACTTTTGTTACTCGAGAGAGGGCTTTCTCTCTTAAAGTACTTGCTTAGCCGTAAATAACATCTATTCGCAAGCACAATTCTCCGCTTGATCTCAAGGCTGAAGTTGTTATTTTTGTTTACGGCAGATCCGAGGTATATAAATACGTCTACCACCTCGAAATTATAATGGTTATCAACGTTCACGCTTTGGTCTAATCGCAAGGAGGCCCTGCTCGTTGAAACCATTAATTTTGTGTTGTCCTCATTTACTGTCAGACCCACTTTTGCTGACTCCTTCTCAATTCTCAAAAACACCTCGGTAACTTCTCTAACTGTGCGTCCAATGATATCTATATCAGCTGCATACGTAAGCAGCATGTGACTTTTGCCCGGTTCCTTATTGAACAAAAGAACTTGTCTACATGATCGTCCAGTGGTAAATATTGCCGCTGTAGCAAAGACGAGTTAGACGACCAGAAGATGTGCGGAATTTGGCAACCCTAGTAAAAGAGAACCAAAATGTGCTAGAAATTCACTCAAACGCATTTCTCTCTCGCTTTATATCTTGATTATTTCATACTGTTTGCATAGTTTATGTAATTTTACTTCAACATGGTTTGAATTTGAATAGTTATTTACAAAAACACTATCAAAAAGATGCTCGTGTATTGAAATATTCAATGAAGAGAGTAAGAGAGTGTACTTGAACAGCCATCAATAGCTTTGTCTGTTTACTTTTCCAGCAAGATTTATCCAGTAACTCTTTGCAGAGAGTAAAAAAAATTTTACGCTCTTTTTTTTCTCTATTCCAAAAAGTAAACAGACAACATTTTGTGAAATATTGCAAGAAAACAGCTGATCGGTGTGTAAACAATTAAAATAACAAAGCAACAGAATTTTAGCATATGTGTCGCACGGTCGCACTGTGTATTTGCACGTTTCTAGCATGAAGTAAAATGTTTTGTTTATTATAATTTATTATAAACGTTAAAAATCAACACAATTCTAACTACAGTGCACTCGCGCTAACTTGAACTAATTAAAACCAGGCCAGTTCAAG
Source organism: Phaonia tiefii (assembly GCA_963931995.1). NCBI lineage: Eukaryota > Metazoa > Arthropoda > Insecta > Diptera > Muscidae > Phaonia > Phaonia tiefii. Next base: position 66,511,525 of record OZ008369.1, read on the forward strand.
ATAGTGAATTTGTTCAAGTTTACGAATGCTATATTTTTATATTAAAAAAGGTTTTTTTTTTGGTATGCCTAACCTAACATATCGCTCACTTACTAGAAGACTGCTATAACTCAAAATTTACTGTTTTTGGACTAAGAAAAATCTTTAAAGTTGATTTACTCGACACGTTGTTTTGAAAAATTGAGGGGGCAAAGTTATCAACATCAAAACCAACGGTAAAATAACGAACAAAGTATGTATGTATCACATTTTTTTGCATTTATGAACAAAAAAATTGTTCAAGTTATAGTGTAATTGGCATTTGTTCAAGTTAGAAGATAGTCCATTGGCAGAAAAATATGTTCAAGCTAGCGAGTATTCAAGTTTGCGAGTAGTCAAGTTAGCGCGAGTGCACTGTACTTACCTCTGCCATTGTTAAATTTCAACTTTATTCTTCTTTTTCACACAAAAATATTGCAATCAAAATGTAAATAAAAAACAGCTGATCGAACTTGCAAAATCTTGATAGAAGAAATTCCTCCACTAACATTTTGCAAGTTCTCTATCATCCAACTGTCAAAAAATTCTCTCTTTGGCTCTCTCGTTGCAAAAGTTTTGCAGTAAACAGACAACATTTTAGGTCTGTTTGAGAACTTTTCCAGTAAAAAATATCAAGTAACTTTTACTGGGAGAGTAAGGCTGATTTTACTCTCTAAGTAAAAAATATCGCAAAAAGTAAACGAACGACATCCAGTAAAAAGTATCAAGTAATCAACATTTGTTTGTAAACAGCTGATTCATGTTTTCTTTTTTGCTTTTCGTTTCATTGTTTTCCCTATGTTCAGAGTAATTTGTTGACTTGTTAACACTGCACTTTGTTGGGAATCTAGTTTATTAACAAATTCTATTAAAATGTTCCAACAAATGTATTTTCTTACTTACCTCTGCCATTGTTAAATTTCTTCTTTGTTTTCAAAGTTTTGTTTATTTAAATAAAACAGCTGTTTAAAAACATATGTTCGTACTTGATAATTCTTACTGGCAAAAATTTCTCCAGTAAAAACTTGCAAGTTCTCTATCATTCAACTGTCAAAAATATTCACTCTCTGGCTCTCTCGTTGTTGATTTTATCGAGTAAACGAACACTATCAAGTAAGAAATGTGATAAATTGTACAAATTATCACGTTCTCAAACAGACCTTTTGTAACATTTTGTACAATATTGTACAATATTGCAGTAAACAGACAGACCTAATATCAACTCGCCACCGTTCGCATCAATTTAACATTTCTCGCACTTCTTTGTGCAGAATTTTGCATAACGACCTCGGTATGAAGGCTTATTAAGTCCAAATAGTCCAATAATCTAAGCCTCGCTTCACTGAATAGGCTGAAGATCGCTTGGCTGAAGATACGAATTTGTTTTACCGAAAAATCATATTTTCCTATGAAGCTCATTTTCTCCTCTGGACTACGTTATCGAACAAAATTGTCGCATTTGAGGCTCGGTAAATCCACATGTCGGAGAGATCTCGATTCATCCACGCCGAGGAGAACTCGATTCATCCACATCGAGTGAGTGTTTGATGCGGTTTTTGGCATGACGGAATTGTAGGCCCATTTTTCTTCGAAATTCCAAAATGTTGAAGAGGATGACATGGACGAATGGCTTCAACAGGACGGCGCTACGTGCCACACATCTAAAAGCTGCGTTTTGAACACGTTAGACTATAATATCTGGATCGCCGTGAAATATAATTGTTACGCAAACAATCCCGAGTCTATTGCGGCCGTAAAACACGAAATATAGGGCCAAACAATCGACAATGTACTGACAAATTGGGTTGCTCGACTGAGGTACTGTGCCTATATTAGTGTTTTTGTTAAAGATAAATTAAATTGCAAATTTTACATGGCCCACACTTTAGTTTTCACAGCTTGGGAACTGCAGTTTTACACCGGTTCCGAGCGGTATGTTGACATGCTTTTACATGGCTATGTATTCGGTAGTCGATGTCAAAATCCAAAAAGACTGACTTGAAAATAAACGATGTTTGTAAAAGGAATAGTTTACCATTTTGGTATAAAAACTGAAACCGGTCTCTACACCTCGGTTTAACCGAAAACCGGTTACACCAAAGTCGGAATATTCGAAGAAACCGAAACCCGAAATATTTCAAGAACCGGTTTTTTGAATACACTAATTCCGCATTATTAGGCTTCAGTTATCTCTAGCATAATGGGTCCGAATTTCCAATTGAAATTTAAAAAAAATTCTTTGAAATTTATAAATTAAATTTGAAATTTGAATTACATCAGCTGAAATTTAAAGTACATCAATTGAAACTTAAAAGACATCAACTGAAATTTAAAAGACATCAATTAAAATTTTAAAAGACATCAATTGATATTTAGAAATCTAATACATAAAATTGGTAAATATTTTTAAATTTCAATTGACGCATTTTAAATTCCAATTTATGTGTTTCAAATTTCTATTAATGCCTTTTAAATTTCAATTGATGTATTTTAAAATTCAATTGATATATTTCAAATTTCAAATAGAAATTTTAGAATCCAATTGAATATGAGTTTCAAAGTTCGATTGGTATTTTTTAAAATTAAATTGATATTTTCTAAATTTCAATTGGAAATGGTGTAATCAGTAATGTGATAAGTATTGAATTTAGTGCCGTTTTAAAACAATAATAATACATATACATTTATCATCCGTAGGTTTTCGTAAAATTCTGCTTATAAAAAAGTTTTCGTTTGCCCCAAACAAAATTTTTTAAAATTTAGTTTATGGGAATTTGTTCTATTGTTTGCCATGATTTCAAACCAGGTTAACAGGAAAAATTCGAAAAAGCTTTGAAGATATTAGAAAATTATTTTAATTTCTTATGAGTCAACAAATCGGGGGTTTCTCCAATTAGTGCAAAAATGTAAGGAGTCGGAATAGGACTTGAACGCACATTGGTCGGCAATCGTTTCGAAATTTATGACTTTTATCATCAGCGGCAATTAACTTTTCCAGGCCGTAAGTTTAAATGTGTTACTAGTGTGGCCGTCGGTGGTGCAATGGTTAGTGTACGCGGCTCTTGTACATGAAATCCTGGGTTCGAACCCTGCTCTGACCACCTTCAAATTTCTTTCGGCGGCGGTCACCTCGCATAGTGACGGCGACACTATCGAGTATATAGCCATGATAAAGCTTCTCAAAATACCGATCGGAACCGGTGTAAGACTGTAGGTCAAAATCAGTGAGTGAAAACTGGAAAGCGCACAGCTCTGTGATTGTGAGAAGTTCTCCCCGGTCCCTTCATGGGATGTTATGGGAAACCATTTTTTTTTTTTTATATCGAGTTCAAATTGAATTTTGAGAAGCTTCTTCATTGCTAACTACTTGATAGTGCCGCCTTCGCTAAGCGAGTATAGCCTCGGTAAACGTAATGTAAGATGGCCAGAGCAGGGATAGAAACCACGTTCTAGTGCACAAGAGTTGCGCACACTATCCATTGCACCACCGAACACTGGTTCGAAATGGATTTCCTACGGCCAAAATTCAATATCATTTGAAAATTTTGAAGGTCTGTAAAAAAAGCGATTGTAGTTAAGGAGTCATTGATTACACTGAGCAACACCAATTTTGGGGGTGGACGATTCCAGCGCCAAATGGTCACACTAGGAGAAAATAGTCAAACCCCAAAAATGTAGGCCGCTGTGTAGCTAAACTTTTTTTATGGGCGCGAAAAGTTTGCATTTTCTTATCCGATACTGTCCTAAATAAATTTGAAAATCGAGAATAAATATTGAATTGCAGAATTCTTGTGATAACATATGTTCAGTGAAATTTGACAAGGATTATTTTCGTAGAATATTTAAATGCTCTATTTCATTGTCCAAAGCGTCCTTTTTGTCCTTTGTTAAAAAAAGTACCAAAAACTTACATTAAAATGACCAGCTAGGTACTCAGAATGTTTTACGAATTTATTTCTTATTAAATTCCATTATAGGTTGTCAAACAACAACATTCTCTATCTTTAGTTTCACACGTCGTTTTTGTATTTTTTTTTAAACAAAGTCAAGAAAATTGCGCCAAAATGATCGGCAAAATATCCAAGTGTTCTAGCAGTTTGTAGTGAAATAGATTTCACTAGAGGATTTCGCAGACGAGAATCCTTCATCATGAATTTGCATATCTCCTTTAAGTCCTTTTTTAAAAATTTAAATCTTGAAATCATAAAATTTAAATCTGGAATGATCTATTTTGAACACATTAAGTTCTACAAATATATTGTCAAACAACTATGTATATATTGCTCAAGAAGTTTCTCTTTAGTGTTCATATGTCCTAGTCCCTTTTCAAAATACGTCTTCAAATTCCACCAAAAGTAAAAACAAAAATGGCATAAAATCCCTGCTAAAATATGGAAGAACTGATGTATTTATTAAATAATAAAATTTTTTACAAACCAAATACAATATTAATCAGATGGGTCATCAGTATGTAAATCAACTAAATTACTTTGTGACTCATGCGGGTCTTCTCCAACGTCCTCTCCACCAACATATCTGCCCAAGTGTTGCCTCAGTTTACTTCTTTCCTTAAAAAATTAAATTTTTTTGCATCGAAGTTCCTTATCGCACGTTGCTGGACGGGATCGAAATGAAAAAATTTTAAACAAAAATTTTATTTTTACCAATTTAATACAACCCATTATTATCAACTATATTGGGTAATTTTGCTTGGTTTGCTTTAATGGGAAGTTTTCTAGGCCTGTTTATTACATATTGTAGTTTTGAACAAAATAAAAAGTAAATTTAGAAAATTCAAAGTGCAAGACTGGAAAATCCATGAATTACCCACCCTTAGCATGGAATTACATTCGGCAGCACACTTCCTCATACACTCTTACTTTTGGTTTGGTTTGTATCTAGACTAACACATGGGGAGACATTTCTTGTTTCATGGGAAGTTTTCTAGGTGGAGCCTGTTTATTGTAGTTTGAACCGAATTAAAAGTAAATTTAGAAAAGCCAAAGTGAAAGAAGTTTAAAAAAATAAAATTTTCTTAAATAAGTGCGTTTTCCTAATAAAAGTAAATTTTCTCAAAAAAAAAATACCTATTCCTATTCTTAAATAGAGCACCTTTTCTTAAAAAACATACCTTATCTTAAAGAAGTATCTTTGCTTAAAAAAGTAAATTTTTTTACAACGAGTGGCTTTTCTTAAAAAAAGTATTTTTTTAAATAAGTCCCTTTTATTAAAAAAGTACATTATCTTACAACAAATTGCCTTTTCTTACAAAACTACATTTTCTTTAAAGAGTACCTTTTATGTAAAACAAAATAATTTTCTTGAGATAAGTACCTACTCATAAAAATGTACCTCTTCTTGAAAACCGGAGCAATTCTTAAAAAAAGTTCCCATTTCTTAAAAAAAGCTTTTCTTCAAAAAATACCTTTTCCTAAAAAAATTCCTTTTCTTAAAAATAAACTAATAACTTTTCTTTTATTATTTTCTTGAGATAAGTAGCCTTTCTGAAAATAAGTAAATTTTCTTAAAAAATATCCTTTTCCTAAAAAAATTCCTTTTCTTAAAAATAAACTAATAACTTTTCTTTTATTATTTTCTTGAGATAAGTAGCCTTTCTGAAAATAAGTAAATTTTCTTAAAAAATATCCTTTTCCTAAAAAGAGTGCCACCCCTTTAAAAAGTACTTGTTCTAAAAATAGGACTTCTTTGTAAAAAGTATTCATACTTTTCAGTTTTTTCTTACAGAAAGTACTTCTTATTAACAATTGTACCGTTTCTTAAAAAAAAAGCATTAGCTTTTAATAAAAGAAGTATCTCTCATTAAAGAAAGGACCTTTTCGCGAGATATAATACGTATTCTTACAAGAAGGACCTAAAAATATATTTTTTTAAATTCAATAAAAAAAAATTTCTTAAAAAAAGTTTATCATTTTACAAAAAGTATCTTTTCTTAAAGATCTATTTAAATTATAGTATTTTTCTACAGGCGCCTTGGGGGTGTTGCAACTAACTAGTACATAATATCGTATATAGCGAAAGGAACTTCGTTCCAACCGTGTGTCCCCGACACCTCATGTAGTTTTTGTATTATAGATATTTGCTTTTTCTGATATTGAAAATGGAAAAAATGTATTTGGTTTTTAAAATTTATTGAACTTTTTTGTATTATAGATATTTGCTTTTCCTGATATTGAAAATGGAAAAAATTTATTTGGTTCTTCAAATTTATTGAACTGTATCTCATACAGTTTTGGAGATATTGCAGTAAATAGAGTACTTTCTTGGCTTTAATACGGCGGACTAAGGGCCATAATTACAACTTGCCAATAGCTAAAGTTAGGATGTAATCGGACAGATTATTAGATTTTCGTTATTATAAGCAAACTTTCGGCTAAAAGTGACTGGTAAGTTAAAGGGTACCCAGTGTTCCCTTGAACTTTTAACGTAAGGTTTATCTTTTTAAAGATGCCACATTTTCCGACCTATGCAGAAGAAAAAATTAGTTTAGCTATGGAAACAAAAAGTAAAAAATGGAAGACCAAAAAAGCAGAACCTATTTGTTACATAAAAACCAGCTAGAGGTTATTTTTGAAAACTCGTAGCTGCTGCTTTGTAGAATAAGTATATAAAATTCCCTTCCGATGCAAGGGGAATGCTGCAACCAGCGGCAGACTTCTTGTTCATAAATCTACAAATTTTTATGGTTTGCTTGTAAAGAAATGAATAAAAGTACGTTGCCACTACGTTTTTTTTCATATGTTTTTCTTTCATTTGGTTAAGAAATGAATTTAGCTATGCCGAATTTTTGGCCCGTTTTCGCAATGTTGAGTTGTTTGGCGTCGTCATTTTATCATTTGTTAAAAAAAAATCTCAAACATACAAAACCAAATTTTTTTAACTTTTCCACTTTTGGCTTGTCAACAAAGAAATAAAAGTACGTTGCCACTACGTTTTTTTTATTATAAATCATTTGGTCAAAAGTAATCGGTGTTTTCTTTGGTATTGCCACCTTATCAAAAATATTCATTTTATTTTGCTAGGAAGTTGTAATTACGAAAAACATTTAATAGTGACTTTATTGCTCACTTCAACTAAAGTTACCTTTTCCTAACATTGACTTCAAAGGCAAGTTGTAATTATGGCCCTAAGTTTTGTTTAAAGCTAATATAGTTTTGTTGTACTAAATAATTCAACAAATATCTTTTTTGAAAAAAATTTTGAATTTGTATTTGAAATTTGTGATACAATTAATGTTATACCTACACAGTTGGAAAGGTAACACAATTTCCTAGGGTAAATATTGTCTGCATCAAATTGAACCCTCAGAAGAGTGAAAATTTAATGAAAAATGTAACAAATTTTTATCCAAGAAACGTAACTAACTATTTGTTTTCTCGCCATTGGTATTTTTCATACAAATCGGAGTTCATTTACCGGAGTTATGTCCCAAAAATTCCTTATAAAACACCATTAAGCATATAAAGCAGTATTGCCACTTTCAGGACAATTATTCAAAAATAGGACAATTTCAAACTATTTGGATAATTTTTGAATAATGATATTTTTGTGTAATTTCACTTGCTAGAACATGTCATGTGCATGGACCATTAAAAATACATTTCCATAACCTTTTTGCTATCTCGGTTTGCAGGGAAACATTGATCCACTGATCTGTTTTTGGAACATAGTTGATCAGCACCATGTAAATTTTTCCAACTATTTTTAAAATATTGTTACGGTTAAAAGCTTTACTTATGTTACAGTAATGTAATATGCATGCATACTTGTTTGGCTTACTGTACATAACACTGGGATTAGTGTTGTGCCTAAAAGTATTCATTGCAAAAACATACCAGTTCGTCCAACCAGTATTATGAATTCACCAGTATTATGAATTCATATCTCACCCAGAGGATGATAAATAGTGGCAGTATTGCTAGAAGGATCTTGAATTTGCTAAAAAAAATTCCACCACTTGAGTATAGTGAGTTGGTACAAATGGCGGAGGTTTTTGGCATTATGAGTTAGGGTGTTATTAAACGCTGAAAAGTAAGCAACGCGAATTGATGGTATAGACTTATTGTAAAGTGATGCCTTTATAACTGTATAAGTAAAATGAAAGGAACTAAAACTGTTGTACATATCGAAATTTAAGAACGAACATTGTTTTATTAACGGATGTAAAAGAGCTCTAAAAAAGATGAGTAAGGAAATTTGTAACAATATTTTTCGATGCATGGTGATGGTATTTCACGTAATTAGAGTTTTTCGTTGAAATATCTATTTTATTTTTAACGTGAGAGCTCCTAGCACCAGTTTATTGGTCTCGAAAGATGGGATATATAATCTGAAGTATCTTCGCTGCATACCGTCAGATTTGAAAAATACCTTCAGTTTGGAGAGTTTCTGAAAATACCATTAAAACTTTGGATTTTCAGTATTCTATTGAGAGAAGAGTTCGAAATTTTTAATTTTGGGTACTGATTATTGGAAAACAGTAAAATAATTTGAAAATAAGGCTTTATTCTGACCCGTCAACATTTCAAAGCCTGGAGACATTACGTAGCACTAAAGGTGATTATAGCCAAGGGTTTAAGCTTTATTCTGATCCGTCTGCATTTCAAAGCACGAGGATATTACGTAGCAAGAAAGGTCCAATCGATGGTAGCAATAACCAGACCCGAGCGGTGGACTTAATTATATTATGTTGAATTTAATCAAAAAATGTGTTCTTCGCTGAAAGAAAGTCAAATAATTTTGTGTAATTTGAAGTTTTTTTTGGATAATTTTTGTACATCCCTTGTATAATTTTGGTCAACACTGGTGGCAACACTGATTTACACATATAGCTGGTACTGCAATTACTCAAAGAACAAACACTGGCATTATTATTATGTTTTTATACGTGAATGCCAATAAAATTCACCTGAGTGACTATAAACTTCCTCCAGGGCTGGTATTGAAGCGAATTTTATAGTACAATATCTCCAAAACTGCTTGAGATACAGTTCAATAAATTCGAAATAGAAATAAAATAAATGGTTTCCCACTACATTATCCAAAAAAACAAAAAACAGTGGAAAAACAGATATGTCAAAGATAACATATGATGATGAGAGCATCTTTTCGCGGTCACCCCGCGTGCCGTGCTCTCCACCGTTAGGAGACAAATCAAAACAAAACATTGAAAGCGCAGACATGTCAATAGTAACATCTGTGCATAATAATGGCATCAGTGGTCATGTGGGTGATACACTGACAAAAAATTTAAAGTCGTCGGGTGCCATGCCAAAAAATTCAAGTATGCAACAGATGGAGAAAACGTTTTCTCCATCTATTGCTGGCGGTAAAGAGAAGTCATCAAGTGTTGACAAATTAGTGGAAAACCCCTCGTGGGAAACACCTGTCGTCGTTAGCGTCACTAAGTCAAAAGTGGCCGAATGGTATGGACCGATACATACTGGTGAAACGGAAGTCAAGTCCATTAAAGGGTAACACGAGTAAAATTTGTAGAGCGGAGGGCACTTCTAGGCCAGTGGACCCCTTATCAAAAAATAGTTTCGCGCCACTATACAGGGACGACGAATCTCGCGATTCAAGCTTGCCTACGGCAACACGCGCTAAACCGCCTCCAATTTACTTACGTGAGCGCAGTTCTAATGACTTGGTTACGAATATAACCAAAGTCATTGGAACTAACACTTTTCACATCGTTCCTCTCCGAAAGGGCAAAATACACGAAACAAAGGTTCAGACCAACGACGAGAAAAGCTTTCGTCAAATAACTAATTATTTCAACAATGCGAAAAAAAAATTATTACACATACCAGTTGAAAAGCAGCAAGGGCTTATGTGTAGTAGTTAAGGGCATCGAGTCTGATGTTGAATCGAAAGAGGTTAAGTCGGCATTAGAGGAAAAAGGGTTCAGTGTACGCTCGGTGATTAATATTTTTAACAGGGACAAGATCCCCCAACTTATGCTTAAGGTAGAACTAGAGCCAGACGCAAGAAAATTGAAACGCAATGAGGTTCATCCAATTTATGCGTTGAAATATTTGCTGCACCGTCGAATCTCTGTGGAAGAGCCACACAAGCGTTCGGGCCCTATACATTGCCAGGAATACGGGCACACGAAAAAATACTGTGGCTTGCAAACAGTATGTGTAGTTTGTGGTGATCTGCACAAATCGTCCATATGTTCGATAAATACCCAAGAGAACAAAAAATTTAATAATTGCGGGGGTAATCATACTGCCAACTACTGGGGGTGTCCAATATACAAGGACCTAAAGAAAAAATTGGATGGAAAATTGAGGACAGTTCGTGCTCGTGAATTCAAAGACCCAGAGTTAGAGATTAGATCAGTTTATATTCCACAACGGGATAATGAAATTAGGGCAACTTCTGATACCATGACATACGCTACTGTTCTCAAACAGACCCCTCATATGTCTGCTGTGCAGCCAGCAAGTGGCATAGTGAATATGATAAGACAACTTATGCAAAGTTTGAACATGTTCATGTCGACAATGCAGTCAATGATGCAAGAGTTTATGAGAAGTCAAAATCAATTAATTCAAGCCATTATTTGTAAAAAATAGGTTACTTCCTAAAAATTTGGTGTTAGAAAACACAGAAAACGCTAATTATCTAGCTGATGAAAACATAGACATAATGCTCTTATCTGAGACGCATCTAACAGATAAATATAATTTTAATTTACCTAATTACACATTTTATGGCACGAACCACCCCGATGGCAGGGCACATGGAGGTACAGGTAATCCTTATATGCAAACGAATTAGGCACGATTTGTTAGAAAGCTACTCGGAAAAATATTGGCAAGCAACTACCGTTCGGCAAATTTATTGCCCCCCAAGATTTTCGATATCGAGTGATACGTTTACGAGCTTTTTTCAAAGACTGGGGCACACATTTTTAGCCGCCGGAGATTATAATGCCAAACATACTCACTGGGGCTCCCGTCTCGTAAACCCAAAAGGCAGACAATTGTACAACTGCATCATGTCTCGACAAAATGGGATCGATTACCTATCTCCCTGTCAGCCAACCTACTGGCCGCATGATCGTAACAAACAGCCTGATCTAATTGACTTCGCCATAATTAGGGGAATTTCAAAGACTAACGCGTCGGCAACAACGTCCACCGGACTGTCTTCAGACCATTCCCCTGTTATATTCTCTATTAACGCGGTTTACGAGATAGAACACCCTTTGATGCTAACATCTAAGAAAACGAACTGGCTGAAATACAGAAAATACGTAAGCAGCCATGTCCCAATTTTGAACAAAAGTATAGACAATGAGCTTGATATTGAAAATCACATCACTAATTTTAACTGTTTGCTCGAGGGTGCAGCCCTTCACGCAACCCCACTTCAGGACGATAAACAAGAGCACACACACACATACAGGAATGCAGATATAGAATATTTGGTAAATCAGAAACGAAGGGCCAGGCGAGACGGGCAGGCATATACTATAGATCTCCTACTACAAGTCTTCGACTCCAACTTGCCACAAGTAGACTACGAGTAGCCTTGAAAACCGACGATGGTCTTCAACATGGAAAATATGTTGAGGGATTGACTCCCACAATATCCACAAATTTTTCTTTGTTTAAGTCAATAAGAAATCTTAAAACGCCAGTTGAGACAAAGTTTCCTTTACGTGACATAAATGGTGACTGGGTTACAACAGATGAGGGAAAAGCTAAACTTTTTGCAGAGCACTTGAGTGAAGTTTTCCGTCCCAATCCATGTACTAACAGTTTTAGTCTATCGAATGTAGCGTGCAACACGGATACATCTATAGTCCCATTGGATATAACGATCGGGGAGGTTGTCAATATTATAAAGCAAACAGCAAATCCTCGAAAAGCTCCTGGTTATGATCTAATAACACAGAGGATGATATCAGAACTTCCGCTAATAGCTATCGAGTTCCTCGTAGGTTTGTTCAATAATATAATATAATATAGCTACTTCCCTAATGCGTGGAAAATGTCTCTAGTGAAAATTATATTAAAGCCAGGAAAGGACAAAACTTTAGCTTCATCATATAGACCGATAAGCTTGTTACCATGCCTATCAAAACTCTTCGAGAGAGCATTTCTTTCAAAACTTAAAAGCCTCACTTCGCTTCATAATATCATCCCTGGTCACCAATTTGGCTTTAGGGAGGGCCATAGTACTCTACAACACGTAGATCGTTTGACCAACGTGATTAGAAAAGCTTATGAAAAAAGAGAATATTGTTGTGCTGTATTCTTAGATGTTGCTCAGGCATTTGACAAGGTCTGGCATGAGGGTCTATTACATAAAATTAAAAAATATCTGCCAGTTAATACACATTCCCTCTTCGAAAGTTACTTGGAAAATAAATATTTTAGAGTCAAGCAGGGAGAGATAATTACGGATAAATACAAAATATATGCCGGGGTCCCGCAGGTCCCGTAATTATCTATATCCAAGAAGACACAAATAAAGCTAAAGACGCATCAATTGCATTGGCTACTTAACTCAAACTCAAGACTGAGATTGGAATATAAGGTCCAGATTTACAACACTGTGATTAAGCCTATTTGGTCATATGGGTCCCAGATATGGGGAAACGCTAGCGCGAGTAACATCGAAGTAATACAAAGAGTGCAGTCTAAAATACTACGGTTAATTACTGGTGCCCCTTGGTATGTTAGAAATGAGAACCTACACAAAGATTTAAAGATACCTACTGTAAGAGACGAACTCCAGCGCATCAAACAGAGTCATAATCAAAAACTGGAACAGCACATAAACCCTCTGGCAAGAAACTTGACAATAACAACAACTTTATCCCGACTACGCAGAAGAGATTTCCCATCAGTTTTATAAATCAACCAATCCCTGACGCCACAATTCAGAGGCCCGCTTAAACAACAATTTAATTAATAATAATTGAATTAAAATGATTAGAATATAAGATTCGAATACTTATTGTTAGGTTCTTTAAGAGCAGATTCAATAAAAAAAACCACAGTATGAAAAACAAAAAAAAAAATACATACCAAGACGTCGCTAATGGTATTTTGTTGATTCAAGATGACCGATTGATGTAGATGGCGGTAGCGTCGGCTGGTGAATTAACAGTGTGTTTACAGTGACAAGCTGAAATAGGTGTACAGTAGGGCGGGCCAAATTTTTTGTTGATTAGAGCCGCCCCCTAGGATGATTCTATGGACAATTCTAAGCAACTTTGGTGAAGGAACCATAGGTCTATCTCGATTTTCGAGTCTCCCACTTTTAAAAAAATTATTTTTTCCCTATAACATCATTTTGATTCAAAATTCGATTTTTTATTCATCGTTATATTATCTTTTTTATGTGTACATGGGGGGTTTTTGGGGTCGAGAAATTCATTTCTGATCTTTATTTTTACCTATGACCACCGCCAGAGGGCGTTTAATGCATATTTTCACTATTTTTCGTCTATTTTCCGAGAAAAATTACAAGTTTTTCGGTAAAATGTATCTTTATTTTATTTTTTCCAACAGAAATTCAACCTAAAAAATAAGAACATGTGTAAAAAAAAATGAATTTAGTGGAAGAAAAGCGAAATAAGTTATTTTTGAAAGTCGTTCTTGCTTTCAAGTCTGGGGTATTTTGCACGGCTTTCTTTTGTAACTGACATAACACTGTGTCGACTTTTTTCTAAAACACGTTTAGAAACGCTAGCCATTCTTGGATCAGGCAATGGTGGATCATCGTATTCTAAATATTGTTCCAAATGATCATACGGAATGGTATGCGTAAACGGTGGTTCGAATAAGACATCATCTTTATTTAAATCAATCATATTCGTATAATCGGTAGACTTGAAGTTTATCAAAGGTTTTTGATAAACTCTAAGATGTGCCGGGTCGTACAGATTTCTTCGGTAGTGTAAAATTTTCTTGATTGCGATGTTTCGTGTCTCTTTTTTATCATCAAATAACATCGCTAACAAAATATTTTCGGAATGTGCGTAATATGAATTATCTTTAATGACATTATTCACAACTCCGCGTAGATTTGTATCCAAATATTGTGTCCAACGAATAAATTTGTAAAACAATACACTACCGAAGACCACCGAATTATAGTACTTGATGTTGAAGTGCATCGGCATATACACTTTCATTATGTATGTTGCCAGAATTTTCAAATTCCTTGATGGATTTTCAGTTGACACATACAACCGCAACAATCTATTCGCCTTGGTGAGCCAACGTGAATGTGCTACTGGTCCTGGTTTAATGTGAGACAAATCCCTCATCTGCTCATCTGTATCAGTACTTGGTTCATATGCTAAATGGGTCTCGTCATCGCTTGTTGGTATTATTGTTTACGTTGGTGCTGGCTCTTCAACATCTGGCACAAATTCCGGTATCGTCAATCTTCTGACATTATTTTGATCTCGCATAAACTCTTTCAAATGACCTGGAATCAATCCACATGAGCATAATGCTGCCTTCAAGTCACATTGACATTTGCCGCTGTAAAATAATTCTTTTGTAGATTGCACGAACGTTCTGAATGTGGCGAGTTTTGGATGTTTAGTTTCGATTTGATACTTGTCAATCAATGTACCCAATTTTCTAACAACACTTTTTTTTATTAGAATTTCAACATTAAGTTGACTCCAAATTTGAATCAATTTGTCTGTTACGTGCGGTACGAATGTTTTGTACGAAAACATTTTGTTTTGGAGTTTAGCACGTGCGCCCAAGAAAAAAAAAACATCTTAAAATATCCTGTTTCGTTGGCATATTGAGTCCACTAAAATCACAAGATGCACCAAAAACAGCAACATCGTGCGAAGGCAAATGCTTCAAATGATTTTCGGTACTCGTTGATGTTGTTGCGGTTTGCGATGTAGACGGCAATTCATACGGATCCATTGTACACTTTTACTAAAAGAATTAAAAAATAACTGAAATTAGTATATTTTAAAACATTTGGTTCGAATATATTTTTTCCACCTACAAATTGGTAAATACACAGTGGTAAAAATGGTGAGAATTTTATTTATATTCAAATATCAAATTTTGATTTGAAACGAAAAACGAAAAAAAACTGTTTTTAATTGACTTACTTAAAATTAACAACAATAAATGTCAGAGATAAAAAGTCCGCAAAGCAGCAGAAACAATTTTGGTCGAAATTAAAATATGCATGAAACGCCCTCTGGCGGTGGTCATAGGTAAAAATAAAGATCAGAAATGAATTTCTCGACCACAAAAACCCCCCATATACACATAAAAAAGATAATATAACGATGAATAAAAAATCGAATTTTGAATCAAAATGATGTTATAGGGAAAAAATCATTTTTTGAAAATTGGGAGACTCGAAAATCGAGATAGACCTATGGTTCCTTCACCAAAGTTGATAGAATTGTCCATAGAATCATCCTAGGGGGCGGCTCTCATCGAATTTTTCGGCTCCATACAAATTGGCCCGCCCTAGTGTACAGAGTTATTATCACTACAGAAAACGAAAAAAGTAATCTCAGTATAAAACACTTATTCTGTTAAAATAGGCAAGTCTCTTTTGGTTGTACGATATGTACAATTGCGTGTAACTGTCTAAGACAATGTTGTGTTTCAATATTATCTAATCAAAATTTTAATTTTTTTTAGTTAATGTATGAGAAATTTATACTACAAGTTTACAAGGTCAGGTTGGGGTTTGTTGGAATAATAGACAATTAAGCTAGTAACATTCACTGGCATGTCCAGTTTCGAATATATTATATAAATTAATATAAAAAAAAATGGTTTCGCATTATATCCCATGACGGGATTAGGGAGAGCTCCTCACAAACCAGTCAGCTGTGCGCGTTCTAGTTTTACACTCACTGAGTGGGACTTACAGTTTTACCCCGGTTCCGAACGGTATTTTGAGAAGATTTTTTCATGGCTATCGTATATAGTATACAAACTCAAATATACAATTCACATATGCGAATTAGTATCAAAGTACCTAAGTACACTGAAAGTTCCATAATCCCAACACAAGAACAGACGGATTTTTTCCACCGTGTTCTTCTTTTCCTATTCCATACTCGCATTGTTGTAGTGGTTTGTGGTGAGTTTTATATATTATTGATGACCAGGCTAGTGTTTTTGTTTTCCGAAACAATTTTTTAGCACTTTTAGGTTAGTTTAAAGCTTGGCAGCCCTAAAAGACAAACTATATAAAGATATCATATTGTCAAGTTTTTAACAGAAATCCACCATCTACCCGTAGCCACCTATTGCAAATCATGATTTTATTCTTTTTTCTTTGGAGTCTATGTTTTGTTCTTTGAAAATTTCTACATTCCAAGACTTTTGTTGCTGAGAGTAATTTGAAATTGCAGTATTTCACTGAAGTACAGAATGGATAAAACGAACAAAACATGCTAGGACTGCACTGCACTTCAATGGCAACGCCGTTTTTTGTTTGTTAAAAAACGACCATAAATACATCAATAATATGAGTTCCCCATCATTAACGCAAAACAATCCCACAATTACTATTATACAGAAATACTTTGTACTTGATACAACATGTAATCTCTGCATGAAACCAGAAGTCTTCTACTCCATGTAACATCGGCTATAGATTAAATAATCCATGACAGCAACTACATACAAACAAGATCGTAACGCCATTGGCTCCATCAAAAGCAATCAACTACAGATGAATTTTAATATTGCGAAGTTTGATTGCATACGTTTAGGCTGAAAGTTAAAACGTACACTGAGAGAATTGACTAGTTTCGTGCAAATATTAACGATGCCGTCTGCGTGGATGCAGTTGTAACATTTTTTATATTTAAATGGAATTATTAGTTTTATTGAAAATTTAACCTACTGTTAAAGAGATTTTGAATTCCAATTGGAGTTTTCTCAATTTTATATGAAAGTTGTAATGTATGCTACACATAAATGGGACAAATTAATTATATGACAATTACAATTTGAATTACCTCTAAAAATACAAATTCCAACCAAATTGAAATACAATTGGCAATTGTATAAGTATATATTTTCAAAGTATTTCCTTCATATCTGGCAATTTTGGTTTTCAAATATTTTATATGTACAAGTTTATGAATTTGAAAGTTATTAAAGCAATACTTTTCAACTTGCAACGTCCATATGCAACCAAGCCTAATCTCATAAATTTTGCTGAGGGAAGTTGTTACGCTTGGTATAAAATTACTTTATGTTTTAAATCATTTCGTAATGATATCTAGAGTAACGATTTGTCTCAGTAAATTTACGAAGTTTGGTGTGGTTGCATATGAGGTACCTGGATGTCGTAAGTTTTTTTCCCTGCCAGTACATTATCAAAAATTTTCATTATATTGGTACGAATAAGTAAATGCTTTTGTTTGCTCTTAATGACTCTACTAACATTATTTAAATAACAGGCGGTTAATGCTGCGCCTGAAAGTATTCATTGTAACATCGCACCAGCTCGCTAAACCAGTAGCATGAATTCACATCAGTTAAGATAATTCTCCATCATTCGATATGATTCTACAAAGATAAGTAACAACAACAACGACTAGAAGGTTCTTGAATTCGCTAGATATACCTTCATTTGAGTATTTTGAGTTGGTATAAATAGCGGTGGTCTTTGGAACGGGGAGTTCAGTTTGTGATTAAACCCCGTAAAGTGCGCAACGCGAATTGATAGTAAAATATAAGACTTATTAAAGTGGTGTAAATAAAGTAAACTGTTGTACTATACAAGTAAAATGAAAGGAAGTGATCAAATTTAGTAGTTTTAGATCCTCGTTATGTTTCATGATATGATAATGTTTTCTCCGGTTAGTGAAAAAAATGTAAATGCCGCGGGTGATACCGTTGTAATTATCGTAATTGTATACGAACCTTGTTTTATTATTGGGAATAAAACAACGCAAAAGGGACGAATAAGGAAATTCGTAACAATATATAGAACTGTTATTCTATTGATTGATTCGGTTGATTGGATAGAATATGCGGGACTTAGGACACATTCGGAATTTATGGAGAGCAAGTGATAGAAGTTAAGATGAATTTTTACGTTAATACAATCATTTTGTTTAGTTTATAGCGAATCTTGGATTGGAAGACAGTTTTAAATTTTGGCTGTGGGATTGTCTATCCCGCAGCCTTCTGGGTTTTTTTATTAAGATCCCTTATATTTCGAGATATTTGCCAGAATAAAATAATAAGGACTTTAACCTATGGTTTATGAAGTTCATCCGAAATTAAGATAAATTCTTGTGACGGGAAGGTACATACTGATGGAAAGATTTGGACTCGGCAACTGAAGATTGAATATTATTAGAATTTCACGAATAAGTATCAGTTGTTTTAACTCAGACACACGGAATACTTTATAAATTTAGCATAAATCATCGACTTCAATACTAAGCTCCGGTCTTCAAGAGTTTGAAATGTGAGTAGGAAATACCTTAATAATTTTGTTTTAGTATAATTATTATAATTAATAGTATAATTAATAATTATAATATAATATAATTAATATATTATTGATTAATTAATATATTAATATAATTATAATATTGTTATAATTATTTTTGGAAATTTACGACTATGAACTTCAACGTACTCGGTTATTTTTTTTTGTTATTCGAATCATTTATTTGTTTAAATAACATCTTGGGAAATTTATAATATAATCTTGTGTTACCAAAAATACTTTAGGCTAATTACTTACACTTGCATTGTACTTTCATAAAGGTTTCTCTGTATTACACTGCGACACAAATTTCAGTTTAATCTCTGCAAATCAAGCACCACTATAACGGTTCGTTAGTGTATCCAAAATTATGACGATTGTCTAAAGGATTTTTTCCTGAGGTACCCGTTTTCGGAGGACACCCGGGCGCGCTCCCTCTCCCCCTTTTGTTATCTTATGGTGTTTTGTTTGTCATAACTCGAGAACGGCTGTGCCGACTTAGCTGAAATAAATTTCAAAAAATTAAGAATCATCCTCCCTTTATATATATATTTGTCCACTCTATATTAATAACAGTTTCGCAGATATAAATGACTTTATGAAGAAAAAATATAATTTTTTGCCTAAAAAATTAAAAATTTTTGTTTTTAAAAATCATTAAAAATCCAAAACGGAAGAACGTGCAAAGGCTTATTACTTTCGCGTAAACCTACATAACTTCTGAACAAAATGAGACATAGATAATGAAAATCGATGAACGCGTTCCGCTTTTATTCACAATTATGAACTATGAAATTAATTTATGAAGAATTCATTTATATCTGCGAAACTGTTATTAATATAGAGAAAAACAGTATAGGAATAGATTAAAGGAAAGATAATTCTTAATTTTTTGAAATTTATTTCAGCCAAGTCGACAAAGCCGTTCTCGAGTTATGACAAACAAAACACCATAAGATAACAAAAGGAAAAGGCGGGAGCGCGCCCGGGCGTCCTCCGAAAACGGGTACCTCAGGAAACAAATCCTATAGGAAATCGTCATCATTTTAGATACACTAACGAACCGTCATAGTGGTGCTTGATTTGCAGAACCACTGTTGCACTGTGTTATATTTCAAATCTAGTCTGTTGAGTTCATAAAAATACATATAATAATAGTTATAATGATATCTGAAAATTTCTAAGCTCTTTTCATTATCCACGACAATGAAGGTTTAATTGTTTGAATATGACGAGACTAATAAGAGTCGACATGGTAGGGAGGGGGATACGACTCTATTGAGAGGAAACAACACCATCTGAATGTGTCCCTAAAACATTAGCCTCTCCCCAGTAGTACTTTGACTCAAATAAATAAAATTCGAATTTGATTATCAATCATACAGCTGCCTACAATTTTATTACTACGTAACTGACCGAGATTTATCGCATGAGGCAAGAACACCCCCCCACCCCCCAGCACTGAGCTCAGTGCTAGTTAGCAATGGCCAAGGGTACAGAATCTGTTAGATGGCGGGTCGTTACAAATGTTACATTAGTTGAATAAGAAAGTAGGTCCTTCTCTTCAGACATATCAACTATTGAATCAACTTTTTCATTCAACTTCATTTACAAATAATTTTTTAAGCGTCAACATTAATTCGGATATTCGTCGTAACTACACACTGAAAAATGGGTCTGGTTTTGTTGTTTGGGTGCAAATATAACGTGTTTGTAGCTTATCGAAAATATACTATACTTGTGACCAAACACATTGTGTTTGCTATTCAATATAACTTGATTGAGACACAATGATTTCTAGGTGATAATGTAACGGGACCGCCAAATAACTTTTTTTTGAAAATGCTATAAAAAAAACTACTGAATATTTCTTTTTTTATTTGAAAGTACAATCCTTCCGGCTAATAATGGAAAATAATTTCATTCAAATGGCTGCGTCGGCTGGCCATGCAGTAGCCTACACGATCGGTCCAATTTTTAAGCACATTATCGATTGGGTGCAGCTGTATTTCACCAATGACTTCACGAATATTGTCCTTTAAAGCGTCAATTGTCTCTGGCTTGTCGGCGTAACACTTATCTTTGAGGGCACCCCACAAATAATAGTCCAACGGTGTCAAATCGCAGCTCCGAGGTGGCCAAACGACATCAGCTCTGCGGCTGATAATGCGATCTTCAAAAACAGGGCGCAGAACATCGAGTGTAGCTTCGGCTGTGTGGCACGTAGCGCCGTCCTGTTGAAACCAAATGTTGCCAATATCCTCCTCTTCAATTTTTGTGAACAAAAATTCGTTCAACATGGCCCGATAACGATCGCCATTGACTGTAACGGCCACTCCTTGCTCATTTTCGAAGAAAAATGGCCCAATTATGCCTCTGGACCAAAATCCGCACCAAACAGTGACTCGTTTTGGGTGAATCGGCTTTTCAATGTATGCGTGCGGGTTTTCTGTGCCCCAAATGCGACAAGTTTGCTTGTTTACATACCCGCCAAGATCAAAATGAGATTCATCTGAAAAGATGATTTTTTTTTGGCAAAATCGGCATCTTCTGTAAGTCGATCGCAGTCCCATTTTTCCCATATTTCCCATATTTCCCAGCGTTATTCAAGCGTATACGCAACCATATTCGTTCAGCGGAAGGATAAAACTAATTATCTGTCAAATCAGACATGAGCTAAGTGTTACCATTCACGAAATAAGCACTAGTTGAAAAAAAAAAGTTAGATGGCGCATCCGTTCTGTGTGGGTTTCTTGTCGTACCAACAGTTGATTCAACTTTTGACAAGTTGAATCAACTGTTGCTACGTCTGAGAGCTCCATAACAGTATGTTGACAATTTATTGTGATTTTATTTAGAATTGTTTTGCTGCTCGACACTCGACAGCTTCAATAGTTTCTAGAGGGTGTTTTAAAAATTACGTAGATTTCTCAATAACCAGTCGATTATTGATATTTAATATGCAATATTCAAATGTAGGGAACCAATCCATATACCTGTTACAGAATACATTTGTACAAGGGTTTGTACGTGTGTAATAGAATGTATTACATTCGCGTGTGCATTCGTTCAAAGTTCCCTTTTTGTTTGAATTTTCATTTTATGTTTTACCTTTAAGCGCCAATGCGTTGCGCGTTTGAAATGGCGCGTCACATTTAAATAATCGTGACTTATGCATTCGAGCATAAAAATTGCACGAGAAACAAAAAGAAAACAGCAACGACCAACGACAGCGGCGATGGATGGATTGACAATCTAAACAAAACACTATAATGCTGTTGCCACATATACCACTGGAATACAGGCAGTGGGGCAAAAGGTTACATATTTGAAACAATACAACTATACCACAAAATAGGGAAAAAACTGGGAGAATTGTAAGAGAAATGTTAAAAATTAAATATTTTCCAGCAACCAATTGAAATTTCTTTAAGACTACGCAAGAATTTGAAGTTCAGTCAAATCAATCTTTAGGTGGTTTCCCCTTTTTTCCACGCTAATTCAAATCATGAAAAATGGTAGCAGAATAATTTAAAACAATTTGGGTACTGAGATTTTTTCCCCCACTGTGCATATCTAGGTAAAAAAAAACAGAACAAATGAATAACCGCGCCAATAACAATAACACCAAAAACAATAAGGAAATAATAGTCGTTGACTGAGTGACTGACTGACAACAGCAATCATGGACACACACAAAACAAACATTCTTGTGCTTTGATTCTTGTGTAAATTGAATAAATTACTGAAAGGTTCACCCGAATAATAGAATGACGCTAAATTCAATTAGAGTTCATTGTAGGGGTGGGGTGGAGGGCGTTGGTGCAATTTTTGGGGGCGAAATTTACACATGAAACATCCCTCATATTGAATCTCAGAAATCAAGTCTAATAGCAACCAGCAGTAGACATAAAAAAAACTTGAAAATCTTTGCCAATTATGGAGCTTTTGTAGCATTTTGCGAACTAGAACCTAGAACCTTCAGAAACTACGATTTTGGTGCAGTTGGCATATTCATATTACGAAGATGTCATGGATAACAATTAAAACCTTGTTAAACAATTTCAATTACTCAACGAGTGTTTTGAGTCGAAATTTGGCAATTATCACGACGCATGAATATTGCACTTCATCATGGCATTGAGGCAATAAAGATTCCGAGAATAAACCGCTGTAAATAAAGAAAAACATTTTATGCCATTTAAATATTTCCCAATTCCGTTAAAAATATTAATTTGCTGTAAATTTTGAATTTAAAATCTTAATCTTTTAATTTAAAATCGTCCTCGTTTTGGCTTAAGCATAAAAGCCATACATGCCTTTTTGTAATCTGCATTGGATTTTTCTACATTTACTTTATCTAATGCAAATGCAAGTGGCCGTCGGTGGAGCAATGGTTAGTGTGCGCGGCTCTTGTACATGAGATCCTGGGTTCGAACCCTGCTCTGACCACCTTCCCCACCAAAAAGTTAATTTCGGCGGCGGTCACCTCACATAGTGACGGCGACACTATCGAGTATATAGCCATGAAAAAGCTTCTCAAAATACCGTTCCGAATCGGTGTAAAACTGTAGGTCCCAATCATTGAGTGAAAACTGGAAAGCGCACAGCTCAGTGATTATGAGAAGTTCTCCCTGGTCCCTTCATGGGATGTAATGGGAAACCATTTATTTTTTAATGCAAATGCAAAAGAATTACCATTGTTCGCAATGACAATTAACAAATTTTGAATTTGCATTTGATAAGACAATGGAAATGAAGATTGTGGAATCGGATGCCAATTGTAGTGCAATATGAGAATGTGTTTAATTATATTGAATTTGTTTGACTGCTGGCAATTCTGTTTTTAAAGTATTTTATATGTATAACAATTGACATGAAATTAATTTGTCCAATGTATGTAAGAATACAAAGAAGATAATACTGTATGGTATTCCCTCCATCACAATTTCATTAATATTTCTCAATTTCAATTTGAATTTTTAACAAATTCAAAGAGAAATTGTAAATTTTATTAGGAATTTTCCATATTTTATTTGAAATGTTATTAAATTAATTTTAAAAAGCATCAGTTGAAATTTTAGGACACATAAATTGAAATTTGCAAAAAATTAATGGAAATTAAAGACAAATTGAAACTTAAAAATAATAATTAATAATTCTTGAATTTCAATTCACGATTTTTAAATTTCAATTGGTGCCTATTAAATTTCAATTGATGAATTTTTAATTTCAACAGATATGTTTCAAATTTCAATTGATGTCTTTTAAAATTAAATGGATGTAGTTTAAATAAAAATTTCTAATTTTTCGACCTTTATTTGATTAATTATTCTCGACTAATTGTTCCAGCTTAAGGTCTCTTCAGATTTCATAAAACTTTTCTGTTTTTTTTCGATATTTCGATTTCCTTTGGAAATCTTCTTCAGGAAAGTTTTTGTATTAATTATAACAAACAAACATCAATACAAATTAAATGCGGCGCAGGCTTCTTCGATGGCCAATAACTCCGCTTGGAAAACGCTGCTCTTGTCTGGGAGTTTGAATGATAAATTGAGGCACGCCTCTTCGGAGAAGACACCCGAGCTGGTTCCACCTTCCATTTTGGATCCGTCCGTAAATATTTTGATGTCAAAACCTGTAAGTGGTGCCCCTTTATTCCACTCTATTCTCCTGGGAAACCTGACATCGAATAGGTTACCGAAGGTCAATGAGGGGGTACAGTAATCGGTGGTTACATTGAGTTCTCTTGGGATTGTCTGTAGTATACTCGCAGGTCCATATGTGCTGCTCTTCCAGGCCGCACTAGCTGTGATGTGAAGGTCGATTGGTATAATATGAAGCATCGTATTAAGGGCTACAGCTGGACACGTCCTCATTGCCCCGGTTATGCCGATGCAAGCTGATCTCTGTACTCCATACAACAGTTTCATGGTAGACGTTTTCCCTGCGACAGGCCACCATACCTTTGCGCCATAGGAGAGTATTGGTCTGAGAGGCTTGGAGAGGCTTCCGAACATTTTCCGACAAGCGTAGTACGCAACGGTTGCCTTCTGTGCGCGGTGCTCTACGTGACGCTTCCTGGAAAGTTTAGGGTCTAGAATCACGCCCAAGTACTTGGCGTGAGTTGACAGTGGAATCTCTATTCCACTTATCCGAGGAGGATTAAACTTTGGTGTCTTGGTCTTCGTGGTAAAAAGCATGACCTCAGTTTTCCCTGGATTCACTCCAAATCCACTCCCAGTGGCCCAATCGTTAAGTGATTTCAAGGCCCCAATCATGATTTCGCTCAACACGGATGGGAACAAACCAGACACCATTATTACCACGTCATCCGCATACGCCACGGGTTTTATCCTCATATTGTCAAGTTTCAGTAGTATATAGAGAAACAATTTTTAAAAGGAAGTTTTGCAAAATGCATCCCTCATGCTTCCTGGCAAACCGTATAGGCATTTCAGTTCTAGTTACATATCTTCATCATCGGTTGTTTGGAATGAAGCTATTGAACAATTCATCAAATTAAATGCAAACGAAAACTTATAATTTCCCACTATGCAAGTGTTCGAAAAATATCGCAAACAAAACAAGCATGAAAAAATTTTCAAAACTTCTTCACATGTTCTGAGATCCACCGATATCCGTTTGATATGATTTTTGTTGCCGCCTAAAATTGAACACAATTCCTACAGGCAATACCAATTGCTTGCAGTTGCATCGTTGTCTACGTTCATCGGGAATGATTTGGGAATGATTTGTATTTCTCCGGCCTTTTTAATGGTACTTTTTTGTTTTATAGGTCAAGCTCAAGACCATTCTACATCTCTATTAATAGAGATATAGCGTTTAAAAGAATGTTTTGCAAAATGCATCCTCATGATTCCTGGCAAACCCTATATATAGCTATTTTAGATCTAGCCCCAGATCTTCATCAGCGGTTGTTTGGAATGATGCTATTGAAAAATTCATTAAACTAAATGCAAACGAAAACTTCCTTACATGTCCAGAGGACTATCAGTTCCCAATAGACATGGGTTGTCATGGGATAATATTATTTATTTAAGTTACAATTTTCAATTTCGTTTGAACTTTTTCAATTTATAATTTAAGTTTCTTTGCACGAAATTGGAAGAAGAAATTTTCTAATTTGAACTTGAAAATCAAAATTAAATTTTCTTATTTTAAAAACTCAATTTCAATGGCCTCTTGTCCAAACTGAAGCAAAACACAGGCATTATTTCTTTTCAGTTTAAATTCCCATTATTTTAAAGTGAGACTTCTCTATTTTATTTAAAATTAATTTTTTTTTGCAATTTTTTTTCATTTACATAGGGAGCATCGAGGTTTTATATGGTTAAACAACTTATAAACCAATAATCATATTCTTAGATGGAATTGGATTTTTTTTTGGAATTTGTCTCAATTTGAAAATTAAATAATAACATATAGTGGAAGTTCTCTATTTCATTTCGAATTTTATCACTTTAAAAAGGAAATTGAAAATTTCACAAAGATTTTTGCCCAATGTCTCAATTTTAAATGAAACAAACTTAATTTCGTTTTGAATTTCAGTTTGAATATACAGGGTGGACCATTTAAACATTCCTAAGAGTTTTTGGTAATAATGGAAAAACAAACACTGTGAAATGATTAATTGTGAAACGCGCAAATTTGTTTTGATCCCTTGTGGAATATGATATCGCGTAAATGGTCGCAGCCAGATCGAATGGCGCAATGTTTTGGTTTTTCCGTATTTTCCATCACTTTTCGTAGTGTCAAATGTTATCTTTCAAGGTTTCCTGGGACGGTGGCTTGTTGATATAATCTTTGTACTTCAAAAAACCCCACAGGCAGAAGTCTAGAGCGGTTAAGTAGGGAGATCCAGAAGCATTAAATAGTCCACCTTGTAAATATGTCTTAATTTAATTGGAATTTTTAATATAAAATATCAATTTTATTTAGAATTTTTACCAATTTAAAATCTTGATATAAGTTGGCAGTCTCTAATTTTCAAAATAAAAATTACTTTTGTTCAATTGAAATTCCTAATTTCATTTGGAATTTTAAAATTCTAAAAGGTTAATTATCTTTTTCATTCTAGTGGGATATCTCAATTTTACTTGGAAACTTCTAAATTTATAACAGAAATTTCTAATTGCATTTCCAATTTTATCATTTTCAAATATATATTTAAAATTTTATGTAAAAAAATCTTAATTTTAAGTGAAAGTTTCTAATTTTAGTAGGAATTTTAACAAAAATATTATAGATTTCAAATTGAAATTTCGATGTTTTAAATTTTAATTAAACACAATATTTCATTTGGAGTATTCATAATTTAAACTGGTTGTTTAGAATTCTCCCAATTACTTACTTACTTATCCGGTCTCGAACAACACCCGGGGGTCAGGGACCTTACAAAACGAAGATAACATATTTCGCCAACCAGTTCGATCTTTTGCCTTATCTCTCCAGTTGGAAATACCAAGTGTACGCAGGAATTCGTCAACTTGGTCCTTCCAGCGTAGTCTTGGTCTTCCTATTTTTCGACTTCCTTCGAGTTCGGTTTCGAAAACTCTTCGTGCTTGTTCGTCTTCATCCATTCTACTGACAGGGCCTAGCCAGCGCAATCGCGTTATATTGATCCGCTTAAGTTAACAAGTGGCCGTCGGTGGTGCAATGGTAGAGCGCGGCTCTTGTGCATGAGAACGTGGGTTCGATCCCTGCTCTGACCACCTTAAATTTTTTTCGACGGCGGTCACCTCGCTTAGTGACGGCGACACGATCGAGTATATAGCCATGAAAAAGCTTCTCCAAATACCTTTCGGAACCGGTGTAAAACTGTAGGTCCCAATCAGTGAGTATAAAACTAGAACGCGCACAGCTCACTGGTTTGCGAGAAGCTCTCCCTAATCCCTTCATGGGATGTAACTGAAATCCATTTATTTATTTTTATTTATTTAACTACATATTTAAATGTTGGGATAAAGTTCATGGTTCCTGTGTCGCCGATACTCGCCGTTGTGCACTATAGGGCCATACATTTTTCGGAGTATTTCTCTCTCGAAGGCTCCTTTCGATAAGACCCAGGATTCTGCGCCATAAAGCAAAACAAGTTGTATGAGAGACCGGTATATCCGAATTTTTGTTATTCGGGAGAGGGCTTTATATCTAAAGTGGTTGTTTAGTATTCGCAAGCACAATTCTCCGCTTGATCTCAATGCTGATTTTGTTCACGGCAGATCCGAGGTATATAATTTCGTCCACTACTTCGGAGTTATCACGGTTATCAACGTTCATGCTTTGGTCTAATCGCGTGGAGGCCCTGTTCGTTGAAACCATTAATTTTGTCTTGGCCTCATTTACAGTCAGGCCCACTTTCGCTGACTCCTTCTTAATTCTCGAAAAAAACCGCAGTAACTTCTCTAATTGTGCGCCCAATGATATCGATATCATCAGCATACGCGAGCAGCATGTGACTTTTGCTGCTGATCGTTTTATTCGTGTTTACTGTAGCTTTTCTCATAATGATCTCCATTAAGATGTTAAAGAGATCGCACGATAGGTTGTCGCCTTGCCTGAGGTCTCGCTTAGTTTCGAAAGGTTCTGTAAGATCCTTATCAACTTTCACTGCGGTTTTATCAAGGTCATCTTGCAAAGGCATATGAGTGTTGCAGGAATACCAAGCTCAGATATTGCTTCGTAGAGTTTCTCCCGTATCGGGCTATCGAAGACCGCCTTATAATCGACAAATATATGATAGGTGGCGATTTGTTTTTCGTGGGTATTCTCCAGGATTTGGTGTAGCTTGAAAATCTGGTCAGTTGTCGATTTTCCAGACCTAAAGTCACACTGGTATGGTCCAATCAGGTCAGCGATAATTGGTTTTAGTCTCTCGCACATTGTACTTGATATAACCATATATGCTATGGATAAAAGGCTTATTCCTCGACAGTTGGCACAGAGACTCGGGTCACCTTTTTTAAATATGGGACATAGTACACTCAGACTCCAATCGCCGGGCATGCATTCATCTAACCAAATTTTGCTAATGAGCTGATGCATGCACATTATCAGCTCATCGCCGCCAGCCTTAAACAGCTCCGCCGGAAGTCCATCGCCTCCTCCGGCTTAGTGGTTCTTAAGCCGGGCAATAGCTGTTCTCGGCTTCGTCTTGGTTAGGAGGGGGCAATCCACGTAGTCGTCCAAATTGTGATCGATTATCGCATCGTCATTGGATATCTGAGGTAGCAGTAGCGCGGAGAAATGATCTCTCCATATTCCCAACATGCTCTGCACAACTGCGATGAGATTTCTGTCTTTGTCTTTACAGATGGGGGCCCTAAACCACGTCCATTAATACAGTTTTTGACTTGTTGGTAGAATTTCCGGGCTTCGTGCTAATTCTTTATGTCTCAATATTCTCACTCTCGCGCTTGCTCCAGTGCTGTTTTTTACGCCTAAAGAGACGGTTTACCTCTTTTCTTTTTTCCCTATATCGCTCAGTCGCAGCTCGCGTTGCAATTGACTGAAGCATTACCATACGTGCAGCGTTCTTTTCATTATAAGCAATGCGACGCTCTTCGTCGTACCATGGTTTATTGCCAAACGGTTTTTCGAAACCAAGTAAGGTGATTGCGGCAGTTTTTTTAGAGTCGGAAATGGGTTTCCACTGCGCATCAGGATCGTCATCGGGATGGGTGGGCTCTGTGCCAAAAGTTGCGAGAGCTTCCTTGAGTAGTACCTTTCACAATGAAGGGTATACAATCTTAATTTCAATTGACACTTTTTTAAATTGAAATTAATAAAATTCCAAATTTTGCAAATGAGTTTTGAAAAATTTTAACAATATTTATATATTTTTAATGAAAAAAAAATAATTTGAAAATTTTAAAATTCAAAGTAGAAATTTAGAATTTTCAAATTCAAACTATAAAATATTATTTTTATATATATTTTTATTATAAATATAAATTTTTATATTTATATTTAATATATAATTTATAATAAAAATATAATTTATAAATATATATTTTTACATTTCCAAATTCAAACAAAGAATCTCAATTTAATTTTGACTTTTTCTATCTAAAGGGTGGGCCGTGTAAAATTTGGAATTTAATTCCGTTTTAAAAAAATGCTCATAAATCATATTCCAAAGTTCACTCGAAATTAGAAATTTTAAATAAAAATTTTAAATTTTGTTTAAATTTTTGAATTTTTTTGTTAGAAATGGTGTGGTAACAAATTCTATTGTCTTCAGAATTAACTTGAAAAATTTAAAGGTTTTTTTAATTCAAACTGATATTCCAAAATTTACTTGAAATATTAGAAATTTTAAATGAAAATTTTAAATTTTTTTTAAATATTTTAATTTTTTTTTGTTGGAAATGGTGTGGTAACAAATTCTATTGTCTTCAGAATTACAACTCCAGATCTTTCAATGTACAAATTATGATGGAAAATGATCTGTGGCTTCCAGTTCGTGATTCTAGATTTTGGACATTCAAGTTTCTCGCTAAGTAAAGTTCTATGTTTGTTTTCAATCACTCTGCGAAGAACACCCTTTCTTAGGATATCTTCATTTTAATGATATTTTATGCTTTAAATAAACATAATTTCTTATAATACTCCATGAAGGGAACGGATGAGAGTTTGCTGCTGTGAGAGAGTCTGCTATGCATTCTGGTCTGGATGCTCAGGCTCACACCGATTCCGGACGGTTGTGTTAAATTAAATATATAAACAGTTTAGAAAAACTTTTACATAAACCTTCGTTAATCCACAAAACGATATAAGATTAGTATAATAATTTTCAGCTTGTCTCAATTACAATTTGAATTAAGTTTTCCTCTGGGACAACACCCTTTCCCTCGATGCAACAATTGGGAGACGACAGTTGAAAACTACACTGAACACATTTTATCAACTTTGTGTTAGAAAAAATTTAGATAAAATACAAGACAAATGAAAAATATCCAACATTTAGAAACTAAAAACCACAATTTAACATAAAAGACATCGTCATTATGATGAAACCAATGATAATTATGATGCTCACAATAAACATAACGACGAGGCTGCTGTGGTGGATCTGGTGGTTTTTGGCTCCGAAATTATGAAATATCCCTAACGTCAGTGGAACAGACGTGAGTGAGTAGTACTGATGTGTCTCTCAGTTGCTTTCATCTACATTTTCATGTAAATAATATCCAAGTATTCCACAAACGATTGTATAATTTCTGTTATAATCTCAAGTATCTCAACTATTTCGATACCACAAAAAAGCAAAAAAAAAGCATTCACCATCTGTAATCGTTTTCCCCGCTAAATGAAATTTCATCACCCCCACCATTTGAAAAGGAACTCACCGACAAAGCGATGATGAGCAAGAAGAAATTCAAAAATATTTATAAATGAATGGAATTATGACTTATTTGATTCCCATACCTTGATGCAATGGTTTCCCATTTTTCGATTTTAAAAAATCCAAGAAAAAAAAAGTTGGGAAAAATATCATTCTGACTGGCGGCATTTTTTGGCTATTTGTGTCCGACACTAAAAGTATGCCACGACTTTCGCACAGTCCCGCCAAAAGTGCATTATGACTGGTCATACCAAGTATTCAATAAATCCATGCAACACAATCTCCCTCCCCTTCGCAACAATCCCAACCCAGTCAGTCACTCTTGTGTGGCGCATAATGGATTTTTGTGTTGATCTCGGTCATCGTAGAACAAATAATTTCTCTATCTTTTTGATTGGAATAGATGGATGGATGGTTGGATTACATTGTTTGAGCGTTGAAAGATTTCATTATGGTGATGGTGTTCATAATGAAGGGGGAGGGGACCTAAAGAAGTTTTGTGAATTGACTATGGATCCGGACTGTTTGTTGCTTCCAGACTTAATTGATGGTTGTGATTTAAATCTCTCTTTTGTCTTATATTCCAAACACTTATACTCGCTGAGTTTTGTATTTTAGTCACGGGAACCTTTTTTTATTAATGTTTAGTGTAGAAAATGCAACCTTTAGTAAGGATGTTGTACGAGGGGTTTACAGAAAGTTCTAAGGAGAACGTATAAATATACATTGAAAGAAAATCTTTATATCAAATCGATGATAGCTGTTCATCAATTGTTCTTCACTGAAGTGAAGATAACTTTCATCACATCAATGAAAATGTTCTTCAATTTGAAGATGAACGTTTCTTCACCATTTTCAGCTTTTTACATCAACCTTCATCATTGGAATTTGGAAATAATTAGTGGGATCGATTCAAAATATGGACGTAGTATTGAAAAACTAAAGGGAAAAGGAAAACGTAGTGAACATTTAAAATAAATATATAATAAAAAAAAGCAATAAGTGTTCGAATTATTGGACGATGTTTTAACACTGTTTTGTTACACGGTACCTGTTTGATTTCTATGATAACATTAATAATTCATTCACTAAGTATTGATCGAGGTTTCTATGATGCCCAGAATACAGTCAATTATACATAAAAATTTGTTTAAAAATTATTTTCTTGTGGTTTGAAATCATTTTTTTTGTACTGAAGGTTCTTTTGCTATTGCACTTTCTTTTTTCTTACATCTGCTTTATCATTAGATGTAATATTCAATAATCAATATTCTTCGAGCTTGAGGTCAGATTTGCTGTAGTTATATTTATTTTCCTCGATATTTCGCTACTCCTTTGTGTAGCATCATCAGGAGATATAAACAATATTCAACAATTAAAACAAAACAAAATTAACAATTGTGAAAAAATTATGTCAATTCAAAAATGGTCAAACAAATTTTCCCGCCTTTTTTCAAAATTTTCTGAAGTTACACAAACAAAAATAATGTTCGTAAAAAGTTCATATAAATTAACCCAAAGAAAAATATTAGATTGATTTGATAAACAATTCTTGCTTAAATGGTTCTACTTTTTACTAATTAAATGTCTGTAAATGTGGGCTACATTATCTGTATCTGTTTTATAGTTAATTCTTTTCAATGTTGGTGTATTAATTATCTGTAGCATTTCTAACATATAACGACGTTTATAATTGTTTTCCTTATTTAAAACCGCTGTATCCTGAAAGTTTGGGTAATGATTTAAACTAGCACAATGGGATATTAATGCTGTTTTCTGTGTAGAAATGTGCCTATATTTCTGATCTGATTTGTGTCCTGCAATTCGTGTCTTTAGTTTATTTTTTGTAGTCCCTACATATACTTTGTTACAAACCTCGTTGTCATTTCCTTTACATGGTATTTTATATACTATATTACTCATATCAAATTTGTCCAAACTATCCTTTGTTTTACTAAATATTCTGCCTATTGTGTTATATGTTTTGTGTGCTATCCTATAATTCTTGTCGTCAAATATTTTTGACTTCGCCAACCTATCTGTTATTCCAGGTATGTACGTTATTGACTTGTAAATTTTTGGCTCATCTGTAGTAACCCTGTTCGGTTGTCGTCTATCCTCAAATTGCCTTATCAGTCTGTTGGTAAGATGGTTCGGGAAGTTGTTGTCCTTGAGAATGTTCTTTATCCTTTCCTTATTGACCTTGTGGAATTCTACATCACTTATAGTCAAAACGCGGTTTATTAAATTTTTCGCCGTATTTATAATCACACGTTTTTGATGTTTCGAGTGGAAGTTGATTATCCTTCCTGAAGACGTTGGTTTCTGATACCAATTAATTGATAAATTTTCCCCTCTCCTGACCACCAATGTGTCCAAATAGGGAAGTTTTGAATTTGACTCTTTCTCCATTGTAAATTTAATACTGGAGTGGAAACTGTTAAAAACATCCAAAATTGTAATTATTTCGTCCTCTGAAACGACACAAAATAAATCGTCTACATATTTTGTTAAAATTTTTGGTTTTATATCCAATTTTTCGATACAAGAGTCCAGTAAATTTTCCATAACGATGTCAGCAACTATTGGAGAAGCTGGTGAGCCCATTGGGAGTCCCTTTTGTTGCAAATATATCCTCCCATCATGTTGGAAATATCGGTTATCCACTATACAAAATCTTAATATATCTAAAAATAAAGATTTATTAATGTCTGTATGTTGCTTTAATGTGTTCCATTTTTCCTCTATGATACTGATAGCTAAGTCTACGGGAACATTCGGGAATAGAGATACTACATCAAACGATACTAAAATGTCGTTACTATTAATCTTCTGGTTCTTTATTCTGTCCTTAAATTGTATTGCATCTTTTACATTATATTTTGAATTTTCCGTTATCTTTTTAAGGATGTTTGTAATGTATTTACACAGTTCATATGATGGTTAGTTTAAATCATTACCCAAACTTTCAGGATACAGCGGTTTTAAATAAGGAAAACAATTATAAACGTCGTTATATGTTAGAAATGCTACAGATAATTAATACACCAACATTGAAAAGAATTAACTATAAAACAGATACAGATAATCTAATCTAATATTTTTCTTTGGGTTAATTTATATGAACTTTTTACGAACATTATTATTGTTTGTGTAACTTCAGAAAATTTTGAAAAAAGGCGGGAAAATTTGTTTGAACATTTTTGAATTGACATAATTTTTTCACAATTGTTAATTTTGTTTTGTTTTAATTGTTGAATATTGTTTATATCTCCTGATGATGCTACACAAAGGAGTAGCGAAATATCGAGGAAAATAAATATAACTACAGCAAATCTGACCTCAAGCTCGAAGAATATTGATTATTTATTGATAAGGAAAAGGTCGAACAACAGAATAAAAATAGATGTAATATTGTTAAAATAAATAAAGCAATATTTAGCTCACTGAAATAATTGTAATTTGTTTTGTCATAAACAGAGCGACGACAAAAAGTATTGAATAGTATAGAGAACTTATTGCACTCTCTTTCCGCTCTCATGTAGAGAGTATGACTAAAAGAGCACACACGAGTCATATTTCAATATAAATGCACCATTTCGACAATGCTATTACATAAAACAATACAAAAAGCATAAATGTTTCAGAAGACATCAATATTTCACGTCAAAATTATGAATGGACCAAGTTATGGCAAAAAGAGAGTAATACGTTTTGAATCATTCGCCAAATTGTCGCCAGTGCGTTTGAGTCATACAATTCGTTCCATGAGTTCTATATACTATCCAATACTCTTTAGATTGTTTGTTTGCTGCCGCTACATCAATACCATCATACTTGTTTTCAGGCAGAGTATATTGTTGTCCAACAACTAGGTATGTGATGCTAACGCTGTGTGTTGTTTGCATGTGTTAACTTTGATAGATTCAGACATCAAAAATAGTGCACCGAACAGAAAATATTATTCACACTATGAGCATTTTTTATGTGGTCTTCTACCCTATTCTTGTAGAGTTTTTACAATGAAAAATAACAAATAATTTGGCTCCTCCTTAACAAACAATTTACATCAAAATGATCAGTAATTTACATCAAATTAAATCAAAACATTTTAATCATAATAACATCACATTGATGACAATCTTACATCTAATTGACTAAAAGTGTACAGCAACTTGATGAACAATTTACATCAAAATGGTGAAAAATTTACATCAACTAGAAGACAAACTTACATCAAATTGAGAAAAAATTTACATCAAATTTTTGTAACACTGTCTTTGAATCAACGTAAACTATTGATGAAATATGGATGCAAGATTGATGAAATGTTCTTCAGCAATTCAATGAAATGTGTCGTAGGTTGGAAAATGAGGAAATGTTGCATCAAATTGATGAAGGAATTCATAAATTTGGGGTAGCTTTTTCTTTCAGTGTAGTTAATACAATAATAAAAAGATGTTTGTTAATTTTAAAACCCCTCAGAATTTATTGTATTCTTGAATGCTTATTTATATTTTGATATTTTTTTAATTTTAATTTTCAAATTTTAAATTTCAAATTTAAAATTAAAATTTTAAATTAGATTTAAAATTTAAAATATTTAATTTTAAATTCTAAATTTTAAATTCTAAATTTCTAATTTTAAATCTTAAATTTTAATAGGTAAAATTTAATAATTAAAATTACAACAATCGAAAGTCATATGTACCCAAATTTATTGGTCGTAGGCACGAGTATATTGTTGAGATAATATATCGGAGAAATGGGTGCTGCATTGGCTAAGAGATGAAGTTTATAGAGAAAGAGAAAGAGAAAATATAGCAAGCAAACACACAAGGAAACATTTGCAGTAACTTTTTTCCATCTCCAGAAAATCATCGGTTCCCCCATTAGATTTTAAATTTTAAATTTTAAATTTTAAATTTTAAATTTTAAATTTTAAATTTTAAATTTTAAATTTTAAATTTTAAATTTTAAATTTTAAATTTTAAATTTTAAATTTTAAATTTTAAATTTTAAATTTTAAATTTTAAATTTTAAATTTTAAATTTTAAATTTTAAATTTTAAATTTTAAATTTTAAATTTTAAATTTTAAATTTTAAATTTTAAATTTTAAATTTTAAATTTTAAATTTTAAATTTTAAATTTTAAATTTTAAATTTTAAATTTTAAATTTTAAATTTTAAATTTTAAATTTTAAATTTTAAATGTTAAATGATAAATTTTAAAATTTTAAATTTTAATTTTAAGTGATAGTGAATTGAAATTTAAAAAATTTAAAATTTAATCAAAAGTTGTATGTACCCAAACTTATTGGTCATAGGCACGAAAACATATCGGCGAAGTTGGTGTCGCGTTTGCTAAGACAGGATAATTGACCTTATAATGAATTTCAAATAAGTTGTTAATTTGTAGACTATGGAAGTAAAATATTTCACCGACTTTCACCTGCAATAATTTAACTCCTAAACCCCTCGCACATTGGCGGCGCTATTGTATAATTCTCAGATATAACACTAAAGTTCACAATGTCTTTAAAGCTGCAATATGTATTCATCAGCTTCGGCATACTGGCAGCGGGAGCAGCAGCGCCAGCTCCGTCATCATCGCCTTGCCGGCAACAATCGCCGCAATATCGGCGCATTTAAATTGAGCACTAAAATCATGATCGTGTGAGAGTACTTATACTGTACCATATACTTTTTTGCCGGTTCGATACGCTTATAGTTGTGTTATGCGCTACAACAGAAGAAACTATGCGTTGGTGGTGATTTTTGTAACCTTCTGTTATACGTCCAAAATGCTCATACTATTGGATTTTCAGGATTCACTTCCTAAGACACTTTTGTGGTTGTCATATGACCGAAACATTTGTTACATTGACCACAGAAAATTATCTCCAAAATAACATAATAAATGTGTACGGATAATTTTTGAGAAAGGGCATCCTACGGTCGTTCTGGGAATGCCAACTTTCTTAGTTGTCCAACTTTCCGTTCAACCACTTGTTTTTTGTGCGCTTTTGGGTGGCTAAATAACAAAAATAATATAGTTTTTCTAGTCTCCCAGTTTATATCTTTCTTCTTCTTTTTGATTCCATGATCATATTCTATTTCATGTCTGTTGTAGTTATTGTCATTTTTTAATGCGTTGAACATTGAAGAGCAATTGAATATTTTTCAGATAAGAATCACGATCTCGATTTGGGGGAAGCGAACAAAACTAAATGCCCACAATATGGATGGATGCTGTGTTGAGTTTCTACTTCAATGATGCACTCTCGATTGGAGGCATCACTTAACAAGTGAATCTAAATGTTTACATTAGTTTGTAACTGGGAGGGAGAAACGAAGATATATTGCAGTGGTTTCAAAATTCTGCCTTGTGTAGTCGTATTGGCCCATTGTAAAGTGTTTCGATTGAAATACAAATCATGTTTTGAAAGACAGACGTAGAGTAAAACTAAAGTTGTAAAATGTTCAAAAAAATTCGAATTTTTTCGTCATTTGACTTAATTGATTTGAAATGTTTGCTAAAATTAGTTTTTCTTTTACTAAAGTATTAAAAAGGTTTTGTAAAAAAAAATCATGAGGTGTCAGGGACACCCGGTTGGAACGAAGTTCCTTTCGTTATATATTATGTAATAGTTTGTTCCAACAAGGGGTCCGTTCAAAAATAAGATAATTTAAATGACACTTTTTGTAAAATGATAAATTATTTTGAACAAATATTTTTATTTTATAGAATGTATTTTTTTTTAAAAAAAAGGGATATTCTTAGGTCCTTTTTGTAAGAATATGCATTATATTTTCCCGCAATGGTCCTTTTTTAAGGAGAGGTATTTCTTTTATTAAACGCAAATGTTATTTTTAAGTAATAGGAGTATTTTTAAGAAGAAGTACTTTATGTAAGAAAAAGCCATAAGAGTATGCATTTTTTTTACAAAGAAGTACTTTTTTAGGAACAAGTACTTTTTAAAGAAGTGACACTCTTTTTAGGTAAAGCTTATTTTTTTAAGAAAATGTAATTATTTTCAGAAAGGCTACTTATCTCAAGAAAGGAAAAGAAAAGATGTTATTTTATTTTAAGAAAGGGTACTTTTAAGAAAAGGCACGTTTTTAAGAAAACATATTTTTTAAGAGAGGGTATTATTTTAAAGAAAAGGTTATTTTTTTGAACAAATGGGATTTTTTTAGAATTGTTTTTTTTTTCAAGAATAGGTACATTTTTAAGAGTAGGTACTTATCTCAAGAAAAGTTATTTTGTTTCACAAAAAAGATAGTCTTTAAAGAAAATGCAGTTTTTTAAGAAAAGGCAATTTGTTGTAAGAAAATGTTCTTTTTTAAGGAACTGTACTTATTTAAACAAAAAATGTTTTGTAAGGAAAGATACTTTTTGTAGGAAAATTTACTTTTTTTAAGCAAAGTTACTTCTTTAAGATAAGGAATTTTTTTAATAAAAGGTACTTTGTTTACGAATATGAATAGGTATTTTTTTGAGAAAAATTTTTTTTTTGAGAAAATGTACTTATTTAAGAAAATTTTCTTTTTTTAAACTTCTTTCACTTTGGCTTTTCTATATTTCCTTTTTATTGGGTTCAAAACTACAATATATACTAAATACTGGTTACTGGCTCCACCTAGAAAACTACCCATTAAACAATAAATTTCCCAACATATGTTAGCCTAGACACAAACCAAAGTAAAAGCACCCACTATAGTTTATAATACTCAGTTGTAGCATAATAGTATTAAAACAAAAGTTATTTATTTTTTTCATTTAGCCCCCGATCCCGCAACGTGCAATAAGGAACTTCGTTTCAATATTCTTACATTCAAAAGATACAAGAAGATAATATAATGTGTATGTAATGGGTGGTCCGAATACGGGTGGCTTCTAAATAATAAATGTTTTCTGTTCGAAATATGGGTTACCAGTCAGTATCATACATCCGCGCATCCCAATGGGTCGCTTTAAGCTTGAACACCGCTGGAAAATGTTGCAAACTTCTTTTCAAAGTGAGGGATTTGTTTCCCAACCTGTACTTTTGTTGAAAATAAGTTTTGGGCCAAAATGAAGAACCCATCACGCGTGCTGTACGCAAGTTTGTGCAAAAAGTTCGTGAGATATTCTTGCAGGTGGTCAACACTCACGGTCCGGACAGGTTTTCTAAAATTGACTAGCGTTGCTCCACCATGTCAACAAGTAAATGTTTTTCGGCAACTGAGAATTTTTCCCACGATATCTTTTTGATTGTTTTCCGCCATAATTTGAATAAATTACACTTTGCACAGAAACAATAATGAAGTTAACAGCTGATATCTTACAGTGCTGACAACTATAGTTATACATTTCATCAGAGTTGCCAGCGTAAAACATCTAACGTCCTGTTAAATTAAGCGGGTATGAGAAACCTTAACAGGCGCATATCGTTCCGATAAATTAAAGTAGAGATTAGTAAACAGATACTTTAATCGGACATTGAAAAAATAGCACTAAAATTTTCATCAAATTTCAGAAAACATCTCGATAATTTTAAAAATTTTTAAATCTTAAAAACTGTCGTACACCATCGAGTATTTAGCCATGAAAATGCTTCTCAAAAATACCGTTTGCAACCGGTGTAAAACTGTAGGTCCCAATCAGTGAGTATAAAACTAGAAAGCGCACAGCTCACTTGTTGTGAGAAGCTCTCCCCGATTCCTTCATGGGATGTAATGAGAAACCATTTTTTTAAACTGTCGTAATCTATAGAGTAATGAGTAACAGCAAAAATATAGTAATATTTTCATGAGTAAATACAGATTTCAAAACGGCAAACAAAATATGAAATATTTATAGGTCCACAATTGGCATTCCCCCGAGACATTTAATCACTATTTATAAGTAGAAAAAACGCCATGTGTTTTTTTCCACAATAACGAGTGGGCTCTGGTGACTAAGATGATATGAACAATTAATCTCATTATTTACGTTCTCAGGCAGATGACCAAAACAAAACAGAATCAGTCAAATAATAGAAAGAAAAATCATATTTGACAGAGTTTTGTTAGTGTTGCCATAAAACAAAGCAAACAAATATAAAAATTCGAATATCAATAATAGAAACAAATCAATAACAGAGAACGAATATCATAGTAATCCAATGAAGAGGTTGAGAATCCTTTAATAAAATAATAATCAAATTGTGATAATCTCTGTTGTCAGTACTACAATTAAAAGAAGAATGATCTAAGAATCTAAGAATGATCAAAGAAAATAACAACAATGATATTTAATATAAAAGATGTAACTGATATTTATTACCACATTGTTGAAATTGTTATGTTAACCTAACATTTCTTTACTATACTCATTTTATGTTAACTAACATTTGGCTTTAAGGGAAAATCGAGAAAACGCACAAGCAACACTTGCGTTCGAACAACTACAATAAGTGAGTGTATCTTATAAACAGTCGTAAGGTATGAGCAGCCACTGAGAGAGTATAGAAGAGGTTTGAGAATGTACAGACGACAGTGTTGCCTTGGACTTTAATGAGCTGCTAAATAGCAGAAAAATGATGCAATCTGAAAAACTTGCCCAATTGTGAAAATATGATATATTAATGACATTTTAAGAATTTTTTCTGAAATTCGCAGTGAATTGTATTATTATATTTTGTGGCCGTCGGTGGTGCAATGGTTAGTGTGCGCGTCTCTTGTACATGGGATCCTGGGTTCGATCCCTGCTCTGACCATCTTAAATTTTTTTCGGCAGCGGTCACCTCGCATAGTGCCGGCGACACTATCGAGTATTTAGCCATGAAAAAGCTTCTCAAAATACCGTTCGGAACCGGTGCAAAACTGTAGGTCCCAATCAGTGAGCGTAAAAACTAGAAAGCGCACATCTCACATCCCTTCATGGGATGTTATGGGACACCATTCGTCTTCTTCTTCTATTTTAAAATGTGTTCTTGAATTGTCATAATATAACTGGATACTTGGCCTGGAATTACAAATAAAACCTCATTCATGTATTAAATTATTAGTTATAATTTAAAGTTGGTGACGCTGAAAATTTAGCATCGCAGCATGTTGTTACTATTAATATTGTTATGGGCTGTTATAGCTCAAAGCTCAATCGGCAGTCAAATTTCTGAAACAATGTTGATGCCAACATAATTGTATTCAAGATATTATTTATTTTGACGATTTTTTAATTAGTTGTCCATCTTTGGAAGAATGTCGTACCATTTTGTTCCTACTTCTTACGAATTTGTGACAACAAGGTTGAACCCATCGATATTATTTTCAAAAATTTTGGCCTTAATGACAGCGGTTGGTGCTTTTGGACGACAGGTTTCCGTGTTGTACACATATTTGTGTTTTAACAATTTTTTTATTTTATTAATTTTTATAATTTATTTTGATATTTCATACTCTCATTTACTTCGAAACCTACAAAAATTATGTTTTCTTCGATCAGACGTTCTGTTTTAAAATTGTAGAATTTTTATTGTTTTCAAATTTTAAATCAAAAAAATTTACCTACCCATTTCCCATGTATGTATAATGGGTAGGGTAGTATAATACTAATTTCCCAAGTGTAAAGGGTAATCGTAGACACCATTACTCATTTGTAAGGGGTAATCGTGGAAACTCATTACGTCGTGAGTATGGGTTAACGGTCGCTACCCATTTAACACGGTGGTGCGTATAAGCCTCCCATTACATTGTAGATTTGTCCTTTACCAACGAATACGAAATCTGGTTAAAGCACAATACGTGATTGGGCTTTCGGTGCTGATTGACTAGAACATTGGCGGCAGTCGAATGCTCTTTGGGTAGCCCAAAGATGGGGTTTGGCCTTCCTCGGCACATACGAACACAAAGCGACTCTGGCTCTCACTGTAGGATAATTTACCGAAATTGTGACAAAAGAATGATTTTTATATATAACACTATGCAACAAAATTTTGGTATTTATTTTTGGGGTGCACGATTCCTGCGCCAAATGATCACACTATGTCATTATACTCAAATGCCAAAAATGTAGACCGCTGTGTATGTAGCTACACTATTCGACTATAAACTGAAACTGAAAAAGAACGTCTGAAAATAAATATACAAAGTTTTGGTCTTTGACGACCCATAATGAAATTTAATGAGGAATAAATTTGTAAAACTTTCTGAAACCCTAGCTGAACATTTTATTCTAAATTTTTGGTACTTTTTGTACAAAGGATGAAAAGGACCCTTTAAACTTTGAAATTGAGCATTCAAATTTCACTTCAAACATGTTATCACAAGAATTCGCTCAAATAAATATAATTATATATACCCGATTTTTAAATTTTTCTGGGACAGTATCGAACAAGAAAATTCAAACTTGCCACGCCCATAAAAAGAAGTGTAACTACACAGCGGTCCAAATTTTTGGGGTTTGACTACACTCACCTAGTGTGATCATTTGGCGCAGGAATCGTCCACCCCCAAAATTGATGTTGCACCGTGTAATTGGCCGCGAAAGTCTCCGAAGGCAGATTAGTTACATTATAAACAGATGGGTCATGTAATTCAGGGACGTCTCAGGTAAAAAATTCTAACAATTTTTGTTTACAGAACAAAGCTGAAGCATTCTATATTTAAGGACATTTAGACAAAGAGGAAAACATAAATCCGTAAATTTGTGATGATTTGTTGTAAACTTTTTTTTATTGAGTGAAACCTTTACACGCGATTTATCGTAAAAGCGAAGCCGAGATAAGATGTCTTGAATGACTATTTAACACTTTTGACATTTTTCAAAACATATCCTGTACCGAAGTTTCAACAACCCAGTACTTCGGGGTACTGTCGACAAAGCATTAGTGTGTGTGTGTGTGTACACAAAAACACAATACGATTTGAAACGAAGTAGAAGTATTGCCTGTTTGTTCTCTACAGCTTCACACATATACACGAATTCTTTTTTTTTTTTTGATTGCCGCAACTTCGCATCAGTACATGTCTTGAACAAATGCAAATGTCTTGAATAACCATACAAGACGTCTTGTACAAATGTCTAGTAAACATGACACATTTTACTAAAATTCTTCACAATAATTACAAGTAGGCATAAACTACACCATTAACAATTGAACTTTAAATGAAATGAATTAAATTTTTAATAATATCAATTCAGATTTGAAAATTATATTTGAAATTTCAAAGACAATAATTGAAATTTAAAATTCGTCAGTTGAAATTTAAAAATTATTTACGATTTTATGTATTACATTTTTACATTTCAATTGATGTCTTTTAAATTTCAATTGATGTTATTTAAATTTCAATAGATGTGTTTCAAATTTCAATTGATATCTTTTAAATATCAATTGGTGTATTCTAAATTTCAGTTCATGTTTTATAAATTTCAATTGATGTTTTTCAAATTTCAATTGATGATTTTTAAATCTGCACTGATGTAGTTCAAAATTCAAATTGAAGTTTTAAATTTCAATTGAGTTTATTAAATTTTCAATTGGAAATGTTGTAGTTTATAGTTTCTTTTTCCTTCTACATTATTCTGACCAATATACACAAATATTTAGAGTACACAAACAAACCTAATACCTCATAAAGATACGCAACAGAAGTGAAACTTCAAGTGTATAGTTTAATTTTTTTCTCCGATGACTGTGTGTATGTATGAAAGTTGCCAGTAGGCCGTGTCATGAAGACATCATCAAAGGATCGTCAAAAAAGATCATCCAAATGTCGCAAAAATCGTTAGCGACGAA
Organism: Phaonia tiefii; assembly: GCA_963931995.1. Lineage (NCBI taxonomy): Eukaryota > Metazoa > Arthropoda > Insecta > Diptera > Muscidae > Phaonia > Phaonia tiefii. The sequence goes on from OZ008369.1 coordinate 66,555,181, forward strand.
CTGAGCGACATTGTGAATGAGCTTATCGTTGATGACGAAGTAAGTGACACTGTGAATGATATCGTCGTACACGAATAATTAAGCGACATTGTGAATGACTCCATCGTTTCGACAAAGTAACCGAAAATTTCAGCTTTATCGTGCTTTTGAACATATATACTACTTTTACGTTTGACTGTCGTTTTGTAAAGTAGTTCAACCACCTTTATTCAATTCATTAAATTCAAACATTTATTTTATATATCAATGTATTACGTTGTTTAAAAATAAAAATACTAATTTAATTTTTGCAAATGGAAGTATGTACAAAAACAAATAATTCTAAATTCTAATAAAATAAAAATAATTAAATAATTAAACATTGTCCTCTCGGTCTGAGGTTTAGATTCAACTGTATTGTTTTGCATTCACTGGCTACTTTAATATTTATTTCTGACTGCAGACAATACTATAACAGTTTTTCTATTTTTTACTCCCAAAAATATAATGTATTTACAAGAGGACTAGTCAAGCAATTTTTATCGATGACAAGGTACAAGACATCGTCGCCCATAATGTCGTGTTTGCATTCAAATGCAAGACGGAGTCTTTGATGATAATGTCACCCCAGACACTGTCGCCTGCTGGGTTTAAGCATGTGTATACATCTTCGTAGATGAGGATTTATATTTTCGAGTGGCACTTGCTCTCGTGTTCTACGTTAATATCGTTACCGTTCGTCCTGTACAGTGAGTGCTTGCGCATTTTATGTAGGCAGTTACTCTGTTGGAGTAGATTTTGTGTACGTATGGCTGCTTTTGTGTAAGTTTTTGTTTGTTTTCCTCAATGTAAGTGGCTTTTGTAATTATGTGTACACTTTGTGTACTTTTGTGTACACTTTACGTACTTTTGTTTGAATTTGTTGTACTCTGTTTTACTTTTGTCTACACTTTCTGTTTATTTCCTTGTGTGCACTTCTTGTACTTTCTATGCTTTTGTGTATATTTCTAATAATTTTGTGTACACTCCTTGTAAATTGTGTATGCTTTTTGCCCCTTTATGTTCACTTTTTGTAATTGTGTGTAAACTTGTTGTACTTTTCTGTAGCGTTACGTATTAGCCCCACTCTATTTTCGTCACTTTAAAAGTTATCGACCCGGATTTCAGTATACACTCGTGCCGTCCCATAAAAAGTTTTACTTCAAGTGTCCTCAAAAGTGAGCTAATGTAAATATTCATTACAGTAACGAAAAATTGTTGGGTATGTTAAAGTATTCATTGCTGCAATGATATTTTAAACGTGAGGCGATAAATTACACTATGCGGCAAATGGATGGTTTTTGTTTAGGGTCTCAACCAAGCCAAACAATTTTGAAAGTTGTATCACAAATCCCCGCTCTGATCGTGATCGTCACATTTTTTTACATGCCAACGAATATTCCAGCTGAGGATCAGAGCTCTATTTTCGATTTTTCTCCAATAAATACGAAGCAGATCGAAATTGTACATTACATCCTTCGACGACATTTTGGCTCTTTCCTCAGAGCATAAGTCTTTCTAATATGCCTTTCACAAAAAAAACATAGAATGACAAAATATCGAAGCAAATTTGAAATATATTTTTGCCCATTGCCGGTTCACGGTAGAGTAATTGGATTAACTCTCTTCGGGGAAATTGTAGCGTGCAAATTTCTAAATACATTTCCAAATACACCGCTAATTGATGTCGACACTACCAAGTAATTAGCCACGGAAAAGCTTTCCAAAAGCCCGTTTGGAAGTGAGTGTAACCCTGCGTTGACACGAAACAAGACATTTAAGAATATGTATTAGTTGTCAAAGAAGACAATAGTTTTGTGTAACGTAGGCGTCCAGTGGATTATAAAGATAATACACTTTTATAGTGCGTCATCATGATAAAAGGGTGCATATAATTCTTCTATCGTGATATTATACCATTTCATTGCGTTATCATTATCATGATAACGTCGTGATTATCATTCTACTTCAAAAAGGTTTTCTGTTGCATTTTTGCTCGATTTAGTTTTGACATTTTTGTATCCCATGATGCCATGACGGAATTATACCAGATTTTCTATACATTTCTTTCGTTGTATGTAAAATGTACTTTCTATTTAATTAACATTTTTATGTGGAATTTATTTAGAATTTCTTGAAATTTTGTCAGTATTTTGAAAATAAAGAAGAAAGTAAAATCAGCTGTTATTATAACACTACCTCTTATGTCAATCAAGCTTGTATATGTTGTCCTTAATGTACATGTTCAGTGAAGAACATTTCCTGTACATTTCCTTTTCTCACTGTATCATACTGAAAGTGAGTATACAACTCTGCGGTTGAAATCATTTCTGACATGATAATAACATTATCGATGTACATTTACTTGATCTTGGGTCCAAAAAATTTTAGGAAACTACATGGTAATGCTGTGATTTGTCGATTATCGAACCGATCAGAAGGAACGATTACGCAACCGCTGTCAGTGTCGTTTCGTGCAAATTCAATATCATTTACAAAAATCTCCAAACAAAAATACGTTTTCCAAATTGAGTGGTCTGCCATTACGTTTCGTTTTTTTTTCGCAAATTATAACGAAACTACACCGAAATTTTGTCACTTACATACATCAAATCATTTGTCGAATTTACTGTCTTCGAAAAATCAGAGACAGTGACGAAGACAATCAGAGAGATGTAAGTGAATTCCCAATGTCGCCTGTTTATATTTTAACGGACTCAATTTATTTTTTTATTTTTATGTTTTTACGGACTCGTAACGGGTTCGAGACGGATCCGCCAAATCGCAATTTCACTGATTCGCTTTCTTAAGTTGTTACGGACTGATAACGAGTTCGAGACGGATCCACTAAATCACAATTTCACTGATTCGCTTTTTTAATGTTTTTTACGCGCTCGTAACAGAGTTCGTATTTACCCCCCATGTGTAACCCATACACATCGTCGTGGGGAATGTGTAACGAACGTTTACCCATTACCCACAGGGTATGGGGAAAATAATGGGTAGCTACCCACGAAAATGAGGAATTACCCATCACGATAACCCATTACCCTCAGGGCAATAATGGGTAGCTACCCATGAAATGGGGAATTACCCATTACGATTACCCATTACCATCAGGGCAATGGGGAAATTAATGATGGGTAATGGGTTACGCGGGGTAACCCATCCCCATTTTTGAGCAAAAATATCAAAAAATCAAGAAAATTCTCTATATCTCGAAAATGGAGCATCCAATAAAAAAAATAACCAATTTTTGCTGGTTTCTAAGGGGTTTTCATAAAGTGTTCCAATTCGTATGGAAAATATTTTTTTCGAAAAATCGCCAAAATAAGAGGGTAATTGGTTTTCGTGATGGGTAATTCCTCAGTTTCGTGGGTAGCTACCCATTATTTTCGCCATACCCAGTGGGTAATGGGTAAACGATCGCTACCCATTCCCCACGGCAATAATAATGGGTTACCCTGTGTAACCCAGAGTACCTCATTACCCACGAAATACGAACCCTAACTCGTAACGGGTTCGAAAAGAATTCGAGAACTAACATTTCGCTTTTATATGTTTATACGGACTCGTAACGGGTTCGAAAAGAATTCGATCTGTTTTTGTGCACATGGGGTTAGTAAATAAGTGTGAATGTATTGCTATTGTCTCCGCAAAACCGTCTCGTGTAAACGCTAGGTAAGACTAGAAACTGCACAGATTTCTGATTAGGAGAAGCTCTACCCTATAGATTCATGGAATGTAATGACAAAATATTTATTTATTTTGTTGATTGGTTTTTGTTGTATAGAGCCAATTTGATCCAAAAGTGCTAAAAATCACCAAGCTTTTTGGGTAAACTTAAAATGACATATTGGCAACTCTAGCTTACAATGTTATTCTTTCTCCCAGCAGAGCTTTAGTGATTCTTTTCGCGCACGCCGTTCAATGATTGTGGTATAAGAAGATTGAGCATTTTGCCGGCTGCCGGTAGACGTTGACGCCACTGACTTGTATTGGTCGGCAGAGAGGCCAGCAGCAAGATGATCATTATTAACCAGTAAGCGAACTGAAGCAGCAAATATTTAACAGAAGACACCCAGTGAATGTGATCACACATTGAACAGAAGAGAGCTTAATGTTTGTTGATGATGTTGTTGTTGTGTCTGAACGACGATCACAATAATAATATTTTCTGTCTTTCAGTCTCATCCGAGAAACGCGTGTGTAAGGTACAACACATCTTAGAGCATGTAAACAAACGCATCGTCGTGCTAAGCTCGAGTAAAGAAAAGCAAAGTTTTAAATCAAGAATGAAAAAGTTTCTTCAAAAATTAAAAATAAAAGGTGTGAATTACGATAAATCAAATGTTTAATAGAGTGACGCAAAAGGAAGAAAAAAATATAAAATTATTTGAAAAAAAACATATAAACAGAAAAAAACACCTACGTAGAAAAAAAATGTTTCCTAAATTTTCACACCTAATTGTTTATATTCTAAAAAAAAATTCAAAACTTCAATGAATCAATTTTGAATATTCCGGCTTCTCCCTACGAGTGTTTGTTCAATGAATTAGTACATCTGGATTCTACATATTTTAAAAGTGTAAAAACCCCTCTAACAAAAGTACAAAAAAATTGTTGAAAAATAAATATTCAAAATTCTATGCCTCCAAAGTTGCTCCGTCGTCTTCGTCTCCCCTGCCGTTTGCATTGTGTTCTGTTAGAGTGTTTTGTTTTTTGTTTTGTCGAAATTTTATTAATTTATAACATTTCATGTCGCTTTCAATGTCGAGCTTGAAGTCTCATGAACACCTTCATCATCATCCGAGTGATTTAACTGTGTTGTATTTATCATCGCTGCTAATTAATCGAGGATTTATGCGATGGAACCCCACCAAATTCGGGTGGTGGCTGGCCGGCCGTAAAAAAAAACTTATGCCGCCGTGTAAAAAATGTAAATTTTGTGTTTACACATGTAGCATAAGTATTTTGGTGCCGTCTATGACCTCATTTTTGTATAAACAATTTATGTATAATTGTATAATATGTATAATTAGCTACAAAAATTATACAAAATGTTTTTGCATGACATAACACCGCTTTTTAACATTTCAAATTTAATTGATGAAAAATATTTACGAAAATGTTCTGACATTCAAAGTATCGCAATTTACATACACATATCTACATAAATGTACAAAATTATTGATTTTTGTTTTTAATTAACAAATGTCACAGTTCGTTGACAGATGTCAGCAAATGTCAAATGTTACTGCTTTATAGGTATCAACACAAATAACAATTGATTGAACGAAAGTGCGTCAGCAATAAATTTATGGTAATTTATATATTTCTTACGACAAATATACACAATCGAAGTATTCCACTCTGGAGCAACGCAGCACCCATTTTTGTAGTAGTTCCTAAACCAACACCCATTATTCTCAGATAGGATAGAACGCATGACACAATGGATTCACCAGCACTGCATAAAAAGACGTGGAATCTTTGAAATTAAATAAAATCAATTATCTTTAAAGGCAGGAAATTCCACTATGCAACATAATTAAAATAAATTTCATTCAAAAATGCCACAATAAATTTCTGGTCTCCAAACAAAATGCGAAAATTTAGTAGAGTGTTCAATACCGAAAGCGAAAAACCAGGGAAACCGGTTAACCGGATATTTTGCTATTAACCGTGTGTCGGTTTTTTAAAAAAATTTAATATTCAAACAAACCGAGAACCAGCTTTTTGATACCGGTTATCCGGTGTTTACTCAATTTGTGTTAATATCCTTAAAATGATTAATTGAATCGGTCATTTGAGAAACACCTCATATCCAAAAAAGTAAACTTTCGGGAAATCAAAAAAAAAAAAACCCAGCTGGTCCATAATTTAACATCATATTCCTACAGGGGTTTGGGAAGCTAATTATACCAAAATAAAATTGTATTAGTTTTGTTGTGATATTTAAAAAAATTACAAACGTTGTTGGAGATGTGTTGTTTCTCAAATGACCGACTAAACGATATGTTATCAGGTATGAAATAAAAGGTAAAACAATTCAAATTTTTATTAAAAATAAGTATTTGATTTTTCAAATTATATATACACATTTTCCAAACAATGTTTCTTAAAGTAGTTCAATGTCATCCATATCGATAGTTGGCCAGTCATAAATTTTTGAATAAAATTCATCAACAATGTCTGCAGGTATATAGGCTTCGACTTTCTTGAGGTCATTTGATTTGTTGATATTGATAGGTACACATTTTTGAATACTGTCGAATCGGCCAGATTCTATTAGGGCAAGAAAAAAAACGCACAACCTCGGTGTTTTTGTTTTGTCCAGGTGCACCATCGTAAAAAACATGAAGATGCCTAACACCAGCATCAAACACTTCATTGATATAATCAACTAAAAATGAACAAATTTCATTTGGCCCCTTCTTAGCTAAGCCCTCATGATATACATAAAACTTGGCTTTATTGGTTGCAACATCATGAATATTAAAAACATTCAGTGTCAACTGCAGTAAGTAAAATATTTCTTGAACTGGTGTATGAGGAAGTTGAAGGTTTTGCATAAAGTCCATGCAGATCCCATCTACTTTTTTATCCGTTAAACACTGTTGTCTAATATTTTCAATGGCTTTGAAAAATTTTTTTGATCTCCTTTTATGCACAAGGAGTTCCGCAACATGAACTCTTTTAGCTACATCAGTTAAAGATGGACTTTTTATTTTGACATACAGTACCTCACATTTACATCAAGAATCAATCTGAGGCCTCCCAAAAGTTAGGTCAAAATGCTCATGAAATATTTTCAAATAAAACCTGTAATCAACACTCAAGTCTGGATGTTTTTCTTTAAAAAGTTGCTACATAATACTTACATTAAGGTTAGCGTTCAAGTACTTGTAAGACCTGTTGGTGTAATGGGCTTCTTTCTGGGGAAAAGAGGCTATGTGGTCGTCAATAACCTTTATGATATGACCTGGTTTAGCGTTCCCTGAAACATTTTCCCTCTTAAGTCCTTTGGTGACTTGCCTTGAGAGAGTAGTTTACACAGTCTTTTGACACGTTCAGTGGATATTCCATAGACCGAAAGAAATGCACGTTTACATATCTGTACTTTTCCAGTAGACGTAGATACGGAATACACAAAGGAGTGAGACGTTGGTTTACTAATTATTTCTTCATCGTTCAATTTTCGCCTTTTCCGTGCAGTTGGCTTACACTCAATCAATGATTGGAGGTATGCATCCTGTTAATTTTTTGTGTTAAAATCAATAAACTTGGTGTAAGTTTCATTTTGTTGGTCCTCTGTAACCTTTCCGGTATACATTTCCATCTGCACCTAAAATAACCAAACCTCATTAGAACTAGTTCAAAATAACGTAAAACCTACAAAATTTTACAATCTTAGGCTATACAGATAAATTTCCCCAGGTTAATGTTCTAGGTAATAGGATACCAGAAGCCCCCTTTTTTGTAAGTCATTTGAGAAACAACACATTTCCAGGAGATGAGGTGTTTCTCAAAGGACTGGATATTTTCAAATACGCCATCACCATGGTTACTAAGTGTCTAGCCTGCATCAACAATTTAATATGTCTAACTCAATTTTGGCCAAAAGTGGACATGAGGTGTTTCTCAAATGACCGATTCAATTTCACTGTACGTAGGTGAAAATAACACACCAAAACGCCGAGACACGTCGACCTAACTTTGGATCGTAGAATCCAGTGGTGTACCCCGTTTTGAAAAGTTAGCTCGAAATCACGAGATATTTCGATTTTAAATTTGTAGTAGATTTAAGGCGATTTTTGATTTTATTTGCATGAAAAAACTTTAAAAACTTGTTTAAAATCAATTTATTTATTATTTATTTGTCAAAATTTATATCTAGAAATAATGGACGTCCATTTTCAAGCGGACATGGAACTATACCCAGCAAAAATAAAATGAAGTAGTTCTAGTAGAAGCTATTATTTTTGTACATCTTCTGCAACATTATGCGCATATTTAATGCAATTTTGATTCTGATCAAAAACAACTCCGAAAAATCTACTTTTGCATCACATCCATTATGATGCAAATATATTAAAGAGCTAAATGGATAGTGGAGAAGTGCAAAGATGCCTAAATATAGTACTTGTTTTTAATTAGTATTTACTTTCTTTCAAATTGCTTTCCATTTCCTTTCTTTTCACCGTTGACAGAGAAGCATTTGGAGTACTAATAAAAGGTCAATTAATAAAATAATTAGTTATATAAAAGGTTAAAAAGTTAAGACCTAAAGTTGTAGCTTCCAGTCATAACTTCTTGCCAAGATTCAAATGACAAGAAATTTAAAAATTGTTGAAATAATAGTTTTGGTTGCTAGTTTGCGGACGAAATGTAGCCGAAAAATTTTAGCATAAACTGCTCTTCCAAACAGTCAAATAAGAAGTAGTGCTGCGTTGGACAACGTCATAGTAAAAGAAGTACTTCTGCACCTAAATTAGCACTACATCTTACCAAGTAGTTGTGGTGCAAATTCTACTTCTTGGTATACTCTTTTTATGCTGGGTAGTTGCTCTTATTTTGATGATTTTATAAATTTTTTTTGGATTTATTCAATTTTTGCTCTTTGTTTGCAATCGACCAGCAGAAATCAGCAAGCATTGAGTCTATTCTTTTTCCAGCGAAACGGTCTTCGAATGTCATTATAGTTTGATGAAATCTTTCGCCAGTTTCGTCTGTTTCTGTGGACAATTGTCGTTCGTAAAAATCGAAATGTGCATGTAACATGTGGATTTTCAACGACATATTAACGCCAAGTTTGTCGAAAGACTTCATCATGTTGTCAATATAATCACGGTACTCTGGTGAGCGATTTCTGCAAGGAACGTTTTCAATTACCTCACGAATTGAGTTTCATGCGTTTAGTTCAGTTTCATCTAACATTTCAGAAAAACTCCTATCCCTTTAAAGTTTCCGTATATCTGGACCGTTAACTACACCTGTTAAAAAAAATTGATATAAAATATATTGCAGTCACACACTTTTAGTTACACAAAATTACCCTCTTTTAATTTTTCAATTGATAATTTTGGAAAAGCGTTGTTTTTCAAGTATGGTAATGCATTTTCGTTAACGCGAACCAAACGCTTTAAAAAATTCTTTACAACTCCCAGCTTGATATGAAGATCTGGAAGCATTATTTTCTGAAGGGGGGGATCAATGGTGGACGAATTACATTAATTCGCCAACAACTTGCGAATCGCGTTTTGGCCAATCGCGCTTTTCGTACTCGTTGCATTTTGCACGGCTGTCCCATTTACAAAAAATACACTTGAACTTTGTATAGCCAGTTTGCATTCCAGCTAATAGTGAAAGAACCTTAAAATCACAATTTACGCGCCAATTGTGTTCGTCATAACTGATGCGTTCCAGAATTAATTTCATGGTATCAGACGACTCATGCATTCCAAGAGCATACATCAATGGCACTGGTTTAACGCTGTTGTTTTCAAATAGCAAGACTACTTTTAAGCTTCTGGTTGAAGAGTCTATGAAAAGAAGCCATAAAGATGGATTATAGTTGCAGATTCCCATTTCATTCATTAAACCGGGAATATCTTGACAATATGCATGAACTGCGTCCTCGGAAAGCATGAAATAAGGCATATATGGTTATTGCCGGTATTTGTAAGATGTAACTTTTACACCTGGTGCCAGGACGTTGACGCTTCTTAGTTCCGAAGCCAAAGTCATTGCATTATTTTGAGATAGCTTCAGATTTCGAACGATTCTATCTAAATGTTCCTGCGAAATTAATGATGGAGGTAATCAGAATCAGCATGATGTAATGATGTTGCTGAAATTTGTGATTGTATTTCATAGGACGCAGTATCATACTGGTATGTCGATGGATGTACTGGGAAAGGCAATTCATCACTGTGTGGAACTGGTACGTGAGCACTTGGCACACCTTTGTATATAGAACCGGATCGTTCTATAAGAATAAATTATTGTGTATTCCATATATAGTCTATCTAAGTGAACTTACTGCTTCGATTGAAACCATTTATGTACACCGCTCTAGCATGCGTAGCAATTTTCTGTATCATGTTCCCCTGGATCGGTCCATATCACTGGAAGTCCAAATGACATCGAATATCGCCGTAATTTCCACCGTTTGTTTAATGCACTAATACATGTGATGCACATAAATTCAGGTGCATGATCAACATTTCGCATTTCTTCAGCGGGGGTAACCAAAAAATACTGATTGTAAGCTTTGAGGGCATCTTCAACCAAATGTCGTCGATGATTTTTCGGTGTAAATTTTCCACACACAAAACAAAACATATTTAATTTTTCGCAATGTGATCTGCATTTTTCGTCACTCATTTTTCTATTTTTAATAAAATGCTTATATTTTTGATGTGTTAACATGTACAGCGACGGGTAGGGACTAATCTATCAAAGTGAACAGTTTGGTATAAATGTTGTAGCATCTGTTTGTAATAGGGATGCCAATCCTAAAATCCCGAATCCCAAAATTATTATGGCCCCAAATTGTAAGAGGTAAACTAATTCTGCTTCCAAGGAGATGTCTATTATTTCAACGTTTACATTTTGTCGAAAAAAAATATATAAATTGATTTAACAAGAGCTTTTGTAGGTTTTTCCCTCAAATAAAATCAAAAATCGCCTTAAATTTACTACAAATTTAAAATCGAAATATTTCGTTATTGTGAGCTAACTTTTTAAAACGGAGTATACCACTGGATTCTATGACCCAAAAATTAGTTGGGGTGTCTCGGTGTTTTTGTGTGTCATTTCAAAACTTCAGATTTTACTTACAGTGTAATAAATGATTTGATTTCTGAATTTTAATGTAATTTTGGAATAGAGAAATACGATTTCTATTTTCAAATATAAATATATAAGTTCGAAATGACATTTCCAAACAATATTTTTATTCAAATTTCAAAATGATTTTATGACAAATAAGAATTAATTAAAAATTAATTAGAAATTAATTAAGATTTTCAAATATTTGCTTTTTCTAAATTTAAAAATTAAAATTATTTTATAAAGAAATGATTTAAATGGGAAATAAAAAGGTTCGAGCGCTTTTCAAATAAAATAAATATTTTAAATTAAAAGAATAAAAATTAAAAGAAAAAATTTAAAATTATTAAATTAAAATGATTTGAAAAACGACCAAATCCCTCGAACAATTTAATTTTGAATAGAATACGAAAGGTCGGATAAATCATTACCTTTTCCAAACTGAAAAGTTTTAAACTTAATAAGATTTTCATACAAGACAATCTCTTTCAAATTTGAATGTAATTTTCGAATGTAAATCAGTTTAATGTAAATTTGAATTAACCTTTCAAATTTTAAATAAAACACACATTCCAAATTGGAATATGATAAAATTTTTAAGTAAAATTAAAACGTAGTTCTCATATTTTAAATAGAATAATTAAATAATTATATAGAATGAGGTTGTTGCAACCGAATTGGTAGCAAGCTCGGGTGTTGCAACCAAATTGTATCCAAATTCGGTTATTGCTACCGAAATTTTAGACACATAGAATGAATATAAATGGAAATTCAGTTGTCCCAAGCGAATCAATTATAAAACGTATTTGTTTCAACCGTATTTCGGATGTGGCGTTTAAATTCAGCCCTCATTTCCCATGTGATAAGCGCACTGCTTTGGCAGTGCCAGTGAATTTGGTGGAACTAATACACACATACAAACTCTTTATATCTTATGTTATGGACTCAGTCATCATCATATCAATATAAGCACACTAACGAAAATGTTCCACACCTGCGACGAAATATTTGTGTTTTGTATAATTTTGAACGGTTGCTAATTGTTGTTGAACTTCACGCTGAAAAATAACGACCTCTCTAACATATTTTCCCAAAAATATTCTGCAGGAACCATGTATGTGTATTCATATGTTTGCAAGTCCCAAACTTACTTGTATTTCAATGCAAACACTATCATATTTACTGACAAACATGTGTGCTTTTACGTGGAAACATATGCGTTCTTCATACCAAACATTCATAAACTTATGTGGAAGCATTCGCGTGTTTCCCCCAAACCTACATACACTTACGTGGAAACATATGTCAATTTCCTCCCAAATATAATAATATTTAGAAACGAATTATTCTTCGATTTCAATTTTATATGTATTATTTATTATAATTAATTTTAATAATATAAATTCACATTTATAAATAATTAATAGAAAAAATCAATAGATTTAAAACGGCCCTTTATACAATTATTTGCATTGAATACATTATTTATGTTTTTTTAATGAAATGAGAATCTGCTGCTCTATGGCTTCTCCTTTCTTTGTTGTCTCTCACGTTTTTGTTTTCAGAAGGTTTCAGCTATGCGTTGGTTATCACTATGCGTTGGAATACAAAAATATATTTATATACAAATCAAGTTCATGCAAGCCAAGCGTGAATTAATTGCTTGTGTATTTTTTATTACACTAATTTCACAAATGGTCCGCCGTTCCGATTATCTCAGTGAAGGTTCGGGCTGACAAAGGGCTGCAAGTTGTTGCCCTTTCCAGTTTCTTTCCTCAAAATGATTTCTCGCTTTGGTAGCACACACACATATATACGAAATACATACCAAAGTAACATCACAAACCATTTAACCGTGCGAGCCTTCGTTTATTCCTTTTATCTGATACAGAATCAATGATCTGTCCGCTGAACCATTGACGACTGAATACATGAAACTAAAACGCAATACATCAGGCAAAATAAAAAAAACACTTCATCTGCAATTTACACGCACATTCAGGAATATTTATGACTCACTGACTGAGAGAATATTGCAAAAATTCAGAAACACACTTACAAGAGATTATCTTGCTCTCGAGAGAGCAATTATCTTGCTCTCGAGAGAGCAAAAACAGTGCAACAAACACAGCTCTATTTGTATCACAAACATAAATATGTATGGATTTGCAAACACATATATTATAACATATTAATAATTGTGTCACAAACATGTAATATTGAAATCAAACACAAAGTGTTTGGACACAAGTGTATTATATTTGCGACAAGCTCCAAACACACCTTACATTTGCATCCAAACAACAACAAAATACAGATTTTCAACGTGTAATAACTATGTAATGTATTTCGTGTTTTTAATGTATAACGAATTTCAATGTAACACCCTGTGATCCTATACACTTGTTATACGAATTTTATTCTTTTGTGTTGGTTGTAATAAATAAATAAATAAAATAAAATCGAAATTATGTTGCATGTCTCCCAACTTCTATTCTGGGCCTTTTATTAAAAAGCAAAGATTTCATATTCGTGAAATCCCATAAACTCAATTATTTTTTCTATATTCTAAAATCCAAGAATGCAAATGCAAAGAAAAATAGAGCAAATTAGGACAATGGTAGATTGAAGTACGAAAACGTCTGTAGCCAGAATATAAATGCCACGATCAGAAAATATCTGAGACAGAATCAATGATCGGTGACGACTCTCAATGTATTAGTTTGAATTTAACTAGAAACTCTTTTAAATAATTGTTCTTTGTTGCAACAATTTTAAAATACAACAATTTATAAACAAGCAGAAGCAGCAGACGTGTGTGACAAACAAGGGAGCTAAACGTTGATACTTATGAATTTATATAAAGATTTCATTCAGAATTTCTTGCGAAATTACCCAGACACATTTCTGCTTTCATATAAAAGTGTGTGCCAAAATTGTGTAATTTGTTTATGTTAATTGTTTATATGTATATAAATATATAAGCATATTTTTGCAATATATGTAAATTCTCGCAATGTTTTTTTTTTATATATTTACATAGATATTTCTGCAATATAAATTTTCTTCAAATTTTAATGTATTTTTATGTACGACAAACTTTTTTATGAGAATTTAAAAATATTCGATGATGTCCCGTCGTCATCATTTGGTTTTAATTATTGGTTTTCGTTATAATTATTGAATAATTGTATTTCTTTATTGTTGGTTTTGTGGTGAATAGAAAAAACAACAATGAAATCTTATTTAATTATTTATTTATTGTTTGGTTTTTTTTTTTGAGTTGCAAAATATTCATTCCCACACTTTGTTATATTTTGGAACATGACTACAATACTTTGTTATTTAATAGTTTTACTAAATTGTTGTACGTTCGATGCGGTAACTAAACTGAACATTTTGTTTAGATCGAATAATTTTCAATACGAGTATTTTTAGAAAACTTATTAGCACTCAGAAAAATTAAGCAGGATTTTACAAATTTTCCAAACATGGGTAATTCGATTTTTAAAAGAATGCGTAACCATTTTTAGATGTTTTCTCCGGGGTGTTGAGTTTTTGTGCGGGGTTCATGCATGGGATCTATGAATTAGGTAACAAATTTAATTTGTTTTGAATATTTATAATGGAAACAAATGTTTGATTTTTTCGACTCAAAATATTGTGACAAAATCAAAGGGTAGAAATAATCCAGGGCTGCGTAGTCTGAACATAATTGAACAACTCCGACTCCAGCAATTTGAAAATCCACGACCCCACTCTGACTCTAGCATTTTTAAAATATACGACTGCAATATTAAATTAAACTATTTTCTAAGGTATCAGTTTCATTAACAGCGAAATAATGCAATATGTCATTGCTGGCAGGACGACATACAAATCCCCTATTCACTTTTCAAAATGAACTACCTACATTTTCGAGTTGAACAAAATAGTCCGAATGAAGTTCAATTTATAAATGTTTTCCACTAAATGCAAAAATTTTATATTTAGAAATCATTACGTTATAATATTAACCTGTGAAAATTACAAAAACAAATTTTAAAATTAATTTTAAAATTTCAAATAATGTAGGTTTAAATTTAAATACAGGATAAGGGTTAAGTAACAAATGGACTAGATTTAAGGAAATAATTGAATCGTTTGAAGGATTTATTTCTAGAAAGTGTTCCTCCTTTTAGATGAAAAATGTACTTGTTAGAGGGAACAGTTGTATTAAATTTAAGGGAATTTCTAAATTATTTAATTGTAAATTTCCTTAAATATATTACAGATTATTTTCTCCTATTATAGTACAGATGATTTCCGAAATCTAAGGAAAAATGGAACATAATTTGATTTCAAGAATCGTTAGCTTCATACGTAGTTGAATTTTATTTAGTTTAAGTCCAAGTGGAATTAAATTTAGTTCCCTTTTGCCTGAGTGTAGTTTACACTGTGTTAAATGCTGGCTGGAAATAGTACTAACCTGAATATCTCCAGAGTTGGAAAATATAAATAAATTATAAAATATCCAAAAATATAATAAAAAACCAGTATAGAAATTTCAGTCGGGTGAACCGACTTAAACATACCCTCACCCGAAGTCATCCATTGCGAACGAGTTCTATTGAATATTGCCAAATGTGCCAATATTCAATAGCAGAGTGGTATTGTTCTAAATATTTCACAGTGCAACACGAAAAAAAGACCCGTGTCTCCCAGTTTTTCCCAAAGTCATGCACTTTTTTTATGGGCCCCCAAAAATTTGGGGCCTCGGTGTCATTTTTGCAAAAAAGTGATAATTTTTTTAGGCTCATATCTTGCAAACCGTTTGAAATTTTGATTTACTCTCTGAGGGAGAGTTGTAGCCCTTGTCATAAAGAACAAAAATTGTGGTTATATTTCCATGACTTACAAAATTACACACAGTGAAATTAAAAAATGTTCGAAAAATTTTTCACTTTTGCTGCTACCTAAACGCTACCTAAACGGTGTTAAGAATCATTCCTAGGAAGTCCATATGTTATACAAAGTTGTTTACTGAGATCTTCGATACATTTTTGTAGTTGATTGTTTTCTTCAATTTTGACCGATTTGCTACCTATGGACCTGAACAGGGGGAAAAGGTAAACAAAAATTGAATTTTTTAATTTTTTTTTTTTGCGATTTTGACCTTGAAGATGAAGTTTTTTTGATTTTATATGTTCACAATTACAACAATTTTCCCTCAGAAAGTAAATCAAAATTCCGAACGGTTTGCAAGATATGAGCCTGAAAAAAGGTTCAGTTTTTTTGCAAAAATGACACCGAGGCTGCAAATCTTTGGGGGCCCATAAAAAAAAGTTTGGGCAAAACTGGGAGACACGGGTCTTTTTTGTTCTTTTATCACCGTAGTGGTGTCCGTATATGGTTATATTGCCATGATTTAAAAAATTACACACAGTGTTATTCAATACCCGACTTCATTGCGACCTTAAGTGATTATGGGGAGTTATCCAATATAGCAATTTAGGGAGTTAGTCAATTCCGCCCACTAGTTATATGGGAGGTACAAACATGGGCAGGGCGACGTTGTTCAACTGTTTTTACACAGTATTACACAAAATGTTTATCTATACAAAATTTTGTTAAGGTCGGTTGTGGTATACGGGAGATATCGAGTCGGCCAGACGGAAAGCCGCACAGCTTTTGCATGGGAGGTACGAAAATGGGCTTGGATAGCAGTTAATCTTTAATTTTTAGGAAAACATTTCCGAGTACCGAATTTCATTAATAGCGCTTGTAGTCTATGATAGTTATCTTGACGATCAACTAGTCACCCACTTTTATGTGCATTTGACTAAATTTTGTCTAGTACCAAACTTGATAAAGATTGGTTCGGGTTATCGGGAGTTATCTTGCGGAACACCCAGCCGGCCGCACAACTTATCTTTGTAAGGCGTGGCAAAGTTCGGAGACTGGCGTTTGATGACACGAAACCTATAACCTAATTTCATTATGATCGGAAGTGTTTCACTCGACTTACCCCACTGACAACCCGGACGACCACGAAGCTTTTGTATGGGAGGTACCAGAATGGGCGTGGCAAAACGACTCATTTTTCATAGAAGTATGGCATTTGACTAAATTTTGTCTAGTAGCAAATTTCATAAAAATTGGTTCGGTTTTGCGGGAGTTATCTTGCCGTACAACCAGCCGAACGAACAACTTATGAATGGGAGGCACCAACGTGGGCGTGGCAAAATCACCCTTATGTTACTTGGTGACTTGTGTTTGATGACATGAAGAATATAACCTAATTTCGTTAAGATCGAAAGTGTTTCACGCGACTTATCGCATTGAGAACCCGGACGACCACAAATCTTTTGTATGGGAGGTACCAGAATGGGCGTGGCAACCTAGCCAATTTTATCCAGTTAAGTAGCAATTTACAGATTATTAACCACTGTTTGAGTTGAAGCTACTCACATCAAACTCAAAATATTTTAAGAAGAGACATGTTTTTGTACTAAATGCGTCGATTTGTATGGGAGGTACCAGAAGGGGCATGGCTAAAAAGCCAATTTTCAATACCAACCTAAGGTTGAATAAATAATGCTGACTAACAAAATATCATTGTGATCTGCAAAGATTTACGGGAGTTATCTGGCCGAACAACCAGCCGGTCGAACAACTTTTGTATAGGAGGTACCAATATGGGCGTGGCAAAACCAGCTTTGTGTTAATTGGTGACTGACATTTAATGATATGAATTCTAATACCAAATTGCACTAAGACCGGAAGTGTTTCACGCGACTTATCGCATTGACAACATGGACGACCGCCAAGCTTTTCAACCAGAATGGGCTTGGAGACTTCGCATATTTTCTCCAATTATGTAGATATTTACAGATTATTAACCAATGTTTGAGTTGAAGGTCATCACATCTACCAGAAAAAGGTTTCGGAACAAACATTATTTCGTACTAAATGTGTCGATTTGTATGGGAGGAACCAGAAGGGGCGTGGCCAAAACGCCCATTTTCAATCCCAAACTAAGCCTGGACAAATAATAGCTACTGACAAAATTTCGCTGTGTTCGATAAAGACAGACAGACGGACATGGCTCAATCGGCTTAAAAAACCCACAACGAATTTCGCCCGAGGATACTTCGGGTCTCATATGGTTCCTTCTATGCGTTGCATTTTTCCTATCCTATCGGTGCGGGTATAAGACAACCGAATTGGAAATAAGTTCGGTTGTAGCAAAAGAAACGTTACAAATGTAGTTTGTGGTAACCGAATTAATTGCAATTTCGAATTACATGATACGATGGTTGGCGTAATAAAATACATATATGTGAAGCCAGTGTGCAGCTACGGTATGCTTCATCAATACGGTTATTGCTATCAAAAATACACCAAATTCGTTTGTTGGACGTGAAATAAGAAAAAGCTTTATTGATACAACAAAAAAGTGGGAAGTTAGGTTGTCGCAACCGTATGAATTATACAATGAAGTTGTTCCAAAACGAAATACCTTAATTTTCACAAACGCACTTTAAGTTTTTGAAGCTAAAGTACAAAAAAAAGGGGTTTGTTTGGTTCGGTCAGCCCAAGTTTTATTATACTCTCTAACATGGATTCATTTAAAACTCTTGTAGCTAAATTAATTTAAATTTCGGTTACCGTAACAGAATTCATGAGGCATTCGGTTGCGTCAACAGCAAGCGCATTTCTCATATATACGGTTGTTGCAATCGACTAGTTTGGATACGAACATAACGTGTTTGTAGCTTGTTGCAAATATGGTATATATGTGTCCAAACACATTGTGTTTGCTATTCAATATTATATGTTTGACACACAATGATTAATAGGTTGTACTATACGTATTTGTGACCCAAATGTGGAGTTGTTTGTTGAAAACTGCTTGAAACAAAAACGTGATGGACATTAAACAATCAAAAAGCAGCAGATCTTCAATTCACGAAAACAATGCTTGCAAACATGTATATTAGGTTGTCCCATCAACAAAATATTTTTTTGCTCAAGCTTTATTTGAAAGCTTATAGGGTAAACTATTTTTGAGAATTTTTTCAAATTTTTCGGAAGTGGTTTAGAGTTCGCGCAGGTTGAATTTCCCTCAAAAATCGGGTATTCCGGTGGTTTTTTGAATTTTACTTAAAACTCGGTCAATAACCACGATTTTCTTAATTTGTAAGTCAACAGTTTTGAAGCTAAACGTCCAAACTTTTATTGTATATGTACACACCACTAGTTTTGGCAATAATTTCTCAATAAGGTACCACGTATTAAATTTTGTAGTAAATTTTGGGTACATTTTGTAAATAATAAAATTCCTATGAAAATTTAAAAAACTAATGATGCACTTTAAAAGACGTATTAATTGCAAGCAATTTTATAAAAAAAATTTTGAATTTGCAGTTTCTGTTCCAGAGTTATATCATTTTAAAGCCTTTTACCGATTGTATGAAACTAATAATATATAATCTGTTTGCTATTTTTGCATCGGACTTTAAAAGACAGATAAAGTCAAAGCAATTTTGTAAAAAAAATTTTCGAATTTGCAGTTACTGTTCCAGAGTTATCCACTTTAAAACGCTTTACCCATTGTAGGAACCTAATAATATTATAAACTGTTTGTCTTTTTTCATCGGATTTGCTTTAAACATTGTATTATTGAAAAAATATACATGCGCTAAGTAACGACCAAGAATTACACGCAGCAAGAAATGGCCCCGACAACGTATATATGATTGCTTGCAAACATATATATATTTCCTGCAATATGTTGCCGGGGCCGTTTTTTCTACGTTTAACTCTTTGTCGTTACTTAGCGCATGTAGATTTTTCCATGAATACAGTGTTTAAAGCAAATCCGATGAAAAATTGGCAAATAGTTTATAGTATTACTAGTTTCCTACAATGGGTAAAGAGTTTTAAAATGGCACAACTCTGGAACAGTAACTGCAAATTCAAAATTTGTTATACAAAATTGCTTGGCATTTATCCGTATTTTAAAGTGCAACATTAGTGTTTTAAATTTTTATTGAAATTTAAAGCAAATCCGATGCAAAAATAGCAAACAGATTATAATATTATTAGTTTCATACAATGGGTAAAAGGCTTTAAAATGGTATAACTCTGGAACAGTAACAGCAAATTCAAAATTTTTGTTCACAATATTGCTTGGAATTTATAAGTCTTTCAAAGCGCATCATTAGTTTTTTATATTTTCATAGGAATTTTAAAAGCGTTATGTACAAAGTTTACACAAAATTTACGAAAAAATTTAATACGTGTTACTGTAGTTATTAAGGGAAATCATTGCCAAAACTGGTGGTTTGTGCATACACAATAAAAGTTTGGAAGTTTAGCTTCAAAAGTGTTGACTTACAAACTAAGAAAATCGTGGTTATTGACCGAGTTTTAAGTAAAATTCATTCAACGCCCGGAATACCCGATTTTTGGAGGAAATTCGTCTTGCGCGACCTCAAAACCACTTTCGAAAAATCTGAAAAAAAATCTCAAAAATACTTTACCCTATAAGCTTACAAATAAAGCTTGAGCATAAAAACAATTTTATTGATGGGACACCCTAATGTACTTGGTTCCTGCAATATGTTGCTGGCTCCGATATTTTTCAGCGTGCAGCTGTGAAATTTAAGAGTTGCCACTTGCACAAAAAAAATTACACTAAATTTAAAAAGTGCCAACTTAGAGTCCAAACAGAACAAGACACGTTTCAGATGACGACGAAAAAAATCTCTAGAGTCTAAACGAAATGGAAAAGAGAGCGTCTGGCGACAACGGTTGATTTTTGTTCTCTCTGCGCCGTATATATTTGCGGCTCTTTTCTGGGATTTGTTTGAAAGTTTGGAACAATAATATTATAGTTGAATAGGAATTAAATTGTTTTTACTGCATTTAAAAATGTATTCACATTTATTGTATTGTGTTTAACAATAAATTATTTTGAACCCTTTTCATTAATTTTCTTTTGCATTCACATGCACAATCGTATGTATGTGTTGGTTTCTTTTATGATTTTCATGAACATGTGGCAACTTCATTCTCTCAATTGAGAGATTTCGTGAGAGCGCCGCAAAGAAATTAGAAAAGATTATATTCTAGCGGCGAGTTGTTAGCCTAAAAAACATATGTAGAAAAACCGTCGTCGTCTGTAGCGTGTTTGATTGTGTATAGACTCTTACTGAGACACCCTTTATTTCTTTTAAAAATGAAGATAATTTTGGTGATTTGTAATGATTTATTCGAACTGCGGTTGTTGGTTCTTCCAATTTACGTAAAAAATTCTCATTTCTGGCAAGTTTTTACTGGATGTCGTTCGCGTACTTTTTGTGATAATAGTCGCGTTTTGGTTACAAGCAAGCGATTATCGCTCGCTAAGTAGCAAAGAATACGGCTTTTTAGCGAGAAGTCATTTTAGTAAAATATATGAAAACTGGTTAAAAACGGTAAAAGATGAACAAAATTTTTTGTTTTAAACTAAGTCCTTCATACAAATCAAGCGAATATATAAGCAAGCGGTGTAACCAAAACACGCTTATTGTTTGATAAGAGATCAAAATCATTCTTTCAATATATGACAAATTCGGGTGTTGGAATCGAAATGATACATAATTATGTTGAGCCAGATAAATATTAGGATGTTAGATTGTCGCAACTGAATTAATTATGAAATGAGGTTGTTCCAAACAAATTTTCGTTTGCTGCAAACTCTTTTCAAATTATTCATGCTGTGAGTGTATAAAGAGAAGCAACATTTTAATAAAATATTAAATATTTCTTAGAACAACAACTACTAACTAGCGCATTTGTTTATATGTTGAAATTATGTTTTTGTTCTTGTTTTTGCGCTATTCTGTTTTCTTTGTTTTATTGATGATTGCGAGCGATTTGAAGGAAAAACCAAAAACCATAAAATATACAAATCACGAAATGAAGACACACAATGAGGCAGATGATGATCATCGTACATAGTTAGAATGAATGTAGCTGCTGTTATGCGTTAAAAATAGACCGAAATAGAAGAGGGAAAACTCAAGAAAAATCCGATTGAAGAAGAAAATTCGAAACTCAACCATGATGATAGGTACTAAACAAAAACGGGAGCGATGTGGAACGTTTAGAACGCAAACTTACTCAGGGCAGTGCAGAATTTGCGAAATGTTTAGATTCCCTACTTCAGTGATTGAGTTGGCGCGTTCTCTGCTCGCTACGCAACAGATACCCACCCGTACGTACCGACCGGCTGCCTGTTTTGCTGTGCCAGACAAAACATTGAGATTTTCATATAAACAAAGCGCCGCTGTGAGCGATTTTTCTCTTCTTGTGCTATAAAAAATAAATTGGGGGGTCCGTCCGTCCGTCTGTCTGATATTTGTATTGCTGCTATAATATATGCAAATGTATCAGCGAGTATGTACGTTTGTATGTACAGACGTACAAACAGACGCGAGTTCGTTCCTATGATCATTTGTAAAATTATTCAGTATGATGAAGTCATACTGTTTCACGTAAACCTAAAATCGAGTACAACAACTGTGGGGTCCGTCCGTCCGCATAGAGCAGCACAGTTGAATAGAGCGCGATCGACGATTGGACTCGATTTCAATGGGTTGCTAGTGGGGTTGGAATCTGAAAGGCCGGTTAGATGTACGAGAGCAACGACGGTGCGAGCATTTGAGAAAATAAACATAAATTTCTGTACGCGAAATTATTTTATTTTGTTTAAACGAATATTTTATTTTTTCTTAAAAGAAATGAAATTAAAACGAATTTTAGGGTTTCGACAAAAACAAGGAGAAGACGAGTAAAGTGAAAAATTAAAAATTAATAACGAATTTAAAAAAAAGTATGTGAATATTAAATCACAAAAAGAATTGTAACAAAATACAAAATTTACAAAACAACAAAAATAAATTTGATGTTTCTAAATTAAAAGTTAAAACAAAAAACATTGTTGAAAAATATTGTAATAAGTGAATTAATAAAAAAAAGTGATTATTAAAAAATTGCAATAAAAATCTTAAATGGACGATTACAATAAATTAAATTAACCAACAAAATAACAGCCAGTGACAAAACCAATTTTTGATAAAACTTGCAATTTGTAATTCCCTCTAATTAACACATCAACATCTATTTTAAAGTGAAATTTTGCCATAACCCCTACGATAGTGCCAACTCAAATTTGTTGCCAATTAAGCAAATATGAATGTGTTCAAAAATAATTAACATTTTGAAAAATCAGAAAGGGATTTCTTGTTTAATTATTAGAAACCCGTGCTAATTAAAAAAAAACAATTTCAATAAATTATAAATAAAATATTCCCACATGCAAAAAAAAAAATCAATTCAAAGTCTATAGAAACTAATTACCAGTACGCAATAATGTAACAAAGAGTGAAATACAAGTTGATTCTTTCCCAAAATAGATTAGAATAGAGCGTAGAATGTGGCCACCTAAGCAGGAAGAAATGTTAAACTAGGTTGTTCTTTACTACACTTTTCCCCAAAAGTGGATGTATTCTAATCTCCCTTCAAATCGTCAAAATTATAAATGAAAAAAAAATCATAGACTTTGTGGCTCTTACGGGGCTGTTCTGCTTTTCACGATCACTTAAATTAATGGCGAAGGAAAATCAAGTTTCCAAATATGTTACATACATATATTTTCAGTTGAGAAACATCTGGACAATTTTCATTGAAAATGCATTTATTGATTTAAATCCGATTTGTCGTGAATGTGGATTGCAGGGCAGCTCCTTACAGCGCCAGAAACTTCATACACTTGGTAAAAAACGGCGGCCCCATCAACATATTGCAGGAGAACCATGTAAAGTGGTTTCCAATAAGGACTTGACAACTTTGTTTTAAATAAACCGCAAACCATTTGAGATATTTCCAATACTTTATGATCGGCTTGAAATACAATCAAAACATTTATGAATGGAACTCGACTTCGATTCGTTGGACCCAATTTTCGACGACTCGCTCACACATTCCGGCCGTAACGGCCGCTATTTCGCGTTCAATGTTGGCTCTGAGTTCTTCCAACGCCGTTGGCATACACCAATGATTTGATGTAGCCCCAAAGAAAAAAGTTTAGAGGCGTTAAATCGCACGAACGAGGCGGCCAATTGACTGGTCCACTTCTTGAGATAACACGCTCATCAAACTTACTCGTCAATAAATCGATTGTAACGTGTGCAGTGTGGCTTGTGGCACCGTCCTGTTGAAACCACATGTCGTTCAACTCCATGTTTTCCAATTTGGGCCAAAAATATTCGGTAATCATGGCGCGATAACGATCGCCATTCCCAATAACGTGACGATAGTTATTGTCGACGAAAAGTTATGGCCCAATGACGCCGCCGACATGCAAACCGCACCAAACAATTATTTTTTGTGGATGAAGTGGTGATTCATGAAGCACATGTGGATTTTCATCAA